>JAPDNY010000005.1:6938163-7538163 GCA_029375565.1 Gekko gecko | reverse complement strand
GTCGCACAGTCGAGTCCGACTCTTCGCGACCCCATGGACCAGATCACGCCTGTTGTGTCCTGGGATCAGAAGGCAGAGCTGGCAAAATACAGCCAAGCTTCGCTCTCTGAGAACAATAGGGACTAGGAGGTCCCACTGCTGGACCTCCTGATGGCACCTGGTATATTTTGGCCGCTGTGTGACAGAGTGTTGGACTAGATGGGCCATTGGCCTGATTCAACATTGGCTTCTCTTATGTTCTTATGTTCTTATGGTTCCTGAGCTCGCCAGTAGAGAACCAATGGCAGCATTGGCGGGCGATTCAAACCCGCCAATAGGAATATGGGGCCGTCCCCCCTAACTGTATATAGTTGGCCTCCGGCCGTTACTGTTTGTTCTTGTCTTGTGTGAAGTACGAATAAACGCGTCTTCTCTTATGTCGTCGTCCGAGTCATGAGGCCCGAAACCCAGTACTTTACAACGCCAGGCCCTCCTGTCTTCCGCTGTCCGCTGAAGTGTGCTCAATTTCACGTTCGTTGCATCGATGACACTGTCTAACCATCTCATCCTTTGCCGTCCCCTTCTTCTTTGACCTTCAATCTTTCCCAGCATCAGGGTCTTCTCCAGTGAGGGCTCCCTTCTCATTTGGTGGCCAAAGTATTTGAGCTTCAGCTTCAGGATCTGGCCTTCCAGGGAACAGTCAGGGTTGATTTCTTTTAGGATTGACTGATTGGATCTCCTTGCAGTCCAAGGGACCCTCAAGAGTCTTCTCCAGCACCATAGTTCAAAAGAATCTATTCTTCGGCGCTCGGCCTTCCTTATAGTCCAACTCTCGCAGCCATACATTACTACGGGGAATACCATTTCTTTGACCATGCGGACTGTTGTTGGCAGGGTGATGTCTCTTCTTTTTATCATGCTGTTTAGGTTTGCCATCGCTTTCCTCCCCAGGAGCAGGCGTCTTTTAATTTCATGGCTGCAGTCACCATCTGCAGTGATCTGGGATCCTAGGAACGTGAAGTCTGTCACTACTTCTATGACTTCCCCTTCACAGGAAACCTACAAAATAACATATCTAGAGCTACAGTCTCACATCTTACTGCTACAAAGCATGGTCACGCAATCAACAGCGATAATGGAGACTCCTCCTTCTTCTTGACCCCTAGAAGGAAATCACCTGAATACATTAACCAATCAGTGTTCACAAAACAGACCAGTTTTTCCCAGCTGTCTGCCAGGTTTCCTTTCCAGGTCAGCCTAAACAATGGCACTGAAGTAAACAACCGATTAATCCTATAGTGACTGGAATCTAGACCTTGCAACCCACACGTTTCCAACAATAAGCTCACCAAGAGTCTGTTGGCACATGAGAGTCATGCGGCGATCTGCCGTTGTGTCCAAGAGCCCACTTTAGGAGGACGAAGCCAAGTCCTGCAAGTCAGAATCTTTCACGTGTAGAACTTGTAAATGACCCAAAGTCACCCAGCCAGCTTCATGCGGAGGAGTGGGGAATCAAACCCGGTTCTCCCAGATTTGTCTGCGTGCTCCTAACCCCTACACCAGACTGGTTCTCAGAGTCCTACAGCCATATCAATATAGAATCATGGAATCGCAGAGTTGGAAGGGGCCAGACAGACCATCCAGTCCATCCCCCTGCCCAGTGCAGGACCAGCCTAAAGCATCTCTGACAAATATCCGTCCAGCCTCTTCTTGAGAGCCAGTTTGGTGTAGTGGTTAAGTGCGCGGACTCTTATCTGGGAGAACCGGGTTTGATTCTCCACTCCTCCACTTGGAGCCTACTGATGTGACCTTGGGTCAGTCACAAGCTCTGGCACAGCTGTTCTCTCAAGGACAGTTTCTGTCAGAAGTTCTCTCAGCCCCACCTACCTCACAGGGTGTCTGTTGTGGGGAGGGGAAGGGAAAGGAGTTTGTAAGCCACTCTGAAACGTCTTTGGGCAGTGAAGGGCAGGGTGTCTGTTGTGGGGAGGGGAAGGGAAGGGAGTTTGTCAGCCGCTCTGAGACGCCTTTGGGCAGTGAAGGGCGGGGTATAAATCCAAACTCTTTTTCTTCTTCTTCTACCTCACAGGGTGTCTGTGGTGGGGAGGGGAAGGGAAAGGAGTTTGCAAGCTGCTCTGAGACGCCTCTGGGCAGTGAAGGGTGGGGTATAAATCCAAACTCTTCTTCTTCTTCTTCCACCTCACAGGGTGTCTGTTGTGGGGAGGGGAAGGGACAGGAGTTTGTAAGCCGCTCTGAGACGCCTTTGGGCAGTGAAGGGCGGGGGATAAATCCAAACTCCTCTTCTTCTTCTACCTCACAGGGTGTCTGTTGTGGGGAGGGGAAGGGAAAGGAATTTGTAAGCTGCTCTGAGACACCTTTGGGCAGTGAAGGGTGGGGTATAAATCCAAACTCTTCTTCTTCTTCTTCCACCTCACAGGGTGTCTGTTGTGGGGAGGGGAAGGGACAGGAGTTTGTAAGCCGCTCTGAGACGCCTTTGGGCAGTGAAGGGCGGGGGATAAATCCAAACTCTTCTTCTTCTTCTTCTTCTTCCACCTCACAGGGTGTCTGTTGTGGGGAGGGGAAGAGAAAGGAGTTTGTAAGCCGCTCTGAGACACCTTTGGGCAGTGAAGGGTGGGGTATAAATCCAAACTCTCTCTCTCTCTCTCTCTCTCTCTCTCTCTCTCTCTCTCTCTCTCTCTCTCTCTCTCTCTCTCTCTCTCTCTCTCTTCTTGAAAGCTGTCAGCGAAGGGGAGCTCACCCCCTCCCTAGGCAGCTGATTCCACCTTTGGGCCACTCGGACCGTGAAAAAGTTTTCATCTAGTCCAGTGTCCTCGTCCAGTTTCATCCAGTCCAGTGTCGAAAAGAGTGTCATCTAGTCCAGTGTCCTACAGGAGGCCTAAGAAAGATTTGCCATGCTGAATCGGCCCAAACTCCAGAGAAACATCCTCCGTTCGCTTAACTGTGGTTCCGTCCAGTGCTCCCTCTAAGCAGAGTCAGTGCGAGCAAGCTCACAGTTCTTTAGCCTCCGGCTCACACATTTTTGTCTCCGCTCAGGAAGGAGGGCTCCAGAGCAAACTAATTGATGCAGCAGCCAAATGGCTCATTCACGACTTTAATGCCTGTAGCTCACAAAGTGGAATTTTTGCTCACAAGACTCCACAGCTTAGAGGGAGCTCTGGTTCCGTCCTCCCTTTGGTGCAGGGCAAGGGATCTGGTGGGATCACAGCCAACGAGTATCCCTCAGCAAGAGGCTAGTGGGACTTGCTGGTGTCCCTGGAAAGCATTCTCTAGAGGGGATGAGTCCAGGTGAGTCCAGTGCTTGGCCTTGTGTCAGCTAAGTCGCTGCTGTAAAGGTGGTGGACAGGGGCCGGAAGTGACGGATGGTATGTTGCTGTAATGTAATCCTAACTTTTCTTTCTTCCTGGCTCATCTTATCTTATCTCCATAAAGTGCAGAGAGGGGCAACTAGAATGATAAAAGGGTTGGGAACACCTTCCCTTTGAAGAAAGGTTAAAACACTTGGGCTCTTTAGCTTGGAGAAACGACGGCTGAGGGGTGACATGATCGAGGTTTATAAGATTATGAATGGGATTGAGCAGGTTGAGAAAGAAGTCCTTTTCTCCCTTTCTCACGATACAAGAACTCGTGGGCACTCCATGAAATTAATGAGCAGTCAGGTAAAAGGAAGTCCTTCTCCACCCAAAGAGTGATTAACACATGGGATTCACTGCCACAGGAGGTGGTGGCAGCTACAAGCGTGGACAGTTTCAAGAGGGAATTAGATAAACATATGGAGCAGAAGTCCATCAGTGGCTATTAGCCACAGGGTATAGATGGGAACTCTCAGTCTGGGGCAGGTGATGCACTCTATCCTTGGTGCTGGAGGGGGGGGCAGCAGTGGGAGGGCTTCTAGTGTCCTGGCCCCACTGCTGGACCTCCTGATGGCACCTGGTATATTTTGGCCGCTGTGTGACAGAGTGTTGGACTAGATGGGCCATTGGCCTGATTCAACATTGGCATCTCTTATGTTCTTATCTTCTAGTTTAGGCTGGTGACCTTGGTACCTTGTTGCTGCTTTCTCTGAGAACAGTAGGTTAGGCGGGCTTCTGTTGGTTCCCTGACTGGCCCAGGCCCGTCAGGTGGTCCCCTTTGAATGTCGTATAACTCCCCATTTCACGCACTTCCAATCATTTCTAACACAGTGTGTATGCACAGATGACCTGCCTTTACTGTCCTCAACAAGCTTCCCTCTTCTGAATGGACATTGTTGAGAACTGATTGCTGCGGGACTCTCCGACACCTTGCCAGTCTAAAAACATCCATTTGAATTGAAACCAGTGGCATCGCTTGTTCAAAACTGTCCCCTGCCGGTGGAAGGAGCAGTTCCCTGTGATCTGCCTTGGTGCACGAAATTGATTTGGACACATCTGTGCTTGTGGCTCTAGGTCCCAGCCAATCAGGGAGCAAAGGAAAACGTGCGGTCAAAGGACTGGGTCAATAAGATCTTTGCATTCATGCGTACAGAAAGTTGGTGTTTTCTTTTCTAGGGTGGAAAGGGCAAGAAAGGCAGGTCGCAGCTGTGCCCGCGGGGGCCTGCAGGGATCCCTGGTCTCAAAGGAGGAATGGTGAGTACTCACACGTCACATGGCATAGTTTTGGGGGGCAGAGTTCAGGAAATAATCCAATCCACGCTTTGGAGTTTCCTTTTGATGAATTTACCGCAATAGGGGTTTTTGCAAAAAGACAATAACTGACTGCAGGCCACGAGTGCAACAGAGAGGCCTTCCATGCACAAGCAGTAACAGACTAACACACCGCAGAGAAAGAAACAACAAGAAGTAGGCTGGAACAGCAAGGGAAAAATATTCAATGAACCCTAAACACTAGCGAATGCTCCACCACTCTCCCTAAGGTACAAGTGGACTAAACTACTCTTTCAGCAGCATTCACATTTCATTTCATTGCGTCTGAGGAAATCTGCCAACTAGGGATGCCAGACCCCCTTGGCAAAGGCAGGCTTCCCCGTTGCCAGCGTGGTGTAGCGGTCAAGTGCGCGGACTCTAATCCGGGAGAACCGGGTTTGATTCCCCACTCCTCCACTTGCAGCTGCTGGATGACCTTGGGCAAGCCATAGTTCTGACAAGAGCTGTTCTTGGAAAAAGAGCAGTTTCTGTCAGAGCTCTCTCAGCCCCACCTACCTCACAGGGTGGAGTTTGCAAGCCACTCTGAGACTCCTCTGGGTAGTGAAGGGTGGGGTATAAATCCAATCTCCTCCTCCTTCTCTTCCTCCTCCTCCTCCTCCTCCTCCTCCTCTTCTTCTTCTTCTTCTTCTTCTTCTTCTTCTTCTTCTTCTCAGCCAAAGACACCAACACCCACCTGCTGTGTCTCCTTGCCCTGCCCGCTTGTGAGCTCTCCCGCTGCCCGTGCTCACCAGTGCCTGGAGCCTTTTCCACAGTGGTGTTGGGCAGTGCATGGAGCTTGGAGCGTGGTCAAGCGCTAGCAAATCAGTGAGTGGGGGGTCAACAGCAATGGAGCCCACCAGAAGCCCTGGGCCTGGGCTGCTGGCCCACTACAGGGCATATTGACGCCGATCCTGACCTTCCCCACAGTGGAGCAACTCTGCCAGAGAATCTCAGCTTCTCTAGTGGTCAGCGGGCAGCCTGAAGCAGAGGGCTGAACCGACTCCTCTCTCGGCTCATAGCCTGGCTTCCCCACATCCAGCGTGAAAAGCGGGTCTGGGTTTGCTGCCAGAGGGGGAAGTCTTGAGCAAGCTTGGCAGACCTTGCCATGCATCACCAGGCACGGGTCCGTGGACCTCTGGTTCCAGCCGTTTAATGCTTATCGATCCGTCCCTTCCTCCAAAGACCTCAGGGCATTGCAGCTTCTCCCCTCTTTTTACCCTCACAACAACCCTGCAAGGTAGGTTGCGGTTCAAGACTGGCCCAAAGGCACCCGGCGAACTTCATGAACTTTTTGAACTCAGGTCTCCCCTGATCTCGATCTGATGCTCTGAACACTACACCACACCGGTTGGAAAACTGTGGGCCCCAATGGATGTCAGCCAGGGGAGCCCTTCTCAACCAGCCCCATGCTTCCTTCACTCACCCCGCATCTGTCTTCGCAAGCTCCACCACTGACCGGCACCCATGTTCTCTCTCTTTTTTGCCCAAACGTCTGTTGCTCACTGCTCACGCACACGCGCCTCTTGGCCTCTTCATCTCATTGTCTTCACCTTCAATGTCGCTGATGCAATTTGTTCCCGTGGTCTAGCCACCATGAGTGGGAACTCATGCAGAAAAACGGCCTTCTGCTTCAGCCGCCAGCCGCTCCAGGGCATCAGATCTGTAAGCATTGCCATTTTTAAACTACAAATTTGGTTAGGATCCTCTGGAGCGCAACTTTGTTCATTTTAGCAAGCCGGTCCTGAACGGTTACTCTTGTCTTTCCAGACTTGGTTTTTTTCACAATGGTGCCTTTCCCTCACCTGAATAGAGGGCCACAATTAAAACTTAATGTGTAAGTAATATGTAAAAATGGAGCTGCGGTGGCTCAAGTGGTTAAGACGCTGAACTGCAGGCTGTGGAAGGTCAGTAGCTCAGCAGTCCGAGACCCGAGTGGCCGCATGACGGGGTGAGCTCCCGTCTCTGGTTCCAGCTCCTGCCAACCTAGCAGTTCGAAAGCAAGACATTGCAAGTAGATAAATAGGTACCACTTTGGTGGGAAGGTAACAGCGTTCCGTGCGCCTTGGTGTTTAGTCATGCCGGCCACATGACCACGGAAACGTCTTCGGACAGCGCTGGCTCTTTGGCTTTGAAACAGAGATGAGCACCGCAACCCTAGAGTCGGATTCGACTGGCTTTCGAGCAAGGGAACCTTTACCTAATATGTAAAAATACATGTATTTCTTTGTAAAGGGTTAAAAAAGCATATAGGGGCCCAATCACGCCTCATGTCAAAATTCCAAAATCATATCTACACAAGGGCCAAATGCACGTCAAGTCCACTGGCCCTCGTATGTATATATGATTTTGGAATTTTGACATGAGGCCGGATTGGGCCCCTATATGCTTTTTAATCCTTTACAAAGAAATAGATGTATTTTTTTACATATTATCTATACATTATGTTTTAGTTGTTGGCCCTCTACTTGGGGGGGGGGAGGCACCATTGCAAAAACCCCAAGTCTGGAAAGGCAAGAATGAATTAAACTTAATTTAATTTGTACATTAAGTTCTAACAGTTGGCCCTCTGCTCAGTTCGACTTACCTTTTCAGGTTCTTGATCCTAGTTTTCGGGGTGAAGTTTGTTTCCGTTCTCTGTTCAAAGCCATTTCCCCCCCTCTCCCTAGCAGTACCTTAAATGTAAAGGTCAAGGTTTTCCCTTGCTCGAAAGCCAGTCGAATCCGACTTTAGGGTTGCGGTGCTCATCTCCGTTCCAAAGCCGAAGAGCCAGCGCTGTCCGAAGACGTTTCCGTGGTCATGTGGTCGGCATGACTAAACACTGAGGCGCACGGAACGCTGTCCCCTTCCCACCGTAGCGGTACCTTAGAGACTAACGAAATTCGTGGCGCTTTCGTGAGTCGCTGCTCGCTTCTTCAGATTTTTCCCCGTCGAGTTGCAGCCGATTCATGGTGACCTTTTTCGAGGCAAGAGACATTCCAAGAGCACTTGCCATCGCCCACCCCCTGCGTAGTGACCCTGGACTCCCTCGGCAGTCTCCCATCCAAGGACTAACCAGGGCCGACCCTGCTTAGCTCCTGAGATCTGATGTGATCAGCCAGCCTGGGCCATCCATATAAGGGTGGTTGTTTTGGGGGCAACCAACAGGAGAACAAGGGAGAGGTGAAGAGGATGTGAGGCGCCTGGTGGCTGACAGCATGACGTCATGCTTTTCTAGGAACTGGCCAATGCTATGATTCCACCATAGAGTTTCAGCCGACTCCTAGAGAGGCAGGATGTCACTTCCAGGTTTACCCGGAAGTAAACTCACACCATGGGCAGATGGCCATTATTTTATTTCATTTCCCTTCCCGCCACTTAGAGTGATGGCAGGAAAAGCCAGCTGTGGGCAGAGGATACCCTGCCCCCCACTGGGGGGGGGGCTGGCGACCCTGTCTGCAGGCAGTAGGTTGCCAGTTCAGTCCATCGCTAGTTTTAAAAGATCATTCTCTGCTTGGGACCCTGGGAAGTTGCTGCAAGGCTGAACTGACCTAGGAACTTGGGAGACCTGAATTCAAATTCTCCACTCATGCATGAAGCTAAATGGGTACCTCCCCCCCAGGTCAATCAATCTTTCTGAGTGTACCCTCCCTCCCAGCAGGCCCGTAGCCAGGATTCTGTGGCTTGTGGGGCAAATTTTTTTCCGGTGGGGCTGAAGTTCTCAGAGCAGAAAGAAAAGCCATTTAGCCAATACAAAGCTGTTACCAGGACAGATCTCTAAATTGCATGCTGTCGTCCACTTTAGATGACAGTTCTCAGCTGCTGCTAGTTAATCACTTCTGCCAGCCCTCAGTAACAATTCTGATCACAAGTTGGCAGGTGGGGGGGTGACTTCTGTAGTCAAGAAAGCAAACAGGCAGAAAAACTCTCTTAAAGACCAGTTTCTTGACCCAGAGTTAGAAGGGGGTCCTAGAGGTCACCTACTCCAACCTCCTTGCTCAGTGTGATGATTAGTCAACGATGGCACCGCACTCAGCTTAAAGGAGCGCACACCTTTAAAAAAATGTTTAGAAATGATTGAAAAAAGCATTTGTAGGATAAATTCTCATGGGGCTGTGCCTTTTAAAAGGGGGGCCAAGCCCCCCAAAAGCCCCATTGTAGCTACAGGCCTGCCTCCCAGGATGGTGAAATGGGGAAGGGAGAAATGTGAACTGAGCAAGATGGACATGTTTGGAGGCTCACTGCCAAAACACTTGAGCCCCAAGTGGTGTTAAGGAAAAACATCATTGGAAATCCCTGGTTGCGATGAAGAAGCACAGAGGGCCTGAGGCCTTTAGCATGGACCTTTGACCGCTGGGGAAGAGATGCTGCGGCTGCTGCCATTTTCCTTAGCAAAAGTCGTTTGTGACAAGTGCGATCTTTTCCACAGGGGGAAGACGGCCCGGTTGGTCCCAAAGGAGAAAAAGGACTCCCGGGACTTTCCGTAAGTGCTTGGATCCCAGACTACGGTGGGAGAAGACGGGAAAGCGTCCTGCAAGCTGAAGGTCTAGAAATAAATAAGGGAAAGGAAGACGTGCTTAGAGTACTTGGGGGAGGGGGGCTGAGATGCTATGAAGACAGGGGGATTTGTTTCAGGGTCAATACTAACAGGCAGGGCTATTTCTGGGCAGGAACGCACCGGAACGGCGTTCCGGCTGGCTCCCGAGTTGGCCACGCCCAGCAGGAACTCATTAGCATAACAGGCCACACCCAACAGCAGAAACTCATTAGGAATGGCTACATGAGGGGTGTGTAGCCTAACATGCAAAGGAGTTCCTGCTCCCAAAAAAAGCCCTGGCTTTTGACAACAAACAAGGTAAACAGAATAAGAAGCAAATGGCGGGTGTGGCTGGATGAGCACACTTCTGGCAACACGGGGGTGCCCTATCAGGGGTGTGGCCTATTATGCTAATGAGCTCCTGCTGGGCTTTTTCTATAAAAAAAGCCCTGCTAACAGGTGTTAATGGTTTGTGTCCCAGAATACATGTAGAGCAAGGCAACAGAGCTAGATCACAGTTCACTGGTTCAGCAGCAGTCAGAGTTCATGGGTTATTCAGAAAAGTAGAGTCAAGGCAGTCCAAGGTCACTGGGGCTAAAGAGAAGCGACCTCATTTGGAATACTGTGTACAGTTCTGGTCGCCACATCTCAAAAAGGATATTATAGCATTGGAAAATGTGCAGAGAAGGGCAACTAGAATGATAAATGGGTTGGAACACTTTCCCTGTGAAGAAAGGTTAAAATGCTTGGGGCTCTTTAGCTTGGAGAAACGACGGCTGAGGGGTGACATGATCGAGGTTTATAAGATTATCAATGGGATTGAGCAGGTTGAGAAAGAAGTACTTTTCTCCCTTTCTCACAATACAAGAACTCGTGGCACTCCATGAAATTGCTGAGCAGTCGGGTTAGAACAGATAAAAGGAAATACTTCTTCACCCAAAGAGTGATTAACATATGGAATTCACGGCCACAGGAGGTGGTGGCAGCTACAAGCATGGACAGTTTCAAGAGGGAATTAGATAAACATATGGAGCAGAAGTCCATCAGTGGCTATGAGCCACAGGGTATAGATGGGAACTCTCAGTCTGGGGCAGGTGATGCACTCTATTCTTGGTGCTGGGGGGGGCAGCAGTGGGAGGGCTTCTGGTGTCCTGGCCCCACTGCTGGACCTCCTGATGGCACCTGGTATATTTTGGCCGCTGTGTGACAGAGTGTTGGACTGGATGGGCCATTGGCCTGATTCAACATTGGCTTCTCTTATGTTCTTATGTTCCGTGACTGTCTATATCAGGTGTCCCTGACGTGGTGCCCATGCTCAGTGCAGGAATTAGTCAGCTACGGCACCCAACTCTGCTTAAAGGAGTGCACACCTTTAAAAAAAAAGTTTTAAAATGATTGAAAAAAGCTTTTGCAGGAGAAATTCTTGTGGGGCTCTACCTTTGAGAAAGGGGGCAGAGCCCCCGAAAGCCCCACCATACCTACAAGCCTGGTGGCATTCCTGAGGCTATTTAGTGGATTCTGTGGCAGATTTGAATCCCAGCTCAGATTCTTGGTCGCCACATGGCAATAGCTCTCAATACAAAAAACAGCTTGGACCCAGTGCTCCCTCTCAGCTGAGTTAGTGTGAGCTAGCTCACTGTTTTTTAGCCTCTGGCTCACACGTTTTTGTCTTCGCTCAGGGAGGATGGCTCCGGAGCAGGCTAATTTATGCAGTGGCCAAATCCCTCGCTCACAACTTGAATGTCAGGAGCTTACAGAATAGATTTTTTGCTCACAAGACTCCACAGCTTAGAGGGAGCATTAAGTTGGAGCTATTTTGAATTGCAAAATCATAGCCAATTTTAGAGGTTAGGCCATGGCTCAGAGGGAGAGCATCAGGTCGACACACAGAAGGTCCCAGGTTCAATCCCCGGCATCTCCAGTTAAAAGGACCAGGAAGGAGGAGATGTGAAAGACCTCTGCCTGAGTCCCTGGACGGCCCCTGTCAGTCAGAGGAGACAGTGTTGACCAAGACGGGCCAAGAATGCACCAAATAAGTTCTCGTGACCGGCTGGGAAAGCAATTGACCGGTACAAAGAGAGGCTAATAAAGACAGCGAGGCAGTAATTGCTGAAGGCCTAGCGGACACTATTAGGTTGGGCATCTTGGCGTGCGCTTTGACCCCGTTGGGTCACATGCCAATAGGGTCTAACAAGGCACAATCTGCTACGTGGGTTTGCGGGGGCGAAGTCGGAAGTCCCCTTCGCAGAAGTCTGACTCCAGCTCTCGTTCTTCCCAAACAAAGGTGGAGGAGGTGAAAGACATCGTCAGGGACGAGATGAGCGACATGCACGGTGAGCAAGCCGGCGCCGGCTCCCCTCATTGAGACAGGCTGCCCCCACGACTCCCGTCGGGGCGGTAAATTGGAGCAATTTGAATACTGGCACAGACCGGTCCGGCGGAGCAGATTTCGCCCCATTAGTCGCAAACGGGGGCTGTTCTGCCAAGCCAGCTGGCTAGATGAATCCTGGCGCTGGGTAGACACGAAGCCCCTGACCTCCTTTGCCCCGGACTGCCGCGCGTCTCCTCTGGAACCTCAGTGCGCGCATTTCGCCTGTGGGGGTTTTGCAGCGGCAAATCCTTTAATTTGTTTTTTCCTCTGTTTGTGGCTTTTGACACTTCAGGGTCGCCTGAGCCCCAGCCATTGTTTGCGGGACGCCGTCTCTGTCCAAAAGGTTGTCTAAGAACAATCCAGTAACTGGAGGCACGGCCTCAGGAATTTTGACTCCCGTCCCCAGGAGTTCAAGACACTATACCACGAGGGAAAGCCTTGCATGGAGACGGTCCACTAGTCTCTTGTGTGCCTAGCTAAAGGAACTTAGTCGATCGAGCACTGTAGATATAGTCCGGGAGTCGTCCACAACCTTTTTGAGCATGTAGACACCTCTGGAGTTTGGACGCAATGGGACGGGTGCGGCCACAAAATGGCTTCCACGGGAGTTGGAGCAGTTTACCTTCTTTCGCATAGGGTGCGATCAGACGCGCACTTTGATCCATTATGTTGTCAAAGGGTTTCACAGCTGGAGTTCATTAGCTGCTGTAGATTTTCTGGGCTGTCTGGCCGTGGTCTTGGCTTTGTAGGGCCTGATGTTTCGCCAGGAGCCGTGACTGGCATCCTCAGAGGTATGACACAGAAAGACGGAGTACTCTCTGTGTCAAGGTGAGAAGAAAAATGGTAGGCAGGTAATTTATATCTACTCTGGAAGGTGGGGTAGGGCTGAGTCATTATCTTGTAGGAGTTCCCCAGGCTATGAAACATGCTAATGGAGGAGCTTTCCTGAGGAGGTTCTTTTGTCTATGGATTGTTTCCAGAGGAGGTTTCCTGTTTCCTGAGGAAGTTCTTTTGTATGTGGATGGGCTGTTGAAATTCTAATTTTATCTGCAGTGCTATTGTCAGATGTAGAGTCTTTTGTGTTTTTCAGGGCGGGAAATCATGCCCTATTTATTTTTAAACTCTCTTCTTTCCCGTTGAAATTGTGTTTATGTTTATGAATTTCAATGGCTTCCCCGTGTAATCAGACATGGTAATTGGAAGTGTTGTCCAGCCTTTCAGTGTCTTGGAACAAAATACTGTGTCCTGTTTGAGTTAGGCTATGTTCAGCCACTGCTGATTTTTCAGGTTGGCCAAGTCTGCAGTGACTTTCATGTTCTTTTATTCTTGTCTGAATGCTACGCTGTGTGGTCCCAATGTAGACTTGTCCACAACTGCATGGTACGCGGTATACTCCTGTAGAAGTGAGGGGTCTCTTCTGTCTTTGTTGAATCTGCATTTGCATTTTTAAATCAGTTTCGTGCTGCATTTGCATTTTTAAATCAGCTTTGTGCCGCTGTGACGCTGTCTGTCACTATGCTTGATGGCGTCACAGCAGCACGAAACTGATTTAAAAATGCAAATTTAAAGTACTTGATCAGACAACAACATCTGGCTCCTGTCCTGCAGCCGTCAGCCTCCAATGCTCACCCCTGATTTACCCAACACCACAGAAAGCCCCGTATTTAGGGATCCTACGGGTTTCACAGTGTATCTGCAGGCATCTGATCGCTCTCTTGTGGGGCGAAGCCTTTTGGGACGTCCAGTTTTTCACTTCCTCTTTTGCCGCTATTCCAGCCTTCCGCCAAAGGCCATTGCAGGGCAGGTTGAAATCACTGATAAATAATCAAGAACATCACGTAAAACAAGTAAAGCTCATTAAACAGAATACAGAAACAGTGTTCGTAAATAGGATCGAGACAGCATTTTTGGACCTCTCCATACCTTGCTGGAAGGTTTGTCAGCTAATTGGGCTGCAAAAGAGCTGCCACCAGGTTGACTAACGCAGGGCAAAAATTAGGGCTACCAACCTCCAGGTGGCGCCTGGAGATATCCCAGAATTACAACTGCGGACTACGAAGATCGGTTCCCCTGGAGAAAATGGCTGCTTCGGCGGGTCCCTCCCCAGGGTCCACTCCTTAAGTCCCCAGGAATTTTCTTAAAACAAGGGTGGGCAGGGCCCCAGGGTTTACCCGTTACAGCCAGTTACAAAATGGAGGTCTGGCAGTGTCTTTTTGTGGGTGAGCCCCCTTGCATGAGAAAGCATCCAAAACTTTTTTGGAAGTTGTTATCCAGCCTTGTTCTCATTGTGATTGGCAGGCCTGTAGGTACAGTGGGGTGTCTCGGGGCCTGGCCCCCTCACTTACCGCCAAGGCCCCCCCACCTTCCCATCCAGCCCAGGCACTCCCTTGGGGTGTAGTGTGCAGGGATGTGTGTAGGTGTCCCCTGACTTATTTAAAGCCCCCCCCCCAATTAAAAAATCCTGGCTACAGGCTTGGGCCTTGGTAACAAATCTCTCTCTTTCCTCTTTCCCAGCTTGTGCCGGTGAGTTGGAGACAGGACACCCGTCCAGCCTGATACACTGATAACGTTGCTCGCTATCCCCAGGGATAAGTATGAAACTTGAATGGCTAAGATGGCCACGCAGGGCCTGAATTGTCATGTGGCCCGATCGGCAACATTTGGGTAGCGCAGGTAGAACATGGGGAATTCAATGCCGCAAGAAGTGTGGGTGGCCGCAAGCGTAGACGGCTTTAAGAGGGGATTGGATAATCATCTGGAGCAGAGATCCATGAGCGGCTATTAGCCACAAAGTGTAGATGGAACACTCTGTCTGGGGCAACTGATGCTCTGTATTCCTGGTGCTTGGGGGACGACAGTGGGAGGACTTCTGGAGTTCTGGCCCCGCTGGTGGACCTCCTGATGGCACCTGAGTTTTGGCCACTGTGTGACACAGAGTGCTGGACTGGACAGGCCACTGGCCTGATCCAACATTGGCTTCTCTTATGTTCTTAGTGGCTAGTAGCCACAAGGTCTAGATGGAACAGCCTGTCTGGTGCTTGTTGGGGTCACAATGGAAGGGCTTCTGGAGTTCTGGCCCTGCTGGTAGACCTCCGGAGAGCACCTGGGTTTTGGCCACTGTGTAACACAGAGTGTTGGACTGGATGGGCCACTGGCCTGATCCAAAATGGCTTCTCTTATGATCTTATGTCTGGGGCAGTGATGCTCTGTATTCCTGGTGCTTGGGGGGGCCACAGTGGGAGGGCTTGTAGTGTCCTGGCCCCACTGGTGGACCTCCTGATGGCACCAGGGTTTTGGCCACTGTGTGACACGGAGTGTTGGACTGGATGGGCCACTTGGCCTGATCCAACATGACTTTTCTTATGTCCTTATGTCTGGGGCAAATGATGCTCTGTATTCCTGGTGCTTGGGGGGAGGGGGTCAGCAGTGGGAGGGCTTCTAGTGTCCTGGCCCCACAGCTGGACCTCCTGAGGGCACCTGGTATATTTGGCCACTGTGTGACACAGAGTGTTGGACTGGATGGGCCACTGGCCTGATCCAAAATGGCTTCTCTTATGATCTTATGTCTGAAGCAGTGATGCTCTGTATTCCTGGTGCTGGGGGGGCCACAGTGGGAGGGCTTCTGGAGTTCTGGCCCTGCTGGTGGACCTCCTGATGGCCCCTGGGTTTTGGCCGCTGTGTGACACAGACTGTTGGACTGGATGGGCCATTGGCCACCTGATCCAACATGGCTTCTCTTATGTTCTTAACTGTCAGCCTCCCCAAGAAAGCTGGGCCTGGTTCCCTGTTAGAATTCTGGTTTGACTAAAGAGTAAGTCGCCAGAGAAATGCTTGAGAGAGTTGCTACAGCTTGAAGCTGTGGTAAACCCACCTCCGTTCTCTCGTTCAGTTTTGTGACTGGCAAATCGGGGGTTTTTCTAACCCAGAGTTGTTGTAACCCTACCGTAGATGGAGGCTCCCTTCGATCACCATGGCTAGTAGCCGCCGGTGGTCCCTCTCCTCCATGAATTTGGCTCTGTCACGTTCCGAGCGCCTTGGTGTTTAGTCATGCCGGCCACATGACCACGGAAACGTCTTCTGACAGCGCTGGCTCTTCGGCTTTGAAACGGAGATGAGCACCGCAACCCTAGAGTCGGATTCGACTGGCTTTCGAGCAAGGGAACCTTTACCTTTAAACTGAGCTATAGAATGACCGACTTATACAGCGTCCAGATAAGGCGACCGTGATTTTGTCCTTGCCTTCTCTTTCACACATGCAAACCCTTTTATTTTTTCCTCTTTCGTGCAGGCAAAATCTTCCGCTTGGCAAACGGATCTGCAGTCGCAGGTGTCGACGATCTAGCGGACACCGAGAAAAGGGGGAAGAGAGCTCTAATGTCCAGAAACCCGAGGACAAAAAAATTATCCGAGGACACGGAGAACGGGACCCAGTCCGAGATGCTGCTCGGAGACTCAGCACCCTCAGTTCCAAGTAATTCTTCTTTGTATGCTATTTATTCATCGATACTATTTGTTCATCATAGAGTTGCAGAACCACAGAGTGGGAAGGGGCCCTACAAGCCATCTCGTCCAAACCTCTGTTCAATGCAGGATCAGCCCAGAGCATCCTTGACAGGCGTTGGTCCAACCGCTGCTTGAAGACGGGCAGTGAGGGGGAGCTCGCCACCTCCTGAGTTTTCCCTAAGATCTGGCCAATTCCTTCCCGCCCTTAATTTATACCCATTCTAGCGAGTCCACTCCTCCGCCGCCAACAGGAACGGCTCCCTGCCCTCCTCTAAGGGACACAGCCCTTCAAATACTTCAAGAGAGCAATCTTGCCATCAACGGACATCATTTTTCTTATCGACCGTTTCTGCAGTAACGTAATTCCCCACTCTGACGTTTTTAAAACTGCGCGTTACGTGACATTTTCCGCAGTAGATTTTTCCTCACCCGGTGCAAACCTTCTTATCCCGCGTTATCTCCTTCTTATCCCACGTTTTCGGAACCCCCAGTTTTAGCGCGTTCCGAAAACGTGAGGTAAAAAGGAGAAAACGTTGGGTTTGTGCCTGATGAGGAAAAACCTACTGTGGAAAATTTCACATAACGCGCAGTTTATAAAACATCAACGTGGGGAATTTCACTACTGTGGAAATGGTCAGGTTATAAGAATTAGCTATTTTATTTGACACACATTCCCTTTTTCCCCTTGTTTCTGGGCACGTTTCTGTTCTTCCTATCTGACTTCACTGCTTTCTCCTTTTTTGTATTTTTCACTGCATAAAAGAAGGATCAGTCCCTCAGGAATTTTCATTAGCCAGGACCGTAAGACGTAACCATCATAAAAATAAAATAGATTTACAATTCAATAGGCTGTAGTTAGGGGCATTGTAAAAACCAGTTAAGCATTCTTCAGATTTTTAATGTGCTTTGGCTGGGTTGCAAGTACGAGAAGGGACTGTCTGTACGGTGTTGTTATCTTGCTTGACTGGCAGTGTTTCGCAGCACTGAACAGGCCCCGATCCTTTCCTAAAAGTAAAACTTCCAGAGATTTCTTTCACAAGCCATTATAGATAGTGCAACACTGAATGCGGAAAATCCTCTATCAGAAATACAAGCTGTTGTGAACAGATCCGGCTGACATTCAGGAGAGCATGTGGCTAGGAATTTCTCCAAAGAGCTATCCTGGAAGAGAAGGACCCCATTTCAGGAAATGATATTCACAGAATCACAGAACCACACCACCTCCGTAGGCAGCTGATTCCAATGTCTGACTGACAAAAAGCTTTCCCTAAGATCCAGCCGGTACCTTCCCGCCCTTAACTTAAACCCATCATTGTGACTCCTCTCCTCTGCTGCTGACAGGAACAGCTCCATGTCCTCCTCCAAGTGACGGCCCTTCAAAGACTTCAAAAGAGCCATCCTGTCCCCCCTCGACCTCCTCTTCTCCAGACTGAACATTCCTCAGTCCCTCTGGTTTTCCTCGCAGGGCTTCTTGGTCTCCAGGCCCCCGGTCATCCTCGTCGCTCTCCTCTGCACCCGCTCCATTCTGTACCCATCCTTTTGGAATTGAGGCCTCCAGAACTGCACACAAGACTCCAGGTGCGGCCTGACCAATAGTAGGTGCCGCCAGGAGGACCACCAGTGGGACCAGGACACTAGAAGCCCTCCCACTGTTGCCCCCCCCCAAGCACCAAGAATACAGTGCATCACTTGCCCTAGACCAAGAGTTCATATCTGTACCTTGTGGCTAATAGCCACTGATGGACTTCTGCTCCATATGTTTATCTAATTCCCTCTTGAAACTGTCCATGCTTGTAGCTGCCACCACCTCCTGTGGCAGTGAATTCCATGTGTTAATCACTCTTTGGGTGAAGAAGGACTTCCTTTTATCTGTTCTAACCCAACTGCTCAGCAATTTCATGGAGTGCCCACGAGTTCTTGTATTGTGAGAAAGCGAGAAAAGGACTTCTTTCTTAACCTGCTCAATCCCATTCATAATCTTATAAATCTCGATCATGTCACCCCTCAGCTGTCATTTCTCCAAGCTAAAGAGCCCCAAGCATTTTAACCTTTCTTCATAGGGAAAGTGTTCCAAACCTTTTATCATTCTAGTTGCCCTCTTCTGCACTTTTTCCAATGCTATAATATCCTTTTTGAGATGTGATGACCAGAACTGTACACAGTACTCCGAATGAGGTTGCACCATTGATTTATACAGGGGCATGATGATACTGGCTGATTTGTTTTCAATTCCCTTCCTAATAATCCCCAGCATAGCATTGGCATTTTTTATTGCAGTTGCACACTGTCTAGACATTTTCAGTGAGTTATCTACTATGACTCCCAGATCTCTCTCTTGGTCAGTCTCTGCCGGTTCGGACCCCATCAAGGTGTATTCATAGTTAGGATTTTTAGCTCCAGTGTGCATCACTTCACACTTGGCCACATTGAACCCCATTTGCCACACTGACGCCCGCTCGCCCATCCTCAACAAATCCCCTCGGAGTGCCTCACAATCCCCCCCTGGTTCTCACCACCCTGAACAACTTTGTGTCATCCGCAAATTTAGTCACTTCACTGCTTACTGTTGTGTCCTAAGATCAGGAGTCTGAGCTGGCGAAATGCAGCCAAGCTCCGCTCTCTGAGAACAATAGGGACTAGGTTCCTGAGCTCGCCAGTAAAGAACCAATGGCAGCATTGGCGGGCGATTCAAACCCGCCAATAGGAATGTGGGGGCGTCCCCCCCCTTACTGTATATAGTTGGCCTCCGGCCGTTACTGCATGTCTTTGTCTTGTGTGAAGTACAAATAAACGCGTCTTCTCTTATGTCATCGTCCGAGTCATGAGGCACGAAACCCAGTACTTTACACTTACTCCCAGCTCCAAATAATTAATGAACAAGTTAAAAAGCATCGGACCAAATACTGATCCCTGTGGTACCCCACTGCTTACCACCCTCCACTGAGAAAATTGCCCATTTATACTCACTTTCTGTTTACTATTAATTAGCCAGCTTTTGACCCACAAGAAGACTTTTCCTTTTATCCCGTGACTATTGAGCTTACTTAGGAGCCTTTGATGAGGAACATTATCAAAAGCTTTCTGGAATATGGCCAGGGGCCAGCATACCTTCAAGACCGCTTCTCCCCATATGAGCCCCGTAGAGCACTAAGGTCCACCAACCAACATCTTTTGGTGGTCCCCGGCCCCAGGTATGTCCAATTTGCCTTGACCAGGGCCAGGGCTTTTTCGGCCCTGGCCCCTGCCTGGTAGAATGAGCTCCCAGCTGAGATCAGGGTCCTGCAGGATTTATTATAATTCCGCAGGTCCTGCAAGACGGAGCTCTTCCACCGGGCATTTGGTTGAGGCAGCGAGCATCCCCCTCCTTGGGTCGGCCCGCATCTGTAGCCTGGGTCCTGAGATCTTAAATCTTAAAGATCTTTTAAAAACTTTAAATCTTAATACCATCAACCACTGAGGTATCTGGTTTTTATTAGAGTTGTATGGCACATACGAGTCATGTTATTTATTTTTGTGTTTTAGTGTGGTTTTAATTGTATTATATTTTTAGACTGTTGGAACCCGCCCTGAGCCTGTTAAGGGGAGGACGGGATATAAATTCAAATCTTTCCTTATACATAATTCTGTTTTCGACTGATAATGTTCCATGTGTTCCCATATCAGTTGGGTCCCTGAGCTGTCACTCTGAAGGTCTCCCAGTCCATTGGCTGCATTCCTAGAGTCCTGCCCACAGAAGTGGTGGCCAGGATCTCGGCCTCAGTGTGCTGGAAGCTGAGGGATGTGATCAATGCTCTGGTGGGTGGAGGCTGAGGAGGCCAAGGCCGACTATGGCGGCACCGCGGTGGTCATTCACAGCTGGGAGCAGGTAGCCGGCCGAGGTGCGAGACCACAGAAGCACTGCCCAGCATCTCAGCCTCACTGTGCAGGGAGGCAAAGGACAGGCCGGATGCTCTGAATGCTCCGGCGGGTAGAGGGTGAGGAGGCCGAGGCCGACCATGGTGTCCCCACAGTGGGCGTCATCGGCCATGGCCGAGTGCAGGTGGCCGGGCGGGCTGTGAGCAGACAGGGGCTGGCACCATGCGGGAGAAGGCGGCCAAGGAGGAGGGTGAGGCCAAAATCTTTCTAGAGTTTGTTGTATGCCTTTTACAACAGGCTTTGCTACTAGTAAATAAGTAAATAAAAATAAAAAATATAACATAAATATTATCAAATATGCCAAAAATACATGCATTTATTACAAATTAGATAAAAACAGATCATAGAATCATAGAATCATAGAATCATAGAATGTTAGAGTTGGAAGGGACCTTGCAGGCCATCTAGTCCAACCCCCTGCACTCTGCAGGAACACAGCCGAAACCCCTACATACCTACAACATACCCAAAAGATGGTTGTCCAGTCTCCTCTTGAAAACGTCCAGCGAAGGAGCATCCACCACCTCCCGAGGCAGTCTGTTCCACTGCTCAACCACTTTTACAGTCAGGAAGTTTCTCCTGATATTAAGCCGGTAACGACTCCCTTGTAATTTCCACCCATTAGATCTAGTCTTGCAATCCGGAGCAAGAGAGAATAGATCCACTCCATCTTCTACATGACAGCCCTTCAAATACTTGAAGACTTCAATCATGTCCCCTCTAAACCTTCTCTTTCCCAGGCTAAACATAACCAACTCCCTCAGCCTTTCCTCATAAGACCCAATACTAGCCTCAAAACAGGATAAGATCAAGGGGAAATGGGCAGCTGTCAGATGAACTGCCATATTTCTCTTGTCTTGCTCCAGACACTGTCTTCATTGTTTGTTTTAATTAGCTTGCACACATGCGCATAGATTGCTTTGCTGGAACCTGTGGGAGAAAGCTCTGCTGCCGACTGCTATCTTAGTGTCCTTGAACAAGAGGCACAGGCATGTCTTCCCAGCCAGTGGAAATATTCTTGCCTTATGATAGTGGAAAGCGGGGGGCCTTTCTCCCATTTATTATGTAACCTCCCGCCGGGAGAATTCCCCCGCGGGCGCTAAGTTTTCATTCGCTAGTCAAGCTTATGCATCACACTATATCTGTAGGCCTTTTACTTGGCGGGGTATTCCTGACAATAACTCTGCTAACATGGGCAACATACTTGTATTCCAATAAAGCATATCTTTTATGAAGAGTGCCTGGGCTTACTTGCTATTGAACCTGACAGCAGCGTTGTTTCAGGGAGGAGGAGCACTTGGAACACCCCAGGGTGGTAGCGTTTGGGAAGCGAAGGTCACAGGTGGGGCACAAATGCTAAATGAGGGCAAAGCAGCCCTTTCGCCCGCCACACTCTCTTCTTTCATTTGGCACAACTCGTAGCCTGGACCAGTCCACTTTTCCTTACGATGTTCCTGTTCTTTTTCATCAGTCCTGCAGGCACAAGAGACATGTTGTGTTTTGATTCAGGTTTGCTTGTGGGGGATAAGCCTGGGAAACTCATGAAGTGTTAAGAGAAAAAAGGAAGTTAAGGCTAACAGTTGCACACGCACACGCAGCAAGTGCTTGTATGATGCCCTCCCTCCCGCAATGGATTGTTGACACCCCAGGCATTGTGATCGCAAGCTGCATCGGCCCTGACCCACATACTGTTTAGATCTACACACAGGCATTGTAAAATGGCCTCCCTTCCAGAGCCTGGAAGAAAGAGGGGCAATTTCATGATAGGAAGCACGCTGGAGGGGTCCTGGCTCAGTGGCAGAGCATCAGTTCCCAGGTTCAATCCCCAGCATCTCCAGTTAAAAGGACCAGATACTGGGAGATGTGAAAGACCTCTGCCTGAGACCCTGGAAAGCTGCTACCAGGCCGAATAGGCAATAATGAGCCCGATGGACCAAGTATCCAGTATAAGGCAACTTCATGTGTCCAAAACTGGAGATTTGATGGTGGATCATGGGAAAGGGTACAATGCTGTAGAGTCCTCCCTCCAGAGGATCTGTCTTCTCCAAGGGGAAAATGATCTTTGTTGTCTAGAACTCGGTCGTCATTCCAGGAGATCTCCAGGTCCTACCTAGAGTTGGGAACCTCGCTACACACAGTCTCCTCAGCTGGAGGAGAAGTGGGTGCATGTCCCAACAGAATGGCTGTTCTGCTCTTAAAAAAACCGAACTGTGTCAGTTTTTCCAATTGAGCCAATTGGAATATTTTTGCTCAATTTACACAATGAATTCGACTTCTACTAGTAAACGGGCCAAAGCACAGAGGCCGGGATACTGGCTCCAGCAGCTCTACTTAGTTTGTCTTTGGCTCATGGCATATTACTTTCCTGCAACCCTTCAGGGTTGTCTTTGTAGTCTTAGGGACTAGAAACTTGCCTTCAAAAAAAAAAAAAACACCGGAGATTCTCTGTAAACTAAACTCTGGCCCTGTTCACATGGAGCATTTGCCCCGCTGAAGGCACGGTAGCCCTGCGGAGTTTCCGTGCACGATCACACAGGCACATCTGGGAGGCGTAGCACTCCCGTGGCCAACCCGTGGCTTCCCTCCGAAGATGCGGAGTAAAAAACTACCAGGGGCGAAGCACTAGTTTCCGGAAACCCCGGGGCAAAGGCCGGCGTCTGATCGCGGGAGCACCAGTATCCCACGGCATCCGACGCCCGCCCATGTCCCGGGGTTTCCGGATGTTGTAAGTTTCCATGGGATGTGCACCAATGCCAAATGGCGCATGCGCTCATGCAAGATGTCGACAATGCCCCCCCCACGGTGCATGCGCACCTTACACCAGCGTGGCTTGCGTGCTGTGCTGCGCTGCTTTTTTGCCGTGCTGCAGCAGCGCGGTGTGATCAGCGCTCGGAGCTGGAGCGTGGCAACCTGGTGGCCCGTGTGATCGGGCTACCGTGCCTTATTTTGCTCCGGGGCGAATAGCCACGCCTCATCCCCATGTTTTCTGGCCCGTATGACCGGGGCCTCTGTGACCTACAAAAAATATTCCTCTGTATACCTGGAAATGTAGAAAATCTGTTCTTTTACATGCTGGAGGTAAATCGAAGGCTAACCTTTCCTCTGCGTTCACAGTGCATCTAAGGAGAAATGTTTAATCGATTCTCGTTGACCTTAGTAGACCACGTATTAAATATGAGTACTTAGCATTTATATAGCACTTGAAAGACATGATCTCTGTAATCATGACAAGAGAACTCAGGCATGGAGGTCAGAATTATCCTATCTGTTTCATTATGTTGGTCAGTTCAGACATCGCACGAAAAGAGATTTAAGTCGGCCGGGTGTGCTTGTCGGAACCCCGACTACTCCAGTAAAAATTGTTAGGTAGGTTCCGTCAATCTGGGATCTGAAGTTAATTTATTAACTACTATTAGCCGTAACTATGGTTTTGTGTGTGGACAGCACCTCTCCATACATTTCGGAGAATACAGGCCAGTCTGGAGCACCCAACTGGTGTCATTTTAACACAACCACACGTGAGTTGTGGGTTCATCTCACTACATAAGAACAGAAGAACATAAGAGAAGCCAATGTTGGATCAGGCCAACAGCCCCTCCAGTCCAACACTCTGTGTCACACAGTGGCCAAAAATACCAGGGGCCATCAGGAGGTCCATCAGTGGGGTTAGGACACTAGAAGCCCTCCCACTGTTGACCCCCCCCAAGCACCAAGAATACGGAGCATCCCTTGCCCCAGACATAAGAACATAAGAGAAGCCAATGTTGGATCAGGCCAATGGCCCCTCCAGTCCAACACTCTGTGTCACACAGTGGCCAAAAATACCAGGTGCCCTCAGGAGGTCCAGCAGTGGGGCCAGGACACCAGAAGCCCTCCCACGGTTGCCCCCCCAAGCACCAAGAATACAGAACATCCCTTGTCCCAGAATGAGAGTTCCTCGCTATACCTCATAGCTCATAGCCACTGATGGACCTCTGCTCCATATGCTTATCCAATTCCCTCTTGAAGCCGTCCATACTTGTAGCTGCCACCGCCTCCTGTGGCAGTGAATTTCATGGGTTAATCACTCTTTGGGTGAAGAAGGACTTCCCTTTTATCCCTTCTAACCTGACTGCTCAGCAATTTTCATGGAGTGCCCATGAGTTCTTATCTTGTGAGAAAGGGAGAAAAGTACTTCTTTCTCAACCTGCTCTATCCCATGCATAATCTTGTAAACCTCGATCATGTCACCCCTCAGCCGTCGTTTTTCCAAGCTAAAGAGCCCCAAGCGCTTTAACCTTTCTTCATAGGGAAAGAGTTCCAACCCTTTTATCATCCTAATTGCCCTTTTCTGCACTACCAGCCTGGTCCAGTTAGGGTCAGGGCCACAGGGCATGCAGAGAAGAGTCACAGACCTTCCTGTATTCTTTTCCTAGCCTGAAACAATCGTGTGGGAAACCCACGTGCATCCCAGTTTCCCCCAGTTTCCCCAGTTTCCTAAGGAGAATGGTTGGGGCACATGAACACCCATGAAGCTGCCTTATGCTGAATTGGACCCTTGGTCCATCAAGGTGGGTATTGTCTACTCAGACTGGCAGCATCTCTCCAGGTTATCAGTCAGCGATCTTTCACATCACCTACAAACCTGATCCTCTTCTTTTTTTTTTTAAAACTGGAGATGCCAGAGATTGAACTCGGGACCTTCTGCCCGCAAAGCAGATTCTCTACCACAGAGCCACGACATGGAAATGGAAAGAACCGAGGCCTAGCTAATGCCACAGCTTCAGTTGTGCCTCTCTGGATCCCACCTGGTTCGCAGCTCTGTCATTTTGCAGCTAAGGCTTAGTTCTCCCAAAGTACACCTGCGGAAGAAAGCTCGTTTCCAGAGGGTATTGCCTTGAACCATGTGACTGGATGATTTCTCATGCAGAAACATTCTCTGCACATAGAAAGCTAGTGGGAGAGCAAGAAGAGTCCTAAACTTGCTTGAGATGCTAGCTTTCAATGTGTATACTTCTTCTTTTTTACAGAGAGGCATTAAATCGTGTGATAGGAGTTTATAAAATGATGCATAAGGCGGAGAGAGTTGACAAAGATACCTTTTTCTCCCTCTCCCAGAAAGCTAGAACTTACAGGCACCCAATGAAGCTAATGGGCCGTAGGTTCAAGATGGACAAAAGGAAATACTTCTTTACACAGTGAGTGAGTAAAACGTGGGATTCACTGCCAGAGGATGTAGTGATGGCCACGAGCACAGGTGGCTTTAAAAGGGGATTAGAAGGACTCATGGAGAAGAGGTCTATCAGTGGCTACTAGCCATGGTGACTAAAGGGATCCTCCACGTTCCGAGGCAGTCAGCCTCTGAATCCCAATGACAAGAGGCAACATCAAGAGAAAGCCTCAGCCTCTCTGCCCTGTTGTTGGCCCTCCAGAGGAACTGTCTAGCCACTGTGTGAGGCAGGATGCTGGACTAGATGGACCCCTGGTCTGATCCAGCAGGGCTCTTCTGATGTTCTTAAGAAGGCCCCAGCCTCTCTGCCCTGTTGTTGGCCCTCCAGAGGAACTGGTTGGCCGATGTGTGAGACGGGAGGCTGGACTAGATGGACCCCTGGTCTGATCCAGCAGGGCTCTTCTGATGTTCTTAAGAAGGCCTCAGCCTTTATGCCCTGTTGTTGGCCCTCCAGAGGAACTAGTTGGCCACTGTGTGAGACAGGAGGCTGGACTAGATGGACCACTGGTCTGATCCAGCAGGGCTCTTCTGATGTTCTTATGGAGGCCTTGGCCTCTCTGCCCTGTTGTTGACCCTCCAGAGGAACTGGTTGGCCACTGTGTGAGACGGAAGGCTGGACTAGATGGACCACTGGTCTGATCCAGCAGGGCTCTTCTGATGTTCTTAAGAAGGCCTCAGCTTCTCTGCCCTCTTGTTGGCCCTCCAGAGGAACCAGTTGGCCGCTGTGTGAGACAGGATGCTGGACTAGATGGACCATCGGTCTGATCCATCAGGGCTCTTCTCATGTTCTTACAACGCTGGACTAGATGGACCGCTGGTCTGACCCAGCAGGGCTCTTCTCATGTTCTTTGAATGCTGGACTAGTTGGACCCCTGGTCTTAATCCAGCAGAGCTCTTCTGATGTTCACATGAACCCCAGCCTTCAGTCTGAAGTGGCCATATCCTAACCTGTTTATCCTCTCAGGGGCCTCTTGTGAGATCTGCTCCTTACCATACGGAGAACTGTGTGGTGGAATAAATTCTGTTTCTTTTCATTCCTGCTCAGAATCGAAGGGGGTCACGTAGAATTGGAGCAAGAGTGGGAATGGGACGCTCCGGATGAACGCCTCCGCTTTACGCTAACACAAACAGTGTGAACCCCAGTTTTGTGTTCACACACGGCTGAATCACAGCTGCCGATCCCATTACCGTCTGTGGGGTGGGTAGTGGGGCACATCGATACATTTCGCTGGGGAAAGAGCATGAAAAGCTGATCGAAATACTAACAGGATTCTATTGCCACGAGGCCCGCTTCTGATCTCTCCTTGCTTCTCTTCCGTACCTCTCAGATTTACAAATCCCCGCTCTGGCATTCATCTCCAATCTCCCGCCAACTCACTCGCCAGGGCTTCGCTTCGCCTCTGACTAATTCCCGACCTTTTTTGCCGGAGTTGTTAAAAGCCATTACGTCTCCGTTTTATTGCCGCCGATCCTTCCGCAACCCGGCGATCGTTTCCGTGACATTATTATCAAAAGCTTCTCCTACGACGGGGGGAAGTCATGCCCGCCCGTACCGATCAATATTTAAATCGCGGCTGATTTATTTGCGTGCCCTCATTAACCACGCGTTTTCCATTTGCTTCCCCGGCAGCGGCTCGGAGGAATAAGCTGGTAATGGGACCGTCTCGGCACCGGCGGCCGCAAGCCCACGGCCCATTACGAGGTGGAAAGCACGGAATTAAATGGCATTTAATAGAGTCACTTTCGCCGGAGAGAGTTGCTTTTATAACCGGACTCGTAGAGAGGCGCCGAAGCGGACAGACGGTTATAAACCAGCTCGGCGAAAATTCCCTGCGTGCAGGAAATCGAACTTTCGGCCACTGTTGAGATAAACGAATGGCAAAGTCCAAAGATCTGTCAGCTCAAACACACCTTTGGCAAGAGTGCCAGGATCCCCTCTTGACTTCGCCCGACAGCTGGCCCATGTGTCAAATTCAGCTCCAGATATTGAAGAAGCTGGGGGGGGGAGTGCAGACAGTCCCTATAGGGTTGCCAATCTCCAGGTGCGGCCTGGAGATCTCTCAGAATCACAGTTTATCTCCAGATGACTGAGATCTATTAGCCTGGAGAAAAGGGCAGCTTTGGAGGGTGGGCTGTGTGGAATTATACCCCGTTGAACTCCCTTCCTACTTGAGGCTCCATTTCCCCCATGCTGTGCCCCCCCAATTTTGTTTGGTGTAGTGGTTAAGTGCGTGGACTCTAATCAGGAAGAACCGGGTTTGATTCCCCACTCCTCCACTTGCAGCTGCTGGGTGACCTTGGGCAAGCCAGAGTTCTGTCACAGCTGTTCTTGAAAGAGCAGTTTCTCTCAGAGCTCTCTCAGCCCCACCTGCCTCACAGAGGGTGTCTGTTGTGGGGAGGGGAAGGGAAAGGAGATTGTGAGCCACTCTGAGACTCCGAGTGAAGGGTGGGATATAAATCCAATCTTTCTTCTCTTTTCTTCTCTTTTCTTCTCTTTTCTTCTTTTCTTCTCTCTTCTCTTTTCTTCTCCTCTCTCTCTTCTCTTTTCTTTTCCTCTTCTCTTCTTCTTCTCTTTTCTTCTCCTCTTTTCTTTCTCTACTCTTCTCCTCTTCTCTCTCCTCTCCTCTTCTCATCTCCATGGATTTCACGACCCAGAATTGACAACCTTATATATTAAGCTGCTTTATACAGAATCAGGCCCCTGGTCCACCCAGGCCGTTCTAGCCTACTCTGAGCAGTAGGATCTCTCCTAGAGATGTAAAATTTCCAGAAATTTTGAAGCTCAGAAAAAACCCCAGGTTTTTTCCGTGTTTTTTCCCCGGAAAAAAACAGAAATTTGGGGGGGAATTAAAAAAATGCTACATTAACACTTCTTTTTTTCTTTTTCCTGATTGAAAGTCATTCTGTTACTCTAGGAAAATAAACTGTGACTATTGGCAATTTTACTTGGCACGAATTATCACAACTAGCATATTAAACATATAGTGTATCCAAACTATTACAAACAGAATTTACTTTTTAAATAATATTTATTTGTCATTGTAACAAATGGAGCAACAATCTCCTGAATTCTTTACTAGTTTATGTCTTAAAATATTTTATTCATCATCTTAACATAAAATGTTCCATACTCAATTTCTTTTCTTTTTTCAATTTTTCCAATGTTTCAGAAAAAAACAAAAAAGGCTTTAGGGAAAAAAAACGGGGAGAAATCTTTTTTTTTCTGAATTTTTCCAGTTTTTTTCCGGGCCTTCACATCTCTAATCTCTCCAGGTTCTCAGACAGGCTCAGGAACTGTCTGGCCACTGTGTGAAGCAGGGATGCTGGACTAGATGGACCCCTGGTCTGATCCAGCAGGGCTCTTCTAATGTTCTTATGAAGGCCTCGGCCTCTCTGCCCTGTTGTTGGCCCTCCAGAGGAACTGGATGACCACTGTGTGAGGCAGGATGCTGGACTGGATGGACCCCTGGTCTGATCCAGCAGGGCTCTTCTGAGGTTCCTATAAAGGCCTCGGCCTCTCTGCCCTGTTGTTGGCCCTCCAGAGGAACTGGTTGGCCACTGTGTGAGGCAGGATGCAGAACCAGATGGACCATCACTGGTCTGATCCAGCGGGGCTCTTCTGATGTTCTTATGAAGGCCTCTGCCCTGTTGTTGGCCCTCCAGGGGAAGTGGTTGGCCACTGTGTGAGACAGGATGCTGGACTAGAGGGACTATTGGTCTGATCCAGCAGGGCTCTTCTGATGTTCTTATGAAGGCCTCGGCCTCTCTGCCCTGTTGTTGCCCCTCCAGAGGAACTGGTTGGCCACTGTGTGAAGCAGGGATGCTGGACTAGATGGACCACTGCTCTGATCCAGCAGGGCTCTTCTGATATTCTTATGAAGATCTTGGCCTCTATTGCCTGTTGTTGGCCCTCTAGAGGAGCTGGTTGGCCGCTGTGTGAGGCAGGATGCTGGTCTGGATCCAGCAGGGCTCTTCTTAGGTTCTTATGAAGGCCTCGGCCTCTGTGCCCTGTTGCTGGCTCTCCAGAGGAACTGGTTGGCCACTTTGTGAGACAGGATACTGGACTCGACGGACCAGTGGTCTGATCCAGCGGGGCTCTTGAAAGGCACTTGAAACTGCCACGGCCAGAGGTAGGGCAGATGCTCTTGGGTGAGGTGGGCCTTGACACGCCAGCACGGCCTGAGGCAAAGCGGACCCCTCCCTGAAGACTGATTACGAATGATGGTGGTGGTGGTCTTGTGTTTCCTTGCAGATCCTTGTATCCTGCCCATGGACGAGGGCTCCTGCCTCCACTACACTGTGCTCTGGTATTACCACCGGGAAGCCAACAACTGCCGGCCATTCATATTCGGGGGCTGCGGCGGGAACGCAAACCAGTTTCCTTCCAAGCAGAAGTGTGAGTTGTGGTGCAAGAGGACAACAGGTGAGGGGGCTGAACTTTACAGTGGGGAGGGGGAGATGGAAAGATGCAGAAAAGGGTGGGGGTGGGAGGAGCAAAGCCCCCCTCCTTGCTCACTGTCCCTTATGTCTAGGGTTGCCAGGCTTCCTGCTACGGCCAGAGGCCTTTTGCTGGTACTGCTTGTTGTCCACCACCACACACAGAGAAAAAAAATTATGCCAATGTCACATGTGCCATGACATTATTTCCAGAGAAAACCCAGAAGTGGCGCTGGTTAGCTCTAGGCATTGCCTGAAACTCTATGATTTTACCACAGGGTTTCTGGCGATTCCTAGAGCGACCCAACGTCACTTCCAGGTTTTCCCAGAAAACCCCGGGGGTCTGCTTGGCTTGGCCCTAACCAATGGCCACACAGGAGGAAGGGGATTGTTGTCCACAAGTATGTCTGCATGTGTCCCAAAGCTTGCTAGATTCGGATGAAGTAGCGCCTAAGATACCGACGCGATTTTTGGGGTACAGTCGAGTCAAAGCTCTCTTCATATCTGATGAAGGGAGCTTTGACTCTCAAAAGTTCATATCCCAAAGAAACCTGTTGGTCACTAAGGTGCTTCTAGATTCGAATGTAGCTCCTCTATGGCAGGAGAACACAGCTATCCTCTAGAACAAAGTCTGAGTCCAGTGGCACCTTTAAGACCAGTTTGGTGTAGTGGTTAAGTGCACGGACTCTAATCTGGGAGAACCGGGTTTGATTCCCCACTCCTCCACTTGCACCTGCTGGATGACCTTGGGCAAACACTAGTTCTGGCACAGCTGTTCTTGGAAAAGAGCAGTTTCTGTCCGAGCTCTCTCAGCCCCACCTACCTCCCAGGGTGTCTGTTGTGGGGAGGGGAAGGGGAAGGAGTTTGTAAACCACTCTGAGACTCCTTTGGGTAGTGAAGGGCGGGGTATAAATCCAATCCCTTCTTCTCTTCTCTTCTCTCTCTTCTCTTCTCTTCTCTTCTCTTCTCTTCTCTCTCTTCTCTTCTCTTCTCTTCTCTTCTCTTCTCTTCTCCTCTCTTCTCCTCTCTTCTCCTCTCTTCTCTCCTCCTCTCCTCTCCTCTCCTCTCCTCTCCTCTCCTCTCCTCTCCTCTCCTCTCCTCTCCTCTCCTCTCCTCTCCTCTCCTTCAGAGCTGATACCCAGAATTAAACTTTGTTGGTCTGAAAGATGTCCCTGGACTCAAAACTTTGTTCTCTTGTTTCGGACCAACACGGTGGCTGCCCACCTAATGGCTACCCTCTGAACGCTTGCTGGCTTGCCAGAAACCCTTATCTGTCTTTTCCATTCCTTGTTTCTGAAAATCTGCAGGCAGCTGACCTCGTTGCAGATACGAACATTCAGTGGGAAGAGGGGTAGACCCCGCCATCTCCAAGACAGGCCAGTGGGCTTGTTGAGTACAAGGAGGATTTCTGACACTGCAAACAGAAGAAACATGACCTGTGGAAATTTAACCCGTTGGCCAAAAGGGACCGTCTGACTTTCTTGGTTTCTCGTAGCGTCTGCTCCGTTCCAAGGCTTTTCCCCTCAGGGTTAGAGGAATCTCAGCGCAAGCTGGCAGGTCAGGCTGACCGAGCTAGGTCTCCGCAGTTCTGTTCAATAGGGAGGTACAGCAACGTTTTCTAATTAATATCCGCTAGCAAATATTGTTAAGTGCAGGCAAGTAGGTTTTGCTCTGTGATAGTAACTGTGTATCCTGACTTTGGACGAGTCCACTGAAAAAATTGCTGATACGGGGAAATCAGATGTCGCCGAATTTTAGCATTCCTTGAAGTTTTAAAAACTCGGGAATGCACTCAGACTGTCTCTGCGATCACACACACTAAATGATCCACTTTCAATCCACTTTCGATGCACTTTCCCACCGGGTTTTTTACTGTGTGAACTGGCAAAATCCAGTTGGAAGAGTGCATTGAAAGTGGATTGAAAGTGGGTTATCTAGCGTGTGTGACCGCAGAGTTCTTAACTAACGGACAAAACGGCCAAGACCGTGGGAAAATCCAGCTCATTCCGGCAGTTTTTAAAAGACAGAGGCCTTCTGTTTTATCTTACAAAATTTACATCCCGCCTTTCTGCCTCCACCAGGGCTACCGAGGTGGCTAACAAATTAAAAAAGCACATGATGAAATCACATTTTAAAATCATTAAGATCCAAGACACACACCCCGCTGTGATTGGGGTGATGGGCTGAGGCGGTGTGGAGGAAGAAGGTGTTGACCCCTTACCACCCTGTGTGGTTTTTGCAAATTGAAGCTGTCCCACCGGTATGCTATTGTTAGCCTTTTAAAGGAAAAAAGACAGGTATTCACTCTGCCCATCTTTTTGGGGCTAATGATGTAGGGAAGTCAATGTTGATAGCTCAGCCATGCAGGACGGAAAGATTTAGACCTTGGTTACCTCTCCCAGAATGATCTCCATCCGAATTCAGGTCCCACTTGCCCACAATTGACCTTTGAAAACTACCGGCAAGATTCCACCTCGGATCTCTCAGCGTCTCTTCGGCATCCGACCAACGCGATTTAGACCATCTCTAATGAAAATAAGACCGACAGCCCCCCCCTCCAACAATGAGCTGAAGTTATTAACGAGTGCTAATTGTTCTTCATATGTAATGTAGTCGTTTCTATTAAAAACAGATCCAATGTCTCCTCTAACTGTATTTCTGAAATGTTCGTGTTTCGTTATTTATTCGCTCGCTTATTTGATTCTCAGCCCGCTTTTCTTGCCGAGACGCAAGGCGGATGACAGAATATAAAACAATACAGTTAGGCGATATGATCACCATCTTCAAGTACTCGAAGGGCTGTCATATAGAGGATGGTGCAGAGTTTGTTTTCTGCCGCCCCAGAAGGTCGAACCAGAACCAACAGGTTGAAAGTAAATCAGAAGAGTTTTCGGCTAAACATGAGGAAGAACTTCCTGACTGTTAGAGCGGTTCCTCAGTGGAACAGGCTTCCTCGGGAAGTGGTGGGCTCTCCTTCTGTGGAGGTTTTCAAACAGAGGCTAGGTGGCCTTCGAACAGCAGTGCTGATTCTGTGAACTCAGGCAGATCACGAGAGGGAGGGCAGGAAGGGTTGCCTCGGGGCTTTGTTCTTGTGGCTCTTTCTTACATGCCCAGTGAAATTCTGATTGCCACTTTGGGGGTTAGGAAGCTATTTTTCTCCAGGCCAGTTTGGTTGGAAATCCTGGAGGTTTTTTGTCATCTTCTTGGCATGGAGCAGGGGTCTATACCTTGTGGCTAATAGCCACCGATGGACCTCTACTCCATATGCTTATCTAATTCCCTCTTGAAGCTGTCCGTGCTTGTAGCCGCCGCCACCTCCTGTGGCAATGAATTCCATGTGTTAATCACTCTTTGGATGAAGAAGTACTTACTTTTATCCGTTCTAACCCGACCATTCAACAACTTCATTGAGAGTCCACAAGTTCTTGTACTGTGAGAAAGGGAGAAAAGTACCTCTTTCTCGACCTGCTCTACCCCATGCATAATCTTATAAACCTCTGTCATGTCACCCCTCAGCCATCATTTCTCCAGGCCAAAGAGCCCCAAGTGCCTTAAACTTTCTTCATAAGGAAAGTGTTCCAATCCTTTTATCATTCTAGTTGTCCTTCTCTGCACTTTTCCCAAAGCTATAATATCCTTTTTAAGGTGTGGTGACCAGAACTGTACACAGTACTCCAAATGAGGTCGCACCATTGATTTATACAGGGGCATGATGATATTGGCTGATCTGTTTTCAATTCCCTTCCTAATAATCCCCAGAATAGCGTTGGCCTTTTTTATTGCAGTCACACACTGTCTAGACATTTTCAGTGAGTTATCTACTGCAACTCCAAGATGTCTCTCTTGGTCCGTCTCTGCCAGTTCGGACCCCATCAACGTGTATTTATAGTTAGGATTTTTGGCTCCAATGTGCATCACTTTGCACTTGGCCACATTGAACCCCATTTGCCATGTTGATGCCCACTCGCCCATCCTCGACAGATCCCTTTGGAGTGCCTCACAATCCTCCCTGGTTTTTACCACCCTGAACAACTTTGTGTTGTCCACAAATTTAGCCACTTCACTGCTTACTCCCAACTCCAAATCATTAATGAACGAGTTAAAAAGCATCAGACTGAGTACTGATCCCGGCGGTACCCCACTGCTTACCACCCTCCACTGAGAAAATTGCCCATTCATACTCACTCTCTGCTTCCTATTAAGTAGCCAGTTTTTGATCCACAAAAGGACTTTCCTTTTATCCCATGATTTTTGAGCTTACTTAGGAGCCTTTGATGAGGAACTTTATGAAAAGCTTTCTGGAAGTCCAGGTAAACAATATCTATTGGGTCCCCCTTGTCCACATGTTTGTTCACCCTGTTTGTTCTGTATAACAACCGTACCAGTTTGCATTCACCCCAGGACAGACACTTTGTGTGCACTGAGAGACCCTCTTCTCTTCCTCTTCCCCATCCCGCAGCAGGCCCAAGTGCTGCTATTCTGTATCTGATTATGGTATTTAGCCCTGGGAAAACTCCCCAAACATAGAAAACTATTTTGTTAGGGAGAAAGTTAAGCTGACCTCTTCTTGCCAACATCCTAGATTTTTTGGTGCAAGCAGGGCTTTTTTTGTAGAAAAAGCCCAGCAGGAACTCATCAGCATATTAGAACACAACCCTGACAGCACAGCTCATTAGCATATTAGGCCACAGCCCTGTACTACCAGAAGTGTGGTCATGCAGCCACACCCACCTTTTGCTTCTTATTCAACTTGCCTTGTCTGTTGTCAAAATCCAGGGCTTTTTTTTGGAGCAGGAACTCCTTTGCATGCTAGGCTACACACCCCTCATGTAGCCAATCCTAATGAGTTTCTGCTATTGAACATAAGAACATAAGAGAAGCCAATGTTGAATCCGGCCAATGGCCCATCTAGTCCAACACTCTGTCACACAGCAGCCAAAATATACCAGGTGCCATCAGGAGGTCCAGCAGTGGGGCCAGGACACTAGAAGCCCTCCCACTGCTGCCCCCCCCCCCAGCACCAAGAATAGAGAGCATCACCTGCCCCAGACTGAGAGTTCCCATCTATACCTTGTGGCTAATAGCCACTGATGGACTTCTGCTCCAGATGTTTATCTAATTCCCTCTTGAAACTGTCCATGCTTGTAGCTGCCACCACCTCCTGTGGTAGTGAATTCCATATATTAATCACTCTTTGGGTGAAGAAGGACTTCCTTTCATCTGTTCTAACCCGACTGCTCAGCAATTTCATGGAGTGCCCACAAGGAGTTCTTGTATTGTGAGAAAGGGAGAAAAGTACTTCTTTCTCAACCTGCTCAATCCCATTCATAATCTTATAAACCTCGATCATGTCATGGGTGTGGCCTATTATGCTAATGAGTTCCTGCTGGGCGTGGCCAATTCGGGAGCCAGCAGGAACTCCGTTCCTGTGCGTTCCTGCCCAAAAATAGCCCTAGGTTCAAGGATTTTTCCCCCTCTGAGAGCCAGTTTCGTGTAGTGGTGAAGTGTGCAGACTCTAATCTGGGAGAACCGGGTTTGATTCCCCACTCCTCCACTTGCACCTGGCTGGATGACCTTGGGCAAGCCATAGTTCTGTCAGAGCTGTTCTTGAAAAAGAGCAGTTTCTGTCAAGAGTTCTCTCAGCCCCACCTCCCTCACGGGGTGTCTGTAGTGGGGAGGGGAAGGGAAGGGAGTTTGTAAGCCGCTCCGAGACACCTTTGGGTAGCAAAGGGCGGGGTATAAATCCAATCTCCTCCTCCTCCTCCTCCTCCTCCTCTCCTCCTCCTCCTCCTCTTCTTCTTCTTCTTCTTCTTCTTCTTCTTCTTCTTCTTCTCCTTCTTCTCCTTCTTCTTCTTCTTCTTCTTCTTCTTCTCCTTCTTCTCCTTCTTCTTCTTCTTCTTCTTCTCTTCTTCTTCTTCTCCTTCTCCTTCTCCTTCTCCTTCTTCTTCTTCTTCTTCTTCTTCTTCTCCTTCTCCTTCTTCTCCTTCTTCTCCTTCTTCTCCTTCTTCTTCTTCTTCTTCTTCTTCTCCTCCTCCTCCTCCTTCTCCTTCTCCTTCTCCTTCTTCTTCTTCTTCTCCTTCTTCTCTGGAGAAGAACTGAAACATACAACCCTCAGGCCCCCACCACCACTGAAATTCCCACAGGTGCCATTCTTACAGCCACGGGTATTAGGAATTTTCTAACACTCAGACCTCCCTGAGCCCAAGAGACCCTTCTGTTTATTTACCAGCTTGATAATCGAGGATCTTTCGTTGCACGCAAATCTGATGAGATGAACAATACGGAGGACCCGGTAACCCAGCGGGCAAGAGATATCTCTTAATACGCAAGGTCTATTGGATTGATTTACTATCTCGTCGGGCAGGGCAGAGCCGAAGTATTACGGGAACGCGTCTTCTGGATCCTCCATTACCGTGTTCCTTTGGAAATGTCAGGGCGCTGTAATTGAGTTTCTCGGGCTGATTTGATTGCTTGATAGAAGATGACGTGAAGAACCACAGAGAGCAGGAGGAGGGCACGTGGCTTGTATGGACCTCCAGGCAGAGAGGGAGAGACGTTGCCAGAGAAGGTTTGGATTCCATCACTGTAACGCCGCCTCTTGAAAATGGAAATCAAAACACTCCTGCCTTTGCTTGACCCGTAGGCTGACTATAGCGTGAAGAGTCAATTTGCCGCTCTTTTGCCTATGCGGTCTGAATTGAGACTTAAGGTCCTCTTCTCAATGTTTTCATTAGGTAGTTTATTCATTTAGTCCTTCATCCCCTGGAGGTATTCCTATAACCTTTCCTGCAGTGCTTTAAAGAGATGGTCCTGTGAACTCATACTTCCTAGTAAGTGCTGTTTTAAACTGTGAAGTTACTACCGAGTTGGGTAGTTTCAAGGGGCTGCGGTGTCTCAGTGGTTAGGACGCTGAGCTGCAGACCAGAAGGTCGGTAGTTCAGCAGTTCGAGACCCGAGTGCCACGTGATGGAGTGAGCTCCCATCTCTGGCCCCAGCTCCTGCCAAACTAGCAGTTCGAAAGCAAGGAATTGCAAGTAGATAAATAGGTACCGCTTTGGTGGAAATAGAAAAGAGCAAGAGTCCAGTGGTTAAAACGCTGAACTGCAGACCAGAAGGTCGGTAGTTCAGCAGTTCAAGACTTGAGTGCCACGTGACAGAGTGAGCTCCCGTCTCTAGTTCCAGCTCCTGCCAAACTAGCAGTTCGAAAGCAAGGAATTGCAAGTAGATGACTAGGTACCACTTTGGTGGGAAGATAATAGCGTTCCGTGCTTGTGACATCCTGCTTATTGTCAGGTAGCCCTGTCATGGTTCTGGAATGTGGAGCAGTACTCTTAGTCCACCAGCCTCTGAGCGTTACCATCTTCACTGTCTGTATGTTATCGCTGCTTGACCTTGTAGAAGCCCCAGCTGCAGAACTCCTAAGCTGGGAACCAAAGGCTTTTAGATTGTTTGCTAGCTTTTGCCCCCGCGCGCAAACTATACTCATTGGCTTCAGCTTGGTAAGGGGGGTGTTTGATTCTAGTTTAACTCAGGAGGCCCTCCTGTTCCTGGGCATTCCTGACACAAGCAGTACACGTGTCTTTAGTTCTGATTCACCAATAAACAGTTCTCTTCTAATGAAGCCCTGTGTTGTGTGACCTGACTAAGGAGCCTGACACTTATTGGGGAGACTGTTTTTCCTTTAGACCACACCCTGTGTATTTGAACTTAGTAGATTTCTGCTGCCACCAGGAATTAAAAATCCCAAATGTCTCTATTTTGGTAGAATGACCCAGTGTCTGGGTGCTTCAGAGGACTATGTGGCCCTGAGGAAGGACTGTTCTAATTGCTGGGATAAGGTTAAACAAATAATGATTTATTTATAGAAGAACAAAACAGGTTTCTGGGTATTTTTGAACTGTTGTTGAAGAAAGAAAATATAACTGACAAAGCGTGGCATCACACACAGTTTCTCATACACCAAAACTCAACTCTGACAGGTTTCTCTCTCTCTCTCTCTCTCTCTCTCTCTCTCTCTCTCTCTCTCTCTCTCTCTCTCTCTCTCTCTCTCTCTCTCTCTCCACACAGGCTGAACTCTCTTGCTCATATATAGCCATACAGGCTGAACTTTCTTTCTCATATATAGCCACACAGGCTGAACTCTCTTGCTCATATATAGCCACACAGGCTGAACTCTCTTGCTCATATATAGCCACACAGGCTGAACTCTCTTGCTCATATATAGCCACACAGGCTGAACTCTCTTGCTCATATATAGCCACACAGGCTGAACTCTCTTGCTCATATATAGCCACACAGGCTGAACTCTCTTGCTCATATATAGCCACACAGGCTGAACTCTCTTGCTCATATATAGCCACACAGGCTAAACTAAACTCCAACTGCTTCTTCTGTCATACAGACTCTCACAAAAACTCTCCACATGCGTCTCTTCATGACCACAGAATCACCTCAGAGATATCTCTCCTCCCACACTCTCAGTCATCAGCCAATCACATCACACTTGTCTCCCTCTATCACTCTCCTTACATTACTGCAGTCAAACTAAACATTTAAAGGAACACACACACCAAAAGAAGAAATCATTACAGTGCACCTTGGTGTCTAGTCATGCCAGCCACATGACCACAGAAACGTCTTCAGACAGCGCTGGCTCTTTGGCTTTGAAACGGAGATGAGCACCGCACTCCTAGAGTCAGTTCAACTGGCTATTGAGCAAGGGGAAACCTTTACCTTTACTAGGGTAGTAAAAGAGGGCAGCCCTGCTGGTCTGCAGTAGAATAGCTAGTGGACGATATGGGATTGTACCCTGCTGAGGCCCTTCCAGTCCTCAAATCCCACCCTTCCCTGGGTCCACCACCCACAAATCTCCAGGAATTTCCAAACCTGGAGCTGGCAACCCTAGAAGCAGCAGCATCTTGACGTAGGATCTGGTAGAGGAGACAAGCCAACAGAGCCTTCAGCAATGCAGAAGAGTAGGGAGATGGCTCTGAGGGTCCTTGAAAGGAGGAATACAACAGTTACGGTTGCCAGCCTCCAGGTGGGTAAACTAGCAATAATTTAAGGAAATAGATGAGTAAATATAAATCGTCAGGGCTATTTTGGGGCAGGAACGCACAGGAACGGAGTTCTGGCTGGCTCCCGAGTTGGCCACACCCACCAGGAACTCGTTAGCATAACAGGCCACACCCAGCAGCAGAAACTCATTGGGATTGGCTGCATTAGGGGTGTGTGGCCCAGCATGCAAAGGAGTTCCTGCTACAAAAGAAGCCCTGGGTTTTTGACAACAAACAAGGTCAACAGAATAAGACGCAAAAGGTGGGTGTGGCTGGATGACCAAACTTCTGGTAACACGGGGGTGTGGCCTAATAGGCTAATGAGTTTCTGCTGTCGGGGGTGTGGCCTAATAGGCTAATGAGTTTCTGCTGTTGGGTGTGGCCTATTATGCTAATGAGTTCCTGCTGGGCTTTTTCTACAAAAAAAAGCCCTGTCGATCGTATATGACTTAACATCAAATATTTCTCAGTCCAAGAAATGCAAAAAAACCCCAAAAACAAACATTAGATAGGCTGCGGATTTACAGCAGTATCTAGCATTTCCTACTGAACACTCCCCAAAGAAAAACTGCACAAATTCCAATTTCAACGGACTAAAAACATGATCTTCAACCAGTTTGAAGAGCCAGTTTGGTGTAGTGGTTAAGTGCGTGGACTCTTATCTGGGAGAACCGGGTTTGATTCCCCACTCCTCCACTTGCACCTGCTGGTGTCACCTTGGGTCAGTCACAAGCTCTGGCACAGCTGTTCTCTCAAGGACAGTTTCTGTCAGAAGTTCTTCAGCCCCACCTACCTCACAGGGTGTCTGTTGTGGGGGGAAGGAAAGGAGTTCGTAAGCCGCTCTGAGACTCCTTTGGGCAGTGAAGGGCGGGTATAAACCCAATCTCTTCTTCTTCTTCAAATGTCCGTAAAGCAAGTACATCCGCTTCTTAAGACTGAAGGTGCACAGCGTATGCTGCAATCAGCAAGGAGATCCAGCCCTTAGGACTTGAGACGGACAAATCAGAAACAGGCTGCTGTCAACTGCTCCACCCCCCCATAATTCTCCAGGAATTTCCAAACCTGGAGTTGGCAACCCTATTACAGGCAGCATCTTGACATAGGGTCTGGTAGAGGAAGCAAGCCAGCGGAGCCTTCGGCAATGCAGAAGAGCGGGGAGATGGCTCGGGGCAGTGACCCTTGAAAGGAGGTTTCCAACAGTTATGGTTGCCGGCAATGCTCCCTCTAAGCTATGGAGTCTTGTGAGCAAAAATTCCACTTTGTGAGCCACTGGCGTTAAAGTCGTGAGCGAGCCATTTGGCCACCGCGTAAGTTAGTCTGCTCCAGAGCCCTCCTTCCTGAGCAGAGACAAAAATAAGTGAGCCGGTGGCTAAAAAGCTGAGAGCTTGCTCACAGTAACGCAGCTTAGAGGGAACACTGGTTGCCAGCCTCCAGGTGGGGCCTGGAGAGCTCCCAGAATCTCAGCTGATCTCCAGATAATAGAGAGTCAAAGCTCCCTTCATCAGATACAAAGAGAGCTTTGACTCGACTGTACCTCAGCTCCCCTGGAGAAAATGGTTGCTTTGGACAGTGGGCTCTCTGGCATTATAAGATGCTGAGGTCCCTTCCCCTCTCCAGGTCCTGTCCCCAAAATCTCCAGGAATTTCTCAACTCAGAGCTGGCAACCTTAATGATGGTACAAGCCTGCTCCTATCTTCATCCATGAAATGTCAGTGCTCCCAGCGTTATTTCCGGGAGGTCTCAGTTCTCTATTATTATTCCTATTAGGTCTTGTTTCTTCATTATAAAGCATGTGTCGTCTGCCTTTCCTTCTTGAGAGAGCCAGTCTGGTGTCATGGTTAGGAGCACAGACTCTAATCTGGGAGGACCGGGTTTGATTCCCCCACTCCTCCACATGCAGCTGCTGGCGTGACCTTGGGTCAGTCCCAAGTTCTCTCAGAGCTGTTCTCTCAAGGGCAGTTCTCGAGAGAGCTCTCTCAGCCCCTCCTGTTAGAACAGATAAAAGGAAGTACTTCTTCACTCCCAGAGTGATTAACACATGGAATTCTCTGCAGCTACAAGCATGGACGGCTTCAAGAGGGAATTGGATAAGCCTATGGAGCAGGGGTCCATCAGTGGCTATTAGCCACAAGGTTAAGACACAAGTGGTTAAGACGCTGAACTGCAGGCTGTGGAAGGTCAGTAGTTCAGCAGTTCGAGACCCGAGAGTGCCGCATGACGGAGTGAGCTCCCGTCTCTAGTTCCAGCTCCTGCCAACCTAGCAGTTCGAAAGCAAGAAATTGCAAGTAGATAAATAGGTATCACTTTGGTGGGAAGGTAACAGCGTTCCGTGCGCCTTGGTGTTTAGTCATGCCGGCCACATGACCACGGAAACGTCTTCGGACAGCGCTGGCTCTTCGGCTTTGAAACGGAGAGGAGCACCGCAACCCTAGAGTCGGATTCGACTGGCTTTCCAGCAAGGGAACCTTTACCTTTACTTTATAGATAGGGACTCTGGGGCAAGTGATGCTCTGTATTCTTGGTGCTTGGGGGGTCAAGAGCTCTCTCAGCCCCGCCTGCCTCACAGGGTGTCTGTTGTGGGGAGGGGAAGGGAAAGGAGTTTGTAAGCCGCTCTGAGATTCCCTTGGGTAGTGAAGGACGGGGTATAAATCCAATCTCCTCCTCCTCTTCTTCCCTAGTTTGGTGTACTGGCTAGGAGCGTGGACTCTAATCTGGGAGAACCGGGTTTGAGTCCCGCACTGCTCCACATGCAGCCGCTGGCATGACCTTGGGTCAGTCACAAGTTTTGTCAGAGCTGTTCTCTCAAGGACAGTTCTGGAAAGAGCTCTCTCAGCTCCACCTGCCTCCCAGGGTGTCTGATGTGGGGAAGGGAAGAGAAAGGAAAGGAGACTGTAAGCCGCTCTGCGACTCCTTCAGGTAGTGAAGGACAGAGTATAAATCTAATCTCCTCCTTCACCAGTTTGGTGTAGTGGTGAAGTGCGCGGACTCTAATCTGGGAGAACCAGGTTTGATTCCCCACTCCTTCACTTGCACCTGCCGATGTGACCTTGGGTCAGTCACAAGCTCTGGCACAGCTGTTCTTGAAAAAGAGCCGTTTCTGTCAGAGCTCTCTCAGCCCTACCGACCTCACAGGGTGTCTGTTGTGGGGAGGGGAAGGGAAAGGGGTTTATAAGCCGCTCTGAGACTCCAAGTGAAGGGCAGGGTATAAATCCAATCTCTTCTCTTCTTCTTCTTCTCCTCCTCCTCCTCCTCCTCCTCACGGTGACATACAATATTAAACCCATATGTAACAACAACATAAAAAGCAGAATCACAGATATAAAATATTAACATTAACTTGCTTTCGATCCCGACCTGTGTTTCCCCGGCACCCTCCCCTCCCAACAAGACATCTGTCCATCTCTCCACGCCACAACCACTGATCCCACCTCAATCCAAACTTCCCCTGCCATTACGCCGACTGCCCCATTATCAAATTACCCCGTCAAGCTTTCCGGGCCTTGGCATCTAAGGATTCATTCTCTCTCCTCGGAGGTGACTAAAAACTGTCCTCTGCCATTAGAGACCCGCGTGAAGTTCGAGCCGCCTCTTTTCTCTCTCCTCGAAAGAGTGGAGACACGTTTGTGATGCAAATGCAACCTGTCCCCCGTGCTGTAATGAAATCTGTCCGAAATGCAAATGATGGCAAATGGTTACTATCGCAGCGCTACCTTTTCGATAATCGGATTGCAAGCTGGAAATCTGAAAACCTCCTTCTCCCCAGTCCTCAAAACTCTCTCGGGTTCTCATTAGAAGGCCAGAGTGGCTTGTAAATCCTATCAAGAAACCATCAGCGTTAACTGTAATGAAGAAGAACAGCCGAAACTATTGTAATGATGTTATTTCACACGATCCGGTTTTCCGCCCTGACCTGGATAATCCAGGCCGGCCTGATCTCATTGGATCTTAGAAGTTAAGCAGAGGAGGCCCGGGTCAGTATGTGGATAGGAGACCACCGAGGAAGAAGAAGAAGAAGAAGAAGAAGAAGAAGAAGAAGAAGAAGAAGAAGAAGAAGAAGCAGGAGGAGGAGGAGGAGGAGGAGGAGGAGGAGGAGGAGGAGGAGGAGGAGGAGGAGGAGGAAGAAGAAGAAGAAGAAGAAGAAGAAGAAGAAGAAGAAGAAGAAGAGGAGGAGGAGGAGGAGGAGGAGGAGGAGGAGGAGGAGGAGGAGGAGGAGGAGGAGGAGGAGGAGGAAGAAGAAGAAGAAGAAGAAGAAGAAGAAGAAGAAGAAGAAGAAGAAGAAGAAGAAGAAGAAGAAGAAGAAGAAGAAGAAGAAGAAGAAGAAGAAGAGGAGGAGGAGGAGGAGGAGGAGGAGGAGGAGGAGGAGGAGGAGGAGGAGATTGGATTTATACCCCGCCCTTCACTACCCGAAGGAGTCTCAGGGGCTTACAATTTCCTTTCCCTTCCCCTCCCCGCAACAGACACCCTGTGGGGTAGGTGGGGCTGAGAGAGCTCTTTCGAGGACTGCTCTTGAGAGAACAGCTCTGAGAGAACTTGTGACTGACCCAAGGTTTCACCAGCAGCTGCCTGTGGCGGAGTGAGGGATCAAACCCAGTTCTCCCAGATTAGAGTCCACCGCTCTTAACCACTGCAGCAAACTGGCTTCCGTGGAACACCAGGGCTGAACGCCTCTCGCCTTGAAACCCCGACGTGGTCGGCATAAGTTGCCTGTGACATGACAGCAAAGAAATAATAATTAAAAAAAACGATTCTTCCACGTCCTTGGCTGTTCCAGGGGCAGCAGTTACAGGATGTGTTTCCTAGTGAGGAGAGGCAGCGGGACCTTAGGGTCTCTTTGTAACCGATGTTTACAGGTTGACCACTTCTTCACCCAAAGAGTGATTAATGTATGGAATTCACTGCCACAGGAGGTAGTGGCAGCTACAAGCATGGACAGTTTCAAGAGGGAATTGGATAAACATATGGAGCAGAAGTCCATCAGTGGCTATTAGCCACAGGGTATAGATGGGAACTCTCAGTCTGGGGCAGGTGATGCCCTCTATTCTTGGTGCTGGAGGGGGCAGCAATGGGAGGGCTTCTAGTGTCCTGGCCCCACTGCTGGACCTCCTGATGGCACCTGGATATTTTGTCGCTGTGCGACAAGTGTTGGACTAGATGGGCCATTGGCCTGATTCAACATTGGCTTCTCTTATGTTCTTATGTTCTTATGTTCTCTTATGTTCTTATGTTCATCAGTGGCTATCAGCCACAAGGTATAGATGGGAACTCTCAGTCTGGGGCAGGTGATGCCCTCTATTCTTGGTGCTGGAGGGGGCAGCAATGGGAGGGCTTCTAGTGTCCTGGCCCCGCTGCTGGACCTCCTGATGGCACCTGGTATATTTTGGTCGCTGTGTGACAGAGTGTTGGACTAGATGGGCCATTGGCCTGATTCAACATTGGCTTCTCTTATGTTCTTATGTTCTTATGTTCTCTTATGTTCTTATGTTCATCAGTGGCTATCAGCCACAGGGTATAGATGGGAACTCTCAGTCTGGGGCAGGTGATGCCCTCTATTCTTGGTGCTGGAGGGGGCAGCAGTGGGAGGGCTTCTGGTGTCCTGGCCCCACTGCTGGACCTCCTGAGGGCACCTGGTATTCTTGGCCACTGTGTGACAGAGTGTTGGACTAGATGGGCCATTGGCCTGATTCAACATTGGCTTCTCTTATGTTCTTATGTTCTCTTATGTTCTTATGACCATGGGGGAACAGGGCCAGCAATGGGACAGTGCTAGTCTTTGAAGTTGTACCTCCAAAAGCAGGCGCCACTCTTCTTGGCCCTTCCCCCAGGCCTCCACCTGATCTGCAAACCTGCAAACTGCTGTCCTCTTCTGCCTGCCAAACTGTTTCTCTTGGACTCCTACACAAACAGTAATGGACTGGTAGACCCCGATGCTGGGAAAGACTGAAGGTCAAAGAAGAAGGTGGACGGCAAAGGAGGAGATGGTTGGCAGTGGCTGACAGTGTCATCGAGGCGACGAACGTGAAATTGAGCAAACTTCGGAGCACGGCGGAAGACGGGAGGGTCTGGCAGGATGAGGTCCATGGGGTCACGAAGAGTCGGACTTGACTGTGCGACTGAACAACAAGACTGGGTATGGTTGGCAACAAGTCGTCACCAGACATCAGAAGAAGAAGCATTATGTATTTACTGTTTATTGTCAAATTCACACCCCGCCCTCCCCGCAGAGCAGGCTCAGAGAGGCTTCCAGGTAGCATAAATACAGAATAAAACATACATAATTAAAACACAACAGTTAAAAATAATACAATACAAAGTGCTGGCAGCGATTAAAAGTTCGATCAGATGGAGTGCTTTCAAATGGATTTCCAACAAGTGCTAGAAGAAGAAGAAGAAGAAGAAGAAGAAGAAGAAGAAGAAGAAGAAGAAGAAGAAGAAGAAGAAGAAGAAGAAGAAGAAGAAGAAGAGGAAGAAGAGGAGGAAGAAGAAGAAGAGGAGGAGGAGGAGGAGGAGGAGGAGGAGGAGGAGATTGGATTTATACCCCACCCTTCACTACCCGAAGGAGTCTCAGAGCGGCTTACGATCTCCTTTTTCCTTCCCCTCCCCACAACAGACACCCTGGGAGGTAGGCGGGGCTGAGAGAGCTCTGACAGAAAGGGCTCTTTTTCAAGAACAGTTCTTATCAGAACTATGGCTTGCCCAAGGTCATCCAGCAGGTGCAAGTGGAGGAGTAGGGGAATTGAACCCGGTTCTCCCAGACCAACTCGATGGCAACCCCAGAGAGGTACACCTGGCCACCTCACTTTCAGTCCTCAGGAGGAAGTTGGGAGACAGTTTTATTCAGGACAGCGATGGACTATTTTTAGGTTTCAGAACCACACGGTAAGTGGTGTGAAAGACCGCTGAGACCCCGGAGAGTCACTGACAGTCTGAGGAGACAATCTTGACATTGGGCATTTCAGTGCACCGGACTGACTCCTCGTTTTCCTGGCAGTCGATCCACAAGCATCGGGACCGGTTTGGGCCCAGTTCTTCCCCCACGCCCGCCTTCTCTTTGCATTTTCACAGTTGCAGAGTCAGTTTGTCTCCTTCCACGATTTTCAGGAGAGGGTGCAGCGGTCATCAGTGTGATCATGGCTGACGTCCCACCGTCATCCCCTTCTTTGTCTTAACAGAAGAACACAAGAGAAGCCAATGTTGGATCAGGCCAACGGCCCATCTAGTCTAACACTCTGTGTCACACAGTGGCCAGAAATACCAGGTTCAATCCCCAGCATCTCCAGTTAAAAAGGACCAGGCAGGAGGTGATGGGAAAGACCTCCACCTGAGACCCTGGAGAGCTGTAAAGATGGGCCATGGCTCACTGGCAGAGCCTCTGCTTGTTGTGCAGGAAGAGGAGGAGGAGGAGGAGGAGACTGGATTTATACCCTGCCCTTTACTTGGAATCTCTGAGCGGCTTGCAATCTCCCTTCCCTTCCCCTCCCCACAACACACACCCTGTGAGGTCGGTGGGGCTGAGGAGAGCCCTTTCGAGGACTGCCCTTGAGAGAACAGCTCTGAGAAAACTGTGACTGGCCCAAGATCACCCATCTGGCTTTGTGTGGAAGACCGGGGAATCAAACCTAGAGTCCGCCGCTCTTAACCCCGACACCAAACTGGTGAGATGGGTTAGGGAGGGGGAATTGACGGGTGGCCTTTCCCCCTTTCCCACAACTCTTGGAGGTTCCCCCTTTTAATTCCTTCTGGTTTTCACATTTACTTTCATTCCCAGATTGCCAAGTGGCCAACTTCCTCACAACTGATGTGCCTCTGCCACTTATCAAAAAAGTCAGCTCCGTGGAGTGCAGGCTGATTGGAGATTCTATTTCAAACGTGCCCAAATGGAATGAGAAAGGACACGGGAGTTACCCTGTATGCAGGGGCGGATGAAGGCTCACTGATGCCCGAAGCCCTGACCGATCTCGGTGCCCTCCTCCTTTCCACACTGACCCCAGTCCATTTTAGTTGTCGGCCCGTCTGACCAGATACACGATGCAGGTTGCAGCCATACAAAGATTGATTCACATGATAACACAATAGACTGTACAAACGAAGCCAAGCTTTGGCTGCCTAAAAGTTCTACAAAAACATGGGGCTGAAATTAAAAAGGGGCAGAGAAGAGGGTCATTGAAATGACTGTCATGGCAACTGAATTTGGCTCCGTCATTTTACTTTTAAAGACACGCGTTTTACTTTTAAACGTAGCCTATATGACACTGCACCTCGCCCACAAAAAACAGAAGATAACCTTTCCCACAAGACAAGAACTCGTGGGCACCCCATGAAATTGCTGAGCAGTCGGGTTAGAACAGATAAAAGGAAGTCCTTCTTCACCCAAAGAGTGATTAACACATGGAATTCACTGCCACAGGAGGTGGTGGCAGCTGCAAGCATGGACGGCTTCAAGAGGGAATTAGATAAACATCTGGAGCAGAAGTCCATCAGTGGCCATTAGCCACAGGGTATAGAGGGGAACTCTCAGTCTGGGGCAGGTGATGCCCTCTATTCTTGGTGCTGGAGGGGGCAGCAGTGGGAGGGCCTCTAGTATCCTGGCCCCACTGCTGGACCTCCTGATGGCCCCTGGTATATTTTGGCCGCTGTGTGACAGAGTGTTGGACTAGATGGGCCATTGGCCTGAGCCAACATTGGCTTCTCTTATGTTCTTATGTTCTCATAACCCTAGGCTGCTACCATGATCAATTTGCACTAGTTTTATCAATTTATTTATTTATTTATTTTACAAATCTTCATTCTTTTTTTTTTCTCTTTACACCCTTTTCCCGACTTTGTGGTGCGCCCCTTGGCCCCGGGGCCCTAAGCACGTGCCTTAGTCTGCTTAATGGTGAACCTGCCACTGCCTGTGCGGACTAGGAGATGTGGAGGAAGGAGCTTCAGTCTATTTGCTCTACCGGGAAACTTACATGTAATTACGGCTACGCGTAAGTTTCCAGGAGTAAGGTAAACAGGGCCGGCCCCAGGTGTCTGGGCGCCCTAGGCAGGACAGCCTGGGGCGCCCACCCCACCGGGGATGCCAACCTCCCGGTGGGGTCTGGAGATGGCCCAGCGCCCAGGTAAGCCGGGGAAGCTGCAAGGTAAAGGTTTCCCTTTCTCAAAAGCTAGTCAAATCACTCTGAGAAGGAGCTAGGTGTTTGAGCTGCCAGAGGGGTGAGTGGTATTTTTATTTATTTACTTTCAGCTGAGGTGCTTTAGCTGAGAAGGTACTGTGTCAGTGACTGTATTTGGGAGTGTGTGGGTGAGTTGTAACAGACTCCTGACTGCTGGAGTTAGGGTGTGAAAGGGTCATTGTTGCCTGTAATTAAGTGCTTGGGTGAAATTGAATAGCAGACTCCTGGCTGCTGGAGTTGGGGTGTGAAAGGGGCTTTGTTTGACCGTCATTAAGTGCCTTGGGTGATTTTGAGTAGCTGCTGGCCACGCCCTCTCCTGGGAGACAATTCCATTTAAGGCAGGAAGTTTGCAAGAGGCACGACCTTGGTAAGGTAAGGTAAGTAGACTCCTACAACAGGAGCCATATAAATACAAAGTGTTTTAAAAGGGGGGTTATAGAAAAGTATTTGTTTAAAAACAATTATGAAGCCAGAATGCCAGCAGGGGGTTGGGGGCTATCCAGTGTTTTGCATGGAGTGTCACATGTATGACTATCTGCCCACTGGTCAGAAGTCTTGGGTGTGTGCTCGGTGCAAGGAGCTCCTGGTTCTCAGGGAGCGAGTTTGCTCCCTTGAGGCCAAGGTGGCTGACCTGGAGAAGCAGGGACAGTCAGTTAGGTGCACGGGGAAGACTCTCGGGGACTTGTTAGATATGTCCCACTCTGGATCTGGCAGCCCAGCTGCTGCCAGGGAGCATGAGGGTCAAGGGGAAAAGGGGCACCATGCTGAGGATAAGGGGAATGTGCCCTCAGAAGGGACCTCTTCTTCAGCTGGTGAACGAGTATCCTTTCGTACCAAGGAACCGTCCCTGGGAAGGGTGGGAGGGGGCTCTTGGTAGTTGGTGATTCGATCCTTAGGCAGGTAGACAGCTGGGTGGCGAACCCGCGTACTGACCGTATGGTGACTTGCCTGCCTGGTGCGAAGGTAGCGGACATTACGCGTGTTTTAGATAGGCTGGTAGATAGTGCTGGGGAGGAGCCAGTGGTCGTGGTGCACGTCGGCACCAACGATGTGGGGAAATGCAGTCGTGAGGTCCTGGAGGAGAAATTTAGGCTGCTGGGCAGGAAACTCAAGGCCAGGACCTCCAAGGTAGCCTTCTCGGAAGTGCTACCTGTTCCACGCGCAGGGCCGGAGAGACAGGCACAGATCAGTAGTCTCAATGCGTGGATGAGACGGTGGTGTAGGGGGAAGGGTTCAAGTTTGTTAGGCACTGGGATGCTTTTTGGGACAAGAGGGAGCTGTACAAGGGGGACGGTCTCCACTTGTCCCGAGAAGGAACCAGGCTGCTGGCGCTCAAAATCAAAAAGGTGGCAGAGCAGTTTTTAAACTGAATGATGGGGGAAAGCCGACAGGAGATGAGGGGTCTCTGGTTCGGGATGGCTCATCTCGGGGAGATGAAGGGGTAGCTGTTACTTTTGTACAAGGAAATGGATTACAGTTGTCCACTGAGACTGTGGCTGATGATGGGAACTGCCTGGCAAGGTCTCGAGGCAGCAAGAGGAAGGCTGTGGGCTTAACAAACATGGGAAACTATAAGTGTTTATACACAAATGCTAGAAGTCTCCGAGGTAAAATCGGGGAGTTGGAATGCTTGGTGTTGGGGGGGGAAATAGACATTGTGGGTATTTCAGAAACTTGGTGGGATGAGGAAAATCAGTGGGATACGGTGATTCCTGGTTATAAATTATATCGGAGGGATAGGGGGGAAAGGGTTGGAGGTGGGGTGGCTCTGTATGTCAGAGAGGGTGTACCGTCCAGTAAGATTGAGAGGGTAAGAGAATTGGATCGCTTCTGGAAATGCTATGGGTTGAAATAGTGGGTCCAAAAGGAGGCTTAACAGTGGGAGTTTGTTATCGCCCACCAGATCAAAAGATAGAGGAGGATTATAAAATGATGAATGAATTAAAGATAGCGGCTAGACGAAATAACTGTGTTGTAATAGGCGACTTTAACTACCCACACATTGATTGGGTCAATATGAGTTCTAGTCGGGAAAAAGAGATTGCGTTCTTAGACACTCTCAATGACTGTGCTGTGGAACAGATGGTCACAGATCCTACCAGGGGAGAGGCGATCCTGGATTTGGTCCTAAGTAACACCCAAGACCTGGTGAGAGATGTAAAAGTGATTGCACCACTTGGGAACAGTGACCATAATGTCATTGAGTTTAACATTTGTACAGATAGGGAGTTGCCCAAAAAGACTGACGCAACCACTTTTAACTTTAAAAGGGGTAACTTCTCTGGTATGAGGGGACATGTGAGGAAGAAATTGAAAGGAAGAGTGGAGAAGGTCAAAACCATTGGGGAAGCTTGGAGACTATTTAAAAAGACAATCCTAGAAGCTCAGAAAAAATATATACCACAGGTTAGGAAAGGTACAAATAGGTATAGAAAAAAGCCTGCATGGTTAACAAATAAAGTAATGGAAGCTGTAAAAGGTAAGAAGGATTCCTTTAAGCGGTGGAAAGCTAGTCTTAGTGAGGTTGATAAAAGGGAACACAGACTATGGCAAATAAAATGCAAGTCTGTGATCAGGCAAGCAAAAAGGGAATATGAGGAGCATATCGCAAAAAACATAAAGACCAACAATAAAACTTTCTTCAAATACATTAGAAGTAGGAAGCCAGCCAGGGAGGCAGTGGGGCCCTTGGATGACCAAGGGGTAAAAGGAGTAGTGAAGGATGATAGGGAAATGGCTGAGAAGCTGAATGCATTTTTTGCCTCTGTCTTCACTGTGGAAGAGGAGAAGTGTTTGCCCACTCCAGAAGCACCGATTTCGGGAGGGGGTTTGAAAGACCTGAATCAGATTGCGGTGACAAGAGAGGAAGTCCTCCGACTGATGGACAATTTAAAAACTAATAAATCACCAGGCCCGGATGGCATTCATCCGAGAGTTCTGAAAGAACTCAAATGTGAACTTGTGGATCTCCTGACAAAAATATGTAATCTTTCTTTAAAATCTGCCTCCATTCCTGAGGACTGGAAGGTAGCTAATGTCACTCCAATCTTTAAAAAGGGCTCCAGGGGAGATCCAGGAAATTACAGGCCAGTCAGTCTGACATCGATACCGGGTAAATTGGTGGAAACTGTTATTAAGGAAAGAATTAGTAGGCACATTGATGAACAAAAACTATTGAGGCAGACTCAGCATGGGTTCTGTAAAGGAAGATCTTGTCTCACTAACCTGTTAGTGTTTTTTGAGGAGTGAACAAACATGTGGACAAGGGGGACCCAATAGATATTATTTACCTTGACTTCCGGAAAGCTTTTGATACAGTTCCTCATCAAAGGCTCCTAAGTAAGCTCAATAGTCATGGGATAAAAGGACAAGTCCTCTTGTGGATCAAAAACTGGCTTATAAATAGGAAACAGAGAGTGAGTATAAATGGGAAACTTTCTCAGTGGAGGGTGGTAAGCAGTGGGGTACCACAGGGATCAGTACTCGGTCCGATGCTTTTTAACTTGTTTATTAACGATTTGGAATTGGGAGTAAGCAGTGATGTGGCTAAATTTGCAGATGACACGAAGTTGTTCAGGGTGGTGAAAACCAGGGAGGATTGTGAGGCACTCCAAAGGGATCTGTTGAGGATGGGTGAGTGGGCGTCAACGTGGCAAATGGGGTTCAATGTGGCCAAGTGCAAAGTGATGCACATTGGAGCCAAAAATCCTAAATATAAATACACATTGATGGGGTCTGATCTGGCAGAGACTGACCAAGAGAGAGATCTTGGAGTCGTAGTGGATAACTCGCTGAAAATGTCTACACAATGTGTAGCTGCAATAAAGAAGGCCAACACTATGCTGGGGATTATTAGGAAGGGAATTGATAACAAATCAGCCAGTATCATCATGCCCCTGTATAAATCATTGATGCGACCTCATTTGGAATACTGTGTACAGTTCTGGTCACCACATCTCAAAAAGGATATTATAGCATTGGAAAAAGTGCAGAGAAGGGCAACTAGAATGATAAAAGGGTTGGAACACCTTCCCTATGAAGAAAGGTTAAAATGCTTGGGGCTCTTTAGCTTGGAGAAACGACGGCTGAGGGGTGACATGATCGAGGTTTATAAGATTATGAATGGGATTGAGCAGGTTGAGAAAGAAGTACTTTTCTCCCTTTCTCACAATACAAGAACTCGTGGGCACTCTATGAAATTGCTGAGCAGTCGGGTTAAAACAGATAAAAGGAAATACTTCTTCACCCAAAGAGTGATTAACATATGGAATTCACTGCCACAGGAGGTCGTGGCAGCTGCAAGCATGGACAGTTTCAAGAGGAAATTAGATAAACATATGGAGCAGAAGTCCACCAGTGGCTATTAGCCACAGGGTACAGAGGGAACTCTCAGTCTGGGGCAGGTGATGCACTCTATTCTTGGTGCTGGAGGGGGCAGCAGTGGGAGGGCTTCTGGTGCCCTGGCCCCACTGCTGGACCTCCGGATGGCACCTGGTATATTTTGGCCGCTGTGTGACAGAGTGTTGGACTAGATGGGCCATTGGCCTGATTCAACATTGGCTTCTCTTATGTTCTTATGTTCTTATGTTCACTCAAGGATTCACACTCAGATACCCCACACATTTCCAAATTTGTGTCAGCCTGGTACCCTGTTGTCTCCTACTTACAAGCTTTAGACATTCTCCCCCCCCCAACCCTCTCTGTCTTAAGTGGCTAACCCTGTAGGTTTGAATCTCCTCATTTACCTAACGTTTTGGTAGCTGAAGGCACTGGACTGCGCTGTATCTTCGCTTTATGTTCTGTACGTTATATTAAAATCAATAAAGATGACTTTTTTTAAAAAAGCTAGTCAAATCCAACTCTAGGGGGCGGTGCTCATCTCCGTTTCCAAGCCAAAGAGCCAGCGCTGTCCGAAGGCTTCTCCGTGGTCATGTGGCCGGCATGACTAAACGCTGAGGCGCACGGAGCACTGGTCCCTTCCCACCGAAGCGGGACCTATTTATCTACTTGCAGCTTCTTGCTTCCGAACTGCTAGGTTGGCAGGAGTTGGGGCCAGATACGGGAGCTCACTCCGTCACACGGCACTTGGATCTCGAACTGCCGAACTAGAAGAGAAGAAGAAGAAGAAGAGATTGGATTTATACCTTGCCCTTCACTTGGAGTCTCAGAGCAGCTTACAATCTCCTTTCCCTTCCCCTCCCCACAACAGACACCCTGTGAGGTAGGCGGGGCTGAGAGAGCTCTGACAGAAACTGGTCTTTTTCAAGGACAGCTGTGCCAGAGCTTGTGACTGACCCAAGGTCACATCAGCAGGTGTAAGTGGAGGAGTGGGGGAATCAAACCCGGTTCTCCCAGATTAGAGTCCGTGCACTTAACCAGTACACCAAACTGGCTCTCTCCAGTCTTAACCTCCGAGCCATCGCGGCCCCTTTCCAGGAGTAGCAAGCAGCAATTCCCCAGGGCCGTTGCTGTTCACAAAAAGAACACGGAGGGGAAAACTGAAATCATTTCTCCCTGCGTACCATGGTTGTGATCAGAATAAGGCCCCTCCATACCAGGAGCTGCGGTGGCTCAAGTGGTTAAGACGCTGAACTGCAGGCTGTGGAAGGTCAGTAGTTCAGCAGTTCGAGACCCGAGAGTGCCGCAAGATGGAGTGAGCTCCCGTCTCTAGTTCCAGCTCCTGCCAACCTAGCAGTTCGAAAGCAAGAAATTGCAAGTAGATAAGTAGGTACCACTTCGGTGGGAAGGGAACAGCGTTCCATGCGCCTTGGTGATTAGTCATGCCGGCCACATGACCACGGAAACGTCTTCGGACAGCGCTGGCTCTTCGGCTTTGAAACGGAGATGAGCACCGCAACCCTAGAGTCGAATTCGACTGGCTTTCGAGCAAGGGAACCTTTACCTTTACCTCTATACCAGGGGAGGCCAAGAATCCCCGACACAAGCGTGATGCAAAGACCTCGTGCTAACCAAGATGATTCTGTATCTATCCCATGAATCGGCCCTAAATTACACATCAGGGAATCGAATCATTACTCATCACACATCGGTGCAGTGCTCAGATCCCCAACACAAAATTGGGACATCGTGAGAACAGACGGTCACACTCGGAGACACACTGGAGGCTCAGACAGAAAAGGTGAACATCACATCTCAGTTTAACCACAAAAAAGGTAAATTGTAAGTTCACGGCTGCTTCAATTTGCCTCGGGGCCATGCAGGGAATGGAAAGGGGCTTAACCCTTCATCCTCTACTCGTTTTTGCTACTTAAACCCAGTCTACTTAAGTTTTGCTACTGAAACCCGGTTATTAGCATTCAAAGGAGAAAAACGACAGGTGCGTCCATAAAAGCACGTTTTACAACCAGCTAACCATCCCAGATTTTTTTCTTTTTACAGCCAGCTGGGACAGGCGTACACCTGCGTATCTTCTCATTTAATGTTGCACCTCCGCACGCTGGGGGTTGTCGGAAGGCAAGAAAATCTCCAACGCCATAAATTTCTAAGTCCCGTGGAGATTCAGTGGGACTTAATAGCTCAAGACAGCGCTTAAAACAAAATGAAAGGCTGTCGTCATGGTAAGATTTATTGCCGCATTAGCTGTCTTGGGCTCTGAGCCCACTTCCTTGCTGCATGAGGGCATGGTCCATGAACTGGTACGCGGTGTGAGCCTCGGTACATTTACTCAGAAACACGGAGTTCAGTGGGTTTGATTTCCTAATAAGTACACTCAGAACTGCAGATATACAGCTCAGTCGTAGTCAGGTTTAGAGTATGTTCCATTGACTTGTCTGGGATTTCTCACTAATAAGTGTCCACAGGTTTGCAGTTCTGGTCCATCTGTGGGCCTAACAACATGATACACAGTTTCCGGGAACTATTGTTTCCCCTGTTGGGAAACCATGTGAATCGAGGGAACAATGCAAATTGATGGGCTCCAGACAAGTTGTCCCACCCAGGCGAATGATGGCCTATTATGCACGGGTGTTTTCCCTCGCTTTCAATGCGCATATCTGTCGGGTTTTCTTTGTCATTCTGCATTGATTTTCCTCCCTTCAGCGCTGAGTTCACTTTCTGATCCTGGGCCCGGTGTTGTTCAGTGTTTTTATAAATGACCTGGAGGAAGGCATAGAGGGGATGCTTATCGAATTTGCAGATGACACGAAGCTGGGTGGGACTGCTAATTCTGAAGAAGACCGAGTCAGGATTCAAAAAGATCCAGATAGGCTGGAACAGTGGGCTGAGGCAAATAAAATGAATTTCAGTAGAGATGTGCAAAGTCCTACACTTCGGTACAAAACAATCAAAGGCACAGATATCGAATGGGCGGGACTTGGCTTGACAGCAGCACATGTGAAAGGGATCTGGGTGTTCTGGTTGATCACAAGCTAAACATGAGCCTGCAGTGCGATGCGACTGCGAAGAAAGCTAATGCAGTCTTAGGATGCATGAAGAGAAGCCTTGTGTCCAGATCACGGGAGGTGGTTGTTCCGCTCTACTCTGCTATGGTCAGGCCTCACCTGGAGTCCTGTGTCCAGTTTTGGGCCCCACATTTTAGGAAGGATGTTGACAAGCTCGAGCGTGTCCAGAAGAGGGCGACCAGGATGGTGAGAGGGTTGGGATCCAAGTCTTACAAGGAAAGGCTGAAAGAGTTGGGTGTGTTTAGCCTGGGAAAGAGAAGGCTTGGAGGAGACATGATTGCAGTCTTCAAATATCTGAAGGGCTGTCAGGTAGAAGATGGAGCAGATCTCTTCTCTCTTGCTCTGGACTGCAAGACTAGATCTAATGGGTGGAAATTCCAAGGGAGTCGTTACCGGCTAAATATCAGGAGAAACTTCCTTAACTGTAAGAGTGGTTGAGCAGGGGAACGGACTGCCTCGGGAGGTGGTGGATGCTCCTTCGCTGGATGTTTTCAAGCAGAAGCTGGGTGACCCTCTTTCGGGTATGTTATAGGGCTCTCTTTCGGCTGTGCTTCTGCAGAGTGCAGGGGGTTGGACTAGATGACCTGCAAGGTAACTTCCAACTCTAACATTCTATGATTCCATGGTCACTGTTTACCCAGGTTTCCTGAGAGTACTTTTGTGCCGATTTCCCCCTCATTTCACTTCCAAGCCTAAGGTAATTCAAAAGCATACAGATACCTTTGGATTTTCTTCCTACCCTTTGCCACCCCTCAGAGGTCACTCCCTGCCCTCATCGAGGTCATTCTGCCCAGTTTGCACCTTCCACCATCCTTCTCCCTTCATCGATGTACAAGGTCCATTTTCCCTTCATTTTTTGCGTGTGTTTTTGACAAGCGGCATGAGTCTAGTGATATGGTAAAGGTAAAGGTAAAGGTTCCCTTGCTCGAAAGCCAGTCGAATCCGACTCTAGGGTTGCGGTGCTCATCTCCGTTTCAAAGCCGAAGAGCCAGCGCTGTCCGAAGACGTTTCCGTGGTCATGTGGCCGGCATGACTAAACACCAAGGCGCACGGAACGCTGTTCCCTTCCCACCGAAGTGGTACCTATTTATCTACTTGCAATTTCTTGCTTTCGAACTGCTAGGTTGGCAGGAGCTGGAACTAGAGACAGGAGCTCACCCTGTCATGCAGCACTCACGGGTTTTGAACTGCTGAACTACTGACCTTCCACAGCCTGCAGTTCAGCGTCTTAACCACTTGAGCCACCGCAGCTCCCCTAGTGATATGAGACGATTGCTAGTCTCAGATTGCTGAATAAAAATAAAATAAAATGAATGGGGAAAGTTTAAAAGGAGCTGCACAAGGCTTAGTTCCCTGCTGGTATTGGCTTGAAAGGGGGGTCAGAGAGGAGGCAAACGGCAGTGTCCCCAGTGCAAAACAACAACAACAACAGGATTTCAGTGCTCCATGCAAACAAAATAAAGGGAGGATCGTCAGTGCAGAATGAAATTGACACAAGATGTAAAGACAGGGAAAGAGTGGGATGGGAAGCCTAAAGTTTTGAAAACATTTCTCCCTTTAATGCTTTAGTGAACAATTTTTATTTTTTTTTTTTTGGGGGGGGGGGACACGAGACCATTTTGGCGGTCTCTGGAAGCCTAACATTAAAATGCGAGCGGAGCCATATGGACCTTCTGCGAATCGCCGAACTTAAGTATTACCGTGTCAGATTACACAGGGAAGCCATTGAAATTCATAAACACAAACACCATTTCAACTGGAAAGGAGAGAGTTTAAAAATAAATAGGGCGTGGTTTCCTGTCCTGAAAAACACAAAAGGCTCTGCATCTAACAATAGCACTACAGATAAGATTAGAATTTCAACAGCCAATTCACATACAAAAGAACCTCCTCAGGAAACAGGAAACCTCCTCAGGAAACAATCCATAGACAAAAGAACCTCCTTGGGAAACTGCCAATCCATATACAAAAGAACCTCTTCAGGAAAGCTCCTCCATTAGCATGTTTCACAGCCTGGGGAACTCCTACATGATAATGACTCAGCCCTACCCCACCTTCCTGAGTAGATATAAATTACCTGCCTACCATTTTTCTGCTCACCTTGACCCCAGAGAGTACTCTGTCTTTCTGTGTTATACCTCTGAGGATGCCAGTCACAGCTACTGGCGAAACGCCAGGCCCTACAATGCCAAGACCACGGCCACACAACCCGGAAAATCTACAACAGCTAATGAACTTAAGAACTGCTTGGTATCGATCCATTTGGAGGAAGAGTGCAATCTCCACAGAACAGACTTTTAAAAACTGCCAAGATTGTGACCAGTGTGCAGGATCAAATTAGAGAATCACAAAGAGAAAAATCACACACATTTGCAAGGAAGGGCAGGAAATTGGTGTTACAGTGCAGTGCTAGGGATCGGTAAAAATACCGCCCCCCATTTTTTTCAATTTAGGGGCACGACTAAAAAAGCTCTCCAGAGCTTCTCCCAGCGGACTCCTCCCCCATACAAATTGCAGTCCTGTGCAAAGTGTGAGTGGTTTCCGGTGAGTGGTTCGACTTTTTGTCAATAAGTTTGTGGCTCTTTGGTAGGCAGCTTGACTGTATGCCTGCCGAACCGTGCATTACTGCACAAATGGCCATTCGCACGTGCGGGCTGTCATAAGAACGTAAGAGAAGCCATGCTGGATCAGGCCAGTGGCCCATCCAGTCCAACAATCCGTGTCACACAATAGCCAAAACCCAGGTGCCATCAGGAGGTCCACCAGTGAGGTCAGAACTCCAGAAGACCTCCCACTGTGGCCCCCCCCGGCACCAGGAATACAGAGCATCACTGACCCAGACACAGTGTCCCATCTATAAGAACATAAGAGAAGCCATGTTAGATCAGGCCTTCAGTGCACAGTGGCCAAAACCCAGGTGCCCTCAGGAGGTCTACCAGTGGGGCCAGAACCCCAGAAGCCCCCCCCACTGTTGCCCCCAAACACCGAGAATACAGAGCATCACTGCCCCAGACAGAGTGTTTCACCTATACCTTGTGGCTCATAGCCACTGATGTTTCTCTGCACCATATGTTTATCTGTCTATGTTTGTAGCTGCCACCACTTCCTGCTGCAGTTTGGTGTAGTAGTTAAGAGCATGGACTCTAATCTGGGAGAACCTGGTTTGATTCCCCACTCCTCGAAATGCAGCCGCTGGTGTGACCTTGGGTCAGTCACGAGTTCTCTCAGAGCTGTTCTCTCAAGAGCCGTTCTCGAAAGAGCTCTCTCAGCCCCACCTACCTCACGGCATGTCTGTCAGGCCGGTAACCAGGATTTCTTAAGTCGGGAGGCATTTAAGTTTCTTTGGGGGCACTGGTTAATCAAATTAATCCTATGGAGAAGGCCGTGGCACCCTGGGCTGGATAGGCAGTTGGGGGGCTTGCCAGTAAGTCGGGGGGCTTAGCCCCAAGATGCCTCCCCGTAGCTACTGTTGTGGGGAAGGGGTGGTGGGGAGGGTGTCTGTTGTGCGAAGGGGGAGGGGTAAGCTGCTCCGACACTCTGAGTGAAGGGCAGGGTATAAACCCAAGCTCCTCCTCCTCCTCCTCCTCCTCCTTCTGTGAATTCCATGTGTTAATTCTTCTTTGGGTGAAGGAGGGCTTCCTTTTCTCTTCTCTAAGCCTGCTGCTCATGAATTTCATGGAGTGCCCACGCGTTCTTGTCTTGTGAGAAAGGAAGAAAATGACTTCTTTCTCTACTCGCTCTATCCCATGCATAATCCTGTAAAGCATGGAACAGTGGAACAGACTGCCTCGGGAGGTGGTGGATGCTCCTTCCCTGGACGTTTTCAAGCGGAGGCTAGACAACCATCTTTCGGGTATGTTGCAGGGCTCTCTTTTGACTATGCTCCTGCAGAGTGCAGGGGGTTGGACTAGATGACCTGCAGGGTCCCTTCCAACTCTAACATTCTATGATTCAACGATTCTATGTCACCCCTCAGTCGTCATTTCTCCAAGTTAAAGAGCACTAACCTCTTTGACCTTTCTTCATTGGGAAGGTATTCCATCCCATTAATCATTCTACTTGCCCTTTTCTGCACTTTTTCCAATGCTATAATACCTTTTGTGAGGTGCGGTGACCAGAAATGTACACAGTATTCTAAATGAGGCCGTATCATAGATTTATACAGGGGCATTAGTTTTATACAAGGGCTATCCCACAGCCTGGTTGACTTCTACTAACCCACCCACCTTTGCTGCATAACTAGCCTGCTCGGTTGGCAAATTCTTTCAATAGACAACTAAATCCGTGAAAACTCATATACTCCAGTCACAAATAAATGCTGTGTTTTAATGAAATCCTACAGTCTGGTGTTTGTTTAGGGAGTCCCTACGGATACTAACAAGGGGCCGTGGTGGCTCAGAGGTTAAGATGCTGAGCTGCAGACCAGAAGGTCTGTAGTTTGGCAGTTCGAGACCCGAGTGCCGCGTGACGGAGTGAGCCCCCGTCTCTGGCCCCAGCTCCTGCCAACCTAGCAGATAAATAGGTACCACTTCAGTGGGAAGGTGATAGTGTTCCAAGCACCTTGGCATTTAGTCTTTCCAGCCACGTGACCACGGAAACATCTTCGGACAGTGGTGGCTCTTTGGCTTGGAAACGGAGACGAGCACCGCCCCCTAGAGCCGGATTCGACTGGCTTTCGAGCAAGGGAAACCTTTGCCTTTACCGATGCTAATGACTGTCAATCGATTTGAGTCAGTTTTGCCTTTGTGCATGCACAGGTTGTTAGAAACCGGGTGCAAACTTGTTTGCCAGGCGTTTGCATCTGAATCAAACAACCTGGGCAATCAGCTCATGTCTGATTGTCATTTTCGGACACAAGTCATAAGAACATAAGAACATAAGAGAAGCCAATGCTGGGTCAGGCCAATGGACCCTCCAGTCCAACACTCTTGTGTCACACAGTGGCCAAAAATACCAGGTGCCATCAGGAGGTCCACCAATGGAGCCAGGACACTAGAAGCCCTCCTACTGTTGCCCCCCCCAAGCATCAAGAATACAGAGCATCACCGGCCCCAGAGTCCCTATGCATACCTTGTGGCTAATAGCCATTGATGGAACTCTGCTCCATATGTTTATCCAATTCCCTCTTGAAGCTGTCCATGCTTGTAGCTGCCACCACCTCCTGTGGCAGTGAATTCCACGTGTTAATCACTCTTTGGGTGAAGAAGGACTTCCTTTTATCTGTTCTAACCCAACCGCTCAGCAATTTCATGGACTGCCCACGAGTTCTTGTCTTGTGAGAAAGGGAGAAAAGTCCTTCTTTCTCTACCTGCTCTATCCCATACATAATCTTATAAACCTCGATCATGTCACCCCTCAGCTGTCGTTTCTCCAAGCTAGAGAGCCCCAAGCGCCTCAACCTTTCCTCATAGGGAAAGTTCTCCAACCCTTTGATCATTCTAGTTGCCCTTCTCTGCACTTTTTCCAAAGCTATAATATCCTTTTTGAGATGTGGTGACCAGAACTGTACAGAGTACTCGAAATGAACTATACACAGTATTCCAAATACAGTCAGGCAAGGCGGGATATAAATCTAAAATAATAAATAAATAAATAAATAATAAACTGTTGAACACGTTTGAGGCAAAATTCTCAGCCACTCTAGCTGAAGCTAATATCATAGGCATCCCAACATATTTGAGCCAGTGGGCATCTGTGGAATCCTGACATAGGATGGCGGGCGCAACTACAAAATGGCCGCTGCAGGAAGTGGAGCCAGCTACCAAATGGCTGCCCCAGTTTACTTTCAGTCATACAGTGATGATTCTTGCACTCTGGTGGCAGCTACTACCAAAAAGACATTTTAAAAAATCTGCACAGCCATGCAAATCTCCAATGGCCAATCAGAATCCTTGCTGGGCAAAACCATAGAGTTTCCCCCCTGAATGCTAGAGCGTCATTGCGCGATGGCCCCAGAGTGATGATGTCACTACCTATGACGCCATTGCATTGGCGGTGTCCCTGTGGGATGCTGCTGTTTGGGAGTCCCCAAAATTGGGAGATCCCCTGCCCCTACTGAGGGGAATGCCAACCCTAGAGAGGTGTCACTTTTCCCCCCAGACATGGCAGGAAGGGCTTGTCAAGTTGGGAAGACATTTCCATGCTGCCTAGAAGGACAAAAATTGGCATGGAAGTAACCCAGGACACACCAGTGACTGGAACAGTCCAAAAAGAGGACATCTTAGCACCTAGCAGTCCAAACATAGGGGCACAGAATTACCTCAGAATTGTACCTTGTTTTTACCACATCACCATCTCCAGAAGATCACTCAGCTGTGTGAGAAAAAGCATTTGCCTATTGGGTGACTCTGAGTTCTACTACCAGGGGAGAAAAGAGTCTCTCTGTCCTCTTTCTTCACAATTTTTATTTACTTACTCACTCATGCCATTTATACCTCACCTTTCTCCCCAGAGGGTTCCTCCCCCACCCATTTATCCTCACAACAACCCTGTGAGGTAAATTAGGCTGAGTGCAGTGTTCCCTCTCAGCTGAGTTAGTGTGAGCCGTCTCACAGTTTGTAGCCTCCGGCTCACACATTTCTGCCTTAGCTCAGGAAGGATGGGGACTAGAGGGACCATTGGTCTGACCCAGCAGGACTCTCCTGATGTTCTTATGAAGGCCTCGGCCTCTCTGCCCTGTTGTTGGCCCTTCAGAGGAACTGGTTGGCTACTGTGTGAGACAGGATGCTGGACTGGATGGACTACTGGTCTGATCCAGGAGGGCTCTTCTGATGTCCTTATGAAGGCCTCAGCCTCTATGCCCTGCTGTTGGACCTACAAAGGAACTGGTTGGCCGCTATGTGAGAAAGGATGCTGGACTAGATGGACCACTGGTCTGACCCAGCAAGGCTCTTCTGATGTCCTTATGAAGACCTCAGCCTCTCCGCCCTGTTGTTGACCCTCCAGAGGAACTGGTTGGCCCCTGTGTGAGACAGGAGGCTGAACTAGATGGACCCTCACTGGTCTGATCCAGCAGGGATCTTCTTAGGTTCTTATGAAGGCCTCGGCCTCTCTGCCCTGTTGTTGGCCCTCCAGAGGAACTGGTTGGCCACTGTGTGAGACGGGATGCTGGACTAGAGGGACCACTGGCCTGATCTAGCAGGGCTCTTCTTATGTTCTCTCCTTACTTGTCTTCCCCGCCCCCTAAATGAAAAAGCCCCAAACTCTTTAGCCTCTCTGAGTAGGAAAGGTGCTCCAACACCGTAGATTATTCCGATCTTGCTTTTCCACGTATTTCTAGCCTCCCGTGACATCTCTTGCCAGAAGAACACAGATAGATGAAAAAAATTACATACGGGCCACCTCTTGTCGGCTGGGGTTAAAGGCGAGTTCTGCCCGAGACAGGACATCATACCAGCTCTCTGTCGTTTCTCTCTCTTTTTCTTGTCCAAAATGGGGGGTGGGGGTGGACTCCTCTGTCCCGTGACATCCGCAGCCCTTCCGATTTCATTCAGATGAAATCACGTCCTAATAAAAAAGATCCCTGCCTCCCTAGATTTACGCTTCAAACCCCGGGAACACTTTCTCTCCCTTTCTCCCCACCCTCCCTACACACCGAGTCGAGGATGAGGGAGGGGGAGAGGAAAGAGGAGGTGTCTCCATTGAGAGAATAAACCCCATCTTGCGAGCTTCTTTGACAGGCAATCAGGAAGCACGGACGGAGAGGGGCACTTCACATAGCCGTGCCCGATGCCTTCCCGCTTCTCCTGAGGAGAGCCACTTCGCCACACTCACGGAGAGACGGCTTGCCACTCCTGGTAGGAGAACACCCAGGTAAGTGGATTTTGTTCTCAGGGTTTCTAGGAAAGAGCACCGAGAGGGTTTTTGCTCGCAGGGAAAGTCTGAATATTTCAGCCTGACTCCCAGGTACCAGGTTTGCAGGCAAGGCAAAAGAAGACGCATGGATTGATTTCTTTTTTTCCCCCCTTCCTCATGCAAGAGAAGCATCTAAATCAGAGCGCGGAGAGACCGAGACCGACCTTCTCTGGGCTCGCCGGTAGTTTATTCGGGATTATTAAGTGTCATTTGCACGGTGGACTTTGAATTGTGAGGGGAGGAAAAAATCATCTGATGTGAAAGACGGAGAGAAGCAGAAGGGAGTTTCAAAGATGATATAAGAGAAGCAAATCAACACGAAGGAGCTAGGAAGCAAAGTGCCGGCCAAAAGATGATCGGGACGGTTGGACTGAGCTTAGGAGACGCAACAAGTGGAATTGGCAGGAAGATTTGGGGTGAACTTAGGAGGAGGAGGAGGAAGAGGAGGAGGAAAAGGAAGTAGGACCTCGAGCACAATTGAAGGAGATTTTCTCCAGTCCGAGTTCCATTGAAATGAATGGGAGCGGTGTGAGAACTCCTTTGTATTGCTACCATTCGTTTCAAAGGATGGGGTCTCTGATAGGTTGTACTCCCTGGACTGGAATTAAGTTATCCCGAGAGGTTCCTTCCTCGACTGTTCCAAAGCAGTCGCAACAACGCTTTAGGTAAGGGGACTTTTCTTGGCTTGAATGTGGCATGACAGGAGCATCGTGGGCCATGGTCCGTCTGTCCCTGTTCTAGTGCTTTGTAGGACAATTGATTTTTAGAGAAAAGAAAGATGGCAGAATTCCATCATTGCCCACGATTTCCCTTTTTTCATCAATGCTCCTGGTTTACAAGATCCCAGTTTGGTATAGTGGTTAAGAGCGCGGACTCTGATCTGGGAGAACCGGGTTTGATTCCCCACTCCTCCACGTGCAGCTGCTGGCGTGACCTTGGGTCAGTCACAAGTTCTCTCAGAGTTGTTCTCTCAAGGGCAGTCCTTGAAAGAGCTCTCTCAGTCCCACCTACCTCAAGGGTGCCTGTTGTCAGGAGGGGAAGGGAAAGGAGATTGTAAGTTGCTCAGAGGCTCCTTCAGGTAGTGAAGGGTGGGGTATAAATCCAATCTCCTCCTCCTCCTCCTCCTCTTCTTCTTCTTCGAGCCAGTTTGGTGTAGTGGTTAAGTGTGCGGACTCTAATCTGGGAGAACCAGGTTTGATTCCCCCACTCCTCCACTTGCACCTGGCTGGATGACCTTGGGCAAGCCATAGTTCTGTCAGAGCTATTCTTGAAAAAGAGCAGTTTCTGTCAAGAGCTCTCTCAGCCCCACCTACCTCACAGGGTGTCTGTGGTGGGGAGGGGAAGGGAAAGGAGTTTGTAAGCCTCTCTGAGACTCCTCTGGGTATTGAAGGGCGGGGTGTAAATCCAATCTCTTCTCCTCTTCTTCTTCTTCATCCCACTGTCATCTCTGGTCAAATAAGTCCTGCAGGTTTTAGAAGGACTACCAAAATGTACAGGGATGTGGAACGGTACAGTATAGCCCAATCTCATCAGATCTCAGAAGCTAAGCAGGGTCGGTACTTGGAGGGGAGACCACCAAGGAAGACTCTGTAGGGGAAGGCACTGGCCAACCACCTCTGCTTCCTGCTTGCCTTGAAAGCCCCTTGCTGGAGGTCACTGTAAGTTGGAATCTAAGCAGGGTTGGTACTTGGGAGGGAGACCACCAAGGAAGACTCTGTAGGGGAAGGCCATGGCCAACCACCTCTGCTTCCTGCTTGCCTTGAAAGCCCCTTGCTGGGGGGTCACCATAAGTTGGAAGCTAAGCAAGGTCGGTACTTGGAGGGGAGACCACCAAGGCAGGCTCTGCAGAAGAAGACAATGGCCTCTGCTTAATTACTTGCTTTGAAAAACCCTTGGTAGAGTCTCTGACAGAACGGCTCTTTTAAGGAACAGCTGTGCCAGAGTAGAGTCGTCATAAGTGGGCTGCTACTTGGCCGCACTTTACACACACAGCAAAATGTAGAGCAAAACCTGTGGAAAGGGGAGAGGGTGGGTTGAACCTGTAAACCATTGGGGAAATGCTGCTGTTATACCACCTTCCAATCGTTAACAACAACAACAGAAACCTCTAACCAAAAACCTGCTCAACCTATTTGATCAATTACCCCCCCCCAAAAAATGAACTTCTTGATTTGCTTTACTGGAGGCTTTTTTTTAAAGCCAGGTTGGTGTCATGGTTAGGAGTGTTGATTCTAATCTGGGAGAACCGGGTTTGATTCCCCACTCCTCCACATGCAGCTGCTGGTGTGACCTTGGGTCAGTCACAAGTTCTCTCAGAGCTGTTCTCTCAAGGGCAGTTCTCGAGAGAGCTCTCTCAGCCCCGCCGACCTCCCAGGGTGTCTGTTGTGGGGAGGGGAAGGGAAAGGAGATTGTAAGCCGCTCTGGGACTCCTTTGGGTAGTGAAGGGCAGGGTATCTCCTTTCTTCTTCTTCTTCTTCTTCTTCTTCTTCTTCTCCTCCTCCTCCTCCTCCTCCTCCTCCTCCTCTCTTGAAGTTTAGAAAAAAGACAGCTAATGCTAGAAGTTTATAAAGTTAGGAATGTGGAGGAGGGAATGGGTGAGAATGCTTTTCTCTCCTATCACAATCCTCACATCTGCAGGGGGGGTTCATCACCAATATAAATCTGATAAATAAATAAACTAAATAAATAATCCCCAAAGAGTCGCTGTATTAGCCTGCTGCAGCAAGAAATAATTGGGAACCTCCCCCCACCCCCCGTTAATGTATTTTACTGAAATGCATCGGGAAAACTTCCCTTTACGGTTTGTGGTTTCTGCCTCTCTTCTTGCCTCTCTTGGTCTGGTTTTGTAAAGACCGTTTTTGACCAGCGAGAGGAAGGAACTGAGGGTGTACAGGATCCCCCATTCTCTTGGGAAACACTGCCTGCCTCTTTCTGGCTCGACCCATAGCCTCGCTTTGCCCCAGCTCTTGAGACTCTTGATTTTTATTGGATCAGAATTTATTTGCAAATAGGAGACGGGAGCAAGAAATAACTAGCCAAGCGGCAGGGCTTATACATTTCTCTCTAGAAGAGCAACCACTGACATTCAAAGAAGAGAAGAGAAAAAGAAAGAGACCCCGGGGGAGGGAACTCTCTAAGCTTGAGTGGAGAATTGCTAAGAGTTTGGAAGCTTAAGGCGCAGAGAGCGCAACTTTAGAAGGCAGTGTGATTAGGGAGGAAGGTTTGGGGGCATGATCAATGCCAGGGGTTCCGTACAAACTTGGTTAGATTAACTGCGGTTGGCTTCATCTCCTCTGAACTGCGACAAATCCAAGAGGGAGAGACGTGTGGACACGGTCGCTCCAACCAAACACTTCCCCAGATCCGAGCAATTTGTATTCTGGTGGCACATACCCAAGAGGAAACCAGTCCCATTTGCTAGTTAACTTGGAAGCAATCGTCCCTTGTGGGCGATGCGTTCACTGGGCTCTGAGTGCCTGGAATGGGAAGAAGGAAGAAAGGAAAATTACCTTCAGGGGTGGGGGGAATATGTGGCACGTTCTGAGCAAGCAATGCATTGTACAATTTCATTCATAGCCACAGCGACTCAATGAGGCTGGTCTGATCTCCCTTTTTGAAGGGGTTAAGCCAGGCTAAATGGCGGTGGTAGGAAGTGCCGTCAAATCGCAGCCGTCTTGCGGCGAACCCATCGGGTTTTCAAGGCAAGAGACGTTCACAGCAGTGTTTGGTGTAGTGGTGAAGTGCGCGGACTCTAATCTGGAAGAACTGGGTTTGATTCCCCACTCTTCCACTTGCAGCCGCTGGATGACCTTGGGCAAGCCGTAGTTCTGACAAGAGCTGTTCTTGAAAAAGAGCAGTTTCTATCAGAGCTCTCTCAGCCCCACCTGCCTCACAAGGTGCCTGTTGTGGGGAGGGGAAGGGAAAGGACTTTGTAAGCCGCTCTGAGACTCCCTTGGGTAGTGAAAGGTGGGGTATAAATCCAATCTCTTCTCCTTCTTCTACCTCACAGGGTGTCTGTTGTGGGGAGGGGAAGGGAAAGGAGTTTGTAAGCTGCTCTGAGACTCCCTTGGGTAGTGAAAAGTGGGGTATAAATCCAATCTCTTCTTCTTCTTCTTCTCCTTCTTCTTCTTCTCCTTCTCCTTCTTCTTCTTCTCCTTCTTCTTCTCCTTCTTCTTCTCCTTCTTCTTCTTCTTCTTCTTCCCCCCTCTAAGCTGAGTCAGCATAAGCTAGCTCACAATTTTTTAGCCTCCGGCTCACACATTTCTGTCTCAGCTCAGGAAGGAGGGCTCCAGAGCAAACTAATTCATGCAGCAGCCAAATCGCTCGCCCATAACTTTAATGCCAGCAGCTCAAACAAAGTAGAATTTTCACTCATAGCTTAAAGGGAGCGTCGGTTCAGAGGTGGTTTGACATCACCGGCCTCTGTGTCGCGCCCCCAGATTTCTGTGGTGGGTTCCCATCTCTAATCTGGGAGAACCGGGTTTGATTCCCCACTCCTCCACTTGCAGCTGCTGGATGACCTTGGGCAAGCCGTAGTTCTGGCACAGCTGTCCTTGAAAAAGAGCAGAAAAAGAGCTCTCTCAGCCCCACCTGCCTTACAGGGTGTCTGTTGTGGGGAGGGAGAAGGGAAAGGAGTTTGTAAGCTGCTGTGAGACTCCCTTGGGTAGTGACGGGCAGGGTATAAATCCAATCTCTTCTCTTCTTCTCCTTCTCTAATCTGGGAGAACCAGGTTTGATTCCCCACTCCTCCACTTGCACCTGCTGATGTGACCTTGGGTCAGTCACAAGCTCTGGCACAGCTGTTCCTTAAAAGAGCCGTTCTGTCAGAGCTCTCTCAGCCCCACCTACCTCACAGGGTGTCTATTGTGGGGAGGGGAAGGGAAAGCTGTTTGTAAGCTGCTCTGAGACTCCGAGTGAAGGGCAAGGGGTATAAATCCAATCTCTTCTTCTTCTTCTAATACTAACCGGGGACAGCCCTGCTCGGCTTCCGAGATCCAATGAGATTCGGCTAGCCTGGGCCATCGTGAAAGAGCTGACGACTAAGTTAGATCTCGGAGCAAGGTCTTCAAAGTTTTCCCGTGGTTACTACAGACAGGTATGGCGGACTGAAGAATCTAGTAATGTCACAAGAGGCTGGAGGCTGCTTTTCAGAGAGCTGAAGGTAGTTTGGGAGAAGCTTCACTTCTTTTAGCCTGTGCCTGCATCTGACCAAGTCGGTTCAACAGGTTGTTGTTTTTTAACTACAAAAACCTGCTCAGCTTGGTTACCAGAGAGGAAGAGGAAGAGGAGGAGGAGGAGGAGGAGAAGAAGAAGGAGAAGGAGGAAAAGGAGGAGGAGGAAAAGGAGAAGGAGGAGGAGGAGGAGGAGAAGGAGGAGGAGGAGGAGGAGGAGGAGGAGGAGGAGGAGGAGAAGAAGAAGAAGAAGAAGAAGAAGAAGAGGAGGAGGAGGAGGAGGAGGAGGAGATTGGATTTATATCTAGCCCTTCACTCGGAGTCTCAGAGCGGCTTACAAACTCCTTTCCCTTCCCCTCCCCACAACAGACACCCTGTGAGGCAGGTGGGGCTGAGAGAGCTCTGACAGAAACTGCTCTTTCAAGAACAGCTCTGACAGAACTATGGCTTGCCCAAGGTCATCCAGCGGCTGCATGTGGAGGAGCGGGGAATCAAACCCGGTTCTCCCAGGTTAGAGTCCGTGTACTTGACCACTACACAAACTGGCCCTCATATAAAATATAAAAACGGGATGAGAAGATATATCACAACTTAAGCAGTGATTTCTGTTCCAAACTGCCTTCAGTGCCCGGGGGTGGGTGGGGACTAAAGCCAAGGGGGAAACAGCGAGATTTGAGTCCAACGGCTAGGGTTGTCAGCTCCAGGTTGGGAAATACCTGGAGATTTGGGGGGGGGGTTGGAGCCTGGAGAGGCCGAGGTTTGGGGAGGGGTGGGACTTCCATGGGTCACAATGCCAGAGAGTCCACCTTCCAAAGCGGCCGTTTTCTTCAGGCGAACTGATCTCTGAGATCAATTTTAATAGTGAGGTCAGTGCTTCTGAAAATCTGCACCGATGTAGTGTTCTCCCTGATGTTACGTTCTATAATTGTAAATTCAATTTAAACATTTGCAAATCTTTTTTTTTTTAAATGTAATAGCGAGGGATCTTTTGGTGTAGTGGTTAAGTGCACTGACTCAGAACAGCCAGTCTGGTGCAGTGGTTAAGTGCGCGGACTCTGATCTGGGAGAACCAGGGTTTGATTTCCCCACTCGCAGCTGCTGGGTGGCCTTGGGCAAGCCATAGTTCTGCCACAGCTGTCCTTGAAAAAGAGCCGTTTCTGTCAGAGCTCTCTCAGCCCCACCGACCTCACAGGGTGTGTCTGTTTGTTTGTTTTTTTAACATTTTATTTATAACTTTTAACTTTAAAACAGACAAACAATGAAATACTTTTCTTGAGTAAAACATGTACAATAAACTTAATGTGAAATATATATTGCATCATAACATATAATATCATTCAAACAAACCATCAACGAAAGGAAGTTATAATATTATTGATATTTGTTTCTATTGATAAATGCTGTGTCTGTTGTGAGGAGGGGAAGGGAAAGGAGATTGTAAGCCGCTCTGAGACTCCCTTGGGTAGTGAAGGGCGGGGTGTAAATCCAATCTCCTCCTCCTCTTCTTCTTCTTCAGCCAGTTTGATGTAGTGGTTAAGTGCGCGGACTCTAATCTGGGAGAACCAGGTCTGATTCCCCACTCCTCCGCTTGCACTTGCTGTATGGCCTTGGGCGAGCCATAGTTCTGACAGGAGCTGTTCTTGAAAAAGGGCAGTTTCTGTCAGAGCTCTCTCAGCTCCACCTACCTCAGAGGGTGTCTGTTGTGGGGAGGGGAAGGGAAAGGAGTCTGTAAGCCGCTCTGAGAATCCCTTGGTTAGTGAAGGGCGGGGCATAAATCCAACCTCTTCCTCTTCCTCCTCCTCCTCCTCTTCTTCTTCTTCTTCTTCTTCAGCCAGTTTGGTATAGTGGTTAAGTGCACAGACTCTAATCTGGGAGAACTGGGTCTGATTCCCCACTCCTCCGCTTGCACCTAGCTGGATGACCTTGAGCAAGCCATAGTTCTGGCACAGCTGTTCTTGAAAAAGGGCCGTTTCTGTCAGAGCTCTCTCAGCCCCACCTACCTCACAGGGTGTCTGTTGTGGGGAGGGGAAGGGAAAGGAGTCTGTAAGCCGCTCTGAGACTCCCTTGGTTAGTGAAGGGCGGGGTACAGATCCAGTCTCCGCTCCTTCTCTTCCTCCTCCTCTATCCACCATCTGGAGGCTGGTAACGAGTAAAATATACACTGCAAGAGCTGCGTAAATTATCGTGTTCCGTTTATAGCTATCGTTCGATAAAGTGCATGAAGTGTTCTTATTACATCCTTATCAGGTAAATACATAACAACTCTAACACTCCATGCGCTTTATAGAATGACAGTTATAAACAGAACATGGTAATGTACACAACTCCTACAGTGTATATTCACTGGTTACCAGGCTTTTCTAACACTGCAGGTCGGGGGCTACAGCCAACCGGAGGCCGGCAACCCTTCCAGTAGCACCGTAGAGACCAACAGTACTTTCGGGGTTTGAGCTTCCGAGAGTCAACGCCAGTGTTGCCTCTAAGCCGAGTCAGTGTGAGCCAGCTCACCGTTTTTTAGCCTCCGGCTCACAGATTTTTTGTCTTCGCTCAGGAAGGAGGGCTCCAGAGCAAACCTAATTTATGCAGTGGCCAAATCACTTACTCACCACTTTAACGCCAGGAGCTCACAAAGAAGAATTTTTTGCCCACAGGACTCCACAACTTAGAGGGAGTGTTTGTCAACGCTCCCTTGGTTGGGTAGTTGGTATCTGGCGAAGAAGAGAAGAAGAGGTTGGATTTATACCCCACCCTTCACTACCCAAAGGAGTCTCAGAGCGGCTTACAAACTCATAAGAACATAAGAGAAGCCAATGTTGACTCAGGCCAATGGCCCATCTAGTCCAACACTCTGTCACACAGCGGCCAAAATATACCGGGTGCCATCAGGAGGTCCAGCAGTGGGGCCAGGACACCAGAAGCCCTCCCACTGCTGCCCCCCCCCAGCACCAAGAATAGAGTGCATCACCTGCCCCAGACTGAGAGTTCCCATCTATACCCTGTAGCTAATAGCCACTGATGGACTTCTGCTCCAGATGTTTATCTAATTCCCTCTTGAAACTGTCCATGCTTGCAGCTGCCACCACCTCCTGTGGCAGTGAATTCCATGCGTTAATCACTCTTTGGGTGAAGAAGGACTTCCTTTTATCTGTTCTAACCCGACTGCTCAGCAACTCTCTTCCCTTCCCCTCCCCACAACAGACACCCTGTGAGATAGAAGAAGAAGAAGAGTTTGGATTTCTACCCCGCCCTTCACTACCCAAAGGCATCTCAGAGCAGCTTACAAACTTCTTTCCCTTCCCCTCCCCACAACAGACACCCTGTGAGGTAGGCGGGGCTGAGAGAGCTCTTGATAGAAACTGCTCTTCTTCAAGGACAGTTCTCGCCAGAACTATGGCTTGCCCAAGGTCATCCAGCAGCTGCAAGTGGAGGAGTGGGGAATCAAACCCGCTTAGGGGGTGAAGAGAAAGCAGTGAAGAGAGCTTCATCCTTCTTCTCTCTTCCTTTCCCAGCAAATAAGGAGGAGATGGAGGGACTCAGAAGGTTTGGTGCCTTTTGTGCCAGCGTGCCCTCCTTCTAGTGCCCTGGCCCCACTGCTGGACCTCCTGAGGGCACCTGGTATTTTTGGCCACTGTGTGACACAGAGTGATGGACTAGATGGGCCATTGGCCTGATCCAACATTGGCTTCTCTCTTCTGTTCTTATGTTCTCCTTGAACAGGGCAAAGGCCACCCCCTGGTTGAGCTTGGGTTAGCCCCGGTGGCGGGTGGTCACCAGTGGAGTGTGCGGGGGGGGGGGCAGTGGTTCTGGAGCTCCCTCCTGGACTTGTGCCCAGGGCCCCAGAATCACGAGGCCAACACTGGCTGGAACAAAATCAAGCGTGTGTGTTTATGTGTGTTTTGCAGCGCTGATAAGCAGAGAGGTTATGAATCGTCTCCTTTATGACTGTGGAAGGGCCAGGAGGAGACTGTCTGACGCCAGCCAGATTGCTCCTAAGAGGAATAATGTAAGAACCTCAGAAGAGCCCTGCTGGGTCAGACCAGTGAGGGTCCATCTAGGCCAGCCTCCTGCCTCACACAGTGGCCAACCAGTTCCTCTGGAGGGCCAACAACAGGGTAGGGAGGCCGAGGCCCTGTTTAGAACCTCAGAAGAGCCCTGATGGATCAGACCAGTGGTCCATCTAGTCCAGCATCCTGTCTCACACAGTGGCAAACCAGTTCCTCTGGAGGGCCAACAACACGGCAAAGAGGCCAAAGCCTTCATAAAAACATCAGAAGACCCCTGCTGGATTAGACCAGTGAGAGTCCATCTAGCCCATACTCCAGTCTCACACAGTGGCCAACCAATTCCTCTGGAGGGCCAACAACAAGGCATAGAGGCCAAGGCCTTCATAAGAACATGAGAAGAGCCCTGCTGGATCAGACCAGTGGTCCATGTAGTCCAGCATCCCGTCTCACATAGTGGCCAACCAGTTCCTCTGGAAAGCCAACAACAGGGCATGGAGGCTGAGGCCTTCATAAGAACATCAGAAGAGCCCTGTTGGATCAGACCAGTGGTCCAACTAGGCCAGCATCCTGCCTCACACAGTGGCCAACCAGTTCCTCTGAACAGGGCAGAAAGGCCAAGGCCTTCCCCTGATGTTGCCTCCTGGCTCTGGGATTCAGAGGTTGACTGCCTCTGAACGTGGAGGTTCCCTTTAGTCACCATGGCTGGTAGCCACTGATAGACCTGTCCTCCATCAGTCTCTCTAATCCCCTATTAAAGCTGTGTATTCCTGCGGCCATCACTACATCCTCTGGCAGCAAATCCCACATTTTAATCATTCTCTGTGTAGAATATTCTCAAACAGCTGTTGTCTTGGTATATGCTCAGTAATGGTTCTTGGGCGTTAGAAGAGAAGAAGAAGAAGAGATTGGATTTATGCCCCGCCCTTCACTACCCGAAGGAGTCTCAGAGCGGCTTACGATCTCCTTTCCCTTCCCCTCCCCACAACAGACGCCCTGTGAGGTAGGTGGGGCTGAGAGAGCTCTCTCGAGGACTGCCCTTGAGAGAACAGCTCTGAGAGAACTTGTGACTGACCCAAGGTCACACCAGCAGCTGCATGTGGAGGAGCAGGGGAATCAAACCCGGTTCTCCCAGATTAGAGTCTGCGCTCCTAACCACGGCACCAAACTGGCTCTCCAAGGCCAGCTGTTGGTTATAGCTAGGAAGATGGTCAAGAAAGCAGTCAGGGAAAGAAGAAAACGTCATCCGGGTCCTCTGACAATCTTTGTAAAAAGACCCAAGAGGGGTAGAGCGAAATAGTTATGGACCACAGAAGGCTTTTAGAGCTTGTCTATCAGTCTAGAGCCCTTTTATCTTGCCTTTTCTCCAAAGCGTTCAGAGGGACACGGGAGGTTATTCCTCTTTGTTTTATACAGCTAAATCGGAATCCCGGAGTGCCTTTGAGACCGATAAGATTTTTCCAGGTATGAATTTTGAGAGTCCAAGCTACCTTCAGGGAGCCAGTTTGGTGTAGTGGTGAAGTGCGCGGACTCTAATCTGGGAGAACCGGGTTTGATTTCCCCACTCTTCCACTCGCAGCTGCTGGATGACCTTGGGCAAGCCATAATTCTGTTAGAGCTGTCCTTGAAAAAGTGCCGTTTCTGTCAAGAGCTCTCTCAGCCCCACCTTCCTCACAGGGCGTCTGTTGCGGGGAGGGGAAGGGACAGGAGTTTGTAAGCCGCTCTGAGACTCCTCTGGGTAGTGAAGAGCTGGGGTATAAATCCAATCTCTTCTTCTTCTTCTACCTCACAGGGTGTCTGTTGTGGGGAGGGGAAGGGAAAGGAGTTTGTAAGCCGCTCTGAGACTCCTCTGGGTAGTGAAGGGCTGGGGTATAAATCCAATCTCTTCTACTTCTTCTACCTCACAGGGTGTCTGTTGTGGGGAGGGGAAGGGAAAGGAGTCTGTAAGCTGCTCTGAGACGCCTTTGGGTAGTGAAGGGCTGGGGTATAAATCCAATCTCTTCTTCTTCTTCTTCTACCTCACAGAGTGTCTGTTGTGAGGAGGAGAAAGGAAAGGAGTTTGTAAGCCGCTCTGAGACTCCTCTGGGTAGTGAAGGGTGGGGTATAAGTCCAATCTCTTCCTCTTCTTCTACCTCACAGGGTGTCTGTTGTGGGGAGGGGAAGGGAAAGGAGTTTGTCAGCCACTGTGAGACTCCTCTGGGAGGTGAAGGGCGGGGTAGAAATCTAACCTCTTCTTCTCTTCTTCTTCTTCTTCTTCTTCTTCTTCTTCTTCTACCTCACCGGGTGTCTGTTGTGGGGAGGGGAAGGGAAAAGGAGTTTGTGAGCCGCTCTGAGACTCCTTTGGGTAGTGAAGGGCGGGGTATAAATCCAATCTCTTCTCTTCTTCTTCTACCTCACAGGGTGTCTGTTGTGGGGAGGAGAAAGGAAAGGAGTTTGTAAGCCGCTCTGAGACTCCTCTGGGTAGTGAAGGGCGGGGTATAAATCCAATCTCTTCTTCTTCTACCTCACAGGGTGTCTGTTGTGGGGAGGGGAAGGGAAAGGAGTTTGTCAGCCGTTCTGAGACTCCTCTGGGAGGTGAAGGGCGGGGTAGAAATCTAATCTCTTCTTCTCTTCTTCTTCTTCATCAGATAGATTTAGGTGGGGTACCCAAGTTGGTCTGAAGCAGCGGAATCTAGTTCGAGTCCAGCGGCAACTTTGAGACCCACATATTTCAATTCCGGGTATGAGTTTTCATATGCACGCTCCTTCAGATACAGTGAAATGGAAATTTCCAGTCCATACATATCACCCCCATGCTTGAGAGGAGACGAATGGAGTGTAACGGCAGGGTCTCGGTTAATGACTCTCAGCGTTCCATGGTTCAGGATACATCTGCCCATCCATCTCTGTTAAATACTGGGTTCCATGGATGAGGCGACCCCAAATCCAGCGATCGGCTCTACTTTATTAGTGATTTCGGCAAGAACAAGGGCAGCAGTCCTGCTAAACAGCATGCAACAACCACACCCAAACACACCCCACTCCCAACGATAGGCTATTTACATAACGTTATTTCTTGATTGGTGACTTCCAGAGTCCTGGTCGGCTATTCTTGGGCTCCAAGCTCAGTCCGTCTCCGGTAGAACAGTCCTGGGATGTTTCAGTCCCAAGACATAACCATCTCCAATTCTGACCTATTTATTTCCCTCACCGTGTTTTCCTCCCAGAACTAAACCGAACTAATGGTAATTGTATAAAACTAAGCTTGTTCTTCCTGTTTGGTCCTGGCATCTGTCAAACACCTCTGTTGTGTTGTAGGCAAATTTACTGCCCACCCTCCAGCTATATGTATGGACTGGTAACTTCCACTTCACTGTATCTGAGGAAGTGTGCATGCCCATAAAAGCTTAGATCTTGAATAAAGCTTTGTTGGACTTAAAGGTGCCCCCGGACTCAAACTGTGTTCTCCCTTCGTCAGATAAAAGTCAGAACGGAGATCCCTGAGTCCTTATACCCCTGTCAGAAGGTGGGAGAGATTTTGCAAAGAAAGGAGTTGAGATGCTTGCATCCGATGAAGGGAGCGTTACATAAGAACATAAGAGAAGCCAGTGTTGAATCAGGCCAATGGCCCATCTAGTCCAACACTCTGTCACACAGCAGCCAAAATATACCAGGTGCCATCAGGAGGTCCAGCAGTGGGGCCAGGACACTAGAAGCCCCCCCACGGCTGCCCCTCCAGCACCAAGAATAGAGTGCATCACCTGCCCCAGACTGAGAGTTCCCATCTATACCCTGTGGCTAACAGCCACTGATGGACTTCTGCTCTGTATGTTTATCTAATTACCGCTTGAAACTGTCCATGCTTGTAGCTGCCACCACATCCTGTGGCAGTGAATTCCCTGTGTTAATCACTCTTTGGGTGAAGAAGGACTTCCTTTTATCTAACCCGACCGCTCAGCAATTTCATGGCGTGCCCATGAGTTCTTGTATTGTGAGAAAGGGAGAAAAGTACTTCTTTCTCAACCTGCTCAATCCCATTCATAATCTTATAAACCAAAATCACGTCACCCCTCAGCCGTCGTTTCTCCAAGCTAAAGAGCCCCAAGCGTTTTAACCTTTCTTCATAAGGAAGGTGTTCCAACCCTTTTATCATTCTAGTTGCCCTTCTCTGCATTCTAGTAGCCCTTCTCTTTTGACTGCTCAAAGCCCGAAAATTTTGTCAGCCTCTAAGGGGCTACTGAACTCGAATTGAGCTCTTCTCCAGCAGACTGACACAGTTACCCTCTGCAATGATTTTATACAGACCTTCTTTTTACGTTTGGATTATCTGTTCTGAGCCCTCGGTAAACAGCAGGCTGTAGGTTTGGAGCAAACAGCAAAGCTTAAAATTTAGGGGGGGGTTCGTTATCTTTCAAATTGAATGGAAAAAGTTTGAGATTCCAAATGTCAGCTCTGAAACTTTACCCCAACTCTGGGCTTGTGCAGTATTTTGGTTCTTCAAATAACGACAGCCCCTTTGCAACTCTGAAAGAGGGAAGAAACAGAAGATTCCGTGGACAGTGTTCCCAGGGTAATTCTCTCTCTCCCTCTCTCTCTCTGACTGAGCCTACCTTACGCGACTGTTGTAACTGCAGCTGAGGCTTCCAACTAGACAATAATACATTCATAGAACACGGAACTATTAAGAGCCAGGATTCCTCCCCTCCCCCGTTTCAATTGATGCTTGCAACTCTGGCTGCCACCCTCCAGGTGGGACCTGGGAATCCCCTGGAATTACAGCTCATCTCCAGATTACAGAGATCGGTTTCCCCTGGAGAAAATGGCTGCTTTGGAGGGTGGATTCTGGGGCATTGTATCGCACTAAAGTCCCTGTCCTCCCCGGGCTCCATCCCCAAATTTCCAGGCATTTCCCAACCTGGATCTGGCAACCCTATGCCCCAAACATACACACACCCCACTGGTGGCCAGGAGGAACCTGGTAACCCTAGAACTTGCAACGTACGAACAGGTGGCATTAGTTTTTTCCCTACACCATCTTCCTCAATTCACTCCCACCACAGAGAGAGACAGAGAGGGAGGGAGGGGGGGGGAGGGAGAGAGAGAGAGAGAGAGAGAGAGAGAGAAAGAGAGAGAGGCTATTTGTCCCATTGGTAGAAACCTACAAATAACACCCAAGCAATGGCCAGATACCAGATACCTGGCCCCACTGCTGGACCTCCTGAGGGCACCTGGTATTTTTGGCCACTGTGTGACACAGAGTGTTGGACTGGATGGGCCATTGGCCTGATCCAACATTGGCTTCTCTTATGTTCTTATATGGAGCAGAGGTCCATCAGTGGCTATTAGCCTTGAGGTATGGATATGGACTCTGGGGCAAGTGATGCTCTGTATTCTTGGTGCTGGAGGGGGCAGCAGTGGGAGGGCTTCTGGTGTCCTCCTGGCCCCACTGCTGGACCTCCTGATGGCACCTGGTATTTTTGGGCCGCTGTGTGACAGAGTGTTGGACTAGATGGGCCATTGGCCTGATCCAACATTGGCTTCTCTTCTGTTCTTCTGTTCTCGCCTACCACAGCCTCAAACGGTTTTCTGGACAGAGACGGAGCTTGCTGTGCTTCATGGTGACCACTAGGTGGAGCCTAATAACCGCTAGGACGGGTTTTTAAAAAACGATTATTATCCTGTACAGCAATCTGATAAATTCTCTGGTTTTCAGCTTCACATCCTCTTCAGAGCGTAGAATCCCTCCTCCAGGTTTTGCACTCTGCTTTCGTCAGGAGCTCAGAATGTAATCCGATTAGCTATAAACCCGTGTCTAACATACCATTTATTTATTTGGATTCAGGTGGGGTCACCGTCTTGGTCGGGAGCGACAGCACAGAATTCGAGTCCCGTGGGGCACCTTTAAGACCAGCAAAGTTTAATTCCGGTTTTCAGCTTCTGTCTGCAAGCACACTTCTTCGGATACAGTGAAATGGAAGTTGCCGGCGTGTTGTAATAACTTGTAATCCGGCAACTTCCCTTTCCTTGAATAAAACTTTGTTGGTCTTAAAGGTGCCCCCCGGATGCGAATTCCCCCCATTTATTTTGTTTGTTTGTTTGCTTGCTTCATTTATATCTTGCCTTTCTCCCTGGTGGGGATCCAAAGCGTCCTACACGGTTCTCATCTCCCCCTTTCGCTCTCATGACAGCCCTGTGAGGTCGGCCAGGCTGAGAGTGTGTGACTGGCTCAGGGTCACCTGGCGAGCTACCATGGCAGAGGGGGGGATTCGAACCTGGGTCTCCTAGATCCTACTGTGACATGCTAACCACGACCCATTGAGCAGATGGTGGCAGAGCAACTGGAAGTAGCCATTGTCCATTTGGCTATTACAATAGACCTCAAGATGACTCAGATCAGTCCTTCCAAGTACTGCTTAGCTTCCGAGATCTGATGAGATCGGGCTTGTCCGTCCTATCCACGTCGAGGGTGGACTCTGTGGCATTATAGCCCAATGAGGTCCCGCTACAGGCTTCATCCCCAAATCTCCAGGTCTTGCCCAAGCAAGAACTGGCAACCCTAGCTTAGTTGGGCCCTAGGGTTGCCAGGTACAGGTTGGGAAATTCCTGGGTATTTGGGGGGTGGACCCTGGGGAAGGCGGGGTTTCGGGAGGGAAGAGAGCTCAGCATGGGACAATGGCGGAGAGTCCTCTTTCCACGTCAGCCATTTCCTCCTGGGGAACCAGTCTCTGTCATCCGGAGTTGAGTTGTAATTCCAAGAGACCAGTCCAGGCTCCACTTGGAGGTTCAGCGACAAACACACGGGGAACGCAGCAAAGTTAGACAAACATAAAGAAACACCGTGTTAGAACAAAACACACTCTACTACATAAGAACTTAAGAGAAGCCAATGTTGAATCAGGCCAATGGCCCATCTAGTCCAACACTCTGTCACACAGTGGCCAAAATATACCAGGTGCCATCAGGAGGTCCAGCAGTGGGGCCAGGACACCAGAAGCCCTCCCACTGCTGCTCCCTCCAGCACCAAGAACAGAGTGCATCACCTGCCCCAGACTGAGAGTTCCCATCTATACCCTGTGGCTAATAGCCACTGATGGACATCTGCTCCGTATGTTTATCTAATTCCCTCTTGAAGCTGTCCATGCTTGTAGCTGCCACCACCTCCTGCGGCAGTGAATTCCATATGTTAATCACTCTTTGGGTGAAGAAGTATTTCCTTTTATCTGTTCTAACCCGACTGCTCAGCAATTTCACGGAGTGCCCACGAGTTCTTGTCTTGTGAGAAAGGGAGAAAAGGACTTCTTTCTCAACTTGCTCAATCCTATTCATAATCTTATAAACCTCGATCTTATAAACCTCGATCAAGATACTAATAGGTCCTTGTGACTTCACATATTGATATGAATACAATAGAGGCCCTAGTGTATCTTATACATATTCATTACAGTACAAACACCTAAAGAACATGGTTGTTGTTGTTCAGTTGCACAGCCGAGTCCGACTCTTCGCGACCCCATGGACCCCATCATGCCAGGCCCTCCTGTCTTCCGCCGTCCTCTGAAGTGTGCTCAATTTCACGTTCGTTGCATCGATGACACTGTCTAACCATCTCGTCCTTTCCCGTCCCCTTCTTCTTTGACCTTCAGTCTTTCCCAGCATCAGGGTCTTCTCCATTGAGTGCTCCCTTCTCATTGGGTGGCCAAAGTCTTTGAGGTTCGACTTCAGTACCTGGCCTTCCAGGGAACAGTAAAGGTTGGTTTCTTTTAGGATTGACTGATTGGATCTCCTTGCAGTCCAAGGGACTCTCAAAGTTTTGTTGTTATCATTGTTCAGTCGCACAGTCAAGTTCAACTCTTCGTGGTCCCATGGACCCCATCACGCCAGGACCTCCTGTCTTCCGCCGTCCTCTGAAGTTTGCTCAATTTCACGTTCGTTGCATCGATGACACTATCTGACCATCTCGTCCTTTCCCGTCCACTTCTTCTTTGACCTTCAATCTTTCCCAGCATCAGGGTCTTCTCCAGGGAATGCTCCCTTCTCATTGGGTGGCCAAAGTATTTGAGCTTCAGCTTCAGGATCTGGCCTTCCAGGGAACAGTCAGGGTTGATTTCTTTTAGGATTGACTGATTGGATCTCCCTGCAGTCCAAGGGACTCTCAAGAGCCTTCTCCAGCACCATAGTTCAAAAGAATCTATTCTTCGGCACTTGGCCTTCCTTATAGTCCAACTCTCACAGCCATACATTGCTACCGGGAATACCATTGCTTTGACCATGTGGACTTTTGTTTGGCAGGGTGATGTCTCTTCTTTTTATCATGCTGTTTAGGTTTGCCATCGCTTTCCTCCCCAGGAGCAGGCGTCTTTTAATTTCATGGCTGCAGTCACCATCTGCAGTGATCTGGGATCCCAGGAACGTGAAGTCTGCCACTGCTTCCACGACTTCCCCTTCCATTTGTCAAGGAGTGATGGGGCCGGATGCCAGGATCTTCGTTTTTTTTTTGATGTTGAGTTTCAAGCCAACTTTTGCGCTCTCCTCTTTCACCCTGAGCAAGAGGCTCTTTAAGTCCTTTATATATTATACATTATATATCTACTAATAGAAAAGTCCACGGCTACAGAAACCTATTCCAATGCTGTAGGCTATCTTGACTACCAAAGCTCACAATGTTACAGTGCATAAGTCACTGTAGGCTTATGCACTGTATGCACTTATGCATTGTATGCACTTATGCACTGTAACATTCTGAGCTTTGGTCATAAGTCAATAATTCTATAGAAGGCCTATGCACTTATGCGCTGTATGCACTTATGCACTGTGACATTGTGAGCTTTGGTTCCAGGAAAATTCTTCTGCCTGAAGAAGAATTTGTTGAAACACGCAATTTTTGCCTGGTAGGCGTGTTGCTTGCTTTGACACTTAGAACATAAGAACATAAGAGCAATAATAGAAGGAAATTTTCTACAGAAATGACTACAGGAAATGTTTTTGCAACTTATCTTTATTGACTCTTCGTTATTTTTTGTCACAGATAAGAACATAAGGACATAAGAGAAGAGAAGCCAATGTTGAATCAGGCCAATGGCCCATCTAGTCCAACACTCTGTCACACAGCAGCCAAAATATACCAGGTGCCATCAGGAGGTCCAGCAGTGGGGCCAGGACACTAGAAGCCCTCCCACTGCTGCCCCCTCCAGCACCAAGAATAGAGTGCATCACCTGCCCCAGACTGAGAATTCCCATCTATACCCTGTGGCTAATAGCCACTGATGGACTTCTGCTCCAGATGTTTATCTAATTCCCTCTTGAAACTGTCCATGCTTGCAGCTGCCACCACCTCCTGTGGCAGTGAATTCCATATGTTAATCACTCTTTCGCTTGCTGAATCACTTTGTGTGGAAGACATAACAGCCTGCTGCATCTTTCATCACTTATGACTGCTGCAACCGTCACCAGTCTCTTATCAGGAGCAGGATAGCCTACAGCATTGGAATAGGTCTCTGTAGCTGTGGACTTTTCTATTAGTAGAAGCAGGGCTATTTCTGAGCAGGAACGCACAGGAACGGAATTCCGGCTGGCTCCCCAGTTGGCCACACCCAGCAGGAACTCATTAGCATAATAGGCCACACCCAACAGAAGAGACTCATTAGGATTGGCTGCATTAGGGGTGTGTGGCCTAACATGCAAAGGAGTTCCTGCTACAAAAATAAGCCCAGGGTTTTGACAACAAACAAGATAAACAGAATAAGAAGCAAAAGGTGGGTGTGGCTGGATGACCACACGTCTCATAACATGGGGGTGTGGCCTAATATGCTAATGAGTTTCTGCTGTTGGGTGTGGCCTATTATGCTAATGAGTTCCTGCTGGGCTTTTTCTACAAAAAAAGCCTTGAGTAGAAGCATAATGTTTGTTAGGTGTTTGTACTATAATGAATATGTTTAAGATATACTAGGGTCTCTATTGTGTTTCTATCGATATATGAAGTCACAAGTACATATTAGTAGAGACTGTTTTGTTCCAGCACGGTGTTTCTTTATGCCTGTCCACCTGGAGGTTGGCAACCCCACCGTGGGCCTGTCAGTGACACCCTCCTGAGGCACGGTTTCTCCTTCTCCCATGTCACAGGGCACGATGATGGCACACCCCAAGTTCCTGCTCCTTCTGCTACTCCTCTTTGCGGCCAGGACGGGCCTAAGCCTCAAGCTGTACCAGGCCGAGTCCATCTTCAGCTGCCTCAACGCGGCCCTCTCCGAGGCCAAGAAGGGCTCAGCTGAGGAGAACTTCCTCCCGGAGAAGAGGAGTTTCAAGTTCTCGCCGGGCGAGGCCGCCTCCTCGGAGGACAACGACGAGGAGGCCGAGGAGGAGGAGGACAAAGAGAAACGGACGTTCCCGGCCGTCACCCGCTACAAATACCTGGCCCAGGCCCAGGGGAAGGGCAAGGTGTACCAAGGGCAGGCCAAGAGCGACCGGCGCACCAAGTTCACCCTCTCCCTCGACGTCCCCACCAACATCATGAACATCCTCTTTGACATCGCCAAGGCCAAGAACCTGAGGGCCAAGGCAGCCGCCAACGCCCACCTCATGGCCCAGATCGGCCGGAGGAAGTGACGAGGGTGGGGGAGGGAGAGGGGCGAAGCTGAGGCTGAGGCAGGGCCGGCGGGCTGTGGGGGGACAGCGACGACCCTTCGCATTTGGCCTTCCCTTCCTCGAGGTCCCTAGAGAGACGGAACTGTCCACCACAACTATATAGTTTCCACCCTCGTCACTGCTTGACGTTCCTTCCTCTTCCCTCTCCCGGAAGGAACCCTGGGCGGAGAGGAATCCCATTGTCATGAGTAACTGAGGGATACGGGGTTGGAGGGGTAGGGGGGGTAGGGAGAGATTATTCACTTGACATTACGCAGGGGGCCCTATTAAAGCAAATTCTCCTGAGCTCCCCGTTCTTTGCATCGTTCCTTTCCGCTCTTCCGGAGTTGCCATTAGACGGTCTGCTTTGGAGTGGCCGATGAGGGATGCCGTCCCCCAGGTGGGAGCTGGAGATCTGCCGGAATTACAGCTGGTCTCCAGAGTCAGGCTATAAATATCAGTTAGAACACAATTATTATTTATTTTGCCATTTTGGCGTGGTTTGGTGTCGTAGTGAGCATGCTACGCAAGGCGGGCAGGGTATAAATCGAATAAATAAATAAATAGTAGTTAGGAGTGTGGACTCGAATCTGGGAGAGCCGGGTTTGATTCCCCGCTCCTCCACATGAAGCTGCTGGTGTAACCTTGGATCAGTCACAAGTTCTCTCAGAGCTGTTCTTTCAAGGGCAGTTCTCGAGAGAGCTCTCTCAGCCCCACCGACCTCACAGGCAGGGTTCCCTCTAAGCTGAGTTAGTGTGAGCTAGCTCACGGTTTTCCAGCCTCCAGCTCACACTTTTTTTGTCTTTGCTTGGGAAGGGATGGCTCCAGAGCAAACTAATGTATGCAGGAGACCAATCGCTTGCTCACAACTTTAATGCCAGGAGCTCACAAAGTAGAATTTTTGCTCACAAGACTCCACAGCTTAGCGGGAGCATTGCTCACAGGGTGTCTGTTGTGGGGAGGGGAAGGGGAAGGAGACTGTAAGCCACTCCGAGACTCTTTTGGGTAATGAAGGGCGGGGTATAAACCCAATCTCCTCCTCCTCCTCCTCTTCTTCTTCTTATTTGATTTGTCGATCGCCCCATCCCAGCTTACACCAGGCTCTGGGCGACACACAAGGGGTCAAATGCCACAAAACAGAGATATAAATTTTAAAAGTTGCATATAACAGTTTAGTAAGGTGGCTCAAGTGGTTAAGACGCTGAACTGCAGGCTGTGGAAGGTCAGTAGTTCAGCAGTTCGAGACCCGAGAGTGCCGCATGACGGCGTGAGCCCCGTCTCTAGTTCCAGCTCCTGCCAACCTAGCAGTTCGAAAGCAAGAAATTGCAAGTAGATAAATAGGTACCACTTCGGTGGGAAGGTCACAGCGTTCCGTGCGCCTTGGTGTTTAGTCATGCCGGCCACATGACCACGGAAACGTCTTCGGACAGCGCTGGCTCTTCGGCTTTGAAACGGAGATGAGCACCGCAACCCTAGAGTCGGATTCGACTGGCTTTCGAGCAAGGGAACCTTTACCTTTACTAAGAACAAACACCAGAGTGAAAAGATTTAAGGTGGCAACTTACAAATTTCTATTCCAATTCTGGACTGCCCGGCCATTGAATGGGAAGGTGGGGAGAGGGACCTTAAAACAAAATATACGGCGGGATGGGTGGGAGAGGAGACGGGTGCCAGCCAGTGCGACCAACCGTTGCTGCCCTCAGCCAAAAGCCTGGCGGAACATCTCCACCTTACAGGCAGTGCTCCCTCTAAGCTGAGTCAGTGTGAGCTAGCTCACGGTTTTTGAGCCTCCGGCTCACACGTTTTTGCCTCCGCACGGGAAGGAGGGCTCCAGAGCAACGTAATTCATGCAGCAGCCAAATCAACTCGCTCGCGACGTGAATGCCAGGAGCTCACGAAGTAGAATTCTGGCTCACAAGGCTCCACGGCTTAGCACTGCTCACGGGCCCTGCGGAACTGCACCAGGTCCCACAGGGCCCCGGTGTCATCTGGCAGAGAGTTCCACCAGGTCGAGGCCACGACCAAAAAGGCCCTGTCCCTGTTCGAGGACAGCCGGATGTCTTTAGGGCTGGGGGTCAATGGCAAGTTGTTATCGGTGGAACCCAAATCTGCTTTGGCGCATGGCTGCTTCGGCGGGTGGACTCTGTGGCCTTGTACCCAGTTGAGGTCCCTGTCCACCCCGGGCTCCACCCCCAAATCTCCAGGAGTTTCCCACCCTGGATCTGGCAACTCTACCGGAGCTGATCTTAGTCAGAGGAAGTGCCCGGAGGTAGGGTTGCCAAGCTCCAGGCGGGGCCCGAAGATCTCCCGAATTCACAGCTCATCTCCAGACCACAGAGATCGATCCCACTGCAGAAAAATATATACACTTTGGAATGTGGACTCCATGGCATGGTACCCCACTGAGGTCCCGGTCTGCCCCAAACCCCGCCCGCTGCAGGCTGTCCCCTCAAACCTACAGGAAATTCTTGTCTTGGAGCCGGCAGCCTTGCTTGGGTTTATGTGTGATGTGGCTGGGTTGCCAACCTCCAAGTGCACATGTGAACGCACAGGCAGCTGCCGTCTACTGAATCGGACCCTCGGTCCACCAAGGGCAGAGTTGTCTATTCAGACCGGCAGTGTCTCTCCAGGGCCTCTCCTCTCTCAGCCCCGCCGACCTCCCAGGGTGCCTGTTGTCGGGAGGGGAAGGGAAAGGAGATTGTAAACTGCTCTGAGACTCCTTCGGGCAGTGAAGGGCGGGGTATAAATCCAATCTCCTTCTTCTCCTCCTCTTCTTTTCTCCTCCTCCTCCTCCTCCTCCTCCTCTTCTCCTCCTGCTCTTCCTCTTCCCCTCCTCCTCCTCCTCCTCGGTGTAGTAGTTAAGTGCGCGGACTCTAATCTGGGAGAACCAGGTTTGATTCCCCACTCCGCCACTTTCACCTGCTGATGTGAGCTTGGGTCAGTCATAAGCTCTGGCACAGTTGTCCTTGAAAGAGAGCAGTTTCTGTCAGAGCTCTCTCAGCCCCACCTACCTCACAGGGTGTCTGTTGTGGGGAGGGGAAGGGGAAGGAGATTGTCAGCCGCTCTGAGACTCCTTTGGGAAGTGAAAGGCGGGGTATAAATCCAATCTCCTCCTCCTCCTCCTCCTCCTCCTCTTCTTTTCTTCTCCTCGTCCTCCTCTTCTCCTCCTGCTCTTCCTCTTCCCCTCCTCCTCCTCCTCCTCGGTGTAGTAGTTAAGTGTGCGGACTCTAATCTGGGAGAACCAGGTTTGATTCCCCATTCCGCCACTTTCACCTGCTGATGTGAGCTTGGGTCAGTCACAAGCTCTGGCACAGCTGTCCTTGAAAGAGAGCAGTTTCTGTCAGAGCTCTCTCAGCCCCCACCTGCCTCACAGGGTGTCTGTTGTAGGAAGGGGAAGGGGAAGGAGATTGTAAGCCACTCTGAGACTCCTTTGGGAAGTGAAAGGCGGGATATAAATCCAATCTCCTCCTCCTCCTCCTTGTTTTCTTTTTGTATTTTTTAAAATGTGTCTGTGTACCCTTGGAAGTCATGGTGGCCTCTGGTGACTGACCCCTCTTGGTAGCCTACAGGCTATTCAGAGAGGTGGCTGAATAAAGCCCCTGCCTCCCACCTCTGGTATTCCAAGGAGGTCTCCCATCCAAGTATTGCAAGCCCCATCCTTTCAGATCTCAGAAGCTAAGCAAGGTCGACTCCGGCAAGTACTTTCACCCACCCACCACCGTTGTGGAATGAATTTGCAAGACAGACTCTTGTTCAGAATCTCAACATTTCCCCCCACTTCATGGATTGCCACCCAAAACTCTCCCAGAAAGGGTTTGGGCAATGAACTTGGTTTTTATACCTGCATGCCAGCACTGGTGCATTCTGCATCTGGCGTTCGCTCCACATTCTATCAGCACTCGACCTGGTTCCCTCCTTGCCTCGGAATATCTGTTTTCATTGCATTGCCTCGGATCCTGGTTTCTGCATTGGCTACTGTCGGCTTGCCCTCTGTTTTGTTTTCAACACTAGCTCCTGCTGCGTTGGTATGCAGATCTTCCTGTGTCGGTACTTGCCTCACCAATCATTAGAAGAAGAAGAAGAGGAGGAGGAGGAGAAGAGACTGGATTTCGCCCGTCACTACCCAAAGGAGTCTCAGAGTGGCTTACAAACTCCTTCCCCTTCCCCTCCCCACAACAGACACTCTGGGAGGTCGGTGGGGCTGAGAGAGCTCTGACAGAAACTGTTCTTTTTCAGGGACAGCTCTGACAGAACTATGGCTTGCTCAAGGACATCCAGCAGGTGCAATTGGAGGAGTGGGGAATCAAACCCGGTTCTCCCAGATTGGACTCCACGCACTTAACCACTACGCCAAATGGGCTCTCACCTGAGCCACCTGAGCCGAGTAATTCATGGCAGAGGTGATAAATACAGAGAGGGAAATAGGGGCGGGGGAACTGATGGAGTTCAATGAAGCTGCATCAAGTCGTCTGCTTACTGTTCCCTTTGAGTCAGAAGAAGAAGAAGAGAAGAAGCAATTGGGTTTATACCCCACCCTTCACTTGAGTCTCAGAGCAGCTTACAAACGCCTTTCCCTTCCCCTCCCCACAACAGACACCCTGTGAGGTAGGCGGGGCTGAGAGAGCTCTGACAGAAACAGCTCTTTTTCAAGAACAGCTGTGCCAGAACTTGTGACTGACCCAAAGTCACATCAGCAGGTGCAAGTGGAGGAGTGGGGAAATCAAACCCGGTTCTCCCAGATTAGAGTCCACGCACTTAAACACTACACCAAACTGGCTCTCAGGTGCCGCTCGAAACCACAAGCAGATACCCCGGGGCCATGCCGTACTGACTGCGAAGTCACCCTGAACGGCCATCAATCTAAGCAGAAGGTACCATAAAATCCGATGAACAAAGGAAGTGAAAGCAACGTGCCGTGTAAAAGGTAAAGGTAAAGGTTCCCTTGCTCGAAAGCCAGTCGAATCCGACTCTAGGGTTGCGGTGCTCATCTCCGTTTCAAAGCCGAAGAGCCAGCGCTGTCCGAAGACATTTCCGTGGTCATGTGGCCGGAGATTAACCTCCCGCTGTGGCTGTGGAAAAACCGCGAGGAAACAGATGGGTGCAGAATCAACCGCTGAAAGGCTTCAGTGCTGGAGAGTTCCTGCCCTGAAAGAAACAGTCAGTCCCACTGGGAGGCCCGACACCAGACGTCGATCACTGCCTGTTTATTTTCTCTATAGCCTGATCTATCTTTTGCATGCCTTGGCGGGGGCAGATTTCAAGGTGTGCTGTGGAACTATCTCATGTCAAAAGCCTGGAAGCCCTCGGGCCTCGTGGAAGCATAAAAGAATATTGTTTAGTCAAAGACCCAGCCGGAGGAGTTGGGGTTGGTGTGCGAAAACGCAGGGCTTCTCTTGCGAGAGCGAGCCACCATGCCATACAAAGTTAGAGAGCCCAGTTTGGTGTAGTGGTAAAGAGCGGCGGACTCTGATCTGGAGAACCGGGTTGGATTCCCCACTCCTCCACATGCAGCCAGCTGGGTGACCTGGGGTCAGTCACAAGTTCTTTCAGAGCTGTTCTCTCAGGAGCCGTCCTAAAAAGAGCTCTCTCAGCCCCACCTGCTTGTTCTGGAAGTGGCTATTCTGGGCGGAGGGGGGGGATAATAATAATTATCGTATGGCATTGTGTGAAGTATAGCCAGGAGATCCTAGGATTGTCTGGCAGCCGCAAGTTCTTGCTCTTTGGTGTTATGTACCGCGAGGTGGCACGCCAGACTTGTTTGTTAGGCAAGAGACAATTCAGAGGTGGTTTGGTGTAGTGCTTAAGAGCGTGGACTGTAATCTGGGAGGACCGGGTTTGATTCCCCACTCCTCCACATGCAGCAGCTGCTGGTGTGGCCTTGGGTCAGTCACAAGTTCTCTCAGAGCTGTTCTCTCAAGAACAGTCCTCAAAAAAGCTCTCTCAGCCCCACCTATCTCACAGGGGTGTCTGTTGTGGGGAGGGGAAGGCAAAAGAGGAGAACGAGGAGATTGGTTGATACCCCGCCCTTCACTTGGAGTCTCAGAACGGCTTACAAACTCCTTTCCCTCCCCCTCCCCACAACAGGCACCCTGTGAGGTAGGTGGGGCTGAGAGAGCTCTTTCAAGGACTGCCCTTGAGAGAACAGTTCTGACAGAACTCTTTCTTTGGCTCCCCCCCTTCAAGGTTTGAATTGCTTTACCTGACTTGCATCAGGTACACGGCTCCAGCGGCGTACCTGGCGTATTTGACACTTGGAGTTGGTCGTTTTTTAAGACCCACCATACGACAAAATTGTCTAGGTCAGGGTTTGAGTGGGTTTACTCCCGATGAACATAGTGAGGCTTACATTTGAGTAAAACGTGCGTGGAGAGGGGCGCTTCCAGGATGAGCCCGCCTTGGTCTCCAAGACCTGTCCCCTTTCTTGGGGGAAAGGCTCTGTGGAAGCCCCCTCGTTGCTTTGCTCTGCCAAGCTGCCAAGAAGAAGAGTTGGTTTTATACCCCGCCCTTCACTACCCAAAGGAGTCTCAGAGCGGCTTACGATCCCCTTTCCCTCCCCCTCCCCACAACAGGCACCCTGTGAGGTAGGCGGGGCTGAGAGAGCTCTTTCGAGGACTGCCCTTGAGAGAACAGCTCTGACAGAACTCTGGCTTGCCCCTGGTCATCCAGCAGCTGCAAGTGGAGGAGTGGGGAATCAAACCTGGTCCTCCCAGATCAGAGTCCGTACACAAACTGGAGATCGTAAGCCGCTCTGAGACTCCTTTGGGTAGTGAGGGTGGGGTATAAATCCAGTCTCCTCCTCCTTCTCTTCTTTGTCTTTGTCGTTTTCTTCTTCCCACGATTGGATTCTCAAGGAATGCATTTTCCAGACTGCAGACACATTTCAATTTTTTGGGAGTGCCGTGGCAATTTCGATGACAGCACCGTCATAGAATCATAGAGTCGGAAGGGACCTCCGGGGTCATCTAGTCCAACCCCCTGCGCAATGCTTCACAAACACCTCCCCCCACACACACACACACCCAGTGACCCCCTGCTCCATGCCCAGAAGATGGCAAAGAAACCTCCAGGATTCCCGGACAAACTGGCCAACCTGATCAGTGCAATCAATTCACATTTATATATATATATAAATATATATATATTTGTTTTTCCCCTGTCACGGTTCTATCAGTTCACATCAGGGATTGATTTTCTGCTCGCCCCCCCCTTTTGCACATGTGCCGAAGTGTTGCAGCGCCTGAACGGCCTCAAGGGGGCTGCGCATATCCCCGTTAAGGTACATTCCCCGCCCTTCATGCTACAACCGAGGGTCGTTCCTGGTATACGCGTCTCACCCCTGATTGGTTGCCTCTTTCGCCTCATTTGAGCGGTCTCTTTCTTTGGCTCCCCCCCCCCAAAGGTTTGAATTGCGCTACCTGACTTGCATCAGGTACACGGCTCCAGCGGCGTACCTGGCGTATTTGACACCTGGAGTTGGTCGTTTTTTAAGACCCACCGTACGACAAAATTGTCCAGGTCAGGGCTCGAGTGGGTTTACTCCCGATGAACTCCGTGAGGCTTACATTCGAGTAAAGCGTGCGTGGAGAGGGGCGCTTCCAGGATGAGCCTGCCTTGGTCTCCAACACCTGTCCCCTTTCTTGGGGGAAAGGCTCTGTGGAAGCCCCCTCGTTGTTTTGCTCTGCCAAGCTGCCAAGAAGAAGAGATGGTTTTATACCCCACCCTTCACTACCCGAAGGAGTCTCAGAGCGGCTTACAAGATCTTTTCCCTTCCCTGTGAGCAGTGTTCCCCCTAAGCTGAGTCAGTGTGAGCTAGCTCACAGTGTTTTTAGCCTCTGGCTCACCGATTTTTGTCTTCGCTCCGGAAGGAGGGCTCCAGAGCAAACTGATTTATGCAGCAGCCAAATCCCTCCCTCACAACTTTAGTGCCGGTAGCTCACAAAGTAGAATTTTTGCTCACAAGACTCCACAGCTTAAGAGGGAACATTGCCTGTGAGGGAGGTGGGACTGAGAGAGCTCCCTCAAGAACGGCTCCTTCAAGGACAGCTCCGAGAGAACTTGTGACTGGCCCAAGGTCACACCAGCAGCTGCATGTGGAGGAGTGGGGGAATCAAACCCGGTCCTCCCAGACTAGAATCCCTGATCCTAAGCACTACACCAAACTGGAAGCAGAACGCGGTGTAGATCCTTGCAAAGTAGTGGCAGCAGCTAACAAAGCAACTTTAAAAAAAAAAAATCCACATCGCCGATCAGGTCTTCAGTCCTAACCATTGAAGGCTAGGGTCTCACTGGGTCTTACCCACTTTCTAAAAACGCTTTGCAGGAGCAGGGAAAGGTGACCCAAAGAAATGAGAACGAATCTCACTTAAGGGATGTTCAAGTCTTGGGACCCAGAAAGGGACTACATTTCCAGGATATTCCTCTTCCCGCTGTCTTCGTTCTCTCCTACAGGCCAGGTTAAAGCAGGTGGGTGTTCAAGATAATAACAATGGGAGGAAGCGGACGACGGACTCTCTCGCTTTATCGGAGATGAGTAACGATGAGTAATGTTGAATGCGCACCTCGCCGCTGGAATAGAAAGCGAGCTGCCAGTTACGAGCATTGCCTGTCAACACTCAAAAAGAAAGACAAAGACATCATTCTAGAAGAGTTCTGAATCTGCTCTACTTTTTTGGACACATGTACACTATTGTACACAATGTACACATGTACGTAGAGGACATATGTACACTATGCGCTGCGGCGGCTCAAGTGGTTAAGACGCTGAACTGCCGACTGGAAGGTCGGTCGTTCAGCAGTTCGAGACCCAAGTGCCGCACGACGGAGTGAGCTCCCGTCTCTGGCCCCAGCTCCTGCCAACCTTAGCACTTCGAAAGCAAGAAATTGCAAGTAGATAAATAGGTACCACTTTGGTGGGAAGGAAACAGCGTTCCGTGCGCCTTGGCATCTAGTCATGCCGGCATTGTAGGACCTGACGTTTCGCCAGTAGCTCTGAGTGGCATCCTCAGAGGTATAACACAGAAAGATGGAGTACTCTCTGTGTCAAGGTGAGAAGAAGAAAAATGGTAGGCAGGTACATGGCGTGCTTGCTATTGGGGAGACTGTTTTCACTTTAAATCATACCCTGTATATATAAACCTGGTCGTTTTCCTGCTGCCACCAGGCACAGCTACTGGCGAAACGCCAGGTCCTACAATGCCAAGACCACGGCCACACAACCCGGGAAATCTACAACAGCTAACGAACTCCGGGCCATGAAAGCCGTAGACAACAGATCAAAGATCTGATTGCGGACTGCCACAACATGAGAAGATAAGCAGGTTTGGGAGTGTTCTAAGTCATCTACTGGGGAAAACACATCCCCGGAGAGAGCTAGTTTGATGTTGCAGTTAGGAGCACGGACTCTGATCTGGGAGAACTGGGTTGGATTTCCCACTCCTTCACGTGCAGCTGCTCATATGACCTTGTTCTCTCACAGACAGTCCTTGAAAGAACTCTCTCAGCCCGGCCTACCTCACAGGGTGTCTGTTGTGGGGGGGGAAGGGAAAGGAGATTGTCAGCCACTTTGAAACTCCTTCACTAGTGAAGGGCAGGGTATATATCCAATCTCGTCCTCCTCCTCCTCCTCCAAAGATCTAATTGTGGACTGCCACAGCATGAGGTTTGGGAGCATTTTATGTCTACTGGGGGAAACATATCCCTAGAGACCTTTCTTGAGAAAACATATTTTAGAGAAGATGATATTTGTTTAAATGTCGAACCCTGCCGCCCTCCACTTTGACCTGCATATATGAGGCTCAGTTAATTGATGTTTGTGAAGCAATCGTCCCGGAAAAAATAAAATCCCCCTTATGCCCTTAAAAGAGATTTGGTAGCCAGAAATCAGCCAGGGTGCATTCTTGCCCTCTCTTTATTTAAACAAAATGACAATTTAACCGAAAACAGTTGGAAAGCTGTTAGAATGCACGGGCCTAACAGAAACCAGATGGTGCCCTGTTAAATTAGAAGGCCTTTAGATCACAATAAAGAGAGGGCGAGAAATGTTTTTCATGTCTAAGGAACTCGACAAATTTGCACCAGGGGCCAAGATGTTCCAACATCCGCTTCTTGCTTATTAAAGGAAAATCTTCTTTTAAAATCTGCGGGACCTAACGTGGCTTCAGTCCGCGTTTCAGTGCGTGGCAGGACTTCCTGCCTTCTCCTTTTGCAAAGGCCTGGAATGAAACTTGGTAGCTTGATAATTGTGGGAGACCAGACCGGAGTGAGGGGTACTGGGTAAGGCAGAAGTTAGAAACCCTCACGTGGGAAATTCCTGGAGATTTTGGGATTGGGGGGGGTTTCGGGAGGGAAGGGACCTCAGCCACGGGTCTTATGCCACGGGGTCCGCTCTCCAAAGCAGCCAGTTTCTCCAGGGAAACGGACCTCTATAACCCTGGCGACCAGCCACCACCCGGAAACTAAAAACGAGAGATCACAATAGGAAGTGGAATCACAAAAACAGCAGTGGGAGGGCTTCTGGTGTCCTGGCCCCACTGCTGGACCTCCTGAGGGCACCTGGTATATTTTGGCCGCTGTGTGACAGAGTGTTGGACTAGATGGGCCATTGGCCTGGTTCGACATTGGCTTCTCTTATGTTCTTATGTTCTTTTTTTAAAAACTATTTATTATTGGATATGTTTCACATGTTTGAAATTACATCTTGTAAATATCCCATACCCTTTTCTTTTCTCCCCTCCCCCCCAATACAAGGCTTCCCGCAATGCTCTTACCCCCTTATAAACTCTATTATCTAATTACCATTGACAAAATATCTCACTTTCGTTATCAAATTACGGTAACATTTTAACAATCTTATCATTCTTTTTCTTATTTTCTCCTTAATAACTGTCAAAGCAAATCAATCTGTTTTTAACATCCCAGTTTTTCTCAAGATAGTCTTTGAAATCTTTCCATTCTTCAAAAAATGCTTCATCTTCTTCATTATTAAGCTTTCTTGTCAATTTGTTCATTTCTGCCGTAAAAAGCATCTTCTTAATCCATTCCCATGTTTCAGGTATCTTTTCTTGTTTCCAGAATTGTGCATAAGTCATTCTAGCTGTTGTGACCAAGTACCATAACAATGTTCTCTTGGTTACATTTAACTCTTCCAATTTAAGACCTAACAACAAAATTTGTGGATCCTTCTTAAAAGTACATTTCAGAATTTTCTCTATTTCATTATGAATCTCTGACCAATAGCTCATGGCTTTATCACAAGTCCACCACATATGGTAAAATGAGCCTTCTTTCTTTCTCTTATGTTCTCATCCGTGACAAAAAATAACGAAGAGTCAATAAAGATAAGTTGCAAAAACGTTTCCTGTCATCATTTCTGTAGAAAATTTCCTTCTATTACCGCTCACCTGTAGACAGTAGCGATAACAGAAAAAAAAATTTCGACAGAAATGACTACGGGAAACGTTTTTGTGACTTTACCTCTATCGACTCTTCGCTATTTTTGTCACGGATGCTGTTTTCGGAATTCCACCACTTGGAAACTGGCAAGTGTACCCATGACGCCTCTCCGAAGGGACACAGCCGTGAGCCACAAGTTTCTGCGAAGGCCTGGTGGTTGTCCCGAAAAAGCTCTGCCCGAAGAAAACCTTGCGGTGGCCGCCGCAGTTCGGGACGTGAGATTCCAAACACCTTCAAGGATAACAAGGCAAACATTTTGGGACCACAATGAACAATGCCTTACCTAGTGAGAAGAAGTTCATACCTTGAACAGGGTTTAGTCCAGGTTGACTACTGAGTATACACACAACAGGGTGACGCAGCCAACGACAACTCCCTAGCAAGGATACCGGTGCAATAATCGCCCTCCGCTGCCAGTCCCCATCTCCCCACCGCCGACCAGCTGGCCTGTGGGGGGAGTAGGAATATTATAAACTGGAGAGTCTTTAATGTCCTCAGTTGCAAAGTAATCTTTCCATCTTCTTCTGTTTGCTTGCTGGAGGAGGAGTTATATCTTCTGAGCCAGTTTGGTCCAGTGGTTAAATGCGCGGACTCTAATCTGGGAGAACTGGGTTTGATTCCCCACTCCTCATAAGAACATCAGAGAAGCCAATGTTGAATCAGGCCAATGGCCCATCTAGTCCAACACTCTGTCACACACTGGCCAAAATATACCAGGTGCCATCAGGAGGTCCAGCAGTGGGGCCAGGGCACCAGAAGCCCTCCCACTGCTGCCCCTCCAGCACCAAGAATAGAGTGCATCACCTGCCCCAGACTGAGAGTTCCCATCGATACCCTGTGGCTAATAGCCACTGATGGACTTCTGCTCCATATGTTTATCTAATTCCCTCTTGAAACTGTCCGTGCTTGCAGCTGCCACCACCTCCTGTGGCAGTGAATTCCATATGTTAATCACTCTTTGGGTGAAGAAGGACTTCCTTTTATCTGTTCTAACCCGACTGCTCAGCAATTTCATGGAGTGCCCACGAGTTCTTGCATTGTGAGAAAGGGAGAAAAGGACTTCTTTCTCAACCTGCTCAATCCCATTCATAATCTTATAAACCTCAATCATGTCACCCCTCAGCCGTCGTTTCTCCAAGCTAAAGAGCCCCAAGCATTTTAACCTTTCTTCATAGGGAAGGTGTTCCCTCCACTCACACCTGCTGGATGACCTTGGGCAAGCCATAATTCTGACACAACTGTTCTTGAAAAAAGAGCCGTTTCTGTCAGAGCTCTCTCAGCCCCACCTACGTCACAGGGTGTCTGTTGTGGGGAGGGGAAGAGAAAGGAGTTTGTAAACTGCTCTGAGACTCCCTTGGGTAGTGAAGGGTGGGGTATAAATCCAATCTCTTCTTCTTCTTCTTCTTCTTCTTCTTCTTCTTCTTCTTCTTCTTCTTCTTCTTCTTCTTCTTCTTCTTCTTCTTCTTCTTCTTCTTCGTCTCGTCGTCGTCCGTCGTCGTCCCAAGCTGTCTTGCTTCCTTTTCCTGAGCCCATCCCCACTTGTAGGTAGGCTGTTGGAGTATGTTTCTTTAATTAAATAAACGCTCAGAGTGACTGTTGTATTGTTGCAAGCAGCCTATTACGATTGGAGAAGGAGAAGGAGAAAAAAGCTAGGGTGCCTGAAAAATTAGAGTCTGTTCAAGTGTTGTTGTTTTTTTAATAGCACTGGCTGCTGTTTCCAATAAGATTTCAACGTCCCGGGCTTATCTCAGCAATAAAACGTAACGCGTCGGGAGAAGCCCGTAAGAGTGAGATTAAAATTCAAAGGCTCAGGAACAGTCAGCCCAGGTAATGTAGTGAGTGAGCAATAAGTGTCAGCAATAACAAACAGAGGTAAATTGCACAGAGATAAAAGGTAAAAATAGAAATAGAAATAAGGGAAAGATAAAGGAAATAACTTGCGGAGTGTTGTTAGTACTGCAGCCTCAGCGCCATCTTGGATCATTTTTAGGGGGGAAGCCTATTCCAAAAAAGAGGGAGAACCCACCCACTGTGTAGCGATGTCTCAACATCATTGCCCATGTGACCTGGAAGTGATGTCATCACATCCAGGATGTCGGGGCGACGCTCTGGTATCTGGGCAACAATTCTATGGTAGAAAACAAATTTACCATAGAGTTGTTGCCCAAATACCAGAGTGTCACCCTGACATCCCAGACATGACGACATCACTTCCAGATCACGTGGGCAGTGACGCAGACACGTCACTGCATGCTGGCTGGGCCTCCCTGCTGTTCCCAGTAAGTCCCCCCCCATCCCCTGCCCGTTGCTATGGGGGAACCTAGCAACCCTGCTTCAGTACCAGACGTAGGATGCCTCTTCTGGCACAGCTGTTCCCGAAAAAGGGCAGTTTCTGTCAGAGCTCTCTCAGCAGCCCTCCCTCCCTCCCTCCCAGGGTGTCTGTTGTGGGGAGGGGAAGGGAAAGGAGTTTGTAAGCCGCTCTGAGACTCCTCTGGGTAGTGGAGGGTGGGGTATAAATCCAATCTCTTCCTCCTCTTCTTTAAATCAATTGCTGGGGGACACAGGCAGTGTGCTGCCCCAGCAGTGTCTAGTAAAAGGACAGTAAGACGCTTTGTATTAGTGCAGGGAAATAAGTCCTTTACCTTTAAAGGGACGCACCACAGGAATTGTAGTTCATTGACCTCTTAGGTCAGATGTCCTGAGATAGTCTTTCTTATTAGTTAGAGATAGGTTCCCTTTCCGGTTAGCTAGCAGCCTGCCAAACTTTTTATTAGCTTCTTCCCCTACCCTTTGTTTTAAGTGTCAATAGCGGCAAACGAGATGCACAGGGCCATCTCTCTTTCCTCTTTCAAAGTCATACAAAATGGACTCCCATCACTAAAGATGGATTCCGTCATTCATTCACCGGCTGGATCGTAAGTTGCGAGGAGTCAAATAAAGTTGATCTGAGTCTCCGTAAGACTGGCATTGATCGCTCTCTAGCATCGAGGTTTGGATCCTAGCCAACCTTGGCGCTGGAACAGGCGGGATGATGCCGTTGCAGTCTGTTTATGGGCTTCATGGATGCCGCTGGTTGGCTGCTGCGTGAGCAGAATGCTGGACCAGATGGGCCTTTGGTATGATCCAAATGGCTCTTCTTATGTCCTTATGACTGGCTGAAGGTCATCCAGTATATCAGAACAAGGAAACACTGTGATGAAGTTGACAATAACATTTAATGACAATCGTGTATATCCATAAAAACTTCAGACATTCTAACATATTCAAGGCAAAATCCAATATCCTCCAATTTTGTATATTAATAAAAACTTTCGAAATCCTAACATGTTCAAGACAAAATCCTCAATGAGCACCAGATCTAGCCAGATATAAAAAGAAGAGGACTGGTTGCTACTATTAAGAAATGATTTGACTGGCTTGCTCCTTGTAGAATTACTTGAAATGCAACTGTGAGTAAGTTCAAGTTTGTTAAAGTTAAAAAATAATATTTTTCAAAAATTTAAAAATTAGAGTTAAGCTAGTTTCCATTCAGCTTCATGTTCCTCCCTATGCTAAATAATCAGGTTTGTTTTAGGAAATTTTGAAGAAGAAGTCAAGCTGCTATAATTTGAAGAAAGTAGAAAAAGAAGTTAATGCTGCAACTATTTGAAGGAAGCTAAAAAGGAAGTCAAAAGGTATCAAAGGGCTGACACCTTGTTACTTTATAGGACTACTCCTGAGGAAGACTACTGAAATGAGTGTGTAACCAGGTGCTCATTGAGGATTTTGTCCTAAACATGTTAGGATTTCCAAAGTTTTTATTAATATACAAAATTGGAGGATATTGGATTTTGTCTTGAATATGTTAGAATGTCTAAAGTTTTTATGGCTATACATAATTGTCATTAAATGTTATTGTCAACTTAAGAACATAAGAACATCAGAGAAGCCAATGTTGAATCAGGCCAATGGCCCATCTAGTCCAACACTCTGTCACACAGCGGCCAAAATATACCAGGTGCCATCAGGAGGTCCAGCAGTGGGGCCAGGGCACCAGAAGCCCTCCCACTGCTGCCCCCTCCAGCACCAAGAATAGAGTGCATCACCTGCCCCAGACTGGGAGTTCCCATCTATACCCGGTGGCTAATAGCCACTGATGGACTTCTGCTCCATATGTTTATCTAATTCCCTCTTGAAACTGTCCATGCTTGTAGCTGCCACCACCTCCTGTGGCAGTGAATTCCATATGTTAATCACTCTTTGGGTGAAGAAGGACTTCCTTTTATCTGTTCTAACCCGACTGCTCAGCAATTTCATGGAATGCCCATCACAGTGTTTCCTTGTTCTGATATACTGTCTGTCACTGTGACCCCCCTTTGATCTTTGAAGGTCACCCAACCCAGCACACACTGCAGAGTGGGGATTCGCACCTGGGTCTCTCAGATCCTAGTCTGATGCTCTAACCACCACTTCCCCACATGGGCACGCATCAGTGTGATGTCATTTACCGCAAAAAGCGTCCGTTCAATGTTCCCTCTAAGCTGAGTTAGTGTGAGCCCACTCACAGTTTCTTAGCCTCCGGCTCACATGTTTCTGTCTGAGCTCAGGAAGGAGGGCTCCCGAGCAAACTAATTTATGCAGCAGCCAAATCGATCACTCACAATTTGAATGCCAGGAGCACACAAAGTAGAATTTTTGCTCACAAGAATCCACAGCTTAGAGGGAGCATTGTCCACTCACACACATTAAACTTTTTTTTAAAAAAGGGACAGAACATTTCCCCCCCAGGCCTATTGGCCAGCCATACGCCTGACTGTCCCACACCACAAACAGCCAATCAAGTGGATTCCCCATCTCAGAACTTTCTCCTCCCAGCAGCAGAAAAATACATCCCCATAAGCTGTGTTTGTCAATCTGGAATCAATGGCCTTAGGTAATGTTTAGGGAGGTGCCACAGGTTCTTAGACCTAGTCACAGCAAATATTTAAACTTTTTTTAAAAATCAACAGTCCGGGGAGACAGTTCAAAACTGTTAATCTTCCAGCTTACATGGGAGATTTCTCTGACTGTCACATTTTTATTCTGCCCTTGACGTTAGGCATTCGGGGTGGACTTTCTTTTTCCACCTGAACATTGGAATGTTTGTGAATATTCCATGATGGTAGAGCTATGGAGAGAGTGTCTGATATAGGCCCAAAATTACATTTCATCACTGGCCCCCCATTTCTAGGCTGGGTTGTAAACTTTTTCTTCCTCTCCCCAAAAGACTAGAACTTGAGGATGTACGATGACACTGATGGGCAGTGGGTTCAGGACAGATGAAAGGAAATACTGCTTTACACAGAGAGACCAAAATGCAGAATTTGCTGCCAGAGGATGTAGTGATGGCCACAGGCACAGGTGGCTTTAAAAGGGGAATAGACAGATTCAAAGAGGAGAGGTCCATCGGTGGCTACTAGCAATGGTGACTAAAGGGAACCTCCATATTCAGAGGCAGTCAACCTCTGAATGTCCGAGCCAGGCCCAAGAGGCAACATCAGGAGAAGGCCTCGGCCTCTCTGCCCTGTTGTTGGCCTTCCAGAGGAGCTGGTTGGCCACTGTGTGAGACACGATGCTAGACTAGAAGGACCCCTGGTCTGATCCAGCAGGGCTCTTCTTATGTTTTTATGAAGGCCTCAGCCTCTCTGCCCTGTTGTTGGCCCTCCAGAGGAACTGGTCTGCCACTGTGTGAGACGGGATGCTAGACTAGATGGACCCCTGGTCTGATCCAGCAGGGCTCTTCTGATGTTCTTATCAAGGCCTCAGCCTCTATGCCCTTTTGTTGGCCCTCCAAAGGAACTGGTTGGCCACTGTGTGAGACAGGATGCTAGACTAGATGGACCACTGGTCTTATCCATCAGGGCTTTTCTTACGTTCTTATGAAGGCCTCGGTCTCCGTGCCCTGTTGTTGGCCGTCCAGAGGAACTGGTTGGCTACTGTGTGAGACACGATGCTGGACTAGATGGACCACTGGTCTGATCCAGTAGGGTTCTTCGGATGGCCCTGTTGTTGGCCATCCAGAGGAACTGGTTGGTCACTGAGCAAGACAGGGAACTGAACTGGATAGACCACTGGTCTGATCCAGCAGGGCTCTTCTGATGTTCTTATGAAGACCTCGGCCTCTCTGCCCTGTTTTGGCCATCCAGAGGAACTGGTTGGCCACTGTGTGAGACAGGGTGCTGGACTAGAAGGACCCCTGGTCTGATCCAGCAGGGCTCTTCTTATGTTTTTATGAAGGCCTCAGCCTCTCTGCCCTGTTGTTGGCCCTCCAGAGGAACTGGTCTGCCACTGTGTGAGACGGGATGCTAGACTAGATGGACCCCTGGTCTGATCCAGCAGGGCTCTTCTGATGTTCTTATCAAGGCCTCAGCCTCTATGCCCTGTTGTTGGCCCTCCAAAGGAACTGGTTGGCCACTGTGTGAGACAGGATGCTAGACTAGATGGACCACTGGTCTGATCCAGCAGGGCTCTTCTGATGTTCTTATGAAGGCCTCGGCCTCTCTGCCCTGTTTTGGCCATCCAGAGGAACTGGTTGGCCACTGTGTGAGACAGGGTGCTGGACTAGAAGGACCCCTGGCTGTAGAGGAACTAACAGGTGGACAATGGAATGGCAATGAACTGGGTCTGCCAGACACAGAAAAGCAAAGCGTCCGAATGCAACAAGGAGAGTCGAGGCTTTATTTGGTGATGGATCTGTTGACGACCCACAGCGGGGCCTGGCCGTATCTGAAGCCGTCGTCACCTGGGGCATGAAGGGTGGGCTTCGTTTCTGCCAGGCACGCCAGAGTCAGAGGTTCCCACTGATCAGTCCTTCTAGGAGCCCAGCCTTCGATGCTGGGAAGAAGTTCTCTTTTCTTTAATTCTGCAAGCAAAATCAATCAGTGAGACACAAGGAGGGGGAAACAAACTTGACCGAAAACCTGGAATCAAGAACCACAAGGGTAAGAAAGAAGTCTGGAAAAGGGCATTTTCAAGCGGAGCCTGGACGACCATCTTTCGGGTATATTGTAGGGCTATCTTTTGGCTGTGCTCCTGCAGAGTGCAGGGGGTTGGACTAGATGACCTGTAAGGTCCCTTCCAGCTCTAACATTCTGTGATTCAATTAAAAACCTAGTTGAAACTTATAATATACAAAAATACATGTATTTATTAAAAAGACAGTTAAAATATATAAATATAAATATAAATATAAATATAAGTTCAAGTGGCCTGAACGCAAGGGCCAATACACATGACCTGACGCTTTTCTGCCCTATTGGGGCCTTCTTCAGAGGTCAAACCAGGGCTATTTCTGGGCAGGAACGCACAGGAACGGAGTTCCGGTTGGCTCTTGAGTTGGCCACGCCCAGCAGGAACTCATTAGCATAACAGGCCACACCCAGCAGCAGAAACTCATTAGGATTGGCTACATGAGGGGTGTGTGGCCTAACATGCAAAGGAGTTCCTGCTCCAAAAAAAGCCCTGGGTTTTGACAATGAACAAGAAAAAGAGAATAAGAAGCAAACGGTGGGCGTGGCTGGATGGCCACACTTCTGGTAACATGGGGGTGTGGCCTGATATGCTAATGAGCTGTGCCATCAAGGGTGTGGCCTACAAAAAAAGCCCTGGACAGAACTATGGCTTGCCCAAGGTCATCCAGCAGGTGCAAGTGGAGGAATGGGGAATCAAACCCGGTTCTCCCAGATTAGAGTCCTGAAGACCCCCGCAATACGGCATTTCCTCAGACTGTAATAAACAAGAATTGCCTTTTTCTCCAATGAATCATCGATCACGTCTTACCTAGTCTAGGAAACCAGTGAGTCTGCAACTGGGGATACTTCTGCAGCAGCCGTCGCTCGGCATACGCTTTCGAAAACTTGCCTTCGCTCTTGAAATCCTTGGCGGTCGCAAACCTGCTCGGCAGGACAGAGTACGTTTATTCAGGCAGGAGTCCAAATACAAGACACAACTGACGGCCAAGCAAGATGCAAGGTCTGTAAGTTCAGGTGTCTTCCTCGCTCATGTTTTTTTTGGGGGGCGGTCTAATTTTAACAGCAAAAGCAGATGCAGGATTGTGGATTTTCAGCTTCCCCCCCCGCCTGGGGGGGGGCAAAAGTCTTTCAGGCACTTTTCTAGGGTTGCCGACTTAAGGTTGGGAAATTCCTGGAGATTTATTTTATGCCACTTTCAGGGCCAATCTGCATCTAGCATTTGCTCCGTTGTTTCACCAAACCCGCACTGGAACAGAAAAAGATGCAGTTCAAAACCAAATTCAACTACCCCGGGGCCAACACCGTAGTGACTGCAGAACGGCCATAAATCTATGCAGACAACCATCGTAAAACCAGAGGTCAAACGAAGTGAAAGCCAGCATGCAGTCTGGACACTGCCATTAAATGCGACACTCAGTCAAAGTGAAAGTGGCACGCAATGTAGAGGGGGATTTCTGTTCCAGTGCGGGTTTGGTCAGTGGAGCAAATGCTAGATGCATATCGGGCCACAGTCCACCCATCTTGCTTGGACGCAAGGCGGCATATGCAGCGTGAGTCAGGATGGGGTATTCAGTAAACAGGACAACGGGGTGAGGGTTATAGAACCAAGCAGAAATCTAAAACCAGAACTGAAGCGAAACGTCAGATGTCGTGGGCACGTATGCGTCTTCTGTATGGGGTGCATGCACACGAAAGCTTATACCCAGAATAAAACTTTGTTGGTCTTAAAGGCGCCAGTGGACTCACATTTTGTTATGTTGTTGTTCAGTCGCACAGTCGAGTCCAACTCTTCGCGACCCCATGGACCAGATCACGCCAGGCCCTCCTGTCTTCTGCTGTCCGCTGAAGTTCGCTCAATTTCATGTTCGTTGCATCGATGACACTGTCTAACCATCTCATCCTTTGCCGTCCCCTTCTTCTTTGACCTTCAATCTTTCCCAGCATCAGGGTCTTCTCCAGTGAATGCTCCCTTCTCATTTGGTGGCCAAAGTATTTGAGCTTCAGCTTCAGGATCTGGCCTTCCAGGGAGCAATCAGGGTTGATTTCTTTTAGGATTGACTGATTTGATCTCCTGGCAGTCCAAGGGACTCTCAAGAGTCTTCTCCAGCACCATAGTTCAAAAGAATTTATTCTTTGGCGCTCGGCCTTCCTTATAGTCCAACTCTCGCAGCCATACATTACTACGGGGAATACCATTGCTTTGACCATGCGGACTTCTGTTGGCAAGGTGATGTCTCTGCTTTTTATCATGCTGTTTAGGTTTGCCCTCGCTTTCCTCCCAAGGAGCAGGCGTCTTTTAATTTCATGGCTGCAGTCACCATCTGCAGTGATCTGGGATCCCAGGAACGTGAAATCTGTCACTACTTCTATGACTTCCCTTTCTATATGCCAAGGAGTGATGCGGCCAGACGCCATGATCTTGGTTATGTAAAACGTAATTATTCAGGAGCGCTTTTCTTCACAAGCCGTAGAGTTTATTCATTTATTCATTTATTTATTATTTCTGATTGCATCCCGCCTTGCCGGACACGCTGGCTCCAAGGCGGCTCAAAGGGTTAAAATAACGTAAACAGTACAGAGTTAAAACAGAGGATACAGGGCCAAGTTAAAACAGCAACAGGCACAAATCGAAACCGACAGATGATGGCGAGAATCCAAATGGCGAGAATCCAAATCACACCCGATGGTAGGCGTAGCCTCCAGCAGGGTCTCAGGCCAAAAGATGTCCTAAGTTTCAAGCCAGAAGATGTTCCAGGGCACATTCGTCAGTGGCGGACCCTAGTCGAAAGCCTGGTGGAAGAGCTCCGTTTTATTTTATTTTATTTATTTATTAGATTTCTAACCCGCCCTCCCGCCGAAGCGGCTCAGGGCGGTTGACATGCACCTTTAAAACCAACGTACAATTTTAGAACCAGCAAAAATACAGACTTAAAATACGATTGCATAAAATTCCAGCGAACTCAATTAAACAGTGAAACGGTTGGAATGGGACGGCAACATGTAATAAAGCGCCAGTGCGACACGACCGGTAATATCAGTTCTTACTGGAACGCCTGGCGAAACAGCTCCGTTTTCACGGCCCTGCGGAATAGCTGGAGGTCCCGCAGAGCTCTAACCTCCCTAGGGAGCTTGTTCCAGAGTGTTGGCGCCACCAGGGAGAATGCCCTGGTCCTAGTCACCACCAACCTGGCGGGGAAAGGCAGTCCCTCAGGTAGACAGGCCCCTGACCATTAAGGGCTTTCAAGGTCAAAACCAGCACCTTGAAGCGAATCTGGAACGCTATTGGTAGCCAGTGCAACGCCTTCAGCACAGGCTGGATGTGCTCCCGCATAGGAAGGCCCATCAGCAGCCTGGCCACAGTGTTTTGCACCAGCCGCAGCTTCCGAAGTGGCAGCCCCATGTACAGAACATTCCAGTAGTCCAACCTCGAGGTGACCATTGCGTGGATCACTGAAGCCAGATCATTGCGTTCGAGGAAGGGGACCAACTGCCTAATCAGCCGAAGATGGTCAAAGGCTGTCTTGGCAGTGGCTGCTACCTGGGCCTCCGTTGTCAGGGAAGCATCCAGGAGCACTCCCAAGCTCCTGACCCTCAGCGCTGGCACCAATGGTACCCCACCGAAGGCTGGAAGTGGGACCCCAAACCCCGAGCCGCTCCGATTCAGGCATAGGACCTCCGTCTTCGTCGGATTCCATTTCAGTCAGCTCAGCCTAAGCCATCCCGCCACGTCCTGCAATGCCCGGTCCAGATCTTCCGGGGGACAGCCAGACTGGCCGCACAACAACAGACAGAGCTGGGGGTCATCCGCATATTGGCGACATCCTAGCCCATGCCTCCGGGCAATCTGGGCAAGGGGGCGCATGTAGATGTTAAATAGCATCAGGGAGAGCACTGTCCCTTGCGGCACTCCACAGACTAGTGGGTGCCTTCGGGACAGCTTCTCCCCAAGTGTCACCCTTTGTCCCTGACCCTGGAGGAAGGAGACAAGCCATTCCAAGGCCAGCCCCCAAATCCCCACGTTGGCGAGGCGGTGGGCGGGCAGCTGATGATCGGCCGTGTCGAACGCTGCTGACGGGTCCAACAACAGCAGCACTGCCATCCTGCCTCGATCCATATGCCTCTGGAGGTCATCCGTGAGGGCGACCACTGCTGTCTCCATCCCGTGACCTGGGCCCACATGCTTCAGGAACACTGAAATCAGTATTCTGCCACTAGGACCCATTTAAGGACGTTCCCAACTCAGACAGGAGCATAGTTCCCACCTCCTGCCAGGTTTCTGGGAATTAACAACTTATCAGCTCTAGGCTAGAGCTGCAGATAATTAACACACAGTAGTAGCTTTCTAGGCGAGCAGCATAGGCTCTAGACCTAGGCTTGGAGATCCAATTACAATACATGAACTCACAATCAGATGAGATTAATCTATATAAGATCTTTATTAAGCAAAGCAGTTATATGACAAGAGACTAGCAGAGGTAGAAAACAAAGCACAAGGCCTATATCTTTCCATAGCTCTTACTACACATAGAGATATTCCATAATTACCAGGTAGAACAAAGTCCATTGCCCAGGGAATCTTCAAGATGAAAACCATGTTTGCTGTGAGCAATTAAGTCCAGCTTCACTGCCCACTAGTCAAATTCCATGTTGCAGGTTTGTAATCCAAACAGAGACTAACTCTTAGAAAGAAGCTAACTTTTCAGGAAAACTCTGTCTCAGTTTCCATAGGTGATCCCAACTCCCTCCCTCCTCCGTCACAATTGAATATGGCCATTTATCCAATCGCAAGGGAATTAAGAGGTGTGGCCAGCCGACATGCCTATGCTACTGAAGGCACGTACACTGGGCTTTGAAGTTTGGGAAGAGTCTCAATGTCTGGTCTTCCCCTCAGAGGTGCCAAAGTGGCTTTTGAAATGGATATCTAGGCCTGGCATCTGTGCAGGTGTCAAAAGTCACAGGGACATGTTCTCAGCTAAGCCATTTGGGCCTAGTATGAATGAACCAGGAAAGTTTTTTTCCTATACAGAAGTGTCATCCAGAAAGCTCTGCAACTGTATCGCCACCGCCCTCTCTATTACTTTGCCCAAATAGGGCAAATTGGAGACCGGCCGGTAGTTGACCAATTCAGCTGGGTCCAGAGATGGTTTTTTTAAGAGAGGGCGGACCGTCGCTTCCTTGAGAGCCCCCGGGAATAGGCCCTCCGAAAGGGACCTGTTAATAATATTCCTAAGGGTGCCTCGAAACCCCTCGCGGCCCGCTTTAATTAGCCAGGAGGGGCACAGATCAAGGCTGCATGTGGTTGGGCGTCCCGTTGAGATCAGTCTGTCAACTTTCTCTAGGCTGAGTGGACCGAAATAATCCAGAATGGGACCAGAAGACATGCATGGAGCCTTGAGTTCACACACTGTCTCAAGTGTGGCCAGGAGGTCACGGTGGAGCAGCAAGACTTTATCTGCAAAATAGCTCTCAAAAGCCTCACAGCCTATATCCAATTCCCTACTATTTTGTCTGCTCTGTGGCAGAGTCGTTAAAGACCGAATCGTTCTATACAACTGTGTTGGGCGCGAGCTTGCAGATGCAATCGTGGCTGTGTAGAACTCCTTCTTCGCAGCCTTGGTTGCCATCTCATACGACCTCATAAATGTTCGATAGAATGCTTTTGATGCCTCATCGTGAGCCCTCTGCCACTGTCTCTCTAGCTGTCTGAGCCTTCACTTCATCAGCCTCAGCTCCTGGGTATACCAAGGAGCCAGCCTTGAACGAGGGGGCAGAGGGCATCTGGGAGTGATCTCGTTGATAGCTGCTGAGAGTCGGCTATGCCAGTCCTCGACTAGCTCATCTAATGAGCCACCAGAGGGCAATGGAGCCCAGAGAGCCGTCTGAAGCCACAATGGGTCCATTTGGCTCCGTGGGCAAGCCAAAATCTGCTCGCCACCCAAACAGGATTGGGGTGACAAATTCACTTGGGCCCTCAGGGCATGGTGGCCCAACCATGGAACTGCTGTAGCAGTAATCCAGTCCACTGTAACCTCCGCCGCGAAAATCAGATCAAGGGTGTGACCGGTCTGATGAATGGGGGCCATATTGGGAGAGTCCCAGCAGTGCCATGTACGATGCCAGGTCCACCGCCCAAGCAGAGGCCGCATTGTTGGCATGGACGTTGAAATCACACAAGACTAACAGTCTAGGGTGTTCCAACGACATGGCCTCCACCAGAGATGGCAGGCTGTCTGCCGGTGCGTTGGGCAGACGGTACACTAGCCAGACAGCCACTGTAAAAGGTCCCGCAGGGCCCTGATTTCCTCCGGGAGCTCATTCCACCAGTAGGGGGCCGCCACTGAGAAAGCCCTGGCTCTGGTGATATTCAGCCTGGCTTCTTTCGGACCAGGTATCACATAAATGTCATATAAATGCTTCATCTATTAGACCCCTGGGGTGCCAGGTGGGTGTTGACCACAATATCTCTCAGGCAACCCCCTGGGTCTGGGCCTCAATTTAAACTGGGGCTCAATGTTACTTTGGTAGCGTGCTTCCCTTATCCTGAGTCTCCTTCGTTTCCAGAGCCAGCTGGCTCAGCTTAGGAGAAGCAAGGAGGGCACATGAACAGTCTCTACTGCCCACAGACTTGTTCAGACTCCCGGCTTATAAAACATAAAGATTTATTCAAGACAAATAAAAACAAATAAGGGGGAGCTGTGGAATAAAATGGACAATAGACAAAACTAATCCTACTCTATCCTAGCTACTATACACATACGGTTTGTTGATCCTTTCTCCCTGAATGTCCGGCTCCTTCTAGCTTGGCCACTTGCTTCAGGGTTCACTCAGAACTTGAGCCACACCTTCCAGGTCTCTTAGCACTGCCAAGACTCACTTGCTTGCAGACACTGGCTGTCTTCTGAGCAGCTCCTGCACCCGGACTATACCTCACGGTGAGCAGTTCCAGAAGATTCCCGCCACAGCCTCTGGCTCTTCAAGGCCACGTGCAGCATTCCTGGCATTCATCAAGTTGTCGAGAACGTCTGGTCTCACAGCTTCCTCCGAATGCGTAGATGTGTGCATGCTCAGGCAAGTCCTTCGGTTCCTTTTTGTTCCTCTCTGCTTCTTGGACTGGATTCTTATTTTTCACTTCCCCAATCCCCGTCCTAGGCTAATTAGGGATTGCTGCCTTGACCCTGCTGTCTCCCATTTGCTTAGCTTACTGGACATGCTGATTCTAACTGAACTTACAGGCATCTTATCCATGATGATTCTGCAAATCAGTATCTCTGGCATGACACCAGGAAGGGTCAAGCAGTGTTGCGACTCTGACCTCAGTGCTCTCTGGGGCACATATAGGGAAAGGCAGTTCCTCAAGTAGGCAGGGCCCTGACCAGATGGGGAAGGGAAAGAAAGGCATTTAAATCCCCCCAGGTGGCGGGGGACACCCCTGGGCTCCTTACTGCCAGAATGCTGCTCCGGCGTGCTCCGAAAGGAAACGACCCCTGATCATTTCTTTCTGTCCATTACATCCCATGGAGAGAGAGACTGGGGAGAAAATCTTTTCCAGCTCTGCTGAGGATTTGTCTTTCCTTTCCTCCTCCATGTATTGATAACGCTTGGATATGGCCAGAGATAAAAAACACAAGGGTAGACCATCAAAAGATTCACAAATTCCACAAGTAGCCACTATTATACTGAAAGGATATAGAGAACATTGGAGCCAAAAATCCTGACTATAAATACATGTTGATGGCAGAGACTGACCAAGAGAGAGATCTTGGAGTTGTAGTAGATAACTCACTGAAAATGTCGAGACAGTGTGTGACTGCAATAAAAGAGGCCAATGCTATGCTGGGGATTATTAGGAAGGGTATCGAAAATAGATCAGCCAGTATCATAATGCCCCTGTATAAATCAATGGTGCGACCTCACCTGGAGTACTGTGTACAGTTCTGGTCGCCACAACTCAAAAAGGATATTATCGCATTGGAAAAAGTGCAGAGAAGGGCAACTAGAATGATAAAAGGGTTGGAATACTTTCCCTATGAAGAAAGGTCAAAGCACTTGGGGCTCTTTAGCTTGGAGAAACGACAGCTGAGGGGTGACATGATTGAGATTTATAAGATTATGCATGGGATAGAACAGGTAGAGAAAGAGGTACTTTTCTCCCTTTCTCACAAGACAAGAACTCCTTGTGGGCACGCCATGAAATTGCTGAGCGGTCGAGTTAGAACGGATAAAAGGAAGTACTTCTTTACCCAAGGAGTGATGAACACCTGGAATTCACTGCCACAGGAGGTGGTGGCAGCTACAAGCATGGACGGCTTCAAGAGGGAATTAGATAAATATATGGAGCAGAGGTCCATCAGTGGCTCTTAGCCACAAGGTATAGATAGGGACTCTGGGGCAGGTGATGCTCTGTATTCTTGGTGCTTTGGGGGGGGTCAACAGTGGGAGGGCTTCTAGTGTCCTGGCCCCACTGGTGGACCTCCTGATGGCACCTGGTTAGGCTGAGAGTGACTGGCTCAGGGTCACCAAGAGAGCGTCATGGCTGAGCGAGGATTAGTTTTTTGTTTGTTTTTTTTAAAGAAAATTTATTATTGGATATGAAATAACATATTCCATCATTTGTTTACAGTTCTTGTCATATCCTTTTCACATTCAAATTTACTCCCCTCCTCCCTCGGCTTCCCACGATGCTCCGCCCCCGTTAACATTCCACCCAATATTCTCATATATTCAATTTGTTCTCCATATACAAGTCTTAAGTTTCAATATCTAACTTTTTAGTTTTAACAATTAGGTAACTTATCAGATACAATCTATCTTACTAAAACACTTCTCTCATTAATAGCTATCAAAACACAACAATCTGTTTTTAACGTCCCAATTAAGCTCTAAATATTCTTTAAAGTCTTTCCAGTCAGTTATAAATTCTTCGTCTTCTGCTCCACGAAGTTTTATTGTTAGTTTGTCCATTTCAGCCATAAAAAATATTTTTTTAATCCAGTCCCACTTATCAGGTACCTGCTCTTGTTTCCAGAACTGAGCGTAAGTCATTCTTGCCGTCGATATGAGATACCATAACAAAGTTCTTTTTGTCATTTTAACTTCTTCTAACTTTAGTCCTAAAAGCAACATTTCTGGTTCTTTTTTCAACGTACATTTTACTCCGACCGGAAGCCTCATGGCTGAGCGAGGATTTGAACGTGGCTCTCTCAGTCCCGGTCTGGTATTTTACTTACTTACTTTGTTTATTCCCAGGGTTGCCACCCTCCAGGTGGAGGCCAGATATTTCCTGGAACTACCACTGATCTAGAGGGAACGGCTGCTCTGAAGGGTTGTACTGCATGGCTCCGGATTTTAGGAATTTCCCCCCAAGCTCCCGCTCCCTGTATTTCAGGAATTTCCCAACCAAGAGTTGGTAACCCTATTTATACTGTGCCTTTTCCCCCAACGGTGACCCAAAGTAGCTTATGACATTGTCCTCCGTTTTATCCTCACAGCCCCTTTGTGAGGTGGGTGAGGCTGAGAGTGTGCGGCTGGACCAAGGTCCCCCAGCGAGCCTCCATGGCAGAGGGGAGGGTTTCGAACCTGGGTCTCCCAGATGCTACTCTGAGATTCTAACCAGTAGAGGAGGAGGAGGAGGAGGAGATTGGATTTATACCCCGCCCTTCACTATCTGAAGGAGTCTCAGAGCGGCTTACAATCTCCTTTGCCTTCCCCTCCCCACAACAGACACCCTGTGAGGTAGAAGAAGAAGAAGAGATTGGATTTATACCCCGCCCTTCACTATCTGAAGGAGTCTCAGAGCGGCTTACAAACTCCTTTCCCTTCCCCTCCCCACAACAGACACCCTGTGAGGTAAAAGAAGAAGAAGAGATTGGATTTATACCCCGCCCTTCACTATCTGAAGGAGTCTCAGAGCGGCTTACAATCTCCTTTCCCTCCCCCTCCCCACAACAGACACCCTGTGAGGTAGAAGAAGAAGAAGAGATTGGATTTATACCCCACCCTTCACTGCCCGAAGGAGTCTCAGAGCGGCTTACAAACTCCTTCCCCTTCCCCTCCCCACAACAGACACCCTGTGAGGTAGAAGAAGAAGAAGAGATTGGATTTATACCCCGCCCTTCACTATCTGAAGGAGTCTCAGAGCGGCTTACAAACTCCTTTCCCTTCCCCTCCCCACAACAGACACCCTGTGAGGTAAAAGAAGAAGAAGAGATTGGATTTATACCCCGCCCTTCACTATCCGAAGGAGTCTCAGAGCGGCTTACAATCTCCTTTCCCTTCCCCTCCCCACAACAGACACCCTGTGAGGTAGAAGAAGAAGAAGAGATTGGATTTATACCCCGCCCTTCACTACCCGAAGGAGTCTCAGAGCGGCTTACAAACTCCTTTCCCTTCCCCTCCCCACAACAGACACCCTGTGAGGTAAAAGAAGAAGAAGAGATTGGATTTATACCCCGCCCTTCACTATCTGAAGGAGTCTCAGAGCGGCTTACAATCTCCTTTCCCTCCCCCTCCCCACAACAGACACCCTGTGAGGTAGAAGAAGAAGAAGAGATTGGATTTATACCCCGCCCTTCACTGCCCAAAGGAGTCTCAGAGCGGCTTACAAACTCCTTCCCCTTCCCCTCCCCACAACAGACACCCTGTGAGGTAGAAGAAGAAGAAGAGATTGGATTTATACCCCGCCCTTCACTATCTGAAGGAGTCTCAGAGCGGCTTACAAACTCCTTTCCCTTCCCCTCCCCACAACAGACACCCTGTGAGGTAAAAGAAGAAGAAGAGATTGGATTTATACCCCGCCCTTCACTATCTGAAGGAGTCTCAGAGCGGCTTACAATCTCCTTTCCCTCCCCCTCCCCACAACAGACACCCTGTGAGGTAGAAGAAGAAGAAGAGATTGGATTTATACCCCGCCCTTCACTGCCCAAAGGAGTCTCAGAGCGGCTTACAAACTCCTTCCCCTTCCCCTCCCCACAACAGACACCCTGTGAGGTAGAAGAAGAAGAAGAGATTGGATTTATACCCCGCCCTTCACTATCTGAAGGAGTCTCAGAGCGGCTTACAAACTCCTTTCCCTTCCCCTCCCCACAACAGACACCCTGTGAGGTAAAAGAAGAAGAAGAGATTGGATTTATACCCCGCCCTTCACTATCTGAAGGAGTCTCAGAGCGGCTTACAATCTCCTTTCCCTCCCCCTCCCCACAACAGACACCCTGTGAGGTAGAAGAAGAAGAAGAAGAGATTGGATTTATACCCGCCCTTCACTATCTGAAGGAGTCTCAGAGCGGCTTACAATCTCCTTTCCCTCCCCCTCCCCACAACAGACACCCTGTGAGGTAGAAGAAGAAGAAGAAGAGATTGGATTTATACCCCGCCCTTCACTGCCCAAAGGCGTCTCAGAGCGGCTTACAAACTCCCTTCCCTTCCCCTCCCCACAACAGACACCTGGCAAGGTAGGTGGGGCTGAGAGAACTTCTGACAGAAACTGTCCTTGAGAGAACAGCTGTGCCAGAGCTTGTGACTGACCCAAGGTCACATCAGCAGGTGCAAGTGGAGGAGTGGGGAATCAAACCCGGTTCTCCCAGATAAGAGTCCGTGCACTTAACTGCTACACCAAACTGGCTCTCACTGGTCTGATCCAGCAGGAATCTAAGCTGAGTTAGTGAGAGTTAGCTCACAGTTTTTTAGCCTCCAGCTCACACATTTTTCTCTTAACTCAGAGCAAACTGATTTATGCAGTCGCCAAAACACTCGCTCACAACTTTAATGCCAGTCGCTCACAAAGTAGACTTTTTGCTCACAAAACTCCACAGCTTAGAGGGAACATTCCCTGTGAGGTAGATGGGGCTGAGAGAGCCCTGACAGAAACCGCCTTTGGGAGAACAGCTCTGGGAGAAGCTTGTGACTGACCCAAGGTCACACCGGCAGCTGTATGCGGAGGAACAGGGAATCAAACCCGGTTCTCCCGGATTAGAGTCCGCGCTCCTGACCACTACACCTAACTGGGTCTCTTTAGCCACGATTATCCGGTTCTTCTACCTCCCCCCTGAAGTAAATAAAAATAATGACCTGACCTGAAGGGCAAAGGTTTCCCGGGCTTTCTCAGGTCTGGAACAACCAGCTGCATTTGCGGCTCCCTCAGCGGAGGTAAGCTATATGACTCCTGAAGATGGGATAGGAAAGGAAATATGTAAAGAGCAGCTCTCCCATCCAACTTTGTGGACAGCAGACAGACGGCATTGTCAGGGCTGGACTAGACTTGAACCCGGAACCTTCTCATCTCCACGTGGGTGCCTTTTTTTTAGTGTGGTCCGTGAGCCCCTGAAGGACCCAGAGCGCCAATGTCTTCTCCGTGCTCCAACATGCTATATAAATATTTCTGGGTCAGCCCTTTGGCCTCACCCTCTGGTTCTCCGTGCTCACGCTGGACCCAGCCCAAATTCTAGAGCTGCCAGATCCCTCGGGGCTCCAGCGCCTGGGAGTAAAGCGGACATGGTAGGTTTCCCGTCCATAGAGTCGCCGACCTCCAGGTGCTGGCCGAAAACCTGACAAGGGTTTGCCCAGCCGCTGCTTAAAGATGGCCAGTGACAGCTTCGTGGAGCAGAGGTCCACCAGTGGCTACTAGACATGGAGACTGATAGAGCCTCCATATGCGGAGGCAGCAAACCTGAATGCCAGTGCTGGGAGACACCATCAGGGGAGATCCCTGGCCCTTGATGCCCTGTTGTTGGCCCTCCAGAGGAACTGGTTGGCCCCTGTGCGAGACAGGATGCTGGACTAGATGAACCCTCATTGGCCTGGTCCAGGAGGGCTCTTCTGAGGTTCTTATCAAGGGAAGGCCTTGGCCTCCATGCCCTGTTGTTGGCCCTCCAGAGGAACTGGGTGGCCACTGTGCGAGACAGGATGCTGGACTAGATGGACCCTCATTGGCCTGGTCCAGGAGGGCTCTTCTGAGGTTCTTATCAGGGGAAGGCCTTGGCCTCCATGCCCTGTTGTTGGCCCTCCAGAGGAACTGGTTGGCCACTGGGTGAGACAGGATGCTGGACTAAATGGACCCTCACTGGTCTGATCCAGCAGGGCTCTTCTGAGGTTCTTATGAAGGCCTCGGCCTCTCTGCCCTGTTGTTGGCCCTTCAGAGGAACTGGTTGGCCACTGGGTGAGACAGGATGCTGGACTAAATGGACCCTCACTGGTCTGATCCAGCAGAGCTCTTCTGAGGTTCTTATGAAGGCCTCGGCCTCTCTGCCTTGTTGTTGGCCCTTCAGAGGAACTGGTTGGCCACTGAGTGAGACAGGAGACTGGACTAAATGGACCCTCACTGGTCTGATCCAGCAGAGCTCTTCTGAGGTTCTTATGAAGGCCTCGGCCTCTCTGCCTTGTTGTTGGCCCTTCAGAGGAACTGGTTGGCCACTGGGTGAGACAGGAGGCTGGACTAAATGGACCCTCACTGGTCTGATCCAGCAGAGCTCTTCTGAGGTTCTTATGAAGGCCTCGGCCTCTCTGCCCTGTTGTTGGCCCTCCAGAGGAACTGGTTGGCCACTGTGTGAGACAGGATGCTGGACTAGATGGACCACTGGTCTGATCCAGCAGGGCTCTTCTGAGGTTCTTACCAGGGGAAGGCCTCGGCCTCTCTGCCCTGTTTGTTGGCCCTCCAGAGGAACTGGCTGGCCCCTGTGTGAGACAGGAGGCTGGACTAGATGGACCCTCAACTGGCTTGATCCAGCAGGGCCCTTCTGAGCTTATCAGGGCAAGGCCTTGGCCTCCATGCCCTGTTGTTGGCCCTCCAGAGGAACTGGTTGGCCGCTGTGTGAGGCAGGATGCTGGACCAGAGGGGCCACTGGTCTGATCCAGCAGGAAGCCACTTCTGTTCTTGTCTTTATGGTAAGATGAACCATTTTCAACCTTGTAAGTGCGGGCAATTCCTCTTCCTCTTAGCCTTGACCATATGAATCTCCCTTTCACCGAATCAATACATTGCTCTGTGTATCTCCGCACGGTCTACTGTCACGGGAAGTGGTTCTCCGAGGTCTCAAAGAGAGGAAAGTCTTTCCCAACCTCTGTTACCTGAGATCACTTAACTGGATACAGCAAGGATTGGACCAGGCCCCTTCTGTATACCCAGCATAGGCCTACCACCAAGCCATGCTAGGTGGGCAGGTTGCAGGAAGACAACCCCCCCGGGGAGAAAAATTAAAAAGTAAAATAAGACCTCCGCTACTTACTGGAAGTTCTGATCATAGAGTTGTTGGTGATTCGTACAGCCACCTGGAAGTGATAAGGGTAGTTCTAACAATTGCCAGAAACTCTATGGTAAGACCATCATATAGTTCCTGGTGATTGCCAGAGCGACCCTTGTCAGTTCCGGGTAGCTCTAGGAATTGTCAGAAGCTCTATGGCCAGAACTTCCTGCAAGCAGACACGGCCTTGTTTTTCCTTTTTCCTTTTTTTCTACATGGAACGATTGCGTCCCCTTCTGGGCCCCAGTTTCCACCCGCCGATCAGCTGCGCACTGGCAGCCGTGGGCTGTGTAAGGTTGGAGGCCTTCCCCCCGTAAGTGGGCAGATGGGAACCCTAGCTACGTCCCCCTCCCCTGAAGAAGACGCCTACCTTTCCTAAAAAGTCGTTGGAGAAAAAATGGAAAGGAGTCGTGGTGAGTCGTCGACCGGAAACGAGCACGGGAAGAGGGTTGTTAGTCACAATCAAGGCAGTCTTGTCCTGATTGAACTCCGACGATCTCGTCATGACGGCAATCTCTCCCTTGTGCCGGTCCAGCCGCTCTTGGAATTCAGCATCGGTCATAGGCATGAAGTAACAGATCTGCCCGGGAGCGGAGGAAGAATTTCATTTCATTCGGTATCTCACAAGATTATCCGAACCGAGCCTTGGTCATTCTAACCTGACAGAAACATGGTTTCCCTTGTTGGGTTTCACAGCCCAGGATCTGAAGTCGAAAAATTATGGTCTGGGACAATGCTACCATTATATATTGTCTTTCCTCTGGAGTGATGTGGAATAGATGTACTATAATCATATTCTTATTCTCGTTCTCTTTTTAGCTTTAGTAAAGTAAAGGTTTCCCTTCCTCAAAAGCCAGTCGAATCTGACTCTAGGGGGGGCCAGCGCTTATCTCCGTTTCCAAGCCGAAGAGCCGGCGCTGTCCAAAGACTTCTCCGTTGTCATGTCGCCAGCGTGACTAAACGCCAAGGCACATGAAACGCTGTTACCTTCCCACCGCAGCGGCACCTATTTATCTACTTGTAATTTCTTGCTCTCGAACTGCTAGGTTGGCAGGAGCTGGGGCCAGAGATGGGAGCTCACTCCGTCATGCGGCACTCGGGTCTCGAACTGCTGAACTACCGACCTTCCAGTCCGCAGCTCAGCGTCTTAACCTCTGAGCCACTATTTAGACTGCGTTTGCCTAAATTTGCTTGGTAAGAATTGCATTCGTTTTGTATAGATTCATAGAATGTTAGAGTTGGAAGGGACCTTACAGGTCATCTAGTCCAACCCCCCGCACTCTGCAGGAGCAGAGCCGAAAGATAGCCCTACAACACACCTGAAAGATGGTCGTCCAGCCTCCTCTTGAAAACATCCAGGGAAGGAGCATCCACCACCTCCCGAGGCAGCCTGTTCCACTGCTCAACCACTCTTACAGTTTCTCCTGATATTTCTCCTGATATTTAGTTTCTCCTGATATTTAGCCGGTATCGACTCCCTTGTCTTTTCCACCCATTAGATCTAGTCTTGCCATCCGGAGCAAGAGAGAATAGATCTGCTCCATCTTCTACATGACAGCCCTTCAGATATTTGAAGACTGCCATCCTGTCCCCTCTAAGCCTTCTCTTTCCCTGTCGACATCCTTCCTAAAGTGTGGTGCCCCAAACTGGACACAGGACTCCAGGTGAGGCCTGACCATAGCAGAATAGAGCGGAACGACCACCTCCCGTGATCTGGACACAATGCAGAAGGTACTGTAAAATCCGATGAACAAAGAAAGTGCAAGCGGCACGCAGTGGAGGGGGAGATTAACCTCCTGACGTGGCTGTGGAAAAACTGCGACAAGACAGATGGGTGCAAAATCACCCTGTGGCTTGGATGTAACCAGGGCTTTTTTTGTAGAAAAAGCCCAGCAGGAACTCATTAGCATAATAGGCCACACCCAACAGTAGAAACTCATTAGCATAATAGGCCACACCCAACAGTAGAAACTCATTAGCCTATTAGGCCACACCCCTGACCGCACAGCTCATTAGCCTATTAGGCCACACCCCCACGTCACCAGAAGTGTGGTCATCCAGCCACACCCACCTTTTGCTTCTTATTCCGTTTACTTTGTTTGTTGTCAAAACCCAGGGCTTTTTTTGGAGCAGGAACTCCTTTGCATGTTAGGCCACACACCCCTCATGTAGCCAATCCTAATGAGTTTCTGCTGGTGGGTGTGGTCTGTTATGCTAATGAGTTCCTGGTGGGCTTGGCCAACTCGGGAGCCAGCCGGAACACCGTTCCTGTGCGTTCCCGCCCAGAAATAGCCCTGGATGTAACTCTGGCTAGGGCCATCTGCATTTCTACAGACCTGAAGGGCTGGCCGGGTCACTTGTGCTAATTTACTAAGGGCCAGTGTCAGCATACCCTGAGGTGTGGTGTGTGTCTTGCAACCCTGTGAACAGTTTGGCACCTGTTAAGCCAGTGGGATGCCACCTCTTGGTATCTCTGCAGTAGCCGAAGCCATCACTGATCGTGCTGAAAGCTGGAGCAGACCCGTAGCGAGGATTTTGTGGCTTGTGTGGGGCAGGCAATTTTTTTTTTCTTATGGGGTTGGAATTCTCAGTGCAGAAAGAAAAGCCAGAATTCTGAGGATGATAACGCAGCTACTCCTGTCTCTCTCTGAGTCTTCTCGAGTTGTCTCTTACACTAGCAATCACCCATAGCCTATTAACTGTTTAGCCAACAGAAAGCGGTTCCCAGGATAGATCTCTGAATTGCAAGCTGTCAACCGCTTTGGAGGACAGTTCGCAGCTGCTGCAAGTTAATCACATCTGCCAACCTCAGCAACAGTTCAAAGAACAAGCCTGGCAGGTGGGGGTGATGACTTTCTATAGTCCGGAAAGCTCACACTTAGGCAGAAAGACTCTCTTAAAGGAGACCCAGTTTCTTGACACTGAGTTAGAAGGGATCCTAGAGGTCACCCACTCCAACCCCCGTGCTCAGTGCAGGAATCGGTCGGCTGCAGCACCCCACTCTGCTTAGAGGAGCGCATGCCTTTAAAGGAGCTCATGCCCTGCCTCGGCAGGGAGGGCGGGATACAAACCAGGCGGCCCCTACCTGGCGGCCCCTACCTGGTGGAATGATCTCCCGGAGGAGATCAGGGCCCTGCGGGGCCTTTCTCAGTTTCGCAGGGCCTGCAAGACAAAGCTCTTCCACCAGGCATTCAATTAGGGGCCACCGCCGCTGTAGCACCCGGCCCATAACTTTACTACCGAGCGGCTGCCATGAGAGCCGGCGAGCAGAAGAACATCTAGCGATTACCGTCGAGCAGTTGTCATACAAGTTGGCGAGCAGAAGAACATCTAAGCACCTGTTGGAAATCCATCTGAAAGCACTCCGTCTAATTGTACTTTTAATCGCCGCCAGCACTTTGTATCGTATTCTTTTTAACTGTTGTGTTCTAATTATGTATGTTTTATTCTGTATTTGTGCTACCCGGAAGCTGCTCTGAGCCTGCTTTGCGGGGAAGGGGGGTGTACAAATTTGACAATAAATAAATAAAATTGAAAATTGATTAAACCCCCAAAAGCTCCACTGTAGCCTGAACTGGACTCTGCAAGGCAGAAATTATAACCCTGCATGTAACCAGTCGCTTGTGCAATCAATCTTCACAACATGAAAATGTGACTGAGGGATCGGGCCGGAGCCATATGGCCGGTTCCTTCCTTTGGCGGGGGCGGGTGACTGAAACAGAGTTTTTACTCACCAAGTTAGGATGGAACGAATAGTCTCTCTCGTGCTTCAGCGTGAAGTGGTTCATCATGTCGAACAAAACCGACCTAGGGTGCCAAAAACAAACAAACCAACCCTCACATCAAATTGTGTCATTTTGTTTGTCTCTGGCCAGGGCCGGCTCGCCCACTAGGCGAGCTAGGCGCTTGCCTAGGGCGCCGGCCCTTCAGGGGCACCAAAATTCCCCCCACCCCCCCCCGTGAAAAAAAACCCTTCCCACCCCTTCCCCGGCTCTCCTGGGCGCCTCGCAGCTGCGAGGCACCCAGAAAAGCCGGCGCCGCCACTGGGAGGGAAGGGGCGAGGGTTCTAACCCCGCCCCTTCCCCGGCTTTCCTGGGCGCCTTGCAGCTGCGAGGTGCCCAGGAAAACGGCGCTGGGCCATCTCCAGGCCCCACCGGGAGGTTGGCATCCCCGGTGGGGTGGGCGCCCCAGGCTGTCCTGCCTAGGGCGCCCAGACACCTGGGGCCGGCCCTGTCTCTGGCGAGCGTCAGACTCGGATGGCTTCACCTACTGCTTGTGACAGAAAGCGTTGTCGAGTCACGGCCGACTTGTGGCGACTCCGCGGGTTTTTCGAGGCGGGAGACGGACGGAGGTGGGGTTTGCCATTGCCTGCAACCCCGGGGGCTTCCTTGGTGGTCTCCCATCCAAATACTAACCAGGGCAGACCCTGCTTAGCTTCTGACATCTGGTGAAATGGGGCTGAGGCAAGAGATGAACTAGGGTGGTTTCCCATCGCTGGCCTCTGCATAGCAACCCTTGACTTCCTTGAGAGCCAATCTGGTGTAGTGGTTAAGTGCGCAGACTCTAATCTGGGAGAACCGGGTTTGATTCCCCACTCCTCCCTGTGCAGCTGCTGGTGTGACCTTGGGTCAGTCACAAGTTCTTTCAGAGCTGTTCTCTCAGGAGCAGTCCCCGAAAGAGCTCTCTCAGCCCCACCTACCTCAGAGCCAGTTTGGTGCAGTGGTTAAGTGTGCGGGGCCAGTGTTCCCTCTAAACTGAGTTAGTGTGAGCTAGCTCACAGTTTTTTTTAGCCTCTGGTGTTTTTGTCTTCGCTCAGGAAGGGATGGCTCCAGAGCAAACTAATCTGTGCAGTAGCCAAATCCCTCCCTCACAACTCTAATGCCGGCAGCTCACAAAGTGGAATTTTTGCTCACAAGACACCACAGCTTAGAGGAAGCACCAGCGCGGTCTCTAATCTGGGAGAGCTGGGTTTGATTTCCCCACTCCTCCACTCACAGCCACTGGATGACCTTGGGCAAGCCGGAGTTCTGTCAGAGCTGTTCTCTCAAGGGCAGTCTCTGTCAGAGCTCTCTCAGCTCCACCTGCCTCACAGGGTGTCTGTTGTGGGGAGGGGAAGGGAAAAGGAGCTTGTCAGCTGCTCTGAGACTCCCTTGGGTAGTGAAGGGCAGGGTATAAATCCAAACTCTTCTTCTTCTTCTACCTCACAGGGTGTCTGTTGTGGGGAGGGGAAGGGAAAGGAGCTTGTCAGCTGCTCTGAGACTCCCTTGGGTAGTGAAGGGCAGGGTATAAATCCAAACTCTTCTTCTTCTTCTACCTCCCAGGGTGTCTGTTGTGGGGAGGGGAAGGGAAAAGGAGCTTGTCAGCTGCTCTGAGACTCCCTTGGGTAGTGAAGGGCAGGGTATAAATCCAAACTCTTCTTCTTCTTCTACCTCACAGGGTGTCTGTTGTGGGGAGGGGAAGGGAAAGGAGCTTGTAAGCCGCTCTGAGACTCCCTTGGGTAGTGAAGGGCAGGGTATAAATCCAGTCTCTTCTTCTTCTTCTTCTACCTCACAGGGTGTCTGTTGTGGGGAGGGGAAGGGAAAGGAGTTTGTAAGCCGCTCTGAGACTCCCTTGGGTAGTGAAGGGCAGGGTATAAATCCAGTCTCTTCTTCTTCTTCTACCTCACAGGGTGTCTGTTGTGGGGAGGGGAAGGGAAAGGAGTTTGTCAGCCGCTCTGAGACTCCCTTGGGTAGTGAAGGGCAGGGTATAAATCCAGTCTCTTCTTCTTCTTCTTCTACCTCACAGGGTGTCTGTTGTGGGGAGGGGAAGGGAAAGGAGTTTGTCAGCCACTCTGAGACTCCCTTGGGTAGTGAAGGGCAGGGTATAAATCCAGTCTCTTCTTCTTCTTCTTCTACCTCACAGGGTGTCTGTTGTGGGGAGGGGAAGGGAAAGGAGTTTGTCAGCCGCTCTGAGACTCCCTTGGGTAGTGAAGGGCAGGGTATAAATCCAGTCTCTTCTTCTTCTTCTACCTCACAGGGTGTCTGTTGTGGGGAGGGGAAGGGAAAGGAGTTTGTCAGCCGCTCTGAGACTCCCTTGGGTAGTGAAGGGCAGGGTATAAATCCAGTCTCTTCTTCTTCTTCTACCTCACAGGGTGTCTGTTGTGGGGAGGGGGAGGGAAAGGAGTTTGTCAGCCGCTCTGAGACTCCCTTGGGTAGTGAAGGGCAGGGTATAAATCCAGTCTCTTCTTCTTCTTCTACCTCACAGGGTGTCTGTTGTGGGGAGGGGAAGGGAAAGGAGTTTGTCAGCCGCTCTGAGACTCCCTTGGGTTGTGAAGGGCAGGGTATAAATCCAGTCTCTTCTTCTTCTTCTTCTACCTCACAGGGTGTCTGTTGTGGGGAGGGGGAGGGAAAAGGAGTTTGTCAGCCACTCTGAGACTCCCTTGGGTAGTGAAGGGCAGGGTATAAATCCAGTCTCTTCTTCTTCTTCTTCTTCTACCTCACAGGGTGTCTGTTGTGGGGAGGGGAAGGGAAAGGAGTTTGTCAGCCGCTCTGAGACTCCCTTGGGTAGTGAAGGGCAGGGTATAAATCCAGTCTCTTCTTCTTCTTCTTCTACCTCACAGGGTGTCTGTTGTGGGGAGGGGAAGGGAAAGGAGTTTGTAAGCCGCTCTGAGACTCTCTTGGGTAGTGAAGGGCAGGGTATAAATCCAGTCTCTTCTTCTTCTTCTTCTTCTACCTCACAGGGTGTCTGTTGTGGGGAGGGGAAGGGAAAGGTGTTTGTCAGCCGCTCTGAGACTCCCTTGGGTAGTGAAGGGCAGGGGATAAATCCAATCTCCTCTTCTTCTCTTCTTGGTGGTTTCCCATCCAAGTACTCACCAGAGCTGGCCCCCACTTAGCTTCTGGATCTGATAAGATTAGGCTATTCTAGGCTATCTGGGTCAAGATGTCAACCCTTCCAGGGCCACTCGAAGTATCATTTGGCCCTATGAAAGGGTCACCGCATTGGGGCACGACGGAGTTTCGCATGGAGAAGAGAGAGAAGAGAAGAGAAGAGAAGAGAAGAGAAGAGAAGAGAAGAGAAGAGAAGAGAAGAGAAGAGAAGAGAAGAGAAGAGAAGAGAAGAGAAGAGAAGAGAAGAGAAGAGAAGAGAAGAGAAGAGAAGAGAAGAGATTGGATTTATACCCCACCCTTCACTCAGAGTCTCAGGGCGGCTTACAAATTTCTTCCCCTTCCCCTCCCCACAACAGACACCCTGGGAGGTCAGCGGGGCTGAGAGAGCTCTGACAGAAACGACTCTTTTTCAAGAACACCTCTGACAGAACTATGGCTTGCCCGAGGTCATCCAGCAGCCGCGAGTGGAGGAGTGGGGGGATCCAACCCAGTTCTCCCAGATTAGAGTCCGCACACTTAACCACTACACCAAACTGGCTTGAAGACAAAGAAGAAGAGGAGGAAGAGAAGGAGGAGGAGGAGACTGGATTTATACCCCGCCCTTCACTACCCAGAGGAGTCTCAGAGCAGCTGACAATCTCCTTTCCCTTCCCCTCCCCACAACAGACACCCAGCGAGGTCAGCGGGGCTGAGAGAGCTCTGACAGAAATGGCTCTTTTTTTTCAAGAACACCTCTGGCAGAACTATGGCTTGCCCGAGGTCACCCAGCAAGGTGCAAGTGGAGGAGTGGGGACTCGAACCCAGCTCTCCCAGATTATAGTCCACGTGCTTAACCACAACACCAAACTGGCTCTCATCTAACCACTACACCAAACTGGTGCAGACTAGAAGCAGACGATCGAGAACTCCGCCTTCCCTGGCTGCGTCGGCTGGCCCGGGCAAAATTCTAAGAACTTGGGCCCAGCTGGGTTAGCGTTCTGGAACCCTCTGGCCTCCTGGTGCTGTTGTAGACCAATCTGAGCAGCACTGGGTTGCTAGATGCAGGCTGGGGGAAACCTGGAGATTTTGGGGGGGCAGAGCCCGAGGAGGGTGGATTGTGGGGAGAGACTCCAATGGGATAGAATGACATAGAGCCCTCCTTCCAAAGCGGCCATTTTTTCCAGGTGAACTGATCTCTGTTCCTTGGAGATCAGTTGTAACAGTGGCAGCTCTCCGGCCACAACCTGAAGGTTGGCAACCCCACAGTTTATGCCATCTGGTCCCTGGAGAACAGCGCCTGGGGAAATTTGCCTCTAAGGGCTCGCATCCCGATGTCAATGGCAGGACAGGAACTCTGGAGCAGAAGGTTCCGGAATGCTGAGCCGCCTTCCTGAGAGGCGTTCTGAGGAAGGGCGCTTACCCACAATGCACTGCTGGTTCCCGAGATGGCCACGTGTATCCCGAAGTTCTACCGAATTACCTTACTTGAAAGCATTATCCAGGGAAAGCTGACACCCTGAGAGACATTTGAGAAGATTCAACAGGTCTGAGGGGGGCGGGTTATCTAGCCGAAATACAAGAACTGACCCTGAGGAGGCAGTCACCATGGCTGCCTTGGCCTTGACCGTTGAGCATCAAACCATTCCCGAACCTCCAGGACAGATGTGTGGGTTGCAGATATGGGGGGGAGACCATGTTGCCACACAAGGGGGTTACCAAGAGCAGTGGAACCTTAAAGGTTTCACCATTCTGAGTATTGTGATGACACCTCAGTCCACATTTTGCCAGGATCTTGGGTCAACAGGACCTATGGAAGGGCCTACGCTACACACCAGGTACACGCCCGGTCCCCTCGCCATCACGGTGGGGGGATTTGGGGGGCATTCCTGGAAGTGAGGTCATCACGCCAGCGACGTCACGCGCGACATTCTGGATTTGGAGCAAAACTCTATGGGCAAGGTTTTATTACTACGGTCCAGCAAGAGTTAACATAAGAACATAAGAGAAGCCAATGTTGAATCAGGCCAATGGCCCATCTAGTCCAACACTCTGTCACACAGCGGCCAAAATATACCAGGTGCCATCAGGAGGTCCAGCAGTGGGGCCAGGGCACCAAAAGCCCTCCCACTGCTGCCTCCTCCAGCACCAAGAATAGAGTGCATCACCTGCCCCAGACTGAGAGTTCCCATCTATACCCTGTGGCTAATAGCCACTGATGGACTTCTGCTCCAGATGTTTATCTAATTCCCTCTTGAAACTGTCCATGCTTGTAGCTGCCACCACCTCCTGTGGCAGTGAATTCCATATGTTAATCACTCTTTGGGTGAAGAAGTATTTCCTTTTATCTGTTCTAACCCGACTGCTCAGCAATTTCATGGAGTGCCCACGAGTTCTTGTATTGTGAGAAAGGGAGAAAAGGACTTCTTTCTCAACCTGCTCAATCCCATTCATAATCTTCTAAACCTCGATCATGTCACCCCTCAGCCGTCGTTTCTCCAAGCTAAAGAGCCCCAAGCATTTTAACCTTTCTTCATAGGGAAGGTGTTCCAAAAAACACCTGTACAAAAATGGTAGATGAAATATAGAAAGAGAGTTTGCCCCCGAACTGGAGCACCACCACATGACGTCCCCGGCATGATGACATCACCCGGAAGTCACATTATCACATGGGGGATATTGTGCGGCAATGTCCCTGTTTGAGGATGGGGTTTTCTACACCGGCCAGTTGGCCGGCAGCAGATCGAAGCCCCCAGAAGCAGGGGAACCCCTGCTGGGATCTGGGGGCTGGCAACATTAACATACAATAAGTCTACATCAGGGGTCCCCAACCTTATTGAGCCTGGGGGTACCGTTGGAACTCTGACACAGCACGGTAGGTGGCGTCGTAAGATGGCTGCCGCAAAATGTCTGCTGCAGGAGGCAGAGCCAACCACAAAATGGCGCTTAGTTCTTGCGGCCCTTTCTTGTGCCAGTCTGGTGCAGTGGTTAAGTGCGCAGACTCTAATCTGGGAGAACCGGGTTTGATTCCCCACGCCTTCACTCGCAGCTGCTGGATGACCTTGGGCAAGGCATAATTCTGACAAGAGCTGTCCTTGAAAAAGAGCAGTTTCTGTCAGAGTTCTCTCAGCCCAGCCTCACGGGGTGTCTGTTGTGGGGAGGGGAAGGGAAAGGAGTTTGTCAGCCGCTCTGAGACGCCGAGTGATGGGCGGGGTATAAATCCAATCTCTTCTCTGCTTCCTCTTCTCTTCTCTACACCATATTGGCTCTCAATATTATATTAAATCTATAAACATAAGATTCCCTTAATCCAGTGGCATCCAGTCCCTTGCCATGTGGCCGTTACAGAATGTGTTCCGATGTATGAGCACCCCTTTGTGCCGTGCGCTGGCTCTGCCCTGCTTATTCTACTGAGTAGGCTGTGGTATGGAGGGCAAGGGGGGCAGGCGGGGTTCTGTGCCATGGTAGCCCCCCCCCCGGAGGTTGGCCATCTATGCCCAAATTCATAAAATCAGTTGGAGCAGGGTTTATTCTGATGTCGTGGTTAGGAGCGCGGACTCTAATCTGGAAGAACCGGGTTTGATTCCCCACTCCTCCAGTTGCACATGGCTGAATGACCTTGGGCAAGCCATAGTTCTGATAAGAGCTGTTCTTGAAAAAGAGCAGTTTCTGTCAGAGCTCCCTCAGCCCCACCGACCTCACAGGGTGTCTGTTGTGGGGAGGGGAAGGGAAAGGAGATTGGAAGCCACTCTGAGACTCCGAGTGAAGGGCGGGGTATAAAGCCAATCTCTTCTCCTTCTTCTTCTTCTTCTTACCTGCCCAGGGAAATGCTGGTCGCCCCTTTGGGGTCAGGAAGCCATTTTTCTCCAGGCCAGTTTGCTGAATCTTCCTGTGCCCATCGCTTTCACAAGGTTCCAGCTCCAGGTTGGGAAATTTCTGGAGATTTGGGGGGTGGAGCCTGAGGGGGGTGGAGCTTGGGGGCGGGAGGGACTTCAGTGGGACCCAATGCCATAGAGTCCACCCGCCAAAGCAGCTATCATCTCCAGGAGAACTGATCTTGGAAGTGTGGGGATGGGTTGTCATTCCGGTAGACCTCCAGGAGCTGGCCTTGCCTGGAGGTTGGCAACCCTATTCCAAAAAGCAAGTGGCGCTTGGGGTTGCCAGCCTCCAGTTTGGCCCTGGAGAGATCTCCCAGAATTACAACTGACCTCCAGACGATGGCGATCAGCTTCCCTGGAGGAAAAAAATGGCAACTTTGGGGAGTGATCTGCTGGAGGCCCCTCCCTTTCCCACGTACCGCCCTGCACAAGCTCCACCCCCAAGCCTCCAGGGGTTTCCCCAACCCACATTTGGCATCCCTAGACCGGAGCTTCAAAAGCGGGCAAGGACACAGAGGGTGCCCTCAGGTTGAAGAAGCTGCCCGCTTCCCCTTCAAGCATTTATTAGGCACAGACTGTCGGAAGTTCCAGATGTGATGTCCCCCGTCTCAGACCTCCAGACTGAGTGGCCAGAGAGACTAGATAGCTAGACAGACACACTGACCTTAGAATCATAGAATGTTAGAGTTGGAAGGAACCTTGCAGGTCATCTAGTCCAACCCCCTGCACTCTGCAGGAGCACAGCCGAAAGATAGCCCTACGTACCTACAACATACCCAAAAGATGGTCGTCCAGCCTCCACTTGAAAACGTCCAGGGAAGAAGCATCCACCACCTCCCAAGGCATTCTGTTCCACTGCTCAACCACTCTTACAGTTAGGAAGTTTCTCCTGATATCTAGCTGGTAACGACTCCCTTGTAACTTCCACCCGTTAGCTCTAGTCTTGCAATCTGGAGCAAGAGAGAATAGATCTGCTCCATCTTTTACATGACAGCCCTTCAGATACTTGAAGACTGCCATCCTGTCCTCTCTGAGCCTTCTCTTTCCCAGGCTAACCATACCCAACTCTTTCAGCCTTTTCTCCTAAGACTTGGATTCCAACCCTCTCACCATCCTGGTCGCCCTCTTCTGGACCCGCTCGAGCTTGTCGACATCCTTCCTAAAATGTGGTGCCCAAAACTGGACACAGGGCTCCAGGTGAGGCCTGACCATAGCAGAACAGGGCGGAACGACCACCTCCCGTGATCTGGATGCAATGCTTCTGTTAATGCATCCTAAGATTGCATTAGCTTTCTTCACAGCCACATCGTACTGCAGGCCACATCGTACCTTCCTGTTTCTACTCTTCTGTTACTATCCTCTATGAAATGCAGATTGGATTCTCAGGGATCAACTTCCCCTTCCTCCTTCTCTCTCTCCCTCTCTGGATGAAGACATGCTCTCTACCTGCACATACCAAGAAAGGGACATGCAGTCCTCCCTTGGCACCACAAGGCAGTTGGGCCTCTCGACATCCGTCTCCATCCTTTAGCTCAGGGGTACATAAGAACAGAAGAACAGAAGAGAAGCCAATGTTGAATCAGGCCAATGGCCCATCCAGTCCAACACTCTGTCACACAGCGGCCAAAATATACCAGGTGCCATCAGGAGGTCCAGCAGTGGGGCCAGGACACTAGAAGCCCTCCCACTGCTGCCCCCTCCAGCACCAAGAACAGAGTGCATCACCTGCCCCAGATTGAGAGTTCCCATCTATACCCTGTGGCTAATAGCCACTGATGGACTTCTGCTCCATATGTTTATCCAATTCCCTCTTGAAACTGTCCATGCTTGTAGCTGCCACCACCTCCTGTGGCAGTGAATTCCATATGTTAATCTCTCTTTGGGTGAAGAAGTACTTCCTTTTATCTGTTCTAACCCGACTGCTCAGCAATTTCATGGAGTGCCCACGAGTTCTTGTCTTGTGAGAAAGGGAGAAAAGTACTTCTTTCTCAACCTGCTCAATCCCATTCATAATCTTATAAACCTCGATCATGTCATCCCTCAGCCGTCGTTTCTCCAAGCTAAAGAGTCCCAAGCATTTTAACCTTTCTTCATAGGGAAGGTGTCAAACATAAGGCCCGGGGGCCACAACAGGCCCATCGAGGGCTCTTACCGGGCTCGCAAGCAACTGGTTATGTATGGAAATGTAAGGTATTCCCCTTTTTATAATATCCCTTTGAGAAAAAACTTAATCTTGCATGTGATTAAATACATTTATTGTGGCTCTTGTGGGTTCCCCAGTAAAACGATTGCTTTCACTGCTGGGAATCAATTGCTTTTGTTTGCATTTTGAGTAAAAAAATAATATTGTCAATTGGGTTTGCCTGGGTCCTTTATTAAGTTTATGTCTCTGGTAAAGGTAAAGGTTCCCTTGCTCGAAAGCCAGTCGAATCCGACTCTAGGGTTGTTGTGCTCATCTCCATTTCAAAGCCGAAGAGCCAGCGCTGTCCGAAGACGTTTCCGTGGTCATGTGGCCGGCATGACTAAACACCAAGGCGCACGGAACGCTGTTACCTTCCCACCGAAGTGGTACCTTTTTATCTACTTGCAGTTTCTTGCTTTCGAACTGCTAGGTTGGCAGGAGCTGGAACTAGAGATGGGAGCTCACTCCGTCATGCGGCACTCTCAGGTCTCGAACTGCTGAACTACTGACCTTCCACAGCCTGCAGTTCAGCGTCTTAACCACTTGAGCCACCACAGCTCCATGTCTCTGGTACTTGGCATTACATTTTATGGCATGCAAGGCCCGGCCCGGCCCAACAAAGTGAAATTCATGTCTGATCTGGCCCTTGTAACAAATGAATTTGACGCCTCTGCTTTAGCTAGTAAGTCGGTACTCTATCCTGTCTCTGCTCTTTCCTATCCAAAGTGTACTTCTCAAATAAAGACAGGAGTATTTCTCTTCTCAACTTGCAGCGTGGCTCTGTGTAGCTTTGTAAGCTGAGTAACCTGGTTAAAGTGACGCTCCTGCGTTTGTAGCTTTCTTTAAGCCCTCTGCTAACCAACGGTGCCTGGACTAACCACACCAGTTAACCTCGATACAGACCTCTGGCAACATATGTACACATCATGCGCCCACCGGCCATAATAATGAGATCAAAAGTTACCCCGGAGCGTAATTTCAACTTGTGTTAATGTTAAAGAGAATTGTTATAAAATGATGTATAGATGGTATATGACTCCAAAGAAAATTGCTAATATAAATGAGAGTATGTCTAGCAAATGTTGGAAATGTAGAAAGAAAGAGGGCTCATTTTACCATATGTGGTGGACTTGTGATAAAGCCATGAGTTATTGGTCAGAGATTCATAATGAAATACAGAAGATTCTGAAATGTACTTTTAAGAAAGATCCACAAATCTTGTTGTTAGGTCTTAAACTGGAAGAATTAAATGTAACCAAGAGAACATTGTTATGGTACTTGGTCACAACAGCTAGAATGACTTATGCACAATTCTGGAAACAAGAAAAGATTCCTGAAATATGGGAATGGATTAAGAAGATGCTTTTTATGACTGAAATGGACAAAATGACAAGAAAGCTTAATAACGAAGAAGACGAAGCATTTTTTGAAGAATGGAAAGATTTTAAAGACTATCTTGAGAAAAATTGGGATGTTAAAAATAGATTGATCTGCTTTGACAGTTATTAAGGAGAAAGCAAGAAAAAGAACGATAAGATTGCTAAAATGTTACCTAATTTGATCATGGAAATGACATATTTTGTGAATGGTAATTAGATAATAGAGTTTATAAGGGGGTAAGAGCATTGCGGGAAGCCTTGTACTGGGGGGAGTGGGGAGAAAAGAAAAAAAGGTATGTGATATTTATAAGATGGAATTTTAACTATGTGAAACATATCCTATAATAAAATGTTTTTTAAAAAAAAGTTACCCCGGAGCGCGAGGTTACCAGCACCCACGACAACGAGAAAGCCTCCGTAACAGCGGCGGGGCGGGCATCAGGATTTGGTCACCCGTGTCCGGAATTCAGCAAACGGGAGGAGACGCGACACCATGCTTCTCTGCAGGCATTCTCGGCGTCAAGGGACATCCATGTCAAAGTCACATCAGACCACCCGGAGAGACGGCGACTTCATTGGCAGACAACGGACGGGATGGGCCCACTCCTCGACTTGGCCTGGTTTGGATTCCGGATCAACGCGGGCAGTGACAGTTACGACCGTTAAGGGCAGGGCGGTGGGATTCCACGTCTGGAACAGGAATAGTTTTCATTGCGCCGGTGAACAATGGGAGAGAGAGCTCTGGCGGGCACCTAGGGATGCCAACTCTGTATTGGAGAATTCCTGGAGGTTAGAAGGCAGCGGGGAAAGAGGAAGAGCAAACGCGAGATGGGTTGACGCCGTCAAGGAAGCCACGGCCCTCGGTTTGCAAGACCCGAGCAAGACCATTTACAAGAGGACATTGATTCAGAAGGTCACCATAAGTTGGAAACGACTTGATGGCACATAGCACACACACAAACCTAGGGAAGGCGGGGTGTGGGGATGGGAGAGACCTCGGCGGGGTATGATGCCGTAGAGTCCACCCTCCAAAAGTAGCCGTTTTCTCCAGAGGAACTGAGTTATATCATTTGGAGATCGGCTGCAATGCCGGGGGGGGGTCTCCAGGCTCCACCTGGAGGTTGGCAAGCCTACATGAGGCATCAGCTTTCATCTTCAAGCACTGTTGATTTTTTTAAGATTTTTTTTTTTATTACCACCAAACCGGTGGAGAGCCAGTTTGGTGTAGCGGTTAAGTGTGTGGACGCTAATCTGGGAGAACTGGATTTGATTCTCCAGTCCTCCTCTTGCAGCTGCTGGATGACCTTGGGTCCATCATAAGTTCTTTCAGAGGTGTTCTCTCAAGGACAGTCCTGGAAAGAGCTCTCTCAGCCCCGCCTACCTCACAGGGTGTCTGTTGTGGGGAGGGGAAGGGAAAGGAGATGGTAAGATGCTCTGAGACTCCGAGTGAAGGGCAGATCTTCTTCAACAGATCAAACCAAACCAAACCAAATATAGAGCAATAGTTCCGTTTAGGGGACAGCAAGAAGCATTGTTAATTTGACATTTATCGACTCTGGTCTGTCATCTTTCAAGACGGGCTGTGGCTCAGTGCTAGACCCTCTGCTTGGCATGCAAAGGGTCCCAAGTTCAATCCCCAGTAAAGGTAAAGGTTCCCTTGCTCGAAAGCCAGTCGAATCCGACTCTAGGGTTGCGGTGCTCATCTCCGTTTCAAAGCCAAAGAGCCAGCGCTGTCCGAAGACGTTACCGTGGTCATGTGGCCAGCATGACTAAACACCAAGGCGCACGGAACGCTGTTACCCTCCCACCAAAGTGGTACCTATTTATCCACTTGCAATTTCTTGCTTTTGAACTACTAGGTTGGCAGGAGCTGGAACTAGAGACGGGAGCTCACTCCGTCTTGCGGCACCCAGGTCTCGAACTGATGAACTGCTGACCTTCCACAGCCTGCAGTTCAGCGTCTTAACCACTTGAGCCACCGCAGCTCCTTCAATCCCCAGTATCTCCAGTTAAAAGATCTGACAAAAAGGTGATGGGAAAGACCTCCACCTGAGACCCTGGAGAGCGGTTGCCAGTTTGATTAGGCAATACTAGCCTCCATGGACAGATGTTCTGATTCAGTATCAGACAGCTTGATATGTAAACACTGGGCAGGGGTCGTGGCTGAATGGCAGAGCATCTGCTTGGCATGCAGAAGGTCCCAGGTTCAATCCTCGGCATCTCCAGTTAAAAAGGACCAGGCAGGAGGTGATGGGAAAGGCCTCTGCCTGAGACCCTCGAGAGCTGTGAAGAGGGGCTGTAGCTCAGTGGTAGAGCCTCTGCTTGGTATGCAGAAGGTCCCAGGTTCAATCCCTGGCATCTCCAGTTAAAAAGGACTAGGCAGAAGGTGATGGGAAAGACCTCCACCTGAAACCCTGCAGAGCTGTGAAGAGGGGCTGTAGCTCAGTGGTAGAGCATCCGCTTGGCATGCAGAAGGTCCCAGGTTCAATCCCCGGCACCTCCAGTTAAAAAGGACCAGGCAGGAGGTGATGGGAAAGGCCTCTGCCTGAGACCCTGGAGAGCTGTGAAGAGGGGCTGTAGCTCAGTGGTAGAGCATCCGCTTGGCATGCAGAAGGTCCCAGGTTCAATCCCCGGCACCTCCAGTTAAAAAGGACCAGGCAGGAGGTGATGGGAAAGGCCTCTGCCTGAGACCCTGGAGAGCTGTGAAGAGGGGCTGTAGCTCAGTGGTAGAGCATCCGCTTGGCATGCAGAAGGTCCCAGGTTCAATCCCCGGCACCTCCAGTTAAAAAGGACCAGGCAGGAGGTGATGGGAAAGGCCTCTGCCTGAGACCCTGGAGAGCTGTGAAGAGGGGCTGTAGCTCAGTGGTAGAGCATCCGCTTGGCATGCAGAAGGTCCCAGGTTCAATCCTCGGCATCTCCAGTTAAAAGGACCAGGCAGAGGAAACCCACTTAAGTAAAACAGAAAAAACTGCTCTGAAGTCAAAATGGTTTGGCCAGCAATTCTTAGCAGCTGGCCCTAATAAAGCAAGGAGAGTAGCAATCTTTATAGCTAACTCACTGCACTTTAAGTGTGAAAAAATATTAGCTGATCCAATGGGTAGATATCTATTTGCACAGGGTACAGTTGATTCAGAAGTAATAACTTTAGCGTCCATTTATGCCCCAAATAAACAGCAAACATAGTTTATTGAGGAGACTCTAATAAAGCTTAAAGAGTTTCAGGAGGGTGCACTGGTTATAGGGTGTGACCTGAACATGATCATAGACGACCAACTAGAGAGAACAAAAAGAAATTCCAAATCTAAAATGGGGGGGGGAAGAGGTACATGGCACTGAGAGACTTGCTCCAGAAACACCTGTTGTGTGATGTATGGAGACTGATGCATCATGAAGAACATAAGAACATAAGAGAAGCCAATGTTGAATCAGGCCAATGGCCCATCTAGTCCAACACTCTGTCACACATCGGCCAAAATATCCCAGGTGCCATCAGGAGGTCCAGCAGTGGGGCCAGGACACTAGAAGCCCTCCCACTGCTGCCCCCTCCAGCACCAAGAATAGAGTGCATCACCTGCCCCAGACTGAGAGTTCCCATCCTGTTCCCTGTGCCTAATAGCCACTGATGGACTTCTGCTCCAGATGCTTATCCAATTCCTTCTTGAAACTGCCCATGCTTGTAGCTGCCACCACCTCCTGTGGCAGTGAATTCCATATGTTAATCACTCTTTGGGTGAAGAAGTATTTCCTTTTATCCGTTCTAACCCGACTGCTCAGCAATTTCATGGAGTGCCCACGAGTTCTTGTATTGTGAGAAAGGGAGAAAAGGACTTCTTTCTCCACCTGCTCAATCCCATTCATAATCTTATAAATCTCGATCATGTCACCCTTCAGCCGTCGTTTCTCCAAGCTAAAGAGCCCCAAGCATTTTAACCTTTCTTCATAGGGAAGGTGTTCCAACCCTTTTATCATTCTAGTTGCCCTTCTCTGCACTTTTTCCAATGCTATAATATCCTTTTTGAGATGTGGCGACCAGAACTGTACACAGTATTCCAAATGAGGTCGCACCAATGATTTATACAGGGGCATGATGATACTGGCTGATTTGTTTTCAATTCAAGGAAAGAGACTACTCATATTACTCGCCGAGACAGCGTATATACACGAGAATAGACTACGTGTTGGTCTCAGATACATTAATCAATAGAGTTTTGGACTCCAGTATTGGCCCATTCATGTGGTCAGACCACGCTTATGTAGAGTGTAGACTAAGGAAAAAAGAGATAATAAGCAGAAACAACACGTGGAAGTTAAACAATTCTATTTTATTGAGGGATTCTTGTAGAGGGGCCTTGAAAGAGACAATAACTAACTATTTTCGAGAAAACGACAATGGAGATGTAGACATATTCACGTTATGGGAGGCTTTCAAAGCGGTGATTAGAGGGAGACTGATTGCACTAGCCTCTAGTATAAAGAAAGAAAAGGAGATGCAAATTAACACCATATTCACAGGCTGGAACATGCTACACAAAAACCCTGGTAATAAAGACATATATAAGGAGCTTTTAGCTGAACGCAGGATCTTAGAAACGTTAGAAACAACAAGGATACAGAAAAACATACTCTTCTTAAAACAACAGTTTTGGCAGAAGAATCCTAAGAACTTAAAAATCCTAAAATGGAGAGTGAACCGAAGAGTCTCTGAACGTAGGATCTTTGTCATTCGAGACTCAAGGAATCACAGATATACGGACAGGAACAAAATCGCTAACTGTTTTGCAGACTTCTACCAAAAAATATATACTACCGAGAATCCTCCAGTTCAAGAGATTCAAAGACTTCTTTCAGAAAAGAAACTGTGTAAGGAACTTTCGTCTGATCAGAATCCTTCCTGAGCTAAGACAAAAATGTGTGAGCCAGAGGCTAAAAAACTGTGAGCTAGCTCACACTAACTCAGTTTAGGGGGAACACTGGTCGTGGCTTGCCTTCAGTCACCCAATGAAAATCCTTCTTGTGCTGGGGTGGCAGCCACTGCCAAGGTAACATTTAGAAAAACAAAATCTGTACAGTCAATCAAACCTCCAGTGGCCAATCAGAAGCTGTGCTGGGCACGAGTCCCACCCAGTTTCTAAAAACACACAGTGGGCACCAGGAAAGACGTCGGCGGGCCTACAGGCACTTTGTTGGTGATATCTATTCTGGCATCTTTCATAGGAACTGGATCTAGCAAGCTGCTTGCTTTCCCCCACTGCTCCACATGTAGCTGCTGGTGTGACCTTGGGTCGGACATAAGTTCTTTCAGAGCTGTTCTCTCAAGGGCAGTCCTCACAAGAGCTCCTTCAGCCCCACCTGCCTCACAGGGTGTCTGTTGTGGGGAGGGGAAGGGAAAGAAGATTGTAAGCCACTCTGAGATTCCTTCAGGTAGTAAAGGGCAAGGTATATATCAAACCTCTTCTCTGTCTGCCATTCTAAGCACAACAAATAACATCTGCAGTGTTCCCTCTACGCTGAGTTAACGTGAGCTAGCTCACAGTTTTTTCGCCTCCGGCTCACGCGTTTTTGTCTTAGCTCAGGAAGGATGGGCTCCAGAACAAACTGATTTATACAGTAGCCAAATCGCTCGCTCACAACTTTAATGCCAGTAGCTCACAAAGTAGAATTTTTGTTCATAAGGCTCCACAGCTTAGAGGGAACATTGAACATCTGTTCCAGATTTCTGAAGGATGTTTCGCCCAGATGTACACTGCGGCCCGCCTGCTGAAGTAATCTAGAAGTCTATCGCTGAAGTCATCTATAAGTACTTTCCCTTGAGACATTTCCGATTTTCTGCGCAGCAACGGGTTTCAGTTTCACAGAAAGACAGCAGTTCCTAGAATCGCCACCTCTGACAAGAAGTCAGCATCTCCGGAGAAGAAATTCCTGTTGCGTAACCCCTGGCATGGCAGAAACACCTCCAGCTCTTGCAGACGTTTCCTGGGAGATCCAAAAATACACCCTTCATGCCACGGCCGGTGAGCACAGTCGGTTTCGACACGTCTACACTTTCCCTGAGGAGGCTTTTGCGCTTGTTGTGGGCAATCTGTTTTACACGAGGGACGCGAATAGGGTGACGCCCCCGTCTGAAATGTGGTCGTCCAATACATCACCCCAAAGTCCCACCGTCTTATTGTGCGGCCATGTGTACACCATGTCTCAAGATGTCTTTCGAAGGGGGATTCTTTGATTTTTAATTTCAATTCAATTAGTTTCACGTGTCCTTCACTTATCTCCCCAACGGGGACCGGAAGCAACTCACATCATTCGCCGCTCCTCCACTTTCTCCTCACGACAACCGGGTGAGGTCGGTTAGGGGGAGAGAGGGTGAGTGGTCCAAGGCCACCCAGCGAATTCCCATGGCATGAGCGGGGATTCAAACACAGGTCTCCCCAGATACTAGTCCGACACGCTTACCCCCTACCTACGGAGAACCAGTTTGGTGTAGTGGTTAAGAGTGTGGACTCTAATCTGGGAGAACCCGGTTTGATTCCCTGCTCCTCCACTTGCAGCTGCTGATGTGAACTTGGGTCAGTCACAAGATAGGATGCAATCTTAGGATGCATTAACAGAAGCATTGCGTTCAGATCACGGGAGGTGGTAGTTCCGCTCTGTTCTGCTATGGTCAGGCCTCACCTGGAGTCCTGTGTCCAGTTTTGGGCACCACATTTTAGGAAGGATGTTGACAAGCTTGAGTGTGTCCAGAAGAGGGCAACCAGGATGGTGAGAAGGTTGGAATCTAAGTCTTATGAGGAAAGGCTGAAAGAGTTGGGTATGTTTAGCCTGGGAAAGAGAAAACTTAGAGGGGACATGATTGCCGTCTTCAAGTATTTGAAGGGCTGCCATGTAAAAGATGGAGCAGATCTATTCTCTCTTGCGCTGGATGGCAAGACTAGATCTAATGGGTAGAAATTATAAGGGAGTCATTACCGGCTAGATATCAGGAGAAACTTCCTAACTGTAAGAGTGGTTGAGCAGTGGAACAGTCTGCCCCAGGAGGTGGTGGATGCTCCTTCCCTGGACGTTTTCAAGCGGAGGCTGGACGACCACCTTTTGGGTATGTTGTAGGTATGTAGGGCTCTCTTTTGGCTATGCTCCTGCAGAGTGCAGGGGGTTGGACTAGATGACCTGCAAGGTCCCTTCCAACTCTAACATTCTATGATTCTTTCAGAGCTGTTCACTCAAGAGCAGTGCTCAAAAGAGCTCTCTCAGTTCCACCTAGAGTCTGTCGTGGGGAGGGGGAAGGAAAGGAGCATGGAAGCCACTCTGAGACTCCGAGTGAAGGGCGGGGTATAAATCCAATCTCCTCCTCCTCCTCTTCTGCTTCTACACCACATTGGCTCGCTCGTTAGACAAATACCTGGTGGATCAGGCCACCAATGGCTATATTCAGAAGCAGAGTGTCAGAACAGTTTCTGTCAGGAGCTCTCTCAGCCCAGCCTACCTCACAGGGTGTCTGTTGTGGGGAGGGGAAGGGAAAGGAGCTTGTAAGCCGCTCTGAGACTCCCTTGGGTAGAGAAGGGCGGGGTATAAATCCAAACTCTTCTTCTTCTTCTACCTCACAGGGTGTCTGTTGTGGGGAGGGGAAGGGGAAGGAGCTTGTAAGCCGCTCTGAGACTCCCTTGAGTAGGGAAGGGCGGGGTATAAATCCAAACTCTTCTTCTTCTTCTTCTACCTCACAGGGTGCCTGTTGTGGGGAGGGGAAGGGAAAGGAGCTTGTAAGCCGTTCTGAGACTCCCTTGGGTAGGGAGGGGCGGGGTATAAATCCAAACTCTTCTTCTTCTTCTACCTCACAGGGTGTCTGTTGTGGGGAGGGGAAGGGAAAGGAGCTTGTAAGCCGTTCTGAGACTCCCTTGGGTAGGGAGGGGCGGGGTATAAATCCAAACTCTTCTTCTTCTTCTACCTCACAGGGTATCTGTTGTGGGGAGGGGAAGGGAAAGGAGCTTGTAAGCCGTTCTGAGACTCCCTTGGGTAGGGAGGGGCGGGGTATAAATCCAAACTCTTCTTCTTCTTCTACCTCACAGGGTGTCTGTTGTGGGGAGGGAAGGGAAAGGAGCTTGTAAGCCGTTCTGAGACTCCCTTGGGTAGGGAGGGGCGGGGTATAAATCCAAACTCTTCTTCTTCTTCTACCTCACAGGGTGTCTGTTGTGGGGAGGGGAAGGAAAGGAGCTTGTAAGCCGTTCTGAGACTCCCTTGGGTAGGGAGGGGCGGGGTATAAATCCAAACTCTTCTTCTTCTTCTACCTCACAGGGTGTCTGTTGTGGGGAGGGGAAGGGAAAGGAGCTTGTAAGCCGTTCTGAGACTCCCTTGGGTAGGGAGGGGCGGGGTATAAATCCAAACTCTTCTTCTTCTTCTACCTCACAGGGTATCTGTTGTGGGGAGAGGAAGGGGAAGGAGCTTGTAAGCCGCTCTGAGACTCCCTTGGGTAGGGAAGGGCGGGGTATAAATCCAATTTCTTCTTCTTCTTCTACCTCACAGTGTGTCTGTTGTGGGGAGGGGAAGGGAAAGGAGCTTGTAAGCTGCTCTGAGACTCCCTTGGGTAGGGAAGGGCGGGGTATAAATCCAAACTCTTCTTGTTCTTCTACCTCACAGGGTATCTGTTGTGGGGAGAGGAAGGGAAAGGAGCTTGTAAGCCGCTCTGAGATTCCCTTGGGTAAAGAAGGGTGGGGTATAAATCCAATCTCTTCTTCTCCTTCTTCTTCTTCATCAGTGTGGCTGGGGAGGTCAAGAACGGGGGGATTTTGGTGCCTGTGGCAGGGAGGGGACCCCAATTCACATCCAGTTCATTGCACTGGGGGGAGACATTAACCCTCTCCCTTGTCTCAAACTCAGAATCTCACTCATGCCGTGACGTCCTCCCCTTTTCTAAACTGTGTCGTAGAAAAACACGCTACAGGGCTCCTGCCAACCTTCCCCCGCCAAGACAAATAGCCCCAACCGGACGTTATGAAGATAGCACGGGGCGAGGTTTAAATCCGCCCACAGTTTTAACCCCATGTTTAGCTTAAGATGTATTGCACGGTGTTCGGGGGGGTTGCTAACCTGGATCTCGCCGGATCTCAGAAGCTAAGCCGGGTTGGCCGTGGCTGGCATTCAGATGGGGGGCCACCACCAAGGAAGTCCAGGGCTGCGACGCAGGGGCAGGCAATGGCAGAGCGCCTCTGAAACATCTCTTGGCTTTACCTGTGTGGCCCAGTGTCAGGAACAGAGGTTGCAGGACCCAGCCTTGCATGCTCATTGCATTCACCTGTGAGACTGTGTTACCTGCGAGAGTCATATTTGTAGACCTCCCTAATCTGTCTACAAGTAAAGGTAAAGGTTCCCTTGCTCGAAAGCCAGTCGAATCCGACTCTAGGGTTGCGGTGCTCCTCTCCGTTTCCAAGCCAAAGAAGCCAGCGCTGTCCGAAGACGTTTCCGTGGTCATGTGGCCGGCATGACTAAACACCAAGGCGCACGGAACGCTGTTCCCTTCCCGCCGAAGCGGTGCCTATTCATCTACTCGCAATTTCTTGCTTTCGAACTGCTAGGTTGGCAGGAGCTGGAACTAGAGACGGGAGCTCACTCCGTCATGCGGCACTCTCAGGTCTCGGACTGCTGAACTACCGACCTTCCGCAGCCGGCAGTTCAGCGTCTTCACCACTTGAGCCACCGCAGCTCCTGGCAAGTAAGAGGTGTTAATTAGGGAGTTGGAATTCTTACCAGCTGTGGCCTTAGAGGAGGAGGAGGGACATAAGAAGGAGAGCCATTGTTGTTATTCACGCTCTCCAGGGAGCCGGCTACACTCTGCTGAAACGATCCTGTCCCTCCTCAGCCTGATATGAACCGTTTTAAGGAACTGGCCTCACAGAAGTGAGTTATGGCCTTCGTTGGTTGTGTCACCTTCCTTTTTATCGTCAGTTCGCCGTGGCTTGTCTTGCTTGGATGTTTTCTGCTTGGCGTGCCGCCCTTCTACCTCAACTGATTTTATTCAATTAAATCTAGTCGTTCTTCTTTTTTTAAAAAATTTATTTTATTTTAAAAGAATAAGGAACAGACATTGTCAGAGATACTTTTTAAATAAAAAGGTGGACAGCCTCCTAAAGCTAAAAATAAGATAAAATATAAAACCGTAGTCACTCAGCATATAACTACAATACAGAACGGTGACTTTCTATCATCAGTTGCATAATATGCGAAAGCATAAAAAATTTATAAAACCTCGCACATCAAATATAGACTAACTAAATAACAGTAACTTGCATTTGACTAAATGACAGTAACTTGTATTTGCTAGTTGTTCTTCTTTTTAAAACCTTGTGCACAGAATTGATTTGCTGAATGACTGCATTATCTACACAAAGGAACTCCCAAGGTCTTCCGGACCAGACACCCAGACTAGCCTGACCACGCCCCCCACCCTTTTTCGGTTTTAGCCTGATCTCTCCAGAACTTCTCCAGTGAATGCTCCCTTCTCATTTGGTGGCCAAAGTATTTGAGCTTCGGCTTCAGTCTCTGGCCTTCCAGGGAACAGTCAGGGTTGATTTCTTTTAGGATTGACTGATTTGATCTCCTTGCAGTCCAAGGGACTCTCAAGAGTCTTCTCCAGCACCATAGTTCAAAAGAATCTATTCTTCGGCGCTCGGCCTTCCTTATAGTCCAACTCTCGCAGCCATACATTACTACGGGGAATACCATTGCTTTGACCATGCGGACTTTTGTTGGCAAGGTGATGTCTCTGCTTTTTATCGTGCTGTTTAGGTTTGCCATCGCTTTCCTCCCCAGGAGCAGGGGTCTTTTAATTTCACGTCTGCAGTCACCATCTGCAGATTGAAGGTCAAAGAAGAAGGGGACGGCAAAGGATGAGATGGTCAGACAGTGTCACCGATGCAACGAACATGAAATTGAGCAAGCTTCAGCGGACAGCGGAAGACAGGAGGGCCTGGCGTGATCTGGTCCAGGGGGTCGCGAAGAGTCGGACTCGACTATGTGACTGAACAACAACTCCAGAACTTAGAAGCTAGCCAGGGACAGCCCTGCCTTAGTGGCAATAATAATAATCAATAATGTATTATTATTGTGTGCAGAGTAGGCAGGAGATCCTAAGATTAGTGTGAGCCGGCACACTGTTTTTTAGCCTCCGGCTCACACATCGTTATCTTAGCTCAGGGAGGAGGGCCTCCAGAGCAAACTCATTTCTACAGCAACCCAACCGCTCGCTCACAAACTTTAATGCCCAGTAGCTCACCAAGTAGGAGCTGCGGTGGCTCAAGTGGTTAAGACACTGAATTGCAGGCTGTGGAAGGTCAGTAGTTCAGCAGTTCGAGACCCGGGTGCCGCATGACGGAGTGAGCGCCCGTCTCTGGTTCCAGCTCCTGCCAACCTAGCAGTTCGAAAGCAAGAAATTGCAAGTAGATAAATAGGTACCACTTCGGTGGGAAGGGAACAGCGTTCCATGCACCTTGGTGTTTAGTCATGCCGGCCACATGACCACGGAAACGTCTTCGGACAGCGCTGGCTCTTTGGCTTGGAAACGGAGATGAGCACCTCAACCCTAGAGTCGGATTCGACTGGCTTTTGAGCAAGGGGAACCTTTACCTTTAGCTCACCAAGTAGAATTTTTGCTCACAAGACTCCACAACTTAGGGGGAGCATTGGGCGTGCACGTACACTTATTCAGATACCTAGATTCAGGAGCCGTGCCGGTCTGAAGTGACAGATATCTGAAAACGTGTGCGTGCACACAAAGGTTTATACCCAGAATAAAACTTTGTGGGGTCTTAAAGGTGCCCCTGGACTCAAAACTCTGTTCTATTGCTTCAAACCAACAGGGCTACTCACCTGAAGCTGTTTAGGGATGTGTGTGTGTTAAGTCCCGTCAAGTTACTTGTGATTTATGGTGACCCTATGCATCTCCTACGATCGACAATAAATCAAAAAATAGGCTGACCCTCAGTGCTTCCATATGGAGGAGGAGGAGGAGGAGGAGGAGGAGGAGATTGGATTTATACCCCGCCCTTCACTTGGGAATCTCAGAGTGGCTTACAAACTCCCTTCCCTTCCCCTCCCCGCAGCAGAACACCCTGTGAGGTAGGTGGGGCTGAGAGAGCTCTGACAGAAACTGCTCTTTCAGGGAAAAGAATGCAATCCCTCAAATAAGTTTTTTTTTATAACAGTTATTCACATATCCATATTGCTGCCTAATCCATAAGTACAGAAAGAAGTGGGTGGTCGGTTGACGAAACTCCCCGGAGTTGGATTTCATTTCATTCACAACGTCATCCGAACGCAACTGAAGCACTGTGGTAATTTCTCCTGAAAACCTACTATTCAAGATGTCTTCCCATGGTGTTCCATGCCATGATTTCCAAGTACTAGATTGTATCCTCATCCATTTTACTGGAAAATCTTGTCCCGGGCATAAAAACAAATCAATCTCCTACGATCAACGGCATTGCTCGGGTCTTGCATACGGAGGGCCTGTGTGGTTTCCTTAATGGAGTCAGGGTTCAAGAGTGTTCACTGTTTGTGGCCAAAGATCATTATGATTGAGCAGATAAAACGCACTAGCAAAACATGAGCAAAGAACAACAAATGACAAAGCTATAATGTTAAGAACACATCAGAGTTCATCACAACAGATTAGCACCTGCTTTGCGTGCTGGGGAAAGAGACTCAACCACTAAGTGTAGCCGCCAAGCAATGCTTCCTCTAAGCTGTGGAGTCTTGTGAGCAAAAATTCTACTTTGTGAGCTCCTGGCGTTAAAGTTGTGAGCGAGAGATTTGGCTGCTGCATGAATTAGTCTGCTCCGGAGCCCTCCTTCCCGAGCAAAGGCAAAAATGTGTGAGCCGGAGGCTAAAAAACTGTGAGCTAGCTCACACTCACTCAGCTGAGAGGGAACCCTGCTGCCAAGGCGAACCGTGCTACTCTGTAAGAGACATACAGAGCCGCATCAGAAGGGAGGAGGGATAGTTTTTCCACCACGGGGGGAAAAATGAAGCCTTCTAAGATTTCTCCAGTGAATTTGTTTCTGGGCTCTGTATACAAAGGGCAGAACAGAATGCAGTGTGGAAGGTCACTGGGAACAAAGGCTCCGCAAATACAAAACCAGACAGCCATTGGTATTTGTGTATGGCGGCCGTCCAGGATGACTGAAGGCCCCGCTATTGGCCCTCCAGAGGAACTGGCTGGCCGCTGTGTGAGAAAGGATGCTGGACTAGATGGACCACTGGTCTGATCCAACAGGGCTCTTCTGATATTCTTATGAAGGCCTCAAACTTTATGCCCTGCTGTTGGCCCCCCAGAGGAACCGGCTGGCCACTGTGGGAGACAGGAGGCTGGACTAGAGGGACTGTTGGTCTGATCTAGCAGGGCTCTTCTGATGTTCTTATGAAGGCCTCAGCCTCTCTGCCCTGCTGTTGGCCCTCCAGAGGAACTGGTTGGCCACTGGGTTAGACAGGATGCTGGACTAGATGGACCCTCACTGGTCTGATCTAAGCAGGGCTCTTCTGATGTTCCCATCGGCTTTCTTTATTGTCCGGCTCTCACACCCATACACAGCAATTGGGAATAATGAATTATCTTGATCTTGATCGCCAGCAACACATCCTTATGCTTGCTGTCCTTTGCGGCTGTCCTTCCCAGTCTCCGTCTCCTTCTGTTTTATTTAGGGACAGCGACAACGTAACTGAGTAGAACAAGTTCAACTGTTTATCGACACTAAGTTGAAAATCTATTGTCGATAGCCTTACTAACTTGTCCCTAACTTAGCTGAGTTTGTTACGGTTTGATTAGAGAGCCCCCTGCTGTTACACTACGTCTGTACATCATCGGGTGTTGCGGTGGTGTTACATTTATAGCAATCCTTCACCTCCTGGTTTTACAAGAAAATCCATTGGGAACGACTGTTTTAGCATAATATCCTGTGATGTCTGGAATTCCACCTTAACTGACATTCAGGAACTGCAAATGCGTGTGTGTTTTCATACTGGAGATAGAAACTGGAATTTGGGGGGAGTTGGCATCAGATTTTTATTTTATTTTTTAATGCACGGAACGAGAGGAAAAATTAGAAACTTCAAACTGTAGGCTTCACATGCTCACGTCGAGGGAACCTGGGAGACTCTGCAGCTTGATTTCCGCCCCCAGCACTGATGTAAACGGTTGTTGTTGTTCAGTCACACAGTCGAGTCCGACTCTTTGCGACCCCATGGACCACATCATAGAATCATAGAGTTGGAAGAGAGGCCAGACAGACCATCTAGTCCGACCCCCTGCCCGATGCAGGACCAGCCTAAAACGTCTCTGACAAATATTCGTCCAGCCTCTTCTTGAAAGCTGCCGGCGAAGGGGTGCTCACCACCTCCCTAGGCAGCCGTTTCCACCTTTGAACCACTCAGACCGTGAAAAGGTTTTTCCTAATATCCGGCCGATACCTTTCTGCGTGTCATTTAAACCTGTTGTTTCGGGTCCTGTCCTCTGCTGCCGACTGGAACAGTTCCTTGCTCTTGTTTTAAATATTTAAAGAGAGCCAGGGCTATTTCTGGGCAGGAACGCACAGGAACGGCGTTCCGGCTGGCTCCCCAGTTGGCCACGCCCAGCAGGAACTCATTAGCATAACAGGCCACACCCAACAGCAGGAACTCATTAGGATTGGCTACATTAGGGCTGTGTGTGGCCTAACATGCAAAGGAGTCCCTGCTCCAAAAAAAAGCCCTGGCTTTTGACAACAAACCAGGTAAACAGAATAAGAAGCAAAAGGTGGGTGTGGCTGGATGACCGCCCTTCTGGCAACATGGGGTGTGTGGCCTAATAGGCTAATGAGCTGTGCGGTCAGGGGTGTGGCCTAATATGCTAATCAGTTTCTGCTGTCGGGTGTGGCCTGTTATGCTAATAAGTTCCTGCTGGGCTCCGGATTGCAAGACTAGATCTAATGGGTGGAAATGACAAGGGAGCCGTTACCGGCTAAATATCAGGAGAAACTTCCTAACTGTGTAAGGGCGGCTGAGCAGTGGAACAGTCTGCCTCGGGAGGTGGTGGATGCTCCTTCGCTGGACGTTTTCAAGCGGAGGCTGGATGACCATCTTTCGGGTATGCTGTAGGGCTCTCTTTCGGCTCTGCTCCTGCAGAGAGCAGGGGTTGGACTAGATGACCTGCAGGGTCCCTTCCAACTCTAACATTCTATGATTCTATGAAGACATGTGCACGCACACGAAAACTTATACCCAGAATAAAGCTTCGTTGCCCTTAAAGGTACCATCGGACTCGAACTTCGTTCTGCTGCTTCAGACCAACACGGCTAACCCACCTGAATCTAACTCCCCTCCCCCAATCTTTGGTCTGTTGCAATGTTGCCACATACGTAAAAAGTCAACAATTGGGTGATTGCAGAACCAACAATCCCCTTGTGTATTACTATAACATTCTTGGACAAAAAAGGGAAGGGGACAAAACCTGAACCTAAAACCTAGAATCCAGAACCTGACAAAGGTTAGTCAAATGTAAGAAAGGGGGCCAATACTAAAAACTTAATGAAGGAAATATATAAAAATACATGTATTTATTAATCACAAATGTTAAATTATATAAGGGCCCAATCACACGTTATGTATAAATAACAAACGATAAAACACAAGGTCAATAGTGTGGAATATATTGTACGCTCCTCACTATTGACCTCTGCGGAAGGCCTATATAGGCCGAAACGCGTCAGGTCAGATTTATAAGCCCTTGTGTTTTATCGTTTGTTATTTATACATAACGTGTGGATTGGGCCCTTATATGATTTTAGATTTGTGATTTTAGTTACTACACATTCTTGCCATTCTAACCAGCGACAAATGCTACTGATGCCACGTCTTATAAAAGGTAAAGCTAAAGGTTCCCTTGCTTGAAAGCCAGTCGAATCCGACTCTAGGGTTGCAGTGATCATCTCCGTTTCAAAGCCGAAGAACCAGCGCTGTCCGAAGACGTTTCCGTGGTCATGTGGCCGGCATGACTAAACACCAAGGTGCACAGAACGCTGTTACCTTCCCACCGAAGTGGTACCTATTTATCTACTTGCAATTTCTTGCTTTCGAACTGCTAGGTTCCAGCTTCAGATGCAGCTGATGCGTTCGTTTTCCCCATAAGAGCAAGGGTCTATAACTTGAGCATGCTAAAATTTGAGCACGCCAAAAACGAAGAAATGCAGAAGTCCAGGATCTTGCAAGCTTTCCGGAGCCCTGCGGTTGCCACGAGAGCGAGAATCGACTCCATGGCACGGCATTCGGTGCCTCTGCTAGAAAGAGTGCGCATTCTGAACACTCAGCAGTTTCCGTCGCAGGACCAGGAACTGATTGAGAGCCTGCAATTGCATAATCCCATGCAAGCAAGGTGTGTAGCAAAGGTCACTCACATACGCACCTGCACAATTCTTTGCAGGGGGGACATGTAAAGAAAGCCATAAATTGCCTTGGAACGAATCTGACAGTTCGTATCTAATAGCAGATTTTTTAAAAACTTTATATTTTTTTTATTTTAAGCCCTACAAGCGTATAATAACAAATATGAAATTGTCAATGATCAGTCTTATCCAAATTACTGATAACATAGGCCCAAGTAAGTCACAAAGTAACTGAGGATTGGGGCTTCAGGGAGTGATTAGAGCCGTGTCAGGCTAGGATCTGGGTTCGAATCTTCACTCGGCCATGGAAAGCTGGCTGGCTGGCCATGGGCCAGTCGCATCCTCTCAGCCTAAACTACCTCGCAGGGTTGTTTTGTGAGGGTGAAAACAGAGGGGAGGAAAACTATGTAATCTGCTTTCTCAGGTTTTCAGCTCCTGGTTGGGAAATTTCTGGAGATCTGGGGGGGATATACTGGGGGAGGACAGGGTTTGGGGAGGGGAGAGACCCCGGAGGGGTGTAGTACCATACAGCTCACACATTCCAAAGCCGCCATTGTCTCCAGGGAACAGTTTGGTACAGTGGGTAAGTGCGCAGACTCTACTCTGGGAGAACCCGGGTTCGATTCCCCACTCGTCCACTTGCAGCTGCTGGATGACCTTGGGCGAGCCACAGTTCTGTCAGAGCGGTTCTCTCAAGGGCAGCTCTCTCTTGAGCTCTCTCGGCCCCACCGACCTCACAGGGAGTCTGTTGCGGGGAGGGGAAGGGAAAGGAGTTTGTAAGCCGCTCTGAGACTCTTGAGTGAAGGGTGGGGTATAAATCCAATCTCTTCTTCTTCTGGAGATCAGTTGTTAATCCAGATTCGGATTCTGGAAGATCTCCCGGCTCTACCTGGAGGTTACCAACAACCAGAGAGATACACTGTGAGTAAGGGACACCCAATATCTAATTACAACAATCTCTCGAAAATCTTAATAAAGATCCAAATATTTTATGAAAGGTATAAGTGTAATTTTATATTATAAATTAGTGAAGTAACACAGCACCTATACCATAAAATATTTTGTTCATAACATTTATAACAGGGGAAAACCCCAAACAAGCAATACTTTTAAGGAAAGTTCCAGTAGGAACTCATTGGCATAATAGGCCACACCCAACAGTGGAAACTCATTAGCATATTAGGCCACACCCCCAACAGCACAGCTCATTGGCATATTAGGCCACATCCCCACACCACATGGTCATCCAGTCACACCCACCTTTTGCTTCTTATTCTGCTTACCTTGTTTGTTGTCAAAACTCCAGGGCTTTCTTTGGAGCAGGAACTCCTTTGCATGTTAGGCCACCCAGCCCAAATGCAGCCAATCCTAATGAGTTTCTGCTGTTGGGTGTGGCCTGTTATGCCAATGAGTTCTTGATGGGCGTGGCCAACTCAGGAACCAGCCGGAACGCCGTTCCTGTGCGTTCCTGCCCAAAAATAGCCCTGCTCTTAAGCCAGGGGTGTCAAACGTAAGGCCCGAGGGCCGGAATTGGCTAGTCCAGGGCTCATACCCAGCCTGCCAGCAACTGGTGTGAGGGACGGAAGGCAGGAGGCCACTGTGGAAGGGGACCATGCGAGCGGGCACATGAGATGAAGCATAGTGTGGTCAAAGCTGTCAAGAAACAGAAAGGAAATGGCTGGGGCAGGACTCTGAGGCTGAGGTAAAATAGTGCGGGGGGAATGGCAGCAAAGGCGGAGAAAGAGGAGGCGTGGTTTTCCCCCTTCCCACCTCCTCGGACCACAGCTCGGTGAGGATTGGGGAAGCCACTACCGGGGGGGGGTGTGGAGCCTGTACCCTTTATAAAGTTTATATCTCCAGTACTTGGCATTACATTTTATGGCACACACGGCCTGGCCTGATAAAGTAACATTGATGTCCGATCCGGCCCTCGTAAACAAATGACTTCGACATCCCTGCTCTAAGCGGTCTGCTTCAATCACTTAAAAAATGTCAACAAGGTCCCAAGTCCACGATCTGTCAAAGAAGTCCTCCAGACTATGTCAAAGAAGTCCAGCATGGTCTCCAGATATAATCCGTGCGCACGTGTTGAGGTTCCCTTTTCAAGAAACTATATGTTCCCTCTAAGCTGTGGAGCCTTGTGAGCAAAAATCCTACTTTATGAGCCACCGGCATTAAAGTCGTGAGCGGGCGATTTGGCCACTGCGTAAAGTAGTTTGCTCTGGAGCCCTCCTTCCTGAGCAGAGACAAAAATGTGTGAGCCGGAGGCTGAAAAAACTGTGAGCTAGCTCACACTAACTCAGCTTAGAGGGAACACCGCTAACACTTTTATCTTTGGGCATGTTCATTCAAAGGGCCTTCTGACTCTGACATTCACACGAAGAAAAGACCTGTGGGAGTAAACAGGCACCGAGCTCACCATCTTTTAAACGGAATGCATCTCCGACATTAATCTAGCTCGAAAAGCGGCACAGTATATTTGAGGAGAAGCCCAACCAAGCTCTGCCCAGTGCCCACCTCCGCCTTATTACACCTTGAAGAAAGAATATGAAGAAGGGTCAGGGTTTTTTTTTAAAACATGTGACCAGAGACAAAAAGGGAACTTCCAGGAAAAGAAATGTGCAATTCCGTGTTTGTGCAATTGAAAAATTCAAGACTGCTGCAGGGGCCCCGCGGGAGTCCCAGTTCTGAGGAATTTCTCCCAGCTCTGTGTGGGTTTCTAGACAACACAGGATGTGACTTCAAGCAAGGAAACATGTGCGTGCACGTGGGAAATACAGAGGTGCCTCGTACTGGCGCACATGAGTTCCTGCTTCTGTGCTTCTCCAGTGAGTGCTCCCTTTGGCTTCAGTCTCTGGCCTTCCAGGGAACAGTCAGGGTTGATTTCTTTTAGGATTGACTGATTTGATCTCCTTGCAGTCCAAGGGACTCTCAAGAGTCTTCTCCAGCACCACAGTTCGAAAGCATCTATTCTTCGGCACTCGGCCTTCCTTATAGTCCAACTCTTGCAGCTGTACATTACTACTGGGAATACCACTGCTTTGACCATGCGGACTTTTGTTGGCAGGGTGATGTCTCTGCTTTTTATCATGCTGTTTAGATCTGCCATCGCTTTCCTCCCAAGGAGCAGGCGTCTTTTCATTTCATGGCTGCAGTCACCATCTGCAGTGATCTGGGATCCCAGGAACGTGAAGTCTGTCACTGCTTCCATGACTTCCCCTTCTATTTGCCAGGGAGTGATGGGGCTGGATGCCGTGATCTTAGCTTTTTTGATGTTGAGCTTCAAGCCCACTTTTGCACTCTCCTCTTTCACTCTGAGCAAGAGGCTCTTTAGGTCCTCTTCACTTTTTGCCATCAGAGTGGTATTGTCTGTGTGGAGAAACGCCAATTTGTGGACATGTTTAAGCTGGTGGGGGCTGGATAGGAGAAGGCCATCAAACTTAAGAACATAAGAACATAAGAGAAGCCAATGTTGAATCAGGCCAATGGCCCATCTAGTCCAACACTCTGTCACACAGTGGCCAAAATATACCAGGTGCCATCAGGAGGTCCAGCAATGGGGCCAGGACACTAGAAGCTCCCACACACTGTTGTCCCCTCCAGCACCAAGTATAGAGTGCATCACCTGCCCCAGACTCCCATCTATACCCTGTGGCTAATAGCCACTGATGGACCTCTGCGCCATATGTTTATCTAATTCCCTCTTGAAACTGTCCATGCTTGTAGCTGCCACCACCTCCTGTGGCAGTGAATTCCATATGTTAATCACTCTTTGGGTGAAGAAGTACCTCCTTTTATCTGTTCTAACCCGACTGCTCAGCAATTTCATGGAGTGCCCACGAGTTCTTGTCTTGTGAGAAAGGGAGAAAAGTACTTCTTTCTCAACCTGCTCAATCCCATTCATAATCTTATAAACCTCGATCACGTCACCCCTCAGCCGTCGTTTCTCCAAGCTAAAGCGTTTTAACCTTTCTTCATAGGGAAGGTGTTCCAACCCTTGGGGTAGGCCTGGGCCTAGTCTCCTCCTCCTTCCCCCCCCGTCTCCAACCAATAGTCTGAGGGCAGCTCCCTAAGAGAGGACAGGAAGTCCATCATGGTGGTGAAATCTGCCCCAGAATGCCGCAGGAGGGAGAGCCAGTGCCTGGGCGGGAAATGGCTGCTTTAGATAGTGGAGTTTTGGGCGGGAAGCCAGTTCAGTCAGAAGTCAGAAGTCTGGGGCCAGTCAGACTTTTGGCTGGAGTCTGCAGGAGGCAGAGGCCGCGTTCGGAGACATGCTGACCCAACTTTCCCCAATGAAGTGAAGTCACGTACCTGCCCTGCAGACCATTTAGACAGGGCATGAGTAGTTTCAAGAAGAGAGAGATGGAGCATTTGGGTCACCTTTATTTTTGATGCTTTCGTTCACTGTGAATACTCCTGCAAGTAGTTGAGTTTTCCAAGAAATCCTTTAACTGTTGACGGCGAGGAGTCGCTCTGTACCGCGTAGTTCCCCCAGTCACTTGGAAACGGTAAGGGTGGGTCAGGGACAATGCTCCCTCTAAGCGGTGGAGTCTTGTGAGCAAAAAATTCTACTGTGTGAGCTACCGGCATTAAAGTTGTGAGCGAGCAATTTGGCTGCTGCATTAATTATTTTGCTCTGGAGCCCTCCTTCCTGAGTGAAGGCAAAAATGGGTGAGCCAGAGGCTAAAAAACTGTGAGCTAGCTCACAGTAACTCGGCTCAGAGGGAACACTGGTCAGGGACTCCCCGAGGAGGAAACGGGGCAAAGTGGCTGGTTGCCAACTCTCCAGGGATTGCCAGGAAGCCCCGAGATGGGTTCCTAGTGATGCCGGAGGGAGGTTTGGAGGCCATCCCGCCTAACCAGAACCCAAGACAGGGACAGTGGTGGCAGCAATACCCGGAGGCAGCGGAGAAATCAAACTGCCCCTTCAGGCACCAGGTCAGGCAAAGGAGGACAGGCAGAGCAGGGCCCGCCAGCTGATGCAGGCCCGTTCTGCCACAGTCTGCATATCTGAGGCTGTTGATCTTTTCCCCAGCAATCTTAATTCCGGTTTGTGATTCCTCCAGGCCGGCATTTCGCAGGATGTGCTCTGCATATAAATTAAATAAGCGAGGGGACGATATACATCCTTGCCGTACTCCTTTTCCTATGCTAAACCAATCGGTTGTTCCACATCCGGTTCTAACTGTCGCTTCTTGACCCTTAAAGAGATGGGAGTACCGGACCACCTCATGTGTCTCCTCAGAAACCTGTTTAAGGACCTTGCCACATAAAATATACCGCTCATCGTATTTCAGGGAAAAAAATATCATACATTATTCTAAAAATATAAAATCAAAACAGGGAAGGAGAATTCCCTACTGAATAGGTCTATTGTTTGCCGCGCACTTTGATCGCCTGGGCACAGAACTTAAGCTGTTACCTTAGTAATAGCAGGAATGTCGTCAATCAATAAGTTTCTGGAGACGTGCCTTACCCGTCAGCATTGCTAGTCCATCCAAAAGAAGGAAGGATTGTCTCATCTCTAATCTCTTTATAAAGAGGACAGCGGATAAAAACATGGCCCAGCATTTCCACCTCACCAAGAGAGCAGGGACAGATCCCTTCTGTATATGAGATCTTCTTATATAAGAACATAAGAGAAGCCAGTGTTGGATCAGGCCAACGGTCCATCCAGTCCAACACTCTGTGTCACATAGTGGCCAAAAAATAGCAGGTGCCATCAGGAGGTCCAGCAGTGGGGCCAGGACACTAGAAGCCCTCCCACTGTTGATCCTCCCCAAGCACCAAGAATACAGAGCATCACTGGCCCCAGACCGACAATCCCTATCTATACCTTGTGGCTAATAGACACTAATGGATATAGGAACATAAGAGAAGCCAGTGTTGGATCAGGCCAGTGGCCCATCCAGTCCAGCACTCTGTGTCACACAGTGGCCAAAAATACCAGGTGCCACCAGGAGGTCCAGCAGTGGGGCCAGGACACTAGAAGCCCTCCCACTGTTGACCCTCCCCAAGCACCAAGAATACAGAGCATCACTGGCCCCAGACCGACAATCCCTATCTATACCTTGTGGCTAATAGACACTAATGGATATAGGAACATAAGAGAAGCCAGTGTTGGATCAGGCCAGTGGCCCATCCAGTCCAGCACTCTGTGTCACACAGTGGCCAAAAATACCAGGTGCCACCAGGAGGTCCAGCAGTGGGGCCAGGACACTAGAAGCCCTCCCACTGTTGTCCCACCCACCCCCAAGCACCAAGAAGACAGAGCATCACTTGCCCCAGACTGAGAATTCCTATCTATAAGAACATCAGAGAAGCCAATGTTGGATCAGGCCAATGGCCCATCCAGTCGAACACTCTGTGTCACACAGTGGCCAAAAATACCAGGTGCCATCAGGAGGTCCAGCAGTGGGGCCAGGGCACTAGAAACCCTCCCACTGTTGCCCCCACCCCCCAAGCACCACGAATACAGAGCATCTCTTATCTCCCTTATATACATCCTGAAAAGTTGGAGTTCCCAGCTCTGGGTTGGGAAATACCTGGAGATTTCAATGGGGGAGGGGGGTTGGTTGCCTGGGTTGGGTGTGATTTGGAGAGGGGATGGAGTCCACCCTCCAAAGCGGCCTCTTTTCTCCAGGGGAGCTGATCTCCGTCACCCAGAGCCCAGGTGTAATCAGCGTTCCCTCTAAGCTAGGCTAGTGTGAACTACCTCACAGTTTTTTAAGCCTCTGGCTCACCCCTTTTCCTCTCCCTTCAGGAAGGAGGGCTCCAGAGCAAACTCATTCACGCAGCAGCCGAGTCGCCCGCTCACACAACTTTAACGCCAGGAGCTCACCAAGCAGAGTTTTTGCTCACCGCTTAAGAGGGAGCACCGGTTGTATTCCCACATCTCCAGCCGCCACCTGGAGGCTGGCAACCGGCTGTTGTCAGAAGCCAGCCCGATCCACCGCGGCTGGGTTTTGACAGCTTGGGCGGGCGGATCCCGGCTAGCGGCGCTTCCTGGGACCTGAGGGTCCGCCCACCTCTCCTCCTCCACGCCAGGCAGAGCTGCGTGCCAAGGATGTCCCCCGCGCGTTCCCGCAACACGTGTGGATGCAGCTCGGCGGCTCGGGCGGGTTTCTGGAGCGCGGCTGCGGGACGGCTCCGGTCCCCTCCGGCCGGAGCGGAGGCCGGGCCCCGGTAGGGCTGCTGCGGCCGTTCCCCCTTCCCCGGTTGGCCTCCGGCCCGCTTCCTTCCTTGTGCGTAAAAGCGAAAGCGAAAGAGACGCGCGGGGCCGGCACTGCGCGATGCGCCCAGCGCGGGGACTGGCGGAGCGGGGGAAAGGGACTCCTGCGGACCGCGGCTCGTCCTCCACGCCCGGCCTGCCCATGCCGTGATGCCAGCCCGACCCTCGCCGCCCCCGGGCGCCTAGCGGAGGACGAGGAGGAGCGCGGCACACTCCCTCCCTCTCCATGGCCCGCCTGCTGCTCGCCCTGCTCTGCGGCTCCGCGTCGCTCTGGGCGGTGGCAGGAGGCGGCGGTGGCGACGCCGAGCTCCGCAATGGTAAGTGGTGCCCTCCCCACCCTTCCCCAGGACCGAGCCAGTGGCCGCCCTCCCTCCGTCCGTCCGCCCGCCCGCCCTGGGGCAGCTCCGGGGAGGCGGCGGAGGAGCGCACGGGGACGGCCCCCTGCCGGACGGGAGGCTCCGTTCCCCAGCGGGGAGATCGAGATCCGCAGGGTTGACTCCCGAGAGGGTGCGCGCAGGAAGCGGTGCGGGCGGGCCGGTGGGTCAACCTTGCAGGGAGGTTGTCGCTTTGTCTCTCCCCCCCCGTGACAGATTCACCATTAGGCAGGCTAAGCAGGTGTTTAGGGCACCAGGGCCAAAGGGGGCACTGCAAAGTTTGGGAAAGGGTGGAAAGCTGTAGAAAGATGCCTTTGGGGTCATGGATATTGGAACTTGGAAGCATTTAACTTGTGAAATATGAAAATAGAGGTCCTATTGCGTTTTTGTGGGAGTTTATGTAGCCAAAAGGAGCTGCGGTGGCTCAAGTGGTTAAGACGCTGAACTGCAGGCTGTGGAAGGTTGGTAGTTCAGCAGTTCGAGACCCGAGAGTGCCGCATGACGGAGTGAGCTCCCGTCTCTAGTTCCAGCTCCTGCCGACCTAGCAGTTCGAAAACGAGAAATTGCAAGTAGATAAATAGGGACCGTTTCGGTGGGAAAGGAACAGCATTCCGTGCGCCTTGGTGTTTAGTCATGCCGGCCACGTGACCACGGAAATGTCTTTGGACAGCGCTGGCCCTTCGGCTTTGAAACGGAGAGGAGCACCGCAACCCTAGAGTCGGATTCGACTGGCTTTCGAGCAAGGGAACCTTTACCTTTACTTTACTTATGTAGCCAAAGCTTGGCTTAGTTTGTACAGTCTATTGTGTTATCATAGGAATAAATTTTTGTATTGCTGCAACCTGCATTGTATATCTGGTCAGACGGGTCGATGACTAAAACAGACTGGAGTCAGTGTGGAAAGGAGGGGGGGCACCGAGATTGGTCAGTGCTGTTTAGGGCACCGGTGAGCCTTAATCCACCCCTGCTCCCCCCCCCGCCCAACCTGCAATGGCATTCATGCAGCTGGACAATACTGCAGGGGGGATTGGTGAGCATTCCCCGGCCTGCCTCCCTCTGCTATACCGGTGTTATTATTATATTAGCTTTATTAGGGTTGGCATCGTTATAGGCATATTATGGCCCACGCCCTCTGCTGCATGGCTGTTATTATGATAGAAGTATGAGCACTGAGAACATTTGCATCCTTAATAGGATTCTCTGACCCGCCCCCCCCCGCCGTACGGATGTTATTATAATTATTAGCATTATTAGCATCCTTATTAGCATTTTCTGGTCCGCTCCCTCTGCCAGGTGGATATAAGTGAAGTGGTTAAGTGCGCGGACTCTAATCAGGGAGAACCGGGTTTGATTCCCCACTCCTCCACTTGCACCTGCTGGATGACCTGGAGCAAGCCGTAGTTCTGATAAGAGCTGTTTTTGAAAAAGAGCGGTTTCTGCCAGAGCTCTCTCAGCCCCGCCTACCTCACAGGGGGTGTCTGTTGTGGGGAGGGGAAGGGAAAGGAGTTTGCAAGCCGCTCTGAAACTCCTTTGGGTAGTGAAGGGCGGGGTATAAATCCAATCTCTTCTTTTTCGTCGCTTCTATTATTGTTATAAGCAGGGGTCATTTCGTAGAAAAAGAGGTGCAGGAGCTCATTCGCATAACTCAATAGCATAACTCATTTGCATATGCCACACACCCTGACATCAGCGGAAGTGTGTCAGAAGGCAACACCCACCGCTCAGGCTCCACTGGAATGTTCTGGATTGTTAGCTGGGGGGGGGGCAGAAGCGGACAGATCTGCCCTCACGCAGGAGGGAGAGCTGGTACCTGAATAAACCTTGGTCTTAAAGGTGCCACTGGACTCTTTTGGATGGCCAGCAAGCATGGGAAAGCGCATGGCTGCTCGTGAGCACCCTCGAGCAGGTAGGGGGCCAGGGTGGTGGCAGGGCAGAGGTGCAGGAGGAGGCCGAGTAGGCGCAGGAGGCTGGGGCGGAGCTCCTCGCAGGCCTTGTGAGAGTAGCCGGGACCCACCTTGCAGAGGTGCCGCGCCAGGGCCGACATGAGGATGGGCAGAGCCTAGGCGGGCTGGGTTAGTGGCAGAGCAGCTCGAGGTCCAGCTCGCGGCAACGCTCCGCTGGGTCGGCCAGCGGGCCGGGAAAGGCAAGGGGGGCTGCTGGGAGCAGGGGCGGGGCTTGCTGCATGTGCCCGCCCCCTGGGCTCCTTACTGCCGGAGCGTCGCTCCTGTGCGTTCCTGCAGGAAATGAGCCCTGGTTATAAGTATTATCCTTAGCATTATTTTTAGCATTCTCTGGTCCGCCCCCTCTGCCATATATGCATGCTGTTGTTATAAGTCCAGGTGGGTAGCCATGTTGGTCCGAAGCAGTAGAACAAAGTTCTCTGGCCTGCCCCCTCTGTTGTATTATTATTAAGCATGTTTATGTTGCCATTCTTGTTGATCAGGGTACTCATAGATTGGGTTGCCAACAACCTCCAGGTGGTGCCTGGAGATCTCCTGGGATTACACCTAAACTGCTTTGAAGGGTGCTTTGAAGGGTGGGCTCAATGAGGGAATTAAGTTTCAAGAGGGAATTAGATAAACATCTGGAGCAGAAGTCCATCAGTGGCTATTAGCCACAGGGTATAGATGGGAACTCTCAGTCTGGGGCAGGTGATGCACTCTATTCTTGGTGCTGGAGGGCAGCAGTGGGAGGCTTCGGTGTCCTGGCCCCACTGCTGGACCTCCTGATGGTACTGGGTATATTTTGGCCACTGTGTGACAGAGTGTTGGACTAGATGGGCCATTGGCCTGATTCAACATTGGCTTCTCTTATGTTCTTATGTTCTTATGATGGCGTCGTATCCCTGCTGAGCCCCCCCCTGCCCTCTTCAAATTCCCCTCTCCCCAGTCTCCTTCCTCAAATATCTAGGAGTTTCCCGGAGATGCAAAACCAATGTAGGTACATTTTTTCACATGTGGTGGAGGTGTGAAAAGATTCATAAATTTTGGCAAGGTATCAAACAGCTAATAACAGAGATAATGGATATAAATTTACAATTGTTACCAGAAATATATCTCTTGAACATTATACCAGATTGTTATGGGCACTTTGATGTATATTTGTTGACATATATACTTACTGCAGCTAGAATTTTTGTAGCAAAATGTTGGAAATCCGAGAAATTACCCTCCAGAGAGGAACTGGTAGGAAAATTATTTGAAATTGCGGAAATGGATAAGCTTAATATTACACTTCAAGGAAAAGATGATAAGATTTTCCAAAAAAGATGGGACAGAGTTTATAAATGGTATGAAAAGATTGTGTAGTCGTTAACTCCAAGATTTGGAACACAATATGTATTATTGTCACAAATAGTCTTAACATGTTATTAAACCTATAAATAATTAAAAAATATCTAGGAGTTTCCCCAACCTGCAGTTTTGGGGAGTTATTGACAATGGAGAAGCTACATTCGGCTTTTGCAAGGCAGGTGCACAACATTACAGGGCTGTCGTAAGACACTCTGAGCCTCCTACATGAACGACTCGGCGGTCACCAACCGCCCTGTGCCCTCTCGCCCCGTTGTGCAAAATCCCTGACGCTAGGCAACTTTACGGGGCTCTTGTAGGACCTGCCCCGCTGTACCAACAGTAGCACTGGACCACCTTATAGGGTTGTTGTCAACTGCTCTTTCTCAGTCTCAGACACCCCACCTGGAACTGTATCAAGTAGTTCCCTGGGTTAATGGATTGAGTGCTGGCACAGAGAACGTCTCTTGCCTTGAAAACCCTATGGAGTTGCCATAGTTAATTAATTAATTATCGTATGGCATTGTGCGTAGTTTAGCCAGGAGATGCTAAGATTGTCTGGCAGCCTGAAGTTCTAGCTCTTAGCCTTCTGCACCACTAGGTGGCGAGCTAGGCGTATTTTGGGGGCTAGAGACAGCTCTGAAAGATCTGTGACTGACCCAAGGTTCCCAAGGTCGGACCTGGACCAACGGGTTGGAATTAAATCAAAAGAGTTTTCCGCTAAACATCAGGGAGAACTTCCTGACAGCTAGAGCGGTTCCTCAGTGAAACGGGCTTCCTCGGGAGGTGGCGGGCTCTCCTTCTTGGGAGGTCTTTAAGCAGAGGCTGGACGGCCGTCTGACAGCACTGCTGATTCTGTGAAGTTAGGCAGATCACGAGAGGGAGGGCAGGAAGGGTTAAATCTGGGCTTAGTTCTCGTGGCCCTTTCTTGCCCAGGGAAATGCTGATCACCACTTTGGGGCCAGGAAGCCATTTTTCTCCGGGCCAGTTTGGCTGGAGATCCTGGAGGTTTTTTGACATCTTCTAGGCATGGAGCAGAGGTCACTGAGTGTGTGTGTGTGGGAGGGGAGGTATTTGTGAATTCCCTGCACTGTGCAGGGGGTTGGACTAGATGACCCTGGAGGTCCCTTCCAACTCTATGATTCTGTGGGGAGGAATCGAACCCAGGTCGCCAGATTAGGGTCCGTCCCTCTTAACCACTATACCAGGGCTGTCGAACTCATTTGTTCTGACATAAATGAGACCTTGTTGGGCTGGGCCACGTGTGTGTCATAAAAGGTAATGCCCGGTAGCGGAGATGTAAACTTTATAAAGGACACAAACACAAAGGGTTGTTTTTTTTACTTAAAATAAAAGCATGCTTAAAACATGAGCTCTGCAAGCTGCAAACCTGCTTTTGATTTATTGACGTTCGCCACAGAAATCTCATGCTCAGGGTGCTGAGCCTAGGACCCGGGCAGGGCCGGCCCCAGGTTATTTTGCACCCTAGGCGAGGATCCCTTCTGGCGGCGGCATCCCCCGTGCACCCCCCCCCCAATGCCAGTAGCTCAGAAAGTAGTATTTTTGCTCACAGGACTCCACAGCTTAGAGGGAACATTGCACAGGAGTGTGACCATTTATCCAGGCAAGTTTGTTAAAAGCATTTCGTGCAGCGCCGACGAGACCAGCTGTTCCCCGACAAACATTCTCTAGTGAGACGACTTCCAGACGGTCCAGCCAGGCCGGGCCAACGCTGGAAACACTGGGCCCGTCTCTTCCCAGCCCCGTGGCCGGCTCTGTCTGGGTGGGGAGCACTTCCCCAGGGGGACAGCTCGGCGGGGCACCAAACTTTCCCGGAGATTGCCAGCGGGTGCCTCGGCCAGGCGCTTTTGCGGAAGGGGGAAACCCGCGCTGGAAGGCGGAAGCCTCACATTGCAAACAGCTTGTTCGGCCAGGGTTTCATTCGCCACTCCCTGCCCAGGCCTCTTTCGTGTCCGCGGGCCCGCTCCCCCACCCCTCCCATTCGAGGAGGCCCTTCTTGCGGGGGGTGCCCCAGGGCCGGCCCAAGGGCTTTCTGAACCCTAGGCGAGGCTATATTCTGGCGCCCCCCCCGTGCACCAACCAATTAATGGTTGCCAACCTCCAGGCTGCTCCCGGGAGGAAGGGGACGGGGACATTCTGCCCCGCCTCTTCCCCCCACCAGAGCTTCAGAAGCACCCCACCCAGGCGCTTAAATGGACGGTGGAGGGGAGAGTCCTCGCTGGCTGCCATGCCGCCTCTCCCCTCCCCCCAGAGCTTCAGAAGTGCCCTGGCCGGGCACTTAGACAGGTGGCGGCAGTGGCAGCGGCGGGGAGAGTCTCCGCTGGCCGCCATGCTGCCCCGCCTCTTCCCCCCGGGCTTGGGAAGTGGCGGCGGGCGCCCGGTTAGGGCAGTGGGGAGAGCTTTTCGGAGGCACCATTTGGTGTCCCTGAGGGCCGGCGCTCTAGGCGAGCGCCTAGCTCAACTAGTGAGCGAGCTGGCCCTGGTGCCATTCCAGATCTCAGGGAGAGGAGAAATGGGGGGGGGGGTTGGTGCAGAGGATGCTGTGCCCGCAGTCAGCGCTTCTGAGCGCACTTGCCGGACTCGGGGAGAAAGAGGTGGCGGCGGTCACCTGGTCAGGGCTTTGGGTGGGGACGGGGAGGGGCTTTGGTTGGGGGGCCGGCTGCAGTTCGGCGCCCTAAGGGCCGGCCCGCCCTGGGCGAATGCCTAGTTCGCCTAGTGAGTCAGCCAGCCCTGGACCCGAGTTAAAACATGAAATGGCCGAGGGATTGAGAGAATCTGACGAAGGAAGCCGTGATGCAGCAACAGCAGCAGAACTGGAAGCAGGAGACGGCCAGTTCCACTGCGGGCCTGACGGAAGCCCTCCGGGGGCCTGATCAGCCCCCGGGCCGCATGTTTGACACCTGTGCACTATACCGTACCAGCTCTCAAGATCACCATAAGTCCATCGCAGCTTGTTTTGTCCTTCGGAAGCCTGCTGCCTTTGAATTGCGCTGACCTCTGTGTCTCCCCAAAGCAAATCTTTCCCTTTTTGCCAATTAACCAAGCGGTCGGGCGAGCCGCCATCTCTTTCTGGCCCCAGCCAGTCGGGTGTCTCTGAACCACCGCGGGAGCTTCCCTTCAGACAGGAAGAGGCTCGTTTCGAATCCCAGAATCACACTGATTTGGAAGGGGCCCTAGAGACCATCTAGTCCAACCCCCCTGCTCAGTGCAGGACCAGCCTAGCAAGTGTTTGTCCAGCCACTGCTTAAAGACGGCCAGGGAGGGGGAGTTCTCCACCTCCCCAGGCAGCCGGTTCCACTGCTGAACAACTCTCGTCTGTAAAGAAGTTCTCCCCAGGGCTCTTTTTGCAGCAGGAACTCCTTTGCATATTAGGCGACACGCCCCCTAATGTAGCCAATCCTCCAAGAGCTTACAGAGAGCTCTTCTTACAGGGGGCGACTGTAAGCTCTTGGAGGATTGGCTACATTAGGGGCGTGTCGCCTAATATGCAAAGGAGTCCCTGCTACAAAAGAGCCCTGGTTCTCCCTAAGATCCAGCCGGTACCTTCCCGCCCTTAATTTCAGGTCATTATTGCGAGGCCTCCCCTCTGCTGCCAACAGGAACAGCTCCCTGCCCTCCTCTAAGCGATCTTGGGGGTTGTAGTAGATAACTCACTGGATATGTCGAGGCAGTGCGCGACTGCAATAAAAAAGGCCAACGCCATGCTGGGGATTATTAGGAAGGGAATTGAAAACAAATCAGCCAGTATCGTAATGCCCCTGTATAAATCGATGGTGCGACCTCATTTGGAATACTGTGTACAGTTCTGGTCGCCACACCTCAGAAAGGATATTATAGCATTGGAAAAAGTGCAGAGAAGGGCAACTAGGATGATAAAAGGGTTGGAACACTTTCCCTGTGAAGAAAGGCTAAAGTGCTTGGGGCTCTTTAGCTTGGAGAAACGACGGCTGAGGGGTGACATGATCGAGGTTTACAAGATTATGCGTGGGATAGAGCAGGTCGAGAAAGAGGTCCTTTTCTCCCTTTCTCACAAGACAAGAACGAGTGGGCGCTCCATGAAATTGCTGAGCAGTCGGGTTAGAACAGATAAAAGGAAATACTTCTTCACCCAAAGAGTGATTAACATATGGAATCCACTGCCACAGGAGGTGGTGGCAGCTGCAAGCATGGACAGTTTCAAGAGGGAATTAGATAAACATCTGGAGCAGAAGTCCATCAGTGGCTATGAGCCACAGGGTATAGATAGGAACTTTCTGTCAGGGGCAAGTGATGCTCTGTATTCTCGGTGTTTGGGGGGGGCTTCTAGTGTCCTGGCCCCACTGCTGGACCTCCTGATGGCACCTGGTATATTTTGGCCGCTGTGTGACACAGAGTGTTGGACTGGATGGGCCATTGGCCTGATCCAACATTGGCTTCTCTTATTTTCTTATGTTGCAATTGACTTATGACAAACATGGAGGGTTTTCAAGGCAAGAGAGGAACAGAGGTGGTTTGCCATTGCCTGCCTTTGCATAGAGACCCTGGTCTTCCTTAATGATCTCCCATCCAAATACGGACCAGGGTCGACCCTGCTTAGCTTCTGAAAGCTAACAAGGTAGGATTAGCCTGGGCCGTCCAGGCAAGGGCAATAACACAGCAACCAATATGAAAAGCATGAAAGTCGAAGGAGGAGGAGGAGCAGATTGGATTTATACCCTGCTGTTCACTACCCAAAGGAGTCTCAGAGCGGCTTACAATCTCTTTTCCCTTCCCCTCCCCACAACAGACACCCTGTGAGGTAGGCGGGGCTGAGAGAGCTCTGACAGAAACAGCCCTTTTTCAAGGACAGCTGTGCCAGAACTGTGGCTTGCCCAAGGTCATCCAGCAGGTGCATGTGGAGGAGTGGGGAATCAAACCCGGTTCTCCCAAATTAGAGTCCGCGCTCTTAACCACTACACCAAACTGGTGCCTAAAGCAGAATGTGCACAGTGCTGGGCGTGTCTTTGGGGGAACAGTATTCCAGAGGCGAGCGGCACCACGGAGACGGTTCCGTAGTAGCTGACGGCATTGTTCTTGAAGGGGGGACACATAGGAAGGTCACCACCGGAAGACCTTATCCGACATCGATCTCCTTGAACTCCGTGAGCAAATGCGCGAGGAAACTCGAACTCGTCCCAGGCGCTACAGCAAAGCTATGGGTAGAGAGACCAGAACGTGCGGGAAACCCTACTGGGTTTGACGGCTTCGGGATGCGGGGGTTCCTGTTAGCCACCAGGGCTCGTGGTCACTGACGGGCCTCTTCTTCTCCATCAAACTCTTTAATCCCCCTGTAGAGCCACCTCTGCTGGTGGCCGTCACTACTACATCTCCTGGCCAGTGTTCCCTCTAAGCTGAGTTAGTCTGAGCTAGCTCACAGGGTTTTTTTAGCTTCCAGCTCACACATATTGTCGTCTTGGCTCAGGAAGGAGGGCTCCAGGGAAGACTGATTTATGCAGCAGCCGAATCGCCCGCTCCCAACTTTGACGCCATTAAGCTCGCAAAGTAGAATCTTGGCTCACGAGACTCCATAGCTGAGAGGGAGCATTGCTGGCACCCAGTGTTCCCTCTAAGGGGAGTTAGCGTGAGCTAGCTCACAGGTTCAGAATCAGATTTATTGATACAGTCATTGACCAGCACAAAACATATGATATCTTACATATGACTCCTGGACAAATCTTATAACCAATATGTACACTCAAAAATTACAAAGCTAAAACGGCCGAAATTCAGATACTCTACGCAGTATGTCTTGACGTATTTTATAGTAAAGGTCAAGGTTCCCTTGCTCGAAAGCCAGTCGAATCCGACTCTAGGGTTGCGGTGCTCATCTCCGTTTCAAAGCCGAAGAGCCAGCGCTGTCCGAAGACGTTTCCGTGGTCATGTGGCCGGCATGACTAAACACCAAGGCGCACGGAACGCTGTTACCTTCCCACCAAAGTGGTACCTATTTATCTACTTGCAATTTCTTGCTTTCGAACTGCTAGGTTGGCAGGAGCTGGAACTAGAGACGGGCGCTCACTCCGTCATGCGGCACTCTCGGGTCTCGAACTGCTGAACTACTGACCTTCCACAGCCTGCAGTTCAGCGTCTTAACCACTTGAGCCACCGCAGCTCTTTGAAAAGTTACCTAATTGTTAAAGTTGAAAAGCAAAATATTGAAATTTAAGACTTGAATATTAAGAACGAGTTGATTGTACGAGAATATTGGGTGGAAATGTTAACGGGGGCGGAGCATCGTGGGAAGCCAGGGGAGGGGGAGATAAAACTTTGAAAAGGATATGATAAGAATTGTAAACAAAATGTGGAACATGCTATTATACATCCGATAATAAATTTTCTTTTTTTAAAAAAAGGAACAATGTTCCCCCTAAACTGTGGAGCCTTGTGAGCAAAAATTCTACTTTGCGAGCTACTGGCATTAAAGTTGTGAGCGAGCGATTTGGCTGCTACATAAATTCATTTGCTCTGCAGCCCTCCTTCCTGAGCTAAGGCAAAAATCGGTGAGCCGGAGGCTAAAAAACTGTGCGCTAGCTCCCCCTAACTCAGCTTAGAGGGAACACTGGTCAGGAAGCTCTTCTTAGAGCCAGTTTGGTGTAGTGGTGAAGTGCGCGGACTCTTATCTGGGAGAACCGGGTTTGATTCCCCCACTCCTCCACTTGCACCTGCTGATGTGACCTTGGGTCAGTCACAAGCTCTGGCACAGCTGTTCTCTCAAGGACAGTTTCTGTCAGAAGTTCTCTCAGCCCCGCCTGCCTCACAGGGTGTCTGTTGTGGGGAGGAAAAGGGGAAGGAGTTTGTAAGCCGCTCTGAGACGCCTTTGGGCAGTGAAGGGCGGGGTATAAATCCAAACTCTTCTTCTTCTTCTTCTTCTTCTTCTTCTTCTTCTTCTTCTTCTTCTTCTTCTTCTTCTTCTTCTTCTTCTTCTTCTTCATCCTTGTTTAGCCAAAAATTCTTTGGATTCCACTTCAATTGATTGGTTCTGGTCCAGCCTTCTGCGTAACGTCCATTCTTTACTGATTGACTTAAACGGTTTTGGAAGGGTGTAACCGTTCCGGATTGTACCGTTGAACATTTTTTTTTACCCCACTGGAAAAACTGGAAACCTTGGGGAGGGCCGGGGAAGTTCCAACGAAATCGTTTCTCTTTTGGAATGAGAGACCTGCTTTGTAAGGCAGGAGATCCCACTTTCAGAATGCGTTAAGTCTGAAGATGCGTCAGGTGAAACGAAACTGTCAAACTAGACCGATAGAAGATCTTTTCAACAATACGCTTATTGTTCCAAGGAGACGAGTTTTTATCCACGCTTAATGCTGCGGTGGCTCAAGTGGTTAAGACGCTGAACTGCAGGCTGTGGAAGGTCAGTAGTTCAGCAGTTCGAGACCTGAGAGTGCCGCATGATGGAGTGAGCTCCCGTCTCTAGTTCCAGCTCCTGCCAACCTAGCAGTTCGAAAGCAAGAAATTGCAAGTAGATAAATAGGTACCACTCTGGTGGGAAGGAAACAGTGTTCCATGCACCTTGGTGTTTAGTCATGCTGGCCACATGACCACGGAAACGTCTTCGGACAGCGCTGGCTCTTCGGCTTTGAAACGGAGATGAGCACCGCAACCCTAGAGTCGGATTCGACTGGCTTTCGAGCAAGGGAACCTTTACCTTTACCTAATTTGCTATAATCTGTTTGATGCGAATGCAGCATTGAAGAGATTGGCTGTTTTCAACAGGATAAAGTTTAATTTGTTATCCAGATACGCTGCTAGTCCGGTTGGGACTTGTATGTTTCTGTCCAAATGATACACTTTCTGTTCTTTACACAACTGGATTTTATTTTTTAACATTTATTTCTTTTTCCTGCCTCCCCCATGGTAAGGATGAAGGTACGTGGTAACTGCGGGTATACCAGTTAGCAGCAATCTGTGTGTTTTTTATGGGGTGTGTTTGCAATTTTGCTTGGAGAAAAACTAAGGCGGTTATCTTTTAAAATTTCAGAAATATGCCAAATTGTATCATTTTATGTGTGAAGTCCTAAAGGATTTGGTTTATTAGCTGTTGTAGATTTTCCGGGTTGTGTGGCCGTGGTCTTGGCATTGTAGGACCTGACGTTTCGCCAGTACCTGTCACTGGCATCCATAACACAGAAAGATGGAGCACTCTCTGTGTCAAGATGAGAAGCAAAATGGTAGGCAGGCAATTTCTATCTACTCAGGAAGGTGGGGTAGGGCTGAGTCATTATCTTGTAGAAGTTTCCCCAGGCTGTGAACTAGCATATGAAGGAGCTTTCCTGAGGAGGTTCCTTTGCATATGGATTGTTTTCTGAGGAGGTTTCCTGTTTTCTGAGGAGGTTCTTTTGCATGTTGATAAAGCAGTGGCCAGCAGGAAACCGGAGAGCAAATTGCCAGCTCCGGGTTCCAAAATTCCTGGAGATCTGAGGGTAGAACCTGGGACAGTAAGGTTTAGGGACAGGAGGGACCTCAGTCTAATGGCATACAGTCCACCGTCCAAAGCAGCTGTTTTGTCCAGGAGAATTAGAATAAATGTTTTAGGGAAAGCGATCTATGTGGCTGGGAGATCAGTTTAATTCTGGGAGATCTCCAGCTGCCGCCTGGACGTTGGCAGCCCTAGGAGACTGACCTGTTTTTTTTTGGGGGGGGGGCTTTCTGCAGAAACATAATGGCGTTGCAGGTGACTCTCTGGCATTTGTCCAGAACTCTGTGGTAGAGTGATGAACACATGGAATTCACTGCCACAGGAATTGGTGGCGACTACAGGCACAGACATCTTCAGGAGGGAATTAGATAAACATACAGAGCAGAGGTCCATCAGTGGCTGTGAGCCACAAGGTATAGATAGGAACTCTCATTCTGGGGCAAGTGATGCTCTGTATTCTTGGTGCTTGTGGGTTAACAGTGGGAGGGCTTCTGGAGTCCTGGCCCCACTGGTGGACCTCCTGATGGCCTGTGGGTTTTGGCCACTGCGTGACACAGAGTGTTGGACTGGATGGGCCACTGGCCTGATCCGACATGGCTTCTCTTACGTTCTTATGTCTGGGGCAGTGATGCTCTGTATTCTTGGTGCTTGGGGGGCAACAGTGGGAGGGCTTCTAGTGTCCTGGCCCCACTGCTGGACCTCCTGAGGGCCCCTGGTGTTTTTGGCTACTGTGTGACACAGAGTGTTGGACTGGAAGGGCCCTTGGCCTGATCCAACATGGCTTCCCATGTTAAGAACATAAGAGAAGCCAATGTTGAATCAAGCCAATGGCCCATCTAGTCCAACACTCTGTCACACAGCGGCCAAAATATACCAGGTGCCATCAGGAGGTCCAGCAGTGGGGCCAGGACACTAGAAGCCCTCCCACTGCTGCCCCTCCAGCACCAAGAATAGAGTGCATCACCTGCCCCAGACTGAGAATTCCCATCTATACCCTGTGGCTAATAGCCACTGATGGACTTCTGCTCCATATGTTTATCTAATTCCCTCTTGAAACTGTCCATGCTTGTAGCTGCCACCACCTCCTGTGGCAGTGAATTCCATATGTTAATCACTCTTTGGGTGAAGAAGTATTACCTTTTATCTGTTCTAACCCGACTGCTCAGTAATTTCTTGGAGCGCCCACGAGTTCTTGTATTGTGAGAAACGGAGAAAAGCACTTCTTTCTCAACCTGCTCAATCCCATTCATAATCTTATAAACCTCAATCATGTCACCTGTCAGCCGTCGTTTCTCCAAGCTAAAGAGCCCCAAGCATTTTAACCTTTCTTCATAGGGAAGGTGTTCCACCCCTTTTATCATTCTAGTTGCCCTTCTCTGCACTTTTTCCAATACTATAATATCCTTTTTGAGATGTGGTGACCAGAACTGTACACAGTATTCCAAATGAGGTCGCACCAATGATTTATACAGGGGCATGATGATACTGGCTGATTTGTTTTCAATTCCCTTCCTAATAATCCCCAGCATAGCGTTGGCCTTCTTTATTGCAGCTACACACTGTCTAGACATTTTCATTGAGTTATCCACTACAACTCCAAGATCTCTCTCTTGGTCCCTCTCTGCCAGTTCAGACCCCATCAACGTGTATTTATATTTAGGATTTTTGGCTCCAATGTGCATCACTTTGCACTTGGCCACATTGAACCCCATTTGCCACGTTGACGCCCACTCACCCATCCTCGACAGATCCCTTTGGAGTGCCTCATACTCCTCCCTGGTTTTCACCACCCGGAACAACTTCGTGTCATCTGCAAATTTAGCCACTTCACTGCTTACTCCCAATTCCAAATCATTAATAAACAAGTTAAAAAGCATCGGACCGAGTACTGATCCCTGTGGTACCCCACTGCTTACCACCCTCCACTGAGAAAGTTTCCCATTTATACTCACTCTCTGTTTCCTATTTATAAGCCAGTTTTTGATCCACAAGAGGACTTGTCCTTTTATCCCATGACTATTGAGCTTACTTAGGAGCCTTTGATGAGGAACTGTATCAAAAGCTTTCCGGAAGTCAAGGTAAATAATATCTATTGGGTCCCCCTTGTCCACATGTTTGTTCACTCCCTCAAAAAACACTAACAGCTTAGTGAGACAAGATCTTCCCTTACAGAACCCATGCTGAGTCTGCCTCAATACATTTTGAGTGTAAAAACCTTTGCCTTAAGATGGATTCCATTCATTCTAAAAGAGAAAATATTTGATAAGTTTTGTTTTTTCCAGCGTTCCCCCAAATTTCCCAACTTTTCCGTTGGGGGGGGGGAGGAAGGGAAAAGTCCAAAAGAGAGCCAGTTTGGTGTAGTGGTTAAGTGCGCGGACTCCAATTTGGAAGAACCGGGTTTGATTCCCCACTCCTCCACACGCAGCTGCTGGTGTGAGCTTGAGTCAGTCATAAGTTCTTTCAGAGCTGTTCTCTCTTGGGCAGTTCTGGAAAGAGCTCTCTCAGCCCCACCTCCCTCACAGGGTGTCTGTTGTAGGGAGGGGAAGGGAAAGGCGTTCATAAGCCGTCTTCGGGTAGTGAAGGGCGGGGTATAAATCCGATCTCCTCCTCTTCTTCTTTAAAAAATAGGAAAAACCTGTTTCCCCCCTGAAATTTTCCTCCCTCCCACTGTGACCTTCACATCTGTGGTAAAGCCTGGTTCTTCCCATAAAGTTCTGCCTTGGCAGGGTTTATTTAAAACGTCTCTGCGAGGACTGGGAAACTCCATTGATTGCGCCATAAGAACATAAGAGAAGCCAATGTTGAATCAGGCCAATGGCCCATCTAGTCCAACACTCTGTCACACAGCGGCCAAAATATACCAGTTGCCATCAGGAGGTCCAGCAGTGGGGCCAGGGCACCAGAAGCCCTCCCACTGCTGCCCCCTCCAGCACCAAGAATAGAGGGCATCACCTGCCCCAGACTGAGAGTTCCCATCTATACCCTGTGGCTAATAGCCACTGATGGACCTCTGCTCCAGATGTTTATCTAATTCCCTCTTGAAACTGTCCATGCTTGCAGCTGCCACCACCTCCTGTGGCAGTGAATTCCATATGTTAATCACTCTTTGGGTGAAGAAGGACTTCCTTTTATCTGTTCTAACCCGACTGCTCAGCAATTTCATGGAGTGCCCACGAGTTCTTGTCTTGTGAGAAAGGGAGAAAAGACTTCTTTCTCAATCTGCTCAATCCCATTCATAATCTTATAAACCTCGATCATGTCACCTCTCAGCCGTCGTTTCTCCAAGCTAAAGAGCCCCAAGCGCTTTAACCTTTCTTCATAGGGAAGGTGTTCCATCCCTTTTATCATTCTAGTTGCCCTTCTCTGCACTTTTTCCAATGCTATAATATCCTTTTTGAGATGTGGTGACCAGAACTGTACACGGTATTCCAAATGAGGTCGCACCAATGATTTATACAGGGGCATGATGATACTGGCTGATTTGTTATCAGTTCCCTTCCTAATAATCCCCAGCATAGCGTTGGCCAGAATACCTGCTTGTGGAGTCGCCTTCCTGAAGGGTAAATCTCTCCCCCCCCAACCCCCTGAGAAGACCCTCTCCAGCACCAGTGGCCCCGATCCATTTTTAATCTGCCCCCCCCCCCGCAGTCCTTTTATGCCAGAGATCTGTTCCCAGCTGTGGTTTGACCCCAAGAGTGAAGCCTTAGAGATCCGGTGTACTCCGAGTGTGTGGGAAAACTGGCAGGAAGGAGGACAGACGTGCTTGGATCACAGCACCCTGGTTTCAGCCAACTCTTGGGAAGGGAGCACTTTTTGTTTCGTTCTTAGCTTTGGCGTTTCCCTTCGGAACATTCCCCGTCCGAGAAGAATGGCACAGTTCCTTTCCAGTGTCTGTGTGTGTGTGTGTGTGAAACATCTGGCTGTCCTTTTCTGAAAGCAAGCAAAGTTTTGGGTCAGGCCGACATCCAGGAAGAACTGATCTGGTCTGCTGCAGTGGAAGATTTCCGAATGGAGGGTCGGTCCCTTGGTCGAATCTGCGTTTCTCTTTCCCACCGGTGTCCCCACCTTCTGACTCCATCTTCACAAAAGCTGCCTACGTTTGGTGTCGTTTTCGCCCCTCAACAGTGCTAGCATACTTTTGCATGTCTGCATATGTTTAAAATCGCCCTCCCGTGGCGGCGCCACTGTCATTGCGCCTCCGCACCGTTTTAAATGCATCTTCTCCAAACCACTCTCAAGCAAGCATGGAGAAAGACGGCGTCACGGCAGTACGAAACTGATTTGAAAATGCAAATGCAGATCCGACCGTTGTCATTTTTGTGTCTGATAGCCAAGGGTTCTCCTCCCAGGGGGCGCCTTTAAGCTTGAGGGGGGGTCATCTTGAAGCTGAAATGGACTTTTTTTGGAGAGGATGAGAGGGAAAGCATTCTGTTTCCAATAATCCCGATTAATCCATTAGGATTGTTTAGTCTGGAGAAGAGGAGGTTGAGGGGCGGGCAGGATGGCTCTCTTGAAGCATTTGAAGGGCTGTCATTTAGAGGAGGGCGGGGAGCGGTTCCTGTCGGCAGCAGAGGAGAGGACTCACAAGAAGGGGTTTAGATTAAGGGCGGGAAGGTACCAGCTGGACATTAGGGAAAACTTTTTGACAGTCAGAGTTGTGCAGTGGTGGGATCAGCTGCCTCGGGAGGTGGTGAGCTCCCCCTCCCTGGCCGTCTTCAAGCAGCAGCTGGACAAACCCTTGTCAGGGAAGCGCTAGGCTGATCCTGCATTGAGCAGGGGGCTGGACTAGATGGCCTCTGGGGGCACCTTCCAACTCTGTGTGAGTCTATGATTCCACGATAGGTTGTATTTCAAAGGGAGCAGATCTCTGCACATCATAGAGCAGAGGTGACCAAATTTGGTTAACGTAAGAGCCACACAGAGTAAACGTCAAGATGTTTGAGAGCGGCAAGCCATGAACGGATATTACATGTTTTTACCGGGAAATGTGCAGATTTGCTTTTTATCAACTGCCAAATGAGACTGCCAAGAATAATAACTTAAGCAGTAAAAGCAGATGTCGATGATGATATGCTTTGGTTTGCTAATGATATTCAGCTCTCCCAGCCAGTGTTCCCTCTAAGCTGAGTTAGTGTGAGCGAGCTCACAGTTTTTTAGCCTGCAGCGCACACATTTCTGTCTGAGCTCAGGAAGGAGGGCTCCAGAGCAAACTAGCTTAACACAGTAGCCAGATCGCTTACTCACAACTTAAATGCCGGGAGCTCACAAAGCAGAGTTTTTGCTCACAAGGCGCCACAGCTTAGAGGGAGCATTGATCCCAGCCACCCTGCCGGGGGAGCGGGCAGGAGAGACTGTGGCTATATCCGCAACCTTCTGTTTCCCAAAGGAAAGCAAGTAATCTTCCTTCAGCCTAACTGCCTTCGACATAACCTCACTGTGAATTTAGGCGATGGTTGGTCAGTGGGAAGGTAACAGCGTTCCGTGCGCCTTGGTGTTTAGTCATGCCGGCCACATGACCACGGAAATGTCTTCGGACAGCGCTGGCTCTTCGGCTTTGAAACGGAGATGAGCACCGCAACCCTAGAGTCGGATCCGACTGGCTTTCGAGCAAGGGAACCTTTACCTTTACCTTACCATATTTGGAAAAGCGAAAAAAGAGGACATGGTTCCTGACCGACGGCTTCAAACAAGTGATCCCTGTGACGGATCTCGTTTTCAATACCCCCCTATTTTGTTGTTGTTCAGTCGCACAGTCGAGTCCGACTCTTCGCGACCCCATGGACCAGATCACGCCAGGCCCTCCTGTCTTCCGCTGTCCGCTGAAGTTTGCTCAATTTCATGTCCGTTGCATCGATGACACTGTCTAACCATCTCATCCTTTGCCGTCCCCTTGTTTTCTGACCTTCAATCTTTCCCAGCATCAGGGTCTTCTCCAGTGAATGCTCCCTTCTCATTTGGTGGCCAAAGTATTTGAGCTTCAGCTTCAGGATCTGGCCTTCCAGGGAACAATCAGGGTTGATTTCTTTTAGAATTGAATGATTTGATCTCCTTGCAGTCCAAGGGACTCTCAAGAGTCTTCTCCAGCACCATAGTTCAAAAGAATCTATTCTTCGGCGCTCGGCCTTCCTTATAGTCCAACTCTCGCAGCCATACATTACTACGGGGAATACCATTGCTTTGACCATGCGGACTTTTGTTGGCAGGGTGATGTCTCTGCTTTTTATCATGCTGTTTAGGTTTGCCATCGCTTTCCTCCCAAGGAGCAGGCGTCTTTTAATTTCATGGCTAAGTCGCAGTAATTGCTACGAACTAAGAAAATTCCTGAGCTCCCAACCAAAAAAGAGGACATTTTCATTGTGTATTTTTTGGGGGTTTTTTGAGAAAGAGCCCAAAAGAGGACAGACGCCATCTGGTAACTCTAATTTTGGCAGATTGTTAAAAGATGAGCCAATGCTCGTTCCTGAGGCCATTTCTTATGTGCCCTGGGTCATGCCAGAAATTGAACTCGTCACCTTCTGCATGCAAAGCAGAGGCTCTTCCACTCAGCCACAGACCCCTCCCCACTCTGTCCCCGTCTTTCTCCTCCCCTTCCATGATTTCTTTTTTTTAAATAAGTCTGCAGCAGTGTTCCCTCTAAGCTGAGTTAGTGTGAGCTAGCTCACAGTTTTTAGCCTCCAGCTCACAGATTTTTGTCTTCACTCAGGAAGGACGGCTCCAGAGCAAACTAATTTATGCAGTAGCCAAATCGCTCACTCACAGCCTTAATGCCAGTAGCTCAAAAAGTAGAATTTTTGCACACAAGACTCCACAGCTTAGAGGGAACATTGCAGTATCTTTCATGTTCTTTTATTCTTGTCTGAATGCTACGCCGTGTGATCCCGATGTAAACCTGTCCACAACTGCATGGTATGCAGTATACTCCTGCAGAAGTGAGGGGGTCTCTTCTGTCTTTTGCCGATCGTAGCATCTATTGTATTTTTCTGGTGGGTCTGAATACTGTTTGTAGGTTGTGTTTTTTCATAAGTTTTCCCATCTGATCCGTGGTTCCTTTGATATATGGCAAAACCACTTTTCCTGTGGGAGACTGTCTTTCCTCAGTTGTTTGTTTTAACTTTGGTTCAATCGCTCTTCTGATTTCATTCTTGGAGTAGCCATTTGTTTGAAGTGCGTGGCTAAGATGATTTAGTTCGTTGTTGAGAAAGTGCAGTTCGCATATTTTGATTATGCCTCTTTTTTTGCCAAGGGTGGTGATTGGAGTTTTTTTTGTAAATAACGGTCCGTGTGAGTTGGTTTTCTGTAGATCTTGTGACCTAATTGAAGGTTAGCTTTGCGGATGACCATGATATCTAGAAATGGGAGTTTACCCTCGACTTCTTTTTCTACAGTGAATTGTATTCTGGGTTGGATGTTGCTAAGGTGGTCTAAAAACTCCATCAATTCTACTTCTCCATGGCTCCAAATGATAAAGGTATCATCTACGTACCGGAACCAGACTGTTGGTTTGTGGGGTACAGGTTCTAAAGCTGTTTTTTTCAAAATGTTCCATGTAGAAGGTTGCTATAACTGGGCCGAGAGGGCTTCCCATGGCAAACCCATCCATCTGTTCATAGAATTCATTAGCCCATTGGAAGTACCTGGTTGTCAAACAGTGGCGGAATAAGGCTGTTCTGTCCGCCGGAAAAATCTGATTAACAAGCGTGAGTGTGTCTTTTACCGGAACCTTGATAAAAAGAGATACCATGTCAAAGCTGACGAGTATGTCCTGTGGGTTAAGTTTCAGAGAACTGATTTAGTTGATAAAGTGTGTTGAATCTTTGACGTTTGTTGTGGTTTTTCCAATGTGGTTCTGTAGAAGATGGCTATAACCTTCAAATTATCCAGAAGTGCCTTTTTCGACTTAGTATGTCTTTCCATATATTCAAGAAAGGGAAACCAGCGTTCCAAAAAAATCTGAATGCAACTCTAGATTCTCTGCCAAGAATATAACTTCTGATGTTTTGTCTGTGACCAGGTGTTCGCATAACTTATTAAACCACATAATTGATGAGGGCTGTTTACTATTTTTCCAGTGCCTGGCTACCAGTTTTGGCTGCCACCAACATATAAGAAATGAGATCTTTCCTGACAGCAGGAACAGTCATGCAAATAACAGAGCAAATCGGCTAACAGAACGTCTCTCCCCTCCCATAAATTAAGCAAGACAAGTTCTGGCCTCATAGGGATACTGTGCCCAGTAATGTCATAAATCAGTTTAAGAACAGTGGTCCAATAACAGGGCAGGTCCACCAAGCAGTGAATGTAAGAACCATGACTTCTTACGTGCAGAAATTCTCCATGTGTTCTCAATACCTCCCCGTCGCTGGTTAAGGATGAGTTCGAGAAACCGTGTTTCTAACATGGTTCAGTCCTCTAATCTGACGATACCAACTGAGAGTGAACATGGCCAGCTAAAAGGTAAAGGTCTCCCTTGCACGAAAGCCAGTCGAATCCGACTCTAGGGTTGCGGTGCTCATCTCCGTTTCAAAGCCGAAGAGCCGGCGCTGTCCGAAGACGTTTCCGTGGACATGTGGCCGGCATGACTAAACACCAAGGCGCACGGAACGCTGTTACCTTCCCACCGGAGTGGTACCTATTTATCTACTTGCAATTTCTTGCTTTCGAACTGCTAGGTTGGCAGGAGCTGGAACTAGAGACGGGAGCTCACCCTGTCATGCGGCACTCTCGGGTCTCGAACTGCTGAACTACTGACCTTCCACAGCCTGCAGTTCAGCGTCTTAACCACTTGAGCCACTGCAGCTCCTTCATGGCCAGCTAGTGGTATGCAAATTCTCCCAGAATCAACCTGACAGAAGGAAGGGAAAGGTCAGGATCACACCCATCGCTGTGAAAGCTCGAACAGGGCAGTGGAATTTGCTAGCATTCCTAATACTTATCACTGTGTAAGGGTTACAAGGCCAGTTGAGTAAACCCCAGGGGTGAAAAACACACCAAACAAGAGTTTATTAGAGATTAGATTAGGGGACTGCAATTCCCTTTCTGCTACTGCCCCATTATCTTGTAACCTTATTTACCTAGTTACTCCGGAATGATTTGAAACCGAACAGGACTGCTAAGGTAACGCAGAAGAGATCGCATTGCTTTTCTTTTGAAAGGGCAACCTTCTGTCTTGGATCCCTGACCAATGTTCCCTCAAAGCTGAGTTAGTGTGAGCTCGCTCACAGGTTTTTTACCTCCGTTTTTGTCTTGGCTCAGGGAGGACGGCTCCATCTGGAGCAAACTGATTTACTCCATAGCCAAATCGCTCGCTCGGAACTCGGATGCCTGTAGCTCACGAAATAGAGTTTTTGCTCGCAGGACTCCATAGCTTTAGAGGGAGCATTAATCCTGACGGGCAGGGCTATTTTTGGGCAGGAACGCACAGGAACGGCGTTCCGGCTGGCTCCTGAGTTGGCCACGCCCAACAGGAAACTCATTAGCATAATAGGCCACACCCAACAGCAGAAACTCGTTAGGATTGGCTACATTAGGGGTGTGTGGCCTAACATGCAAAGGAGTTCCTGCTCCAGAAAAAGCCCTGGGTTTTGACAACAAACCAGGTAAACAGAATGAGAAGCAAAAGGTGGGTGTGGTTGGATGACCCCACTTCTGGTAACATGGGGGTGTGGCCTAATATGCTAATGAATTCCTGCAGTTGGGTGTGGCCTATTATGCTAATAAGTTCCTGCTGGGCTTTTTCTATTAAAAAAAGCCCTGCTGACGGGTATTAACATTCTGTCCTCCACTGTTCCTGCGAGTAGACTCTAGTCAACTCTGCCCCGTAGGCCATTTTCAGGCCCCAGAGAATCACCCATAGGCCCAGGGGGCAATTCTGCAGTTGAAGCACTCACCGCCTGGCTGGGAGACGTGGGAAAGCCATACACAAGAGAGCCCATGCGGTGTGGTGGTTAGAGCGTCAGGCCTAGGATCTGGGAGACGCGACTTCAAATCCTCCCGCCATGGAAGCTTGCTGGGGGACCTTGGGCCAGGCGTCCACTCTCAGCCTGACCTCCCTCACAAGGCTGTTGTGGAGGTAAAATGGAGGAGAGAAGAACAATGTGAACAAGATGCTAAGAAGGATGAACCAGCTATCTTCCTGTTGTAACCGTGGTGCAAGGGAGAGTCATTTTCCATTCTTAATTGTATCCTGTAGTTTTTACTGTGGATGTCCTTCCAAGGGGCTCGGGGTGGAATGCCACTGTTTAAATCGATGGTGCGACCCCATCTGGAGTACTGTGTACAGTTCTGGTCACCACACCTCAAAAAAGATATCATAGCATTGGGAAAAGTGCAGAAGAGGGCAACTAGAATGACCAAAGGATTGGAACACTTTCCCTATGAAGAAAGGTTAAAACCCTTGGGGCTCTTTAGCTTGGAGAAACGACGGGCTGAGGGGTGACACGATCGAGGTTTACAAGATTATGCATGGGATAGAGCAGGTCGAGAAAGAGGTCCTTTTCTCCGTTTCTCACGAGACAAGAACCCGTGGGCACTCCATGAAATCGCTGAGCGGTTGGGTTAGAACGGATCAAAGGAAGTCCTTCTTCACCCAGAGAGTGATTAACACATGGAATTCACTGCCGCAGGAGGTGGTGGCAGCTACAAGCCTGGACGGCTTCAAGAGGGAATTAGTTAAGCATATGGAGCAGAGGTCCATCGGTGGATTATTAGCCACAAGGTATAGATAGGGACTCTCGGTCTGGGGCAAGTGATGCTCTGTATTCTTGGTGCTCGGGGGAGGGGGTCAACAGTGGAGGAGCTTCTAGTGTCCTGGCCCCACTGCTGGACCTCCTGATGGCCCCTGGTATTTTTGGCCACTGTGTGACACAGAGTGTTGGACTGGATGGGCCATTGGCCTGATCCAGCATCGGTTTCTCTTATGTTCTTTTGTCTGGGGCAAGTGAGGCTCTGTATTCTTGGTGCTTGGCGGGGGGGGGGCAATAGCGGGAGGGCTTCTAGTGTCTGGACCCCACTGGTGGACCTCCTGATGGCACCTGGTATTTGTGGCCACTGTGTGACGCAGAGTGTTGGACTGAATGTTCCGTTGGCCTGACCCAACATTGCCTTCTCTTATGTTCTTATGACCTCTGTCACCCCGTTCAGTAAGGTCTGATGCACTCAGAAAGACAGATTCCAAAGTTGAACTGATAACGATCGAGCAGTTTATTGTGCAACACGGTGTGCAGCATAGTAAACTAGAAGCATATCTTGCACATAAATAGAGAGGTTAGGATGTACACATGAACGTGTCAAGCTGCCGTCTAACAGATCAGACCCTTCGGTCCATCCAGGTTGGGATTGCCTACTCAGACTGGAAGCGGGAATCTTTTATTGGCTTTATTGGTTAGACTATACCGGTACTATGACTGTCTGCATTGTTGAGAAATAAGCATGGGACACTCTAAAACCCTTTCGGAAGGGCCAGGGGTATTTTTGGGCCAGAACGCACAGGAACGGAGTTCCGGCTGGCTCCCGAGTTGGCCACGCCCAGCAGGAACTTATTAGCATAATAGGCCACACCCAACAGCAGAAGCTCATTAGGACTGGCTACATTAGGGGGTGTGTGGCCTAACATGCAAAGAAGTTCCTGTTATTTAAAAAAGCCCTGGGGTTTTGACAACAAAAAAGGTAAACAGAATAAGAAGTAAAAGGTGGGTGTGGCTGGATGACCACACTTCTGGCAACATGGAGTATGGCCTTGTACGCTAATGAGCTGTGCTGTCGGGGTGTGGCCTAATATGTTAATGAATTTCTGCTGTTGGGTGTGGCCTATGCTAATGAGTTCCTGCTGGGCTTTTTCTACAAAAAAAGCCCTGGGAAGGGCTATGACTGCTCTAAACGGGCAGGATTTTTCATATGGACGGAGCCCCGAGAGAACGTTTATTCCACGAATTTTATGTTAGAACAAGGATGATAAAACCGATGGGCACTTTAAGGAAAGGTGTTTTTTGACCCTGCTGCTCCTGATTGCGAGGCTTGGGAGGAAAGAAATGGACTGAACACAGCCCCAGGCTTGCGGTTCCCTGATAGAACTTGAGAGATGTTCTCCTAGATGAGTCTTATGTTTGCCGCAAGGGGTAAGTGAGGTCTTTTCATATTTATAGTCAGGGCTTCTTTGTAGCAGGGACTCCTTTGCCTATTAGGCGACACACCCCTAATGTAGCCAATCCCCCAGGAGTTTACAGGGAGCTCTTCTTACAGGGGCTACTGTCAGCTCTTGGAGGACTGGCCACATTAGGGCTGTGTCGCCTAATAGGCAGAGGAGTTCCTGCTACAAAAAGAGCTCTTTATGATGGATGGATGGATGGATGGATGGATGGATGGATGGATGGATGGATGGATGGATAGATAGATAGATAGATAGATAGATACAGAGCTCTTTCTGTAGCAGGAACTCCTTTGCCTATTAGGCGGTAAAGGTAAAGGTTCCCTTGCTCGAAAGCCAGTCGAATCTGACTCTGGGGTTGCGGTGCTCATCTCCGTTTCAAAGCCGAAGAGCCAGCGCTGTCCGAAGACGTTTCCATGGTCATGTGGCCGGCATGACTAAACACCAAGGCGCACGGAACGCTGTTACCTTCCCACCAAAGTGATACCTATTTATCTACTTGCAATTTCTTACTTTCGAACTGCTAGGTTGGCAGGAGCTGGAACTAGAGACGGGAGCTCACTCCGTCATGCGGCACTCTCGGGTCTCGAACTGCTGAACTACTGACCTTCCACAGCCTGCAGTTCAGTGTCTTAACCACTTGAGCCACCGCAGCTCCGCCTATTAGGCGACACACCCCTAATGCAGCCAATCCCCCAAGGGCTTACAGAGAGCTCTTCTTACGGGGGTTACTGTAAGCTCTTGGAGGATAGGCCACATTAGGGTTGTGTTGCCTAATAGGCAGAGGAGTTCCTGCTACAAAAAGAGCCTAGGTGGGTAGGTGAATGGATGGATGGATGGATGGATGGATGGATGGATAGATACGTTTACAGTTTAAAGGAGATTAATTTCGACCCACGCTTCATTTAATATAATCCGTGTGATGCTGATACTCCGTTGAAAGGATCAGTTGTTATTTAACAGTTTAAAGTTTAATTTGATATCAAAATAACGCTGCTAGTCCAGTTGTGACCAGTGCTCCCTCTAAGCTGAGTGTGAGCTAGCTCACAGTTTTTTACCCTCCAGCTCACATCCTTTTGTCTTCGCTCAGGAAGGGATGGCTCCAGAGCAAACTAATTTATGCAGTAGCCAAATCGCCTGCTCACGACTTTAATGCCAGCAGCTCAGAAAGTAGTATTTCTGCTCACAGGACCCCACAGCTTAGAGGGAACATTGGTTGTGACTTGTATGTTTTTGTCTAGATGATACACTTTCCATTCTTCACACTTTTATTTCTAGTGTTTATTTCTTTTTCCTGCCTCCCCAGCAGCAAATATGTCGTAGTCTAGGGCATAGCAATTTACTTCATAGCAGCAGTGGGAGGGCTTCTCGTGTCCTGGCCCCACTGCTGGACCTCCTGATGGCACCTGGTATATTTTGGCCTCTGTGTGACAGAGTGTTGGACTAGATGGGCCATTGGCCTGATTCAACATTGGCTTCTCTGATGTTGTTATGTTCTTAGTTTGCAACTCGCTTGTGTGTTTATGATGCAGCATGCACCACACCAGCCATGGGACTTAAAAGCATTTTAAGTTGGGGCTGGGGCGTGCCCCTGCAGATGTGAAAGCTCTCTGAACGCTGGTGAGGTTTTGTCTTCCCAAGTTGCGCGTGCATGGCATCCTGCGGCAATTGTATCAATGGCAGACGCACAAGGAGCTGAGATCACTGCCACCAGTGATTGCTGGACGAGAAATGTTGACTTTGGCGGGGAATGAGAGAGGCCTGTGGAAAGGGGGAATTAAGCGCATACCGAAAAGGGAGTGGTTCTTTCTAAGCGGCGTCCTTCCCCGATTCTCAGCCCTTCCCTATTTTTGTGGACTCACGGTGCGTCCGCGCGCACACAATGGGGAGCTGAGATTGCTTCCCGCATCTTGCGCTGTGTTCACAGCATTTTGAAGAAGAAGAAAAGAAGAGATTGGATTTATACCCCGCCCTTCACAACCCAAAGGAGTCTCGGAGCGGCTTACAAGTTTGGTGTAGTGGTGAAGTGCGCGGACTCTAATCCGGGAGGACAGGGTTTGATTCCCCACTCCTCCACATGCAGCTGCTGGATGACCTTGGGCAAGCCATAGTTCGGTCAGAGCTGTTCTTGAAAAAAGAGCAGTTTTCAGTCAGAGCTCTCTCAGCCCCACCTGCCTCACAGGGAGTCTCTTGTGGGGAGGGGAAGGGAAAGGAGTTTGTAAGCCGCTCTGAGACTCTGAGATTGGGTAGTGAAGGGCTGGGTATAAATCCAATCTCCTCCTCTTCTTTTTTTTCTTTTTTCCCTTCCCCTCCTCACAACAGACACCCTGTGAGGTCGATGGGGCTGGGAGAGGTCTTTTGAGGACTGCTCCTGAGAGAACAGCTCTGAGAGTACTTGTGACTGACCCAGGGTCACACCAGCAGCTCCTTGGGAAAAGAGGTGCAGGAGCTCATTAGCATAACTCATTAGCATAACTTATTTGCATATGCCACACACCCCTGACATCACCGGAAGTGTGTCAGAAGGCAACACCCACCGCTCAGACTCAAATGGACTGTTTTGGATTGCTAGCTAATGGGGGAGGGGGAAGCGCACAGATCTGCCCTCACAGAAAAGGGAGAGCTGGTACCTGAATAAACCTTGGTCTTAAAGGTGCCACTGGACTCTTTTGGATGGCCGGCAAGTGCAGGAAAGTGCGTGGCTGCTCATGGATCGGGGAGGGCAGCACGGAGGACGTACACGGCCTTGAGAAGGTAGGGAGCCAGGGCGATGGCAGGGCAGAGGTGCAGGAGGAGGCTGAGTAGGTGCAGGAGGCTGGGGCGGAGCTCCTCACGGGAGTCACCGGGCCCCACCTTGCAGAGGCGCCAGGCTAGGCCCGGCATGAGGATGGGCAAAGCCTGGGTGGCTGGGTGCCACAGCCCAGGCAGTGGTGGAACAGCCCGAGGGCCAGTTAACGGCAACACTCCACTGGGTTGGCCAGCAGGCCGGGAAAGTCGAGGGGGGCTGCTGGGAGCAGGGGGCGGGGCTTGCTGCATGTCCCCGCCCCCTGGGCTCCTTACTGCCGGAGCTCTGCTCCTGTGCGCTTCTGCAGGAAATGAGCCCTGCAGATGGGTTACATAAAGGGTCGCTAGATTTTTGGCTCCTGTGTTACCCAAAGAGGCAGTCTCCACTTAAGCTGGGGGGATTAGCTAAAGGAGACAGAGTGAGAGCCGGGTAAGTGGGACTTCCACCTATGCATACCAGGATTGTCCCCCTGAAAACTGTCAGAAATAACCAAACAGTTATTCAACTGGTAAGGTTTTTATTAAAAGAAAAGGATAAAACAAAAAAAAAAGGAAAATACACATAATAAACCCAAGAGCTAACTAAGAAAAGCAGGGAGGAAAGATTTTTAGAGAAGGATGATTTTTACTGATCCGGAAGCGGTCCATAGAAGCAGCAAGTCAAAGAATGAAACAGACAGCATTTAGGGAGAGGAGGGAGGGAGAGAGAGAGACCCACATGTAAGTGGGGGGGTGAGAAGGAATCCAGGACACGCACAGCTGGGTCAGTTAGGTGACATATTTATAGGGCAAAACATATCTTGAGAGGTTGACTCAACGCCAGAGGACAATGAACTAACTGTTCCCTCAGAGGTAGATAAGGAGGCAGGAGAGCTTTGATGGCTTTACAGACACCGGAGGGGAAGGGTGATTGGGAAGGCGAATAGACTTAAGCAATGATTGTTGTTCAGTTGCACAGTCGAGTCCGACTCTTCGCGACCCCATGGACCACATCACGCCAGGCCCTCCTGTCTTCCGCTGTCCGCTGAAGTTTGCTCAATTTCATGTTCGTTGCATCGATGACACTGTCTCACCATCTCGTCCTTTGCCGTCCCCTTCTTCTTTGACCTTCAATCTTTCCCAGCATCAGGGTCTTCTCCAGTGAATGCTCCCTTCTCATTTGGTGGCCAAAGTATTTGAGCTTCAGCTTCAGGATCTGGCCTTCCAAGGAACAATCAGGATTGATTTCTTTTAGGATTGACTGATTTGATCTCCTTGCAGTCCAAGGGACTCTCAAGAGTCTTCTCCAGCACCATAGTTAATGATTAATGATTAAAGCAATGATTAATTGCCGCTTAATCAAAGGTAATGGGTGAAGGGGAAATGAGGCTTGGGTGTTGATGGGATTATGCTGAGTGAATCAATAGGTAGCCCATTGTTCTAAAGTCATGTATCGCTCCAGAGCAAGGAGGAGGTAGTAGCCACCCAGCCGCTGTACCTTGTGTTTTGAAACTGCTTTCCCAGACTGATGCCTCACTGGCATCCGTCTTGGTCCACTTTGGCCCAAGCAGTGCCCCGCACTTCAGATACTATGGGGTGATATTAAAATGGGTGTTTCTGCCTCCGTAAGCTGTAAAGTTGTACTGACCCCAGTGGGTCTGGTGTGGGAGCAGACAGAAGTTCCACAGGACAACCAGGCAGAAGGGACCAGGTAATCACTCACAGTACAGGTGCAAGGCAGGAGAGTGGTCAAGAGTCCAAGGGTCAGGTATCCAGAAAGGGGAGTTGTCAGTCAGTTCAAGAGTCAGGGGTCCAGAAGTCAGGTGGGCCAGTGTTCCATCCAGGTTCAGAGTAACAGAGCTTCCAGTCAGCAAATCAGGAGAGAAGGTGGGTGGTAATGCAGCCATGGGTATTCACTGTGTCCACAATAAGCAGCTTCCCCCTTCCTGGATTTATAGCTGACTCTCCATGGGCTGGTTAGAGGTTCCCTTGCTCGAAAGCCAGTCGAATCCGACTCTAGGGTTGCGGTGCTCATCTCCGTTTCAAAGCCGAAGAGCCAGCGCTGTCCGAAGACGTTTCCGTGGTCATGTGGCCGGCATGACTAAACACCAAGGCGCACAGAACGCTGTTACCTTCCCACCGAAGTGGTACCTATTTATCTACTTGCAATTTCTTGCTTTCGAACTGCTAGGTTGGCAGGAGCTGGAACTAGAGACGGGAGCTCACCCCGTCATGCGGCACCCGGGTCTTAATTGTGGCACGCATCCCTGCAAGTATTCATCTGGCGACAGGTGTCTGCGGTTCATCAAATGCTCACAGAGACGGGCTCTGAGGTCTGATCTCCACTGACAGTGCCGGCGTTCAAGGGCTGTTGGAGAAACGCTGGGCCCGGCCTCCTCCCTCTCCTCTGTCTCTGATGCGGTAACTCACTCACAGCTGGAGCAGAGGGCAAATTGCTTACAGCCAGTGTCTGGTCAAGAGCTTGCCTCTTCTGTCCCTGAAGATTAATGGGATCTACAGCAACTGGCTGTTCCTCCTCCTCTGAGGAGGAGATATCGTTATCAGGCTGAGCACCCATCCAGTCAGGTTGGGAACAAGGGAGACAGGGGTCTGACTGTTATCAGCTGTGGTGGAAATATGGCGACATTCTAAAACAACTGCATAAACCCTATTGTTATTTGGCTAGCTCTTCACTAATTGCTTAAGCATAAACTCTCACTGGCTGTTTGAGACTATGGGGTGGGAAGGAGAGGGAGGGAGGGAGGGAGGGAGGGAGGGAGGGAAAGAAAGAAAGAAAGAAAGAAAGAAAGAAAGAAAGAAAGAAAGAAAGAAAGAAAGAAAGAAAGAAAGAAAGAAAGAAAGGAGGGAAGGAGGGAAGGAGGGAAGGAGGGAAGGAGGGAAGGAGGGGGAGAGAGGAAGAAAGGAAGGAGGAAAGGAAAGAGGGGGAAAGAGAGAGAGAGAGAGAGAAAGAAAGAAAGGAAGGAAGGAAGGAAGGAAGGGGGAGAGGGGGAGAGGGAGGAGAGGGAGAGAAAGGAAGGAGGAAAGGAAAGGGGGAGAGGGAGAGAAAGAAAGGAGGAAAGGAAAGGGGGAGAGGGAGAGAAAGGAAGGAGGAAAGGAAAGGGGGAGAGGGAGATAAAGGAAGGAGGAAAGGAGGGGGAGAGAGAGAAAGAAAGGAGGAAAAGGGGAGAGGGAGAGAAAGAAAGAAGAAGAAAGAAGGGAAGGAGGGGGAGAGAGAGAAAGGAAGGAGGAAAGGAAAGGGAGAGAGGGAAAGAGAAAGAAAGAAGGGAAGGAGGGGGAGAGAGGGGAGAGAGAGAAAGGAAGGATGAAAGGAAAGGGGGAGAGGAAGAAAGAAAGGAAGGAAGGAGGGGGAGAGAGAGAAAGGAAGGAGGAAAGGAAAGGGGAAGAGGGAGAGAAAGGAAGGAGGAAAGGAAAGGGGGAGAGGAAGAGAAAGAAAGAAGAAGAAAGAAGGGAAGGAGGGGGAGAAAGAGAAAGGAAGGAGGAAAGGAAAGGGAGAGAGGGAAAGAGAAAGAAAGAAGGGAAGGAGGGGGAGAGAGGGGAGAGAGAGAAAGGAAGGATGAAAGGAAAGGGGTAAAGGAAGAAAGGAAGAAAGGAAGGAGGGGGAGAGAGAGAAAGGAAGGATGAGAGGAAAAGGGAAAGGAAGAAAGGAAGGAAGAAAGGAAGGAGGGGGAGAGAGAGAAAGGAAGGAGGAAAGGAAAGGGGAAGAGGGAGAGAAAGAAAGAAGGGAAGGAGGGGGAGAGAGAGAAAGGAAGGAGGAAAGGGAAGGGAGGAAGGCAGGCAGGAAGAAAGAGAGAGGGAGAGCGAGAGAGAGAGAGAGCGAGAGAAAGAAAGAGAGAAAGAGAGAAAGAAAGAAAGAAAGAAAGAAAGAAAGAAAGAAAGAAAGAAAGAAAGAAAGAAAGAAAGAAAGATTTATAGCCCTCTCATTTTCTGGGACTCAAGGCAGATTATGTAGAATAAATTAAAGCAGTCAACAAAGTGTGGCATCTTATAAACAGTGCATTTATTTATTTATTTATACCCTGCACTCCCTGCCGAGGCAGAGCGGCTTACAGGCCCTTTGGCATCATCATAAAACAATAAAACAATTTAAAATCATAAAAGGATTTGATTTGTAGCAATGTGGAAACCAACCAGAGGTGAAGTACGGCGTAAGGATATGTGTGTATTGGTCAAATGTGACTCATCTTGTGCATAGTACGTGCCATCAAGGAACTCCTCTTGGCCACAACTACTATGTTATAATTTGTATGGTGATGACAGACTATTTTACTCGTTTCAGTTTTGTACAGCTGAATTCAGCATCCAAATATGCGGTTAGATCTCTTGAGACGGTCCTGGATCTGGGCAAATAACGCTCTGTTGTCTACTGCTTTCAAATTTTGTAAATACGCCAAATAGTACAATTTTTAATGAGCTAAAATAGAAATTAGTTCCTGTTGCTGAGGGAGTAAAAACAACTTTAGTTTTAATAAGAAAGTATGACAGATTTTATGGAGCTGCGGTGCTTCAAGTGGTTAAGACGCTGAACTGCAGGCTGTGGAAGGTCAGTAGGTCAGCAGTTCGAGACCCGAGAGTGCCGCATGACGGAGTGAGCTCCCATCTCTAGTTCCAGCTCCTGCCAACCTAGCAGTTCGAAAGCAAGAAATTGCAAGTAGATAAATAGGTACCACTTTGGTGGGAAGGGAACAGCGTTCCGTGCGCCTTGATGTTTAGTCATGCCGGCCACACGACCACGAAAACGTCTTCGGACAGCGCTGGCTCTTCAGCTTGGAAACGGAGATGAGCACCGCAGCCCTAGAGTCGGATTCGACTGGCTTTCGAGCAAGGGAACCTTTACCTTTACTATGACAGATTTTTCAGTTTCCTCCCAGAATGTCAAGATTACACACACACACACACACACACACACACACACACACACATATAATGGCTTCAACGTGTTCCAGAAACCATACATCAATCCCACTTCTCATGTGCAGTGAGCATAAGTCTAGCACCCACCGCTCATGACATCACCCTAGCATTACCAGATTTGCAGCATGTACCGCCAGTCGTGGTTGGATATCCCCCTACATCTATATCTCTAACAGTGAAGTCTGGCCCCCATCTGTGGATACCTAAATCCTCAGACGGAGGCCACACCAATGCTAAAGAGATTCTTCTGCAAACTCAGAGGGGACCCTGTAGGTTTGCAGAAAAATCTTAACCAAAATATACTGGGGGATTAAAGATTGCCCCACAAATAAAAAGTGCCATCTGTACATGCTCAGACAGCACATTCACGGATACAGTTGGAGGCGGCTGCTGCAGAGAGTTGCTCTGGGCCCAGCCCCTGCAGCAGAGGAGGAGGAGGAGATTGGATTTATACCCTGCCCTTCACTACCCAAAGGTGTCTCAGAGCGGCTTACAAAACTCCTTTCCCTTCCCCTCCCCACAACAGACACCCTGTGAGGTAGGCGGGGCTGAGAGAGCTCTGACAGAAACTGCTTTTTTCAAGGACAGCTCTTATCAAAACTATGGCTTGCCCAAGGCCATCCAGCCAGCTGCAAGTGGAGGAGTGGGGAATCAAACCCGGTTCTCCCAGATTAGAGTCCGCGCACTTAACCACTACACCAAACTGGCTGGGAGAAGCTCCGGGTCTGGCCTCGATGGCTGAGGATGCTGGGAGAGGCACATAGGCACTGCTGCTGAGATCAGAGGTGGGTGGTGGAGCTCGGAGCCACATCAGGCCAGGCAATGGAGGGGAGTTGTTGCTCAACAGCGGTGAATGTGTCGGGTTTTTTTGGGAAGTCGATCCCATTTGATTTTTGAGGCTTCGTGTACCAAGTTAATGTTTTGTCTAGTGGGGAAGTTAAATGAGGACATCACTCCAGAGTTTGGATGAGGTACGAAATCTGTAGTCACCGGAGCTGACCTGACCCCCAACAGGTCAAGCAATCCAGATAGTCATTTGGGGTGGAATTCTTTCTATGGACACAACAAACGGTACATGTCCGGAATGATCCCTTACTGCGGGGTTGTCAAACTCATTTGTTTTGAGGGCTCGATCTGACATAAATGTCAGATTTTTAAAATCATATAAAACGTATAAATCATTGGTGCGGCCTCATTTGGAATACTGTGTACAGTTCTGGTCGCCACACCTCTAAAAGGATATTATAGCATTGGAAAAAGGGCAGAGAAGGGCAACTAGAATGATAAAAGGGTTGGAACACCTTCCCTATGAAGAAAGGTTAAAACGCTTGGGGCTCTTTAGCTTGGAGAAACGACGGCTGAGGGGTGACATGATTGAGGTTTATAAGATTATGAATGGGATTGAGCAGGCTGAGAAAGAAGTCCTTTTCTCCCTTTCTCACAATACAAGAACTCGTGGGCACTCCATGAAATTGCTGAGCAGTCGGGTTAGAACGGATAAAAGGAAGTATTTCTTCACCCAAAGAGTGATTAACATATGGAATTCACTGCCACAGGAGGTGGTGGCAGCTACAAGCATGGACAGTTTCAAGAGGGAATTAGATAAACATCTGGAGCAGAAGTCCATCAGTGGCTATTAGCCACAGGGTATAGATGGGAAGTCTCAGTCTGGGGCAGGTGATGCACTCTATTCTTGGTGCTGGAGGGGGCAGCAGTGGGAGGGCTTCTCGTGTCCTGGCCCCACTGCTGGACCTCCTGATGGCACCTGGTATATTTTGGCCGCTGTGTGATAGAGTGTTGGACTAGATGGGCCACTGGCCTGATTCAACATTGGCTTCTCTTATGTTCTTATGTGACCTGGTTTGGGCGGGCCGTGTGTGTCATAAAATGTAATGCCAGATAGCGGAGAAATAAACTTTATAAAGGACACAAACACAAAGGGGCTTTTTTTACTAAAAATAAAAGCATGCTTAAAACATCAGCACCCTTGCAATATTTTGTTTATTTAAGTGTGTCTGATGACTGACACCTCTTGCGCTGAATTATTTCATCAGAATGCCTGTGCTGTTGCGGTCCGGGCCGCATGTTTGACACCCCTGCCTTCCTGTGTTCCAGAAAATGCTGGCGCTCCGCCCCCTCGAGTCGCTAAGCATGCGCCATCCAAGCTGACCTAACAGGTCATGTCCTTATACGCCAGTCAGAAGGGGGGAAAGGGCATTCCAAAGAAGTTGAACTCCTTCCTGGTCTCCAGCTCGGCCGATTCCATTTCACATTGTACCTTTGCCCCCTGACTCCCTTTTTGTGCGGCGGGAGAGTGGTGGCCAAAGCAGCTTTTTAAAATACCCGCACAACCAACCCGGGCTATCCAGATGAGGACAAAATGACCCAGATTTGTAAACACACAAACACACCTTCTTCACCCAAAGAGTGATTAACACCTGGAATTCACTGGCACAGGAGGTGGTGGCAGCTACAAGCACGGACAGTTTCAAGAGGGAATTAGATAAACATCTGGAGCAGAAGTCCATCGGGGGCTATTAGCCACAGGGTATAGATGGGAACTCTCAGTCTGGGGCAGGTGATGCACTCTATTCTTGGTGCTGGAGGGGGCAGCAGTGGGAGGGCTTCTGGTGTCCTGGCCCCACTGCTGGACCTCCTGAGGACACCTGGTGTTTTCGGCCACTGTGTGACACAGAGTGTTGGACTGGAGGGGCCATTGGCCTGATCCAACATCAGCTTCCCTTATGTTCTTATTTCTGGGGCAAGGGGTGCTCTGTCTTCTTGGTGCTTGGGAAGGGCAGCAGTGGGAGGGCTTCTGGTGTCCTGGCCCCACTGCTGGACCTCCTGATGGCACCTGGTGTTTTCGGCCACTGTGTGACAGAGTGTTGGACTGGAGGGGCCATTGGCCTGATCCAACATCAGCTTCCCTTATGTTCTTATTTCTGGGGCAAGGGGTGCTCTGTCTTCTTGGTGCTTGGGAAGGGCAACAGTGGGAGGGCTTCTGGTGTCCTGGCCCCACTGCTGGATCTCCTGATGGCACCTGGTGTTTTCGGCCACTTTGTGACACAGAGTGTTGGACTGGAGGGGCCATTGGCCTGATCCAACATCAGCTTCCCTTATGTTCTTATTTCTGGGGCAAGGGACGCTCTGGCTTCTTGGTGCTTGGGAAGGGCAACAGTGGGAGGGCTTCTGGTGTCCTGGCCCCACTGCTGGACCTCCTGATGACACCTGGTGTTTTCGGCCACTTTGTGACACAGAGTGTTGGACTGGAGGGGCCATTGGCCTGATCCAACATCAGCTTCCCTTATGTTCTTATTTCTGGGGCAAGGGACGCTCTGGCTTCTTGGTGCTTGGGAAGGGCAACAGTGGGAGGGCTTCTGGTGTCCTGGCCCCACTGCTGGACCTCCTGATGGCACCTGGTGTTTTCGGCCACTTTGTGACACAGAGTGTTGGACTGGAGGGGCCATTGGCCTGATCCAACATCAGCTTCCCTTATGTTCTTATTTCTGGGGCAAGGGACGCTCTGGCTTCTTGGTGCTTGGGAAGGGCAACAGTGGGAGGGCTTCTGGTGTCCTGGCCCCACTGCTGGACCTCCTGATGGCACCTGGTGTTTTCGGCCACTGTGTGACAGAGTGTTGGACTGGAGGGGCCATTGGCCTGATCCAACATCAGCTTCCCTTATGTTCTTATTTCTGGGGCAAGGGGTGCTCTGTCTTCTTGGTGCTTGGGAAGGGCAACAGTGGGAGGGCTTCTGGTGTCCTGGCCCCACTGCTGGACCTCCTGAGGACACCTGGTGTTTTCGGCCACTGTGTGACACAGAGTGTTGGACTGGAGGGGCCATTGGCCTGATCCAACATCAGCTTCCCTTATGTTCTTATTTCTGGGGCAAGGGGTGCTCTGTCTTCTTGGTGCTTGGGAAGGGCAACAGTGGGAGGGCTTCTGGTGTCCTGGCCCCACTGCTGGACCTCCTGAGGTCACCTGGTATATTTTGGCCGCTGTGTGACAGAGTGTTGGGCTGGGTGGGTCATTGGCCTGATCCAACACTGGCTTCTCTGATGTTCTTATGTTCTTAGCTGCCTTACACCGAGTCAGACCCGTGGTCCATCGAAGTGAGTCAGTTTATTTCTATACATGATCAGCGTCAAGGAGTCAGCAGTAGTAATAAGAATACAAAATTTTAAAAAATAGGAATAAGAATGAAAATGAAAAACAGGTCAAGGCGGGCATCCGTGTTGGTCCGAAGCGATAGAAAAAAGCCAGAGCCCGGTGGGAACTTTAAGACGAACAAAGTCTTCTTCAAGGCGTGAGCTTTCGTGTGCCAGGCATGCTTCGTCAGACGATGAAATGGAATTACAGATCATAGTTGTTAAATTTGCGTGCGAAATAGTAAAGATATTTTTAACAGATCAAAAGAACATAAGAGAGAAGCCAATGCTGGATCAAGCCAATGGCCCGTCCAGTCCAACACTCTGTCACACAGTGGCCAAAAATACCAGGGGCCCTCAGGAGGTCCAGCAGTGGGGCCAGGACACCAGAAGCCCCTCCCACTGCTGCCCCCCCTCCAGGCACCAAGAAGACAGAGCATCCCTTGCCCCAGGCTGAGAGTTCCTATCTATGCCTTGTGGCTAATAGCCACTGATGGACCTCTGCTCCATATGTTTATCTAAGTCCCTCTTATAAGAACATGAGAGAAGCCAATGTTGGATCCGGCCAACGGCCCGTCCAGTCCAACACTCTGTGTCACACAGTGGCCAAAAATACCAGGGGCCCTCAGGAGGTCCAGCAGTGGGGCCAGGACACTAGAAGCCCTCCCACTGTTGAAACCCTCCCCCCCCAAGCACCAAGAATACAGAGCATCACTTGCCCCAGCCGGAGAGTTCCTATCTATACCTTGTGGCTAATAGCCCCTGATGGACCTCTGCTCCATATAAGAACATAAGAGAAGACAGTGTTTGATCAGGCCAATGGCCCGTCCAGTCCAACGCTCTGCGTCACACAGTGGCCAAAAATACCAGGGGCCCTCAGGAGGACCAGCAGTGGGGCCAGGACACTAGAAGCCCTCCCACTGTTGACCCCCCCCAAACACCAAGAATACAGAGCATCACTTGCCCCAGACTGAGAGTCCCTATCTATACCTTGTGGCTAATAGCTACCAATGGACCTCTGCTCCATATATTTATCCAATTCCGTCTTGAAGCCATCCATGCTCGTAGCTGCCACCACTTCCTGTGGCAATGAATTCCATGTGTTAATCACTCTTTGGCTGAAGAAGGACTTCCTTTTATCTGTTCTAACCCGACTGCTCAGCAATTTCATGGAGTGCCCACGAGTTCTTGTATTGTGGGAAAGGGAGAAAAGTACTTCTTTCTCAACCTGCTCTATCCCATGCATAGTCTTATAAACCTTGATCGTGTCACCCCTCAGCTGTTTTTTCTCCAAGCTAAAGAGCCCCAAGCGTTTTAACCTTTCTTCATAGGGAAAGTGTTCCAACCCTTTTATCATTCTAGTAAACCTCGATCATGTCACCCCTCAGCCGTCGTTTCTCCAAGCTCAAGTGCCCCAAGCACTTTTACCTTTCTTCATAGGGAAAGGGTTCCAACCCTTTGATCATTCTAGTTGCCCTTTTCTGCCCTTTTTCCAATGCTATAATATCCTTTTTGAGGTGTGGTGACCAGAACTGTACCCAGTACTCCAAATGAGGTCGCACCAATGATTTATACAGGGGCATGATGATACTGGCTGATTTGTTTTCAATTCCCTTCCTAATAATCCCCAGCATAGCACTGACCTTTTTTATAGCAGTTGCAGACTGTCTCAACAAGCTCGTTTTCTGGTTATCATCTTTTTGGGTTCAGCTTGGGGTCGGGGGGAAACATTGGTAATAAATATGTCAGCACTGGAAATTGATGTGCTCTGAACTGTGAGAAACCCATCCTTAGACCCCATCCATTTCCTTTGTAGCATGGAGGCAAGCTTTACAGCATCTTAGCTGTGTAGAGTATTTTCCATGTCCCCAAAACAGAGAACAATGAGCACAGATGTAGGGGGGCCCGGAAAGACGATGCCCTCCGACGGAGAATGTTGTGACCTAGTCTGAGCCCTGCAGTGTCGGGAAGGGCAGGCTATAAGTCCAATTTATTAATAAACTAGGAATAAGGCCCGTTGTGGAAATAAATACAACGGACTCTAGAAAGAAGCTCTGGGAGAGTGCCCCGGCTTTGGGCACTCAGTGACAATTTGCTGTGGCAATCTCAGCAGGGTATAATGACAGAGTCCACCATTTTCTCCAGAGGAACTGATCTTTGCTACCTGAAGAGCAGTAGTAATTTTGAGTGATCTCCAGCCCACCCCCAAGATTGGCAACAGTGGTTCCCCAGGAGGGAGTGGCTGATTTGGAGGGTGGAGTCTATGGCATTGTACCTGTCTGAGGTCCCACCCCTCCTCAACACTCACCCTCTCCAGGTTCGACCCCTCAAATCTCCAGGAATTTCCCAACCTGGAGTTGACAACCCTATCTCCCTCCCAGCCAACCATCAACCTACCTTTAGTCTTCCATCTCCTCCCCCTCCCTCCTAGAGAGCAGTTGTAATTTTGAGTGATCTTCAGCCCCCACCTGGAGATTGGCAACAATGGTTCCCCATCAGGGAATGGCTGGATTGGAGAGCGGAGTCTACGGCATCGTGCCTGTCTGAGGTGCCACCCCTCTTCAAACCTCACCCTCTCCAGGCTCCATCCCTCAAATCTCCAGGAATTGCCCACCTGGAGTTGGCAACCTGATCAGGACTGGGCCCAATGAGTTTTCTCCCAAAGGCCAACATAGGTGTGGAAAGGGCCTTTTACTGACAGAGGAGAAAGTACAGGTGCCAACTCTGATTAGGGAAATACCTGGAGATTTGGGGGGTGGATCCTGTGGAGGGCAGCATTTGGGGTGTGTGTGGAAGGACTCAGCAGGGTATAATGCCACAGACTCTACCCTCCAAAGCAACCATTTTCTCCCAGGGAACTGATCCCTGTCATCTGGAGGTCAATTGTAACAGTGGGAGATCTCCAGGTCCCACCTGGAGATTGGCAACCCTAGGGGCAAGGCAGCCACACAGCAGGGAGTTGAAGAAAATGGTCTGATGGTCGCTGGCCCACCTCGTTAGCCAGCCAGCCATGCTGAAGCTGAGCAGGAGAAAGAGCCTTTTCCCATTTATTCTGACAGGAAAGTGGCTGTTGGGGAGGGGGTTATGCTGAAAGTCCTTTGGTTTTTTACTCACAGAACCAAGCTTGGCTGCCTACCAACAGCCACTGAGGGGACAGTCCCTCACAGGAGTCAAGAGAACTGTCTTCCTCAGGAGAGAGAGCTGTCTGCCAGGGGGAGTGGGTGGGGAAGAGGAGCAGACCCAGCACCCGGCCAATGGCACGCGGGTACTCTTGAGTGGCGGCTGATGGGCCAATGGCTGAGGGAGGGCATTTTACAGCCAATGGGAGCGCATGGAATCTTGCGAAACCAAAAGATAATTATTTATAAGGAGAGATAAGTAAAATTATTGAGGCCCAGTCAGCCCCTTGCCGTATCCCCGCACGCCCGAAGGCAAAATTTAGCAGCTTTATTGGATATCTGGGAAGAGTCGGCAAGAAGGAGGGAGACGTAAAGTCGTTCAGATCTTCCTGGTAAAGTTGACAGGATTGGAGCTATCTACTGAGATCAGGCGTCATGATCGAACAAGCCCTGCCCTGTATGGCATGGGCAGAGCCGTTCAGGGAATGGGACGCAGTGGTACCTGCTCTCCAGGAGCGCTGAAGGTAGAACGTTACTGCGTACAAGGGTAAAGATTCTCCGATGTTTGGAGACCTCAAGGGATGAAAGATAATCTGCTGGTTGGAAGCATTTGGTATACTGCGGTACGATTGGATATTTCTGCAGCTGTGCCCAATCTGATTGAGAGCCAGTTTGGGTGTAGTGGTTAGGAGCGCGGACTCTAATCGGGGAGAACCGGGTTTGATTTCCCCATGCCTACACATGCAGCTGCTGGTGTGACCTTGGGTCAGCCACAAGTTCTCCCAGAGCTGTTCTCTCAAGGGCAGTTCTCGGAAGAGCTCTCCCACCTACCTCACAGGCAGTGTTCCCTCTAAGCTGAGTTAGTGTGAGCTAGCTTACAGTTTTTAAGCCTCCGGCTCACACATTTTTTTATATATTTGTGTGTGTGTGTGTATGCTAGGAAGGGAAGCCCATTGTGGACCCAAGACAACGAGCGCTAGAGAGGGCCTCCCCCACGAAGAAGGTGGAGGAGGCAGGCGTATGGGCAGCCATTGGGGAAGGAGCTCATCTGCCGCTCTAGCCTCCGCCGTCCCCCTCTCTGAGACTCCGTCTCTCCGGGGCTGCGATGTCCCCCTGAGGCTGGCACTTGCCTCGCTCCCCGCCCAGCACCGTCAGCTGGCATCACAGCCTCCCTTCCCCGGCTCCTCGCAGCGGCATTTGATCACAGTGTTCACCTCATGCCTCCCAGCCAATGGAACGCCAGCAGCCTTGAGTGGCAGCTGGCAGGCTAATGGCTGACGGTGCGCATTTTTCTCCGCTCCCCATAGGCCAGCGGGGAAGGGAAAACTCAATTATATATAAGGAGAGAGGAGAGATATAAGGAGAGATATGCCCCATAGGGACATAAATTTTATTAAGTATTTTCAATAAGACAAAACACTACTTGTCACATACAAAACATACAACACAAACACGAAACATACATTGAGGGGGTAATTCAACTAATACACAATCGATTTCTATACCATTAGTATCTAACTGCTATAACAACGTGTGTAACAAAAACTAACAATAATCTTCTAGCCAAATTTGTAACTCTGGTACGCGTCTCGAATATCATTAAACGCTATTGTAATTGTACCACGTATAAAATCTTGACCACATATTTTGAAAGGTGGATCCTGTCATTTCTGTCTCGGCTCAGGAAGGAGGGCTCCAGAGCAGACTAACTTATGCAGTAGCCAAAGGCACTCAGCTCACAACTTGAATGCCAGTAGCTCACAAAGTAGAATTTTTGCTCACAGGACTCCACAGCTTAGAGGGAGCATTGCTCCCAGGGTGTTTGTTGTGGGGAGGGGAAGGGGAAGGAGTTTGTCAGCCGCTCTGAGACTCCTTTGGGTAGTGAAGGGCGGGGTACAAATCCAATCTCCTCCTCCTCCTCTTCTTCTTCTTCTTCTTCTTCTTCTTCTTCTTCTTCTTCTTCTTCTTCTTCTTCTTCTTCTTCTTCTTCTTCTTCCTCCAATGCAGCTGCTGGATGACCTTGGGCAAGCCATTGTTCTGGCACAGCTGTCCTTGAAAAAGAGCAGTTTCTCTCAGAGCTCTCTCAGCCCCACCGACCTCACAGGGCGTCTGTTGTGGGGAGGGGAAGGGAAAGGAGATTGTCAGCTGCTCTGAGACTCCTTTGGGTAATGAAGAGCGGGGGATAAATCCAATCTCTTCTTCTTCTTCTATCTCACAGGGTGTCTGTTGTGGGGAGGGGAAGGGGAAGGAGTTTGTAAGCCGCTCTGAGACTCCCTTGGGTAGTGAAGGATGGGGTATGAATCCAATCTCTTCTTCTTCTTCTTCTCTCTTGTAGGGCATGATCCCAGGGCCGCTGTTTAATCGTTTCTTTTGCCTTTTTGTATCCAAGATGCAGTAAGCCAGTATTGTTCACTCAGTCATTCTTGTCTACTCAATATTGTCTACACAGACTTGCAGTGGCTCTCCAAGGTTTCGGGCAGAAGCCTTTCCCATCATCTGCCGCCTGGCACTTTCCACTGGAGATGCCGTGAATCGAACCTTGGAACCTTCTGCTTGCCAAGCAGATGCTCTGCCACTGAGCCACGGTCCCTCCCGAAACTCATCTTGTTTCCAGAAGGTCACTGAATGTATGCCAGGCTTCCCAAGAACAACATGTCCAGCTGTGTTGGAAAGACTTCACTGCAGCTGTTTTGAGCTACATTTCTCCACCCATACCCTGCTGTTTATTTGTTTAGATATTCCTACCCTGTTTTTTCAGTGGAGACCCAAAAGTGTCTTAAAGTATCGTTCTGTCCTCCATTTCCTCCTCATCACAACAAGCCGGTGAGGTAGGTTAGACTGAGAAAGAGTGACTGGCCCAAGGTCAACCAGCAAGCTTCGTGGATTCGAACCTCACTCTCCAAGATCTTAATGCTGCAAGGTGATCATTGTTCCTTCTAACTGTATTATTATAAACATTGGAGAGTTAACATAAGAACATCAGAAGAGCCCTGCTGGATCAGACCAGGGGTCCATCTAGTCCAGCCTCCTGTCTCACACAGTGGCCAACCAGTTCCTCTGGAAGGCCAACAGCAGGGCATAGAATTTGAGAACTTCATAAGAACATCAGAAGAGCCCTGCTGGATCAGACCAGTGAGGGTCCATCTAGTCCAGCATCCTGTCTCACACAGTGGCCAACCAGTTCCTCTGGAGGGCCAACAACAGGGCACAGAGGCCGAGGCCTTCATAAGAACATCAGAAGAGCCCTGCTGGATCAGACCAGTGGTCCATCTAGTCCAGCATCCTGCCTCACACAGTGGCCAACCAGTTCCTCTGGAGGGCCAACAACAGGGCACAGAGGCTGAGGCCTTCATAAGAATATCAGAAGAGCCCTGCTGGATCAGACCAGTGGTCCGTCTAGTCCAGCATCCTGTCTCACACAGTGGCCAACCAGTTCCTCTGGAGGGCCAGCAACAGGGCAGAGAGGCTGAGGCCTTCATAAGAACATGAGAAGAGCCCTGCTGGCTCAGACCAGTGAGGGTCCATCTAGTCCAGCATCCCATCTCACACAGTGGCCTGGAGGAAGAGCTCCATTTTACAGGCCCTGCGGAACTGTAAAAGGGGGTTGGGCTAGATGACCCCCTGCAGGATGTTGGACTAGATGACCCTGGAGGTCCTTTCCAACTCTGTGATTCTAGCCTGGGCCATCCAAGTAAAGTCAGGAGACGAACAGAGGTGGTTCGCCGTTCCCTGCCCCTGTGTAGCAACACCTGGGCTTCCTCAGGGGTTTCCCATCCAAATACCAACCAGAGCCAGCCCTGTTTAGCTTCAAGATCTCACAAGTGGTGGCTCCACATTGGTGGAATGAGTTCCCGGAGGACATCAGGGCCCTGTGGGACTTTTTACAGGGCCTGTAAAACAGAGCTCTTCCACCAGGCCTTCGATTAGGAGCCGCCACAGACAACCTTTATAAATCGAACATACTACAGAGCCAGTTTGGTGTAGTGGTTAAGTGCGCGGACTCTTATCTGGGAGAACTGGGTTTGATTCCCCCACTCCTCCACTTGCAGCTGCTGGTGTGACCTTGGGTCAGTCACAAGCTCTGGCACAGCGGTTCTCTCAAGGACAGTTTCTGTCAGAAGTTCTCTCAGCCCCACCGACCTCACAGGGTGTCTGTTGTGGGGAGGGGAAGGGAAAGGAGTTTGTCAGCCGCTCTGAGACTCCTTTGGGCAGTGAAGGGTGGGGTATAAATCCAATCTCTTCTTCTTCTTTTACGTCCCAGGGTGTCTGTTGTGGGGAGGGGAAAGGAAAGGAGTTTGCAAGCCGCTCTGAGACTCCTCTGGGTAGTGAAGGGCGGGGTATGAATCCAACCTCTTCTTCTTCTTCTACCTCACGGGAGGTATCTGTTGTGGGGAGGGGAAGAGAAAGGAGTTTGCAAGCCGCTCTGAGACTCCTCTGGGTAGTGAAGGGCGGGGTATAAATCCAATCTCTTCTTCTTCTTCTACCTCACAGGGTGTCTGTTGTGGGGAGGGGAAGGGAAAGGAGATTGTAAGCCGCTCTGAGACGCCTTTGGGCAGTGAGGGGCGGGGTATAAATCCAAACTCTTCTTCTTCTTCTACCTCACAGGGTGTCTGTTGTGGGGAGGGGAAGGGAAAGGAGTTTGTAAGCCGCTCTGAGACGCCTTTGGGCAGTGAGGGGCGGGGTATAAATCCAAACTCTTCTTCTTCTTCTACCTCACAGGGTGTCTGTTGTGGGGAAGGGAAGGGAAAGGAGTTTGTAAGCCGCTCTGAGACGCCTTTGGGCAGTGAAGGGCGGGGGATAAATCCAATCTTTTCTTCTTCTTCTACCTCACAGGGTGTCTGTTGTGGGGAGGGGAAGGGAAAGGAGTTTGTCAGCCGCTCTGAGACTCCCTTGGGTAGGGAAGGGCGGGGTATAAATCCAATCTCTTCTTCTTCTTCTACCTCACAGGGTGTCTGTTGTGGGGAGGGGAAGAGAAAGGAGTTTGCAAGCCGCTCTGAGACTCCTCTGGGTAGTGAAGGGCGGGGTATAAATCCAATCTCCTCTTCTTCTTCTACCTCACAGGGTGTCTGTTGTGGGGAGGGGAAGGGAAGGGAGTTTGTCAGCCGCTCTGAGACTACTTTGGGTAGTGAAGGGTGGGGTATAAATCCAATCTCTTCTTCTTCTTCTACCTCACAGGGTGTCTGTTGTGGGGAGAGAAGGGAAAGGAGTTTGTCAGCCGCTCTGAGACTCCCTTGGGTAGGGAAGGGTGGGGTATAAATCCAATCTCTTCTTCTTCTTCTACCTCACTGGGTGTCTGTTGTGGGGAGGGGGAGGGAAAGGAGTTTGTCAGCCGCTCTGAGACGCCTTTGGGCAGTGAAGGGCGGGGTATAAATCCAATCTCCTCTTCTTCTCTTCTTCTACAGCCCTATGCAACAACGCCAGATACGGCCTCTCCCCATCGGACCGTGTACAGAAAATCCCGCCGTCTGTTTATGTTAGCACTTTATGTAATTGTTCTTATTGTGATTTTATTGTATTTATTGGTTCCATTGCATTTTAACTTGTGCAAGCCGCCTTGAGCCAGCTCACACCGGCAAGGCGGTGATATAAATTGAAAGTAAATAAATATAGATCAGGGCTCATTACCTTTTTACAGGTGACGAAACTCCTCCGTTGCGGTTTCCTTTGTTCTCAGCCTCCCGATCCTTTAGTGAGAAGACTCTCCCCGTCAGCTGAAGTTGAACCCAGCCCGCAGCTAGAAAATTTTTATTGGTGTGGAGGAGCAAATGAGTACAGAGGTGGTCAGCCTATCTTTATGTGTTTATTCATTTATTTATACTCTATTCTTTCTTTACCAGTTTTCTGCTTCAGAGTCGAGGTGGATTGCGTGGCATAAAGCAGTGTAACCAAATAGCCCGAGATGCCTAATAAGCAATGGAATAGGACTAGGATTGCAAAAAAAAAAAATAATTAGGAAAGTGTGAAAAAGTATCAGACGTGCAACGTCAAGTGATGCAGAAAATGGAGTTACACAAAATAAAAAACAAAGCTGTAAGCGGTTCTGAGACTGACAGGACACCATTTTTCTGGCCCTTTCTGACACGCCCAGGGAAATGCTGATCGCCACTTTGGGGTCAGGAAGAAATTTTTCTCCAGGCCAGTTTGGCCGGGGATCCTGGCGGTTTCCCCCCCCCATCTTCTGGGCATGAAGCAGGGGTCACTGTGGGGTGGGAGGGAGGTATTTGTGAATGTCCTGCATTGTGCAGGGGATTGGACTAGATGGCCCTGGAGGTCCCTTCCAACTCTGTGATTCTCTGATTCTACCCTTTAATTCCTTAGTGTCTCTCTCTCTCTCTCTCTCTCTCTCTCTCTCTCTCTCTCTCTCTCTCTCTCTCTCTCTTTCCCTCTTACTCTCCAACCCCTGCAGGCTTCTAAAATTCGGACTCTTCGGCCATGCGAAATGCTAATTCTGTTCTTTTGTTGTTGTTGTTCAGTCGCACAGTCGAGTCCGACTCTTCGCGACCCCATGGACCAGATCAGGCCAGGCCCTCCTGTCTTCTGCTGTCCTCTGAAGTTTGCTCAACTTCATGTTCGTTGCATCCATGACATTGTCTAACCATCTCGTCCTTTGCCGTCTCCTTCTTCTTTGACCTTCAATCTTCCCCAGTCTTCTTCTCCAGTAAGGGCTCCCTTCTCATTCGGTGGCCAAAGTATTTGAGCTTCAGCTTCAGTCTCTGGCCTTCCAGGGGACAGTCAGGGTTGATTTATTTTAGGATGGACTGATTTGATCTCCTTGCAGTCCAAGGGACTCTCAAGAGTCTTCTCCAGCACCATAGTTCAAAAGAATCTATTCTTCGGTGCTCGGCCTTCCTAATTCACCCTTGGACGATTTATGACAGGATCCTCACCTTGCTACCTCAACTCCTTCCTTTTTACATAGAGAATTTACACTTGAAAAGCTTGTGACGGATCTCGCATCAACCCCTAGTGCTTATGGGGGGGCGTGACAAATGATTGACGGGGCCTAGCCCCCCTTTGCACCACAGTGGCGCCGGGCCTGCATTGAACTGGTTTATATTTTATTGGTCATGTTGAGTGTTCGAGCAGCAAGTTTTGCACTTTATGCAGTGGTCAAGCCAAACCTGAGCTTCGCTGGAATCTCCTCTCAGTTCACTCGACCCCATCTTCTCCCTGTCCTGTTCTTGTGACCCACCCGCAAGGGAGTCATGAGTTATTTTATGGTCCTGGCCTACCGTTTACGAACCACTGCTTTAAATTCAAGAGAGAGAGAAATAGCTACAAATGTAAATGGATGTGTCTAGGGTTTCCCCCCCCCTCTCTCTTGCCTCATGTATCTGCGTTTACAAAGATCTGGGCCTCAGCCCCAAAAGGCTCGTCCGGGCCAACAGACATCAGATGCCAAAAGCTGTTTTCTGTGGTGTCCCTTTTGCATCTGGGACTCAGTTGCTTTGGTTTGGCATGCTGTCATTTCCTAAGAAATTCCTGCATGCTGTTGGTTTTGCTTCCAGAGGCTTGTCCCTGAAGGTTGCTTGCGTGTCTTTCCAATTAGCCTGCTCTCCTTGACTTCAAAGCTTCTGAATCTGCACATAAGAACATAAGAGAAGCCAATGTTGAATCAGGCCAATGGCCCATCTAGTCCAACACTCTGTCACACAGCGGCCAAAATATACCAGGTGCCATCAGGAGGTCCAGCAGTGGGGCCAGGACACTAGAAGCCCTCCCACTGCTGCCCCCTCCCCAGCATCAAGAATAGAGTGCATCACCTGCCCCAGACTGAGAGTTCCCATCTATACCCTGTAGCTAATAGCCACTGATGGACTTCTGCTCCATATGTTTATCTAATTCCCTCTTGAAACTGTCCATGCTTGTAGCTGCCACCACCTCCTGTGGCAGTGAATTCCATATGTTAATCACTCTTTGGGTGAAGAAGTATTTCCTTTTATCTGTTCTAACCCGACTGCTCAGCAATTTCATGGAGTGCCCACGAGTTCTTGTATTGTGAGAAAGGGAGTAAAGGACTTCTTTCTCAACCTGCTCAATCCCATTCATAATCTTATAAACCTCAATCATGTCACCCCTCAGCCGTCATTTCTCCAAGCTAAAGAGCCCCAAGCATTTTAACCTTTCTTCATAGGGAAGGTGTTCCAACCCTTTTATCATTCTAGTTGCCCTTCTCTGCACTTTTTCCAATGCTATAATATCCTTTTTGAGATGTGGTGACCAGAACTGTACACAGTATTCCAAATGAGGTCGCACCAATGATTTATACAGGGGCATTAAGATACTGGCTGATTTGTTTTCAATTCCCTTCCTAATAATCCCCAGCATAGCGTTGGCCTTCTTTATTGCAGCTACACACCGTCTAGACATTTTCATTGAGTTATCCACTACGACTCCAAGATCTCTCTCTTGGTCCGTCTCTGCCAGTTCAGACCCCATCAACGTATATTTATATTTTAGGATTTTTGGCTCCAATGTGCATCACTTTGCACTTGGCCACATTGAACCCCATTTGCCACGTTGACGCCCACTCACCCATCCTCGACAGATCCCTTTGGAGTGCCTCACACTCTTCCCTGGTTTTCACCACCCGGAACAACTTTGTGTCATCTGCAAATTTAGCCACTTCACTGCTTACTCCCAATTCCAAATCATTAAAAAGCATCGGACTGAGTACTGATCCCTGTGGTACCCCACTGCTTACCACCCTCCACTGAGAAAGTTTCCCATTTATACTCACTCTCTGTTTTCTATTTATAAGCCAGTTTTTGATCCACAAGAGGACTTGTCCTTTTATCCCATGACTATTGAGCTTACTTAGGAGCCTTTGATGAGGAACTGTATCAAAAGCTTTCCGGAAGTCAAGGTAAATAATATCTATTGGGTCCCCCTTGTCCACATGTTTGTTCACTCCCTCAAAAAACACTAACAGGTTAGTGAGACAAGATCTTCCCTTACAGAACCCATGCTGAGTCTGCCTCAATAGTTTTTGTTCATCAATGTGCCTACTAATTCTTTCCTTAATAACAGTTTCCACCAACTTACCCGGTATCGATGTCAGACTGACTGGCCTGTAATTTCCTGGATCTCCCCTGGAGCCCTTTTTAAAGATGGGAGTGACATTAGCTACCTTCCAGTCCTCAGGAATGGAGGCAGATTTTAAAGAAAGATTACATATTTTTGTCAGGAGATCCACAAGTTCACATTTGAGTTCTTTCAGAACTCTCGGATGAATGCCATCCGGGCCTGGTGATTTATTAGTTTTTAAATTGTCCATCAGTCGGAGGACTTCCTCTCTTGTCACCGCAATCTGATTCAGGTCTTTCAAACCCCCTCCCGAAATCGGTGCTTCTGGAGTGGGCAAGCACTTCTCCTCTTCCACAGTGAAGACAGAGGCAAAAAATGCATTCAGCTTCTCCGCCATTTCCCTATCCACCTTCACTACTCCTTTTACCCCTTGGTCATCCAAGGGCCCCACTGCCTCCCTGGCTGGCTTCCTACTTCTAATGTATTTGAAGAAAGTTTTATTGTTGGCCTTTATGTTTTTTGCTATATGCTCCTCATATTCCCTTTTTGCTTGCCTGATCACAGACTTGGGATCGGAGTGGTGTTTTTTCAGTTTAGAGAGCCAGTTTGACGTAGTGGTTAGAAGTGCGAACTCTAACCTGGGAGAACCGGGTTTGATTCCCCCACTCCTTCTCCACATGCAGCTGCTAGTGTGACCTTCGGATCAGTCACATGTTTTCTCAGAGCTGTTCTCTCACGAGCCGTCCTCGAAAGAGCTCTCTCAGCCTCACCTCCCTCACATGGTGTCTGCTGTGCGGTGGGGAAGGGGAAGGAGTTTGTAAGCCGCTCTGAGACTCCTTCAGGTAGTGAAGGGCGGGGTAGAACAAGAGGAGATTGGATTTATACCCCGCTCTTCACTTGGAGTCTCAAAGCGGCTTACAAACTCCTATTCCCTTCCCCTCCCCAAAACAGACACCCTGTGAGGTAGGTGGGGCTGAGAGAGCTCTAACACAAACTGCTCTTTCAAGGACAGCTGTGCCAGAGCTTGTGACTGACCCAAGGTCACATCAGCAGGTGCAAGTGGAAGAGTGGGGGAATCAAACCCGGTTCTCCCAGATTAGAGTCCACACACTTAACCACTACACCAAACTGGGGTATAAATCCAATCTCTTTTTCTTCTTTCTCCACTGAGGGCAAAGTCTGAAGGTTCGTGGTTGCATCTTTGTTCAGAGGTAGCACGGGTGGGGCGTTGGGACTAGGTCCAGTGGCTACAAAGTTCCGCTGGGTTACGAAGTTCGCAGACACCTTTTTGAGTCTGTGGGCACCTCTGGAGTTCTGATGTAGCGGGGTGGGTGGAGCTACAAAATGGCTGCCACGCAACGGCTGCTGCAAAAGGCACAGCCAGCCACAAAATGGCTGCCGCAGCCGATCTTCAGAGACCATCTAAGCATTCACAAATCTCACAAGTTACCATTAGACAGTAGTCTGTTCCAACATAATGTTAGCCGAAATGCTTATTTATGCATTCATCGGACTAAACTTCTATTGAGTTCTGGTCTATGTATACAGAGGAAGTGTTTTCGCTTAGAGACCCAGTTTCCCATAAAGAGAACGCTTGACAAGGTTTCTTTAGTAAAATCAAACATTCTCTTTACTGAATAATATCTTTGTTTCACAGGCAAACAATACCGATGCGCTCACACATATGCACAAGTTCCTTTAGATACAGTAGTACTGGAAAACCATATGGGGTTTTAAACTAAAGGTATTTAGGAAAGGAATTCACGTGATACTTATCTGATCCTGTAGCTCGACCTTCCACAGTGAAGAATACAAGAATAATTTCTAACTAAGGATATTCTTCTCCTGCCAACCTAGCAGTTCGAAAGCAAGAAATTGCAAGTAGATAAATAGGTACCACTTCGGTGGGAAGGTTAACAGCATTCTGTGCACCTTGGTGTTGAGTCATGCCGGCCACATGACCACGGAAACGTCTTCGGACAGCGCTGGCTCTTCGGCTTTGAAACGGAGATGAGCACCGCAACCCTAGAGTCGGATTTGACTGGCTTTCGAGCAAGGGAACCTTTACCTTTACTAAGGATATTCTTACTTATATTGCACACAGTTAGAACCAGCCAACATGTGTGAGGAATAGATGACTTGCTAGCTAGTCGGGGGTAGATGTCGACAATCCAACGATGATGATTCCTAACAAAGGTGAACCTTACTTTTATCAGCTAGTATTTGGGGGCTGGTGTTGGGGTCTTCTCTAGTCCGTCCCATCCCTATATCATTGGCTATAGGATGTGGGGTACCCTCCTACTAAGGTGGGGCAATATTGAATTTACTAAAGAGAACATTTGGTCCAAAGGTGCAAAGATGGGTTGTCATGGAAACCTTAAGGATGCAGATGACTCTGGCTTGGTCCATGTCACAAACAGGAAACAGTCTTAACACATGCAAAGTGTCAGGCATCTTGTGGGTTACGTGTGGAATTCAGATTCCTCAATGGTAGACAGGTGGTTGTTTTTGTCATCCTTCTAGCAGACCATAATGGAGATGCTTTCTTGTTCCCAGTGCCTGATGGGTAGGTGTATGCAAAATGTGTGTGTGTGTGTGTGTGTGACTTCATTAGAACTCGTGGGCACTCCATGAAATTGCTGAGCAGTCAGGTTAGAACAGATAAAAGGAAATACTTCTTCACCCAAAGAGTGATTAACACATGGGATTCACTGCCACAGGAGGTGGTGGCAGCTGCAAGCATGGACGGCTTCAGGAGGGAATTAGATAAACATATGGAGCAGAAGTCCATCAGTGGCTATTAGCCACAGGGTATAGATGGGAACTCTCAGTCTGGGGCAGGTGATGCACTCCATTCTTGGTGCTGGAGGGGGCAGCAGTGGGATGGCTTCTAGTGTCCTGGCCCCACTGCTGGACCTCCTGAGGGCACCTGGTATATTTTGGCCGCTGTGTGACTCAGAGTGTTGGACTAGATGGGCCGTTGGCCTGATTCAGCATTGGCTTCTCTTATGTTCTTATGAAAGTACAGGCTGTGTGGTACCTTCCTAGTGCATGTGGTCACATCAAACAAAGCATACACTTCCCAATGCAAAGACACGGGTATGCACCATTCAGGTGTGTGTGTGCAGGTCAGAAAACAACCAATAAAAGCATTTTCAAAGTCCATCTCCTAACAATAATCACAATAAAACAATACATGGAGTAGAATTAGCGGCCCCAATTCCAAAAGGCTAGGAACAATTCAAAGAATAGAGGACAAAGTTTAGTATGACAATTCAGTGGTGAAGAAAGAATCCAGCGGGCGACTCCTCTATATCCTTTTAGTATAACAGTGTCCTAAAGACCTCAAAGTCCACACAAAAGGCAGAGGATGTCCCAAAGATAAATCTACAGCTGAAAAACGTCCTTCCTAGGTATACCAGACGTTTCAAAGCAATTCCTCGACAGCAGCACATGTGAAAGGGATCTGGGTGTTCTGGTTGATCACAAGCTCAACACGAGCCTGCTGTGCTACCTCCTGTGGCAGTGAGTTCCATGTGTTAATCACTCTTTGGGTGAAGAAGGACTTCCTTTTATCCGTTCTAACCCGACCGCTCAGCAATTTCATGGAGTGCCCACGGGTTCTTGTCTTGTGAGAAAGGGGGGAAAGTACCTCTTTCTCGACCTGCTCTGTCCCACGCATAATCTTATAAACCTCGATCATGTCACCCCTCAGTCGTCGTTTCTCCAAGCTAAAGAGCCCCGAGCGCTTTAACCTTTCTTCATAGGGACGATGTTCCAACCCTTCTGTCATTCCAGCTGCCCTTTTCTGCACAAGTTCTTTCAGAGCCGTTCTCTCACGAGCAGCTCTTGAAAGAGCTCTCTCAGCCCCACCTACCACACAAGGTGTCTGTTGTGGGGAGGGGAAAGGGATTGTAAGCTGCTCGGAGACTCCTTCGGGTAGTGAAGGACGGGGTATGAATCCAACCTCTTCTTCTTCTCTTCTTCTTGTCACACCAGGGAGGTGTGAGGCGCTCATGCACATCGAGAACGCCATGGCCGAGGACACTGGCAGGATGGAAATCCGCTACACGTGCGTGAAAGGTTACAAGAGGAAAGCCGGCACATCCAGTCTGGTCGGATGCAAGAAAAATGAGACAACCAATATATACGGATGGAAGTCCAACCTGAACTGCATTCGTAAGTGTTTCTGTCCTGTACCGTATTCAATTCTCTTTGCACCCAGTATCCAGGCTTGTATGACAAACAATAGTGTCAGATGAAGAGGGGGGCAGCAGGTTAACCCTTTCAAACCTCATTGTACTGAATTCTCTCACGGTGTGACATGAGGGCATGAGTGTCGCAGGCACGTACTGGTTAGCACCTGTGACGTTACTGGTGGCGACCAGCACACTCATCCCACCCAGCCCCCTTCATGGTTATTCCACCCTCCTTCATGCTTATAGGGTTCCCGTTTGCCTGCTCATGGCGGGAAATCTCCAGTCGATTTCAGTTTTTGCCAGCCGGTCCTCAGTTGATTGGAGAGCCAAAACTGGGGCCAAAGGGGGAAAGCACAGTCATCCTGGGGAGAAACTTTTTAAAAAAGTCCTCAGGCTTGCAGACTCTAATCTGGGAGAACCGGGTTTGATTCCCCACTCCTCCACTCCACTGGATGACCTTGGGCAAGCTGTAGTTCTGACAAGAGCTGTCCTTGCAAAAGAGCAGTTTCTGTCAGAGCTCTCTCAGCCCCACTGACCTCCCAGGGTGTCTGTTGTGGGGAGGGGAAGGGAAGGGAGTTTGTAAGCCGCTCTGAAACTCCGAGTGAAGGGCGGGGTATAAATCCAATCTCCTCCTCCTCCTCTTAGGAAATTCTGACCATAGAGTTCCCAGCAATTCCTAGAGCTACCAGGAAATTACAAATGGTAGCTCTAGCAATCACCAGAACCTTGATGGTAATCTTACCATAGAGTTTCTGGCACTTACTAGATTCTCTCACAATTTTTCTTCTAAATTTTTCTCTCGGGATGCGCCCCCCCCCAGCCAATAACTCTCCTATCCATCTGCCATTTTGAGACATAGTTACAGACATAGTTTGTCCTTTATAATTGGATTGTTTGGGTCTGAAATGAGACCTGGGTATTTCTGTCGTGCTAAGCAGCACCTTAAATGATGCCCAGAAAACAATAAAGTGGTAGCGGAGTCTAAACCCGTAGGCGTGTCACAGTCTTGACGACCGACCAGCTCTTTCTCTCTCTTATTCCCCTACAAGGAGATCCATCGCTGCCGGAACTCGTACCCACAACAGAAGACACCAGGAAAGGTAGGACTGCTTTTAGCCATTTACTTGGAGCTAGATGACGAACATGTTGTAGAGAAGGGGTCCCCAACCTTTTTGAGCCGGTAGGCACCTTTGGAATTCTGACACGGGGCGGTGGGCGCTGTCACAAAATGGCTGCCACAGGAGGCGGAGCCAGCCACAAAATGGCTGCCACAGGAGGTGGCACTACATACACAGAGGAAACCCAGAAGAGGGAGGAGAGGGGTAATCAAAAACACATTGGGGGAAAAGAAGAGATTGGATTTCTACCCAGCCCTTCACTGCCCGAAGGTGTCTCAGAGCGGCTTACAATCTCCTTTCCCTTCCCCTCCCCACATCAGACACCCTGTGAGCATTGTTCCCTCTAAACTGAGTTAGTGTGAGCTAGCTCACTGTTTTTTAGCCTCCGGCTCATGCATTTTGGTCTCTGCTCAGGAAAGCAAATTTAATTTATGCAGCAGCCAAATCGCTCGCTCACAACTTTAATGCCAGTAGCTCCCAAAGTAGTTTTTTTGCTCACAAGACTCCACAGCTTAGAGGGAGCTTTGCCTGTGAGGCGGGTGGGGCTGAGAGAGCTCTTTTGAGGACGGCGCTTGAGAGAACAGCTCTGAAACAACTTGTGACTGACCCAAGGTCACACCAGCAGCTGCAGGTGGAGGAGTGGGGAATCAAGCCCGGTTCTCCCAGATTAGAATCCTCACTCCTAACTACGACACCAAACTGGGGTAGAGGGGTGAGAGAAAAGGAAACACTGTAGTGGCAACTGCTCTCGAAAGGATGTTCTTTTACTCTGCATAGCTGATCAGATCTTTGGTGACCAATGAAAAACCCGACTGGGTAAGAGCCCCACCCACTTGGTGGCCACACCCCCGCTCTAGAGCTAGAAGACTGTGTAGGTGGTCTAAGCATTACAGTCTAACAGGTACAGTCAGGGTACAGGATCGCCATATCCGGTCCTCCGGAACACAGGCAATTGCCTAGACTGGCCTTTTCACAAGTGGCGTCTTCCGCAGTATCCTCTCTGGCTCATTGCAAGGGGTGTGGGAAAGCAGCGTTCATTTTCTCAACATAAAGTGTGCATCAGAGTAACGGGAATCGGGAGAGAGTAGTCCAGATCGCGGGAGGTGGTCGTTCCGCTCTATTCTGCTATGGTCAGGCCTCACCTGGAGTCCTGTGTCCAGTTTTGGGTACCACATTTTAGGAAGGATGTTGACAAGCTCGAGTGTGTCCAGAAGAGGGCAACCAGGATGGTGGGAGGGTTGGAATCCAAGTCTTACGAGGAAAGGCTGAAAGAGTTGGGTCTGTTTAGCCTGGGAAAGAGAAGGAGGCTCAGAGGGGACACGATTGCAGTCTTCAAGTATTTGAAGGGTTATCATGTAGAAGATGGAGCAGATCTATCCTCTCTTGCTCCGGATTGCAAGACTAGATCTAATGGGTGGAAATTACGAGGGAGTCGTTACCAGCTAAATATCAGGAGAAACTTCCTAACTGTAAGAGTAGTTGAGCAGTGGAACAGACTGCCTCAGGAGGTGGTGGAGGCTCCTTTGCTGGACATTTTCAAGCGGAGGCTGGACAACCATCTTTCGGGCATGTTGTAGGGCTCTCTTTCGGCTCTGCTCCTGCAGAGTGCAGGGGGTTGGACTAGATGACCTGCAAGGTCCCTTCCAACTCTAACATTCTATGATTCTATCTTCTCCTCCGTGGCGAGTTTCATGTCAGAATTTGTACGGATTCCCAGTTTGGGCCAGTGCTATAGCTGGTAATTAAGGGTTGCCGGGATGGGAAGGTCTGGCCAGCTATTCAACAAACCGTGCACTGGTCGGATAGTTTGAAGACCGAGCCGGGAAATCACTCGTCCCGTTATTAAAATAAAACCCCTCTCCCACGTGTCCCTGAAGCCAACCTAAGAAACTATACTTACGCATGTTGTAGACACAGAGACTCCCACACCAACTAGTCAGCCAGTGCCTCCAAAGACGAGCGCAAACCCGGCTGCGGTCTCTGGTGACCCGTACGGAAGTGAGACCACCCGGCCACCCGAACCAAGCGTGGACACGACGCTGCCCACCACGGCCAAGCCATCCCCAGAGGAGTCGACCGCAATGGACGTTCCCCAAGAGATTGGCGGAGGAGTTTCTGGCACTGACTGTAAAAATGTAACGCCACACAAAGGAACGACGACACAAGAGTCCCAGTCTGACAGTAGCACACCGTCGACCAGTAGCACACCGTCGACAGAAACCAGCAGCACAACAGCTGTCCCTCCCAGGAACTGCTCCAGCGAATACCACGGGGGTGTCCGAGGCAGATGTCCCACAGGGACAAACAGGTGTGTCAGCAGGACTTCCGGGGCATAAACAGCCACTAACCAATAACCATGCCGCTATAGCTGTCTTAGAGTGTGAGCTCACACTTTGATCGTCCGTTTTCAGTTTGTGCCTGAGTTTATAAGCAGTGCGTCTGTTGTCTCTGTGTGCTGTCTTCTCCCAGGCTGGCATGCTTAAGGGGATTATGTTTTTCTTCCTTAATAAAGGGTGAATTGTACATGTTGTATGTATACACACACACACAACTTGGAACGCAAGAGGGGCCCTGCTGGATCAGACCTAGTTCAGCCTCCTGTCTCACACAGCGGCCAGACAGTTGATCTGGAGGGCCAACAACAGGGCAGAGAGGCCGAGGCCTTCCTCTGATAAGAACCTGAGAAGAGCCCTGCTGGATCAGACCAGTGGTCCATCTAGTTTAGCATCCTGTCTCACACAGTGGCCAAACAATTCATCTGTAGGGCCAACAACAGGGCAGAGAGGCTGAGCCTTCATAAGAACATCAGAAGAGCCCTGCTGGATCAGACCGGAGAGGGTCCATCTAGTCCAGCATCCTGTCTCACACAGTGGCCAGCCAATTCCTCTGGAGGGCCAACAACAGGGCAGAGAGGCCGAGGCCTTCATAACAACATCAGAAGAGCCCGGCTGGATCAGACCAGTGAGGGTCCCTCTAGTCCAGCATCCTTCCTCACACAGGGGCCAACCAGTTCCTCTGGAGGGCCAACAACAGGGCAGGGAGGCCGAGGCCTTCATAAGAGCATCAGGAGAGCCCTGCTGGATCAGACCAATGGTCCATCTAGTCCAGCCTCCTGTCTCACACAGTGGCCAACCAGTTCCTCTGGAGGGCCAACAGCAGGGCAGAGAGGCCGAGGCCTTCATAAGAACATCAGAAGAACCCTCCTGGATCAGACCAGTGGTCCCTCTAGTCCAGCATCCTGCCTCACACCATGTTCCTCTGGAAGGCCAACAACAGTTCATAGAGGCCGAGGCCTTCCCCGAAGTTGCCTTCTGGCACAGGGATTCAGAGGTTGACTGCCTATGAACACAGAGGTTCTCTTCAGTCAGCATGGCTAGTAGCCAGCGATAGGCCTCTCCTCCACGAATCTGTCTAATCCAATTATAAACCCTAGGAGCAGCTATGCCTGTGTCCGTCTCCCTGACAGCGAATGCCACATTTTTAATCACTCATTGTGATTAAAGAGATATTTCCTCTTTGTCCTTCCTGATTCTGATGCCCATCAGCTTCATTGGAAGTCTTGTATATTAGATTGCATGCAACATGCTGGAAAAGCCGTCGCTTTCTGTAGGTGACGTGAACAAATGTTTTAAACAAATGAGTAATAAATAAGCATGTGATCTGTGCTGTCTGGACATCGGTTGTAATTCCAGGAGACCTTCAGCTCCCACCTGGAAGTTGGCAACCTTATCTGTAAGGCTTTTTTTTTTTTTTTTAATGTAGTTTTAATACTTTATAGGACAGGAAAGGTACAGGGATGGCATAAGGCATCACAGGAAATTCCGTCCCGTTTATATAAAAGCTGTTACAGATTTTCCATCTTAATTCTTTGCTTCCAGATCCCTTTCATTTATATAATTACTAAAACTAGTAATGCTTAATCAGATCACTAAAACTGTCTGTTGTGATTCCTGGGAAAAAAAAGTCCAATTCTTTATAGTTTAAGTTAGAGTTTCTCCAAGGCTATAATAGTTGTATCCATTATGTCTGGTCTTCGAAATTTCTTTCCACCCAGTCATAGAATGGTATCCAATTGTCTCTCTCATTATGTTTGCTTCGGTCTTTTAACAAGTCTGACCGTACGTTCATTTCTGCTGTTTCAAAATTTTTTATCAAAAGTTCATTCTCCGTTGATTTCTTCCAATTCTTAGCATAAAGAATTCTTTTCGCCGTAACTATATGTATAATTAAGTGCCTAGCTTTCTTGTCTTTTACATCACACATCATATCGAGCAAAAACATTTCAGGTTTGAATGGTAGTGGTATTAAACATATTTCTTGGAACATTTCATGCACCCTTCTCCAATATAACATCGCCTCTTTACACTTCCACGAAAACACAAACAAAGCTTCCCATCAGTATCTTACATTTCCAGCATTGGCCAGACATTCCAGGGCACATTCTGGCTAGTTTCTCTGGCATTATATAAGAACATAAGAGAAGCCAATGTTGAATCAGGCCAATGGCCCATCTAGTCCAACACTCTGTCACACAGCGGCCAAAATATACCAGGTGCTATCAGGAGGTCCAGCAGTGGGGCCGGGACACTAGAAGCCCTCCCACTGCTGCCCCCTCCAGCACCAAGAATAGAGTGCATCACCTGCCCCAGACTGAGAGTTCCCATCTATAACCTGTGGCTAATAGCCACTGATGGACTTCTGCTCCAGATGTTTATCTATATGCCGCCTATAGAACATTTTATATAAATTCTCTTTAAAAGAAACTGATTTTGTTCTTTTAACATTTGTTTTCCATATTTGCATCCAATGATCAAGATCAATATTATAGCCAAAATTACCACCTTATTTGTAGGTTTGATTAGGGGCCCTCCGGGATGACTGGCTGCTTTTATTTCATATTTTACTGGCTACCTTTTCCAGGGTTTTTTGGGCCTCCTCCAGGAGAAGAATTCTGCAGACCCTTGTGGCATTTTTAAACGACTTTAAAATCAGCGGCGGCATACTCGTGGCCATTACAAGGACCCTGTCGCCTCTGGCTTGGCCCTCTGCCTGACCCCCGCACTGCAGGGTTGCTGTGAAGATGGAATGGGAGGCAGAGTCGCCCTGAGCTTCTTCAAGGCCGTTTTCACCAATGCCACCCACAGGGTTGACATTTTCAAACAGTTCCCTACCGTAGCCCTAAGATCCCGCCACTGGTCAACCATGGCCAGTTCAGATCTTGGATCAGACCAAAATTCCATCCAGTCGAGCATCTTATTAGAAAGCTACAATGACCCAAAGACCGCCATGATTCTTAAAACGGGTCACAAAGGCTGCCTTCCTTCAACATCTGGTATTCAGGGGTATGCTGCCCCTGAACTTGGAGGCTCGTTATCACAGGTAATTCCCATTGCACTCAAACATGGGTCATGGATAAAACAAACGAGTTTCCGTTCTTTTCGTTTCGCGCTTCGCTGTGATCAGAATCGCAAGGCACAAAACAGCCTTTCTGTTGGCTTTGCCTCTGGAGCAGCTGTATTCTTTAGGGCAGGCCTTCAAAATATTTCAAAAACAGCTTTTTCAGCTCTTCATCCGGTCTTCTTTTCTGTCATCTGGACTTGGCCTTTCGAATGTCAGCCTCTTGGAAACATTAATTGCTACTAAATCCATTCTTTCTCCAAACAGGGGGGAAAAGAACAACATTTGAAATGCATCATTGTCAGCCTGTTGGTGGTGGGGATTTTTACGGCCAAGCTAGATGCGACAATCTGTTTTTATCTCAACATGCCCTGAAAGAGCTCAGGCCGATATTCTGGATCTACATTCTGTCGACACTGAGAGAGGACTAAGGTTACCCTGTGAGCTTCGTAGCTTAATGGGGTTTCAAACCCAGGGCTCCCCAGTCCTAATCTAACACTCCATCTAATAGACCAGGAGCCCCCAGTCCTAATCTAACACTCCGTCCAATAGACCAGGAGCCCCCAGTCCTAATCTAACACGCCATCCAATAGACCAGGAGCCCCCAGTCCTAATCTAACACTCCATCCAATAGACCAGGAGCCCCCAGGCCTAATCTAACACTCCATCCAATAGACCAGGAGCCCCCAGGTCTAATCTAACACTCCGTCCAATAGACCAGGAGCCCCCAGGCCTAATCTAACACTCCATCCAATAGACCAGGAGCCCCCAGGTCTAATCTAACACTCCATCCAATAGACCAGGAGCCCCCAGGCCTAATCTAACAGTCCATCCAATAGACTAGGAGCCCCCAGTCCTAATCTAACACTCCATCCAATAGACCAGGAGCCCCCAGTCCTAATCTAACACGCCATCCAATAGACCAGGAGCCCCCAGTCCTAATCTAACACTCCGTCCAATAGACCAGGAGCCCCCAGTCCTAATCTAACACGCCATCCAATAGACCAGGAGCCCCCAGTCCTAATGTAACACACCATCCAATAGACCAGGAGCCCCCAGTCCTAATCTAACACTCCATCCAATAGACCAGGAGCTCCCAGTCCTAATCTAACAGTCCATCCAATAGACCAGGAGCCCCCAGTCCTAATCTAACACTCCATCAGACCAGGAGCCCCCAGTCCTAATCTAACACTCCATCCAATAGACCAGGAGCCCCCAGGCCTAATCTAACACTCCATCCAATAGACCAGGAGCCCCCAGTCCTAATCTAACACTCCGTCCAATAGACCAGGAGCCCCCAGTCCTAATCTAACACGCCATCCAATAGACCAGGAGCCCCCAGTCCTAATCTAACACTCCATCCAATAGACCAGGAGCCCCCAGTCCTAATCTAACACTCCATCAGACCAGGAGCCCCCAGTCCTAATCTAACACGCCATCCAATAGACCAGGAGCCCCCAGTCCTAATCTAACACTCCATCCAATAGATCAGGAGCCTCCAACATGGCGCCCACGGGAGCCGATTTTAAAGAACATTGCTATGGCAGGGGCTGCCACCACAGCACAAGGATCTTCGCTGTGAGACTGAAGGTAAGCCGCAGCAGCCATTTTGTGGCTGGCTCTGCCTCCTGTGGCCGCCATTTTGTTACAATCATTTTGTGGCTGCACTGACCATGCCGCGTCAGAATTCCAAAGGTGCCCACAGGCTCAAAACGGTTGGGGACTCCTGCATTGGACCCTGCTGTCTTGAAATTGGGGATGCTGAGGATCGGATCCAGGACCTGGGAGAAAGCCCATCCCAAGTGGAATTTTTTTTCTAGAAGCGAGGCAGCAGAGGGTATGGGCATGTGTTCACCCAGCTGTGTTCACTCAGATTTGAACAGGAAAAATACAAAGGCCGCTGTTCTTTGCCAAGGGAACCAAAGTTCTTCTCCGAGGGAACTCTAATTCTGTGGCTTGTGTGGATGAAGGAAATCCAGGACAGTGGCATTCCTGTTCATTTGCATGACGGATTCCTTCAGAAGTAACAATCCAGCGGCGAAGGGGTTCTCTGGAAACAAGCACTTTGCCCTGCGCTTCCCATTCCACTCCGGTTTCCACGAATTCATTCTCAGCACACCACTCCTTCTAGTCATAAGGACTAGAAACTTGATTTAGGGGGGAAGGGGCGATTTTGTCAGATCATTCCCTCCAGGGGTCCTTGCCAAATTCTGTACTTGCTTGGGTACAAGTGTGTTGCATGCAGTCAAGTTACTTCCAAGCTATGCCGACCTTGTGAATTGATAATGTTCGAAACGTCCTCTCATTAACAGCCTTGCTCAAGGTCTTGCAAACTGAGAGCCCTTGTGTCTTCTTTGGTTGAGTCCGTCCATCTCACGCTGCGTCTTCCTCTTTTCCTGCTACCTTCGGCTTTTCCTAGCATGATTGTCTTTTCCAGCGACTCTCATTGCATCGTGATATGACGGAAGTTTGATAGCCTCAGTTGAGCAGTGACTCATAAAAGTGCCTATTCTGCCACAAATGTTGTTAGTCTTCAAGGTCCTCCTGGACTCTTTGGGCCCTTTCTTGCACCCGTATTTTGCCTCGTTTTTGAAGCGCATCCTATTCTTCCGTTCTGCATCCCCTCCCGCTTTCACTTCCGGTTTGTGTCGGGGCTTTTTCTTGTTTCCGCATTTGTTTCACAGGAATCTCATTTCAAACCGCTTCCGGCACACTGTTGCCCCGCAGTTACCAAAACTCCTTTTGCTGCGATTCTTTGTTCTCACCTGCTTTTGAATCACCTATCCTTTCTGAAGTCGAATTGTTTCTGTGGGTATTTTAAGTGCTGCCCCACTCCCCCTCCCTCTTTTCTGCCTCTCTCTTCAGGTTGACGCTCCCTCCCAGTTCTGTTTTATTTCCCTCCTTCTCCAAAGACAAAAGAGGACATGTCCTCCCACTCAGGCAAACTTTTAAAAAGCCAGAGACAGCACAAGAAGGAGTCAGTAAATGTAAAGGACTAAGGGTCACTGGGGAACTGGCAGAGACGGACCAAGAGAGAGATCTTGGAGTCGTAGTGGATAACTCGATGAAAATGTCTAGACAGTGTGTAGCTGCAATAAAGAAGGCCAATGCTATGCTGGGGATTATTAGGAAGGGAATTGAAAACAAATCAGCCAGTATCATCATGCCCCTGTATAAATCATTGGTGCGACCTCATTTGGAATACTGTGTACGGTTCTGGTCACCACATCTCAAAAAGGATATTATAGCATTGGAAAAAGTGCAGAGAAGGGCAACTAGAATGATAAAAGGGTTGGAACACCTTCCCTATGAAGAAAGGTTAAAATGCTTGGGGCTCTTTAGCTTGGAGAAACGACGGCTGAGCGGTGACATGATCGAGGTTGATAAGATTATGAATGGGATTGAGCAGGTTGAGAAAGAAGTCCTTTTCTCCCTTTCTCACAATACAAGAACTCGTGGGCACTCCATGAAATTGCTGAGCAGTCGGGTTAGAACAGATAAAAGGAAATACTTCTTCACCCAAAGAGTGATTAACATATGGAATTCACTGCCACAGGAGGTGGTGGCAGCTGCAAGCATGGACAGTTTCAAGAGGGAATTAGATAAACATCTGGAGCAGAAGTCCATCAGTGGCCATTAGCCACAGGGTATAGATGGGAACTCTCAGTCTGGGGCAGGTGATGCACTCTATTCTTGGTGCTGGGGGGGGCAGCAGTGGGAGGGCTTCTAGTGTCCTGGCCCCACTGCTGGACCTCCTGATGGCACCTGGTATATTTTGGCCGCTGTGTGACAGAGTGTTGGACTAGATGGGCCATTGGCCTGATCCAACATTGGCTTCCCTTATGTTCTTATGTAGGGGATTCCCTGCTCCCAAATGTGTCATTCCTGCATGTGTGGGCCTGGATTTCCCCCTCCCTTCCCTTTCTTTTTGCGGAATCACAGAGGAGGGAGGGAGGGGTTGGGTCTGCAGTGAAAAGTTTTGAAAGACGTTTGCCTTTCTCTTCGTCTTAGACAAAACAGCCAGTTAGCTCAAAAAATGCAGGTTTTGCTCGTAGATGCAGAATGCATACAGAATACACAAATAAATAAACCAGAGGTGGGGAAAACCCAGTGCAGAGGGAATGCACGCAACTCCAGAGTCAACCCTTAAAGCTTGAGTCCTCGGATTCTCCGGAACAAGCTGTCAGTGCAGAAAGGGCCTTGTTCTTTTCTGTTGCCACAGACAGACTAACACGGCTACCCACTTTCATCTAGCCTCAGCTGAGTCATTTTAGCCTCTAGGGATAATTCAGAGAAGAAGAAGAAGAGACTGGATTTATACCCCGCCCTTCACTACCCAAAGGAGTCTCAGAGCGGCTTACAAGCTCCTTTCCCTTCCCCTCCCCATAACAGACGCCCTGTGAGGTAGAAGAAGAAGAAGAGATTGGATTTATACCCCGCCCTTCACTACCCAAGGGAGTCTCAGAGCAGCTTACAAACTCCTTCCCCTTCCCCTCCCCACAACAGACACCCTGTGAGGTAGAAGAAGAAGAAGAGATTGGATTTATACCCCGCCCTTCACTACCCAAGGGAGTCTCAGAGCAGCTTACAAACTCCTTCCCCTTCCCCTCCCCACAACAGACACCCTGTGAGGTAGAAGAAGAAGAAGAGATTGGATTTATACCCCGCCCTTCACTACCCAAGGGAGTCTCAGAGCGGCTCACAAACTCCTTTCCCTTCCCCTCCCCACAACAGACACCCTGTGAGGTAGAAGAAGAAGAGATTGGATTTATACCCCGCCCTTCACTACCCAAGGGAGTCTCAGAGCGGCTCACAAACTCCTTCCCCTTCCCCTCCCCACAACAGACACCCTGTGAGGTAGAAGAAGAAGAAGAGATTGGATTTATACCCCGCCCTTCACTACCCAAGGGAGTCTCAGAGCGGCTTACAAGCTCCTTTCCCTTCCCCTCCCCACAACAGACACCCCGTGAGGGAGGTGGGGCTGAGAGAGCTCTGACAGAAACTGCTCTTTTTCAAGGACAGCTGTGCCAGAGCTTGTGACTGACCCAAGGTCACATCAGCAGCTGTGAGTGGAGGAGTGGGGAATCAAACCCGGTTCTCCCAGATGAGAGTCCGCGCACTTAACCACTGCACCAAACTGGTTCAGGTTTGATTTGATCTAGAACCCACTGATTTGTCTTTTTGGCAGCCCGTGGCGTCTGTGCCGCTGTCCTCCCAACGCCACATTTCAAATGAACCAATTTCATTCTGGTCACACACTGTTCCCTCTAAGCGGAGCTAGTGTGAGCCAGCTCACAGCTTTTTAGCCTCCGGCTCACACATTTCTGTCTCAGCTCAGGCGGGAGGGCTCCCGAGCAAACTAATTTATGCAGCGGCCGAATCACTTGCTAAACAACTTGAATGCCAGGAGCTCACAAAGTAGAATGTTTGCACACAAGACTCCACAGCTTGGAGTGTTGGTCACCATTCTTCGATGTCCAACTTTTCAGATCCATACATAGCAATGGGGAATTGTGTCAACTATCTTGATCTTGGCCTCCAGCAACACAATCTTACACTTTAGGACTACCTACTCTGCATTGCAGGAGCTGTGGTGGCTCAAGTGGTTAAGACGCTGAACTGCAGGCTGTGGAAGGTCAGTAGTTCAGCAATTCGAGACCCGTGAGTGCCGCGTGATGGGGAGAGCTCCCATCTCTAGTTCCAGCTCCTGCCAACCTAGCAGTTTGAAAGCAAGAAATTGCAAGTAGATAAATAGGTACCACTTCAGTGGGAAGGTGACAGCGTTCCGTGCGCCTTGGTGTTTAGTCATGCTGGCCACATGACCACGGAAACGTCTTCGGACAGCGCTGGCTCTTCGGCTTTGAAACGGAGATGAGCACCGCAACCCTAGAGTCGGATTCGACTGGCTTTCGAGAAAGGGAACCTTTACCTTTACCTTATAGATGGGAACTCTCAGTCTGGGGCAGGTGATGCTCTGTCTTCTTGGTGCTGGAGGGGGCAGCAGTGGGAGGGCTTCTAGTGTCCTGGACCCACTGCTGGACCTCCTGATGGCACGTGGTATTTTTGGCCGCTGTGTGACAGGTATTTTTGGCCGCTGTGTTGGACTGGATGGGCCATTGGCCTGATTCAACATTGGCTTCTCTTATGTTTTTATGTTCGTAAAGTGCATTGTGTGCTATTATAATATCCTAAAACATATTCATTACATGCAATAAACAATAACAGTCAGTTCATTCAGTATAATAACTGCCAGTCAATTTACATCATCATTACATGCAGCCCTATGAAGAAAGGTTAAAACGCTTGGGGCTCTTTAGCTTGGAGAAACGACGGCTGAGGGGTGACATGATCGTGGTTTATAAGATTATGAATGGGATTGAGCAGGTTGAGAAAGAAGGACTTTTCTCCCTTTCTCACAATACAAGAACTCGTGGGCACTCCATGAAATTGCTGAGCAGTCGGGTTAGAACAGATAAAAGGAAGGACTTCTTCACCCAAAGAGGGATTAACACATGGAATTCACTGCCACAGGAGGTGGTGGCAGCTACAAGCATGGACGGAGGTGGTGGCAGCTGCAAGCATGGACGGAGGTGGTGGCAGCTGCAAGCATGGACCGTTTCAAGAGGGAATTAGATAAACATATGGAGCAGAAGTCCATCAGTGGCTATTAGCCACAGGGTATAGATGGGAACTCTCAGGCTGGGGCAGGTGATGCACTCTATTCTTGGTGCTGGAGGGGGCAGCAGTGGGAGGGCTTCTGGTGTCCTGGCCCCACTGCTGGACCTCCTGATGGCACCTGGTATATTTTGGCCGCTGTGTGACAGAGTGTTGGACTAGATGGGCCATTGGCCTGATTCAACTTTGGCTTCTCTTATGTTCTTGAGAAAGACAGGTAGCGCTCCGTGTATGAACTTCAGCTGCTTAGTGTGCCTTTTGTATGACCAGCAACAAACATAAATGTAACTATAAAAGAAAGCTTTCCCCCCTTTGGAAGACTTCGAGCAAGGAGAAGCGGGCGTATAATTCTGGGAACTCCCGTTGGGGTTTGACTTTGAAAATAATGATGTAAATTGACTGGTAGTTATAATAATGAATGAACTGATGGTTATTGTTTATTGCATGTAATGAATATATATCTATCTGTTTTAGGATATTATAATAGCACACAATGCACTTTATAAGACGTTAGTTAACAAACAGAACACATCCATTTATAAAAAAAGGTTTTTGCAGTGTATTTATTCGTTGCTTGACCCACCTGGGGGTTGGCAATCCTGTGACACAAGGATCTTTTCTGCTTCCTTCAATGGGTGCCCGTCCAAGTCTCAGTTTCCTTCTGATTTCTTGTTTGCAGTCCCTACGTGTTTGGATTTATACTTGCCTGAATGCTGCAATAGAAAAAGCACGGCCAAGGCAGAACGTCGACATGCTTAGACTGAGCAGTCAAAGAAACAGTCTGTCAGTGGCAAGAGTATAACATGGATTATTTTTATTTTTTACAGGTATTTCCCAACTTCAGGTTGTGTTCCTTACTATAGGTAAGAAACCATTCGCCGTTTCTCAGCATCTACCTGGACATAAAGGGCATGATTTAAAGGATTTACTTCTTTAATGCGGCATTTCCAGCCAAAGATTTAGTTGGCTAGTTGTTGTTTCTTCGCTGTCATGTCAAAGCTGATGTATGGCGTCTGTCACGGCTCAGGTGGGGGGATCACCTGACGCTGCCACCACTCTGGATTTAGGATCCCTTGAGAAGGCCCCAAGCACCCTCCCGAGACCTTCAGACCTCCTTTATTTGGCCAAATAATAGGCCTGAGGACCAGCGCAGAATAAGCAACAAATAAAAGGTTTATTTTACAGGAGGTTGGTCAAATATGGGAAACAAACAAGGTGCAGGAACAGTAACGATAAGTGGGTGAAGAGAAAAGAAACCAAATGCCCTAAAGCGAGTAGACTCACAGTCCCGAGTCCGCTATCTCAGTTGTGCCTGGGTCTGCTCGCCCTTCCTCTCAGGGTGACGGTCTCTTCCCTACAGCAGCCTTCCTTCTGGCCCTGCTCCCTTGGAAGACAAGAACAGCTCTTCTTCCGTACCAGGTCTTTTATTACAAGTCCCCTTTCTCTGTGATTGGCTAAATTTGGCGCCAAAACCTCTCACGGACTTCTGGGAGTTGTCGGCCTGGCCTCCTCCCACTGCTAGTCAGGCTTCCCGGGCCTGCTAGGCCTTGCTTGGACAGCCCAGGTCATGACAATGTACCCGTGGGGTTTTCGAGGCAAAAGAGATTCAGAGGTTGGTTGCCATAGAATCACAAAACCACAGAGTTGGAAGGGGCCCTGCAGGCCATCTAGTCCAACCCCCTTCTCCATGCAGGATCAGCCTAGATTATCTCTGACAAGTGTTTGTCCAGCCGCTGCCAGTGAGGGGGAGCTCAGCATTGTTGCACAACTCTGTCAAAAAGCTTTCCCTAATATCCGGCCGGTATCTAAGTGACACAGCCCTTCAAAGACTTCAAGAGAGCCAGCCTGTCCCCCCTCAACCTCCTTTTCTCCAGACTAAACATTCCCAAGTCCCTCCGCCTGTCCTCATAGGTATTCCTTGGAGGTCTCCCATCCAAATACTAACCAAGGCCAATCTTGCTTAGTTTCCAAGATCTGTCAAGATTGGGCTATACAGCCTAGTTCAAATTAATACCTGGAATGAGCTTCTATCATGATTTACAGCTTTGGTCCCCCCAAGGCCGGACTCATTCTGTTCCTTAGATCCTCCGTAAGATTTGCCCTCCTCCCCACTTTCTGTCCAGTGGGGCACCTTTAAGACCAACAAATTTTTATTCAAGCTTTCGTGTGCATGCCACACTTCTTCGAATTCAGAAGCGTGCACGCACACAAAAGCTTATACCCAGACAGGGCTATTTCGGGGCAGGAACGCACAGGAACGGCGTTCCGGCTGGCTCCCGAATTGGCCACGCCCAGCAGGAACTCATTAGCATAACAGGCCACACCCAACAGCGGAAGCTCATTCGGATTGGCCACATTAGGGGTGTGTGGCCTAACATGCAAAGGAGTTCCTGCTACAAAAAAAGCCCTGGGGTTTTGACAACAAACAAGGTAAACAGAATAAGAAGCAAAAGGTGGGTGTGGCTGGATGACCACACTTCTGGTAGCATGGGGGTGTGGCCTAATATGCTAATGAGTTTCTGCTGATGGGTCTTTGTAGGTCTTAAAGGTGCCCCCGGACTCAGACTTTGTTCCGCTGCTTCAGACCAACAGTAGCTATCCCACCTCAATCCGTTTTACTCTCCATTTTCGTTGATTCCAGTGCTCCTGTACCCCTGAAGCCTCACCTTTCAAGACTCCTGCCTTTCCCCCTGACCTTCTCATGCCGCTTCCCTACCTAACCCTCCTTCCTAGACTTCATGTTAGGATTTCCCCAAAGGTGGCTTCATGCTTCCTTCACGGATGCAGTATTTGCGAACGTTCTTTTACTGGCCGTTTCTCCTGCAGCGAGATCGTAATGATTGTGATCATTCCGTGGCGTGGTGTTATCTCAGCCAATAACTGGGGGAGATGGGTGGCGTGGTCCTATATATTCTGGTTTTAATTCTCCTCCTTTTTTTTAAATTAACACCAGTGTTCATCCTGCTGCCGTTTACGATTGCCGGGCTGTGGTACTACTACAGAAAACGCAGGTAAGGTCTCTTTCGCCGGCTCCTCTTAAATTTAGGGCAACTTCGGGTCAGATGAGGATCCAAAAGGCTATGTGTCCTTGTTGTCCAGTGATACCCACTCAGTAGCTTGGGAGGCACATGTGGCTGTTTGAGCACCCCCCCCACCACCCGTGGCTCTTCCAATATGGCACCCACGCCATGTTTCAGGAAAACGGGCAAAGGCCAAGTAGGACCTGTGATCAGCAGGTGCTTCCCACCTTGGAAGAACTGCCGCTGGATGGATTGGAGAACAGGTGACCTAGGAGCTTCCTGCCAGGAAAGGAAGTAAGAGGCTGACCCTCCCCAATGACCCCCCTACTCTTCTCCACGGCCTCTTATGCTTTCCTCCCTGCAGCCAGGCAACTGTTGGGGGATAAGCCAGCTGGCCTCTGAAAAGAAAGAGTAAAACAATAAGCCTACATGGCTTGGGACTGGGTTACCCGAAGCACCTCCTTCTTATTTTGTTTGTTTATTTATTTATTTTATTGCATTTCTATCTCACCCTCCCCCGCGAACGGGCTCAGGGCGGCTCCCATTCAGGGGCAACATGTGCCCAGGCATATAAAATATATAAAAGCGAGATAAAACAATCCATATTACAATTAAAGTGCTCGAAAAATATCGATCCTTCAGTCAAATAACGATGGCGTCCTGTAGATGTAACCCTAGATCCCGATTCAGCGGCATCCGGTCTCCCGCGCTGCTGTGGCTCCATCTCCATACAGGGGCCATCTACTGCCCCGATGCTACTGATAATAATAGTTGATGGCAGTGGTGGGCGGCTCCTAGTTAAAAGCCTGGCAGAGGAGTTCCGTCTTGCAGGCCCTGTGGAACTGTATAAGGTCCCACAGTGCTCTGATTTCCTCTGGGAGCTCGTTCCACCAGGTAGGAGCTGCCACCGAAAAGGCCCTTCTCCCTTGTCTTCCTGCCCAGGAATTAAGATCACAGGGAGAGGCCGTCCCGATGTTCCCCTCAATCAAAGAAGCTTGTTTGGTGGGCACGCGAGAGCAGAGCCTTTTCAGTGGCAGCCCCATGACTGTGGAACAACCTCCACAAGGAGATGTGCTGGGCCCCTCAGTATCTTCAGGGAGGCAGCTGAGGACAGCTTTACTTAGGGTCACATTTATTTATTTATTTATTATATTCTAAACTGTGCTATGGTCCCGGTCATACGAGCGAGATAATCCGGGAGGGAAGTGAGGCTTTTTGCCCTGGAGCAAAATGAAGCACAGTAGCGCGATTAGACGTTCCCCCAAGGCTTCGTGCTTAGGCCGTCTGCCGCCGATCACACACATGGCCACGGAAGTGCATGACCAAGGAGGCTTAAAAAAAAACATTCGGTGTGAGATGGGAACACAGACGGGCACTGGATGCAGCGGAATACCACTGCTTCCACGATCCGATGCCCGCCCACACCCCGCATTTTCCAGGAAAATACTGCACTTTCCCAGGTATCTTTTTATTCCGCTTCTTTGGCTGACTGATACGGGTTGCCGACAGGTGCGGGACGCTTGCCGGATGTTCCCGTGTGATCGCACCCGTAAAATCTGCCCGGCATTCGTCCCTATCGGGCGGCTAATTCTCCCGTGTGACCAGACCCTATGACTGTACAAATAGCACTGTTATTCGGAAATCTGCCATTCTAGCTCTCTATTCGATCAGTGTCCCAGCACCTTATGATAATCAATAATCTGAGTTGTTTATTTATTTTTTTATGAATGGTTTTAATTGTATTTATATATGGAATTTTATGTAAGCTGCCCTGAGGCTGCTTCGGCGGGGAGGGCGGGGTATAAATTGAATGAATGAATGGATGAATAAACTGCCCTGTAGAAACAGGACTCAGGGTGGTGTACCTCGTAGGGTAAATACATAATTTAAAAAAACAGTTAAAAACAGTAAAAACACCAAAACAACCTAAAGGATGGCGCTAAACGTCCAGTTGTGCCACTGCCAAACGGTGGGAGCAGGGAGTGGGAGTGCAAGAAACATGGAACCTTCGTTGTCCTCGACCAATCGTCTGGTGGAACATCTCTGCCTTACAGGGTCTGCGGAACTGCATCAGGTCCTGCAGGGCACGGGTGTTATTCAGCAGAGAGTTCCACCTGGTCAAAGACAACTGGATGTCTTGTGGGCCGGGGACCACCAAAAAGTTCTTATCTACTGAATGCAATTGTCAGGCTCCCAGTGGAACCACTGTTCACATGCTCTTTCTTTAATGAGTTTTATTGAGAAGAATTGGTTAACTGCAGAGGCGAACGTCTTTGTCAGGACTGGCTTTACCCAAGCAGGGAATTAAACATAAAGGAATAAGGGCCACATTCCAATCATACATCATACACACCAGCTTTACTATGAGTCATAATAGGTATACAACCCAACTAGCCGTTCTCGAAGTCTTATCTCTCCCAAGGTCACTCCCATGCGGAACCCCGAGAACCTCTTGGGGGCTGTGTGAAGAAGAGTTACTGAGGCGCAGCCCTAAAACTACGGACAGTCGGTCTCATACTCACTCCTCTCCTAGGAATGTCATGTCAATGAGGGCAAGTGATAAGAGCAAAGCCAGATGTGCCAGGCAAGCGGGAATACAAAAACGAAACTAAACATCAGCACTACAATGGATTGATGACATTAAACCAACGGGCCCGAGTCTGACAGCAGTGCTCTTCTGGGGATATACCAGGAGAGGCAGTCCTGAAGATACGTGGGTTCCAGACTGTTAAGGGCCTTAAAGGTTAACACCAAAACCTTGAATCTCATCCCGTGCTCCACTAGAAACCTGTGCAGCTCATGCAGCGCAGGTTGGATATGTCCCCGTGAAGACCCGCGCTGCTGCATTCTGTCTCAGTTGGGAGTTTCTGGGTCAGTCTCAAGGGTAGCCCTACGTAGAGCGAGTTACAGTAGTCTAATCTGGAGGTGACTGTTGCATGGATTACTGTGACTAGATCAGGGTGAGATGGGTAGGGGGCCTGACTTGGCATAGCTGGTAGAATGCCAGTCTATCAATGTTTGTGACCTGGGCCTCCGTTGATAAGGAGACATCCAGGATCACACACAGACTCCTGATAGTTGGTGCCAGTCTCAAGGGCACACTGCCAAGGGCTGGGAGTTTCCTATGGGAAAAGAGGGTAACGAGACAGTTATAGGGAGTGTTGTAGTTGTAGAGAGTTTTGGTTTCACTGTCCTGCTCCTTGACCCACCATCTGGTATAAAGAGATACACTGCTTCTGAATATGGAGGTTCCATTTAGCTCTTACAAGACTACTAGTCTCGGATGGGGGGGAGGGTAATGAAACAGGTTTATTTCACATTATTTCTGATTTCATTTTTTTTTGTCTCAAAAAGATTTTTTAAAATGGCAGCCGAAACTTCGCTCAGTGCTGAATCCCGACGTTTCGTCCCAATCCTTGTCAATTCTGTTTTACAGCCGTTTTCGAAGGCAGAGGGACATCATCGTCATGCAAGAGATTCCAGTGACGGAAAGATCAGGGGAAAGAGGCCCGATGCTCTCGGCAGGTGAGGACACAGAAGATACGGGACCTGCCCATGAAGAGACGCCGATGCAGCCGTCAGACAGCAGTGCCTCCACTGGCTGAACGATGCGCCCTGGTGGAAAATTCCAGAAGTCCTCAAAACTTGAAAACGGACGGGAAAGATCTAAGGCAGAATAGCAGAGCAGCTGCCGCATGTCGGACACTCGGCTCCAGAGGGGGAATGGATCGGAATTCCCGTCACGAAGCCTTTATAAGAAGACCTGGGAATTCCTTTCTGAACTTTACGCCATCGTGGCTCTGGCCAGCCTCTTTCTAGGCCTGGGCCAAGGGCAACACGAAGATGGATGGGAGAGTTTCTACCTCACCTGGCCTCTCTTTGAGATCTTCTTCTTTGAAAGGATGGCTTTTTCACACACGCCCCCTCCCCCCAAAGGGGTGGGGAGAGAGAACCGGCGGATGTACAAGAGAGTGTGAAACACAGAGTTGAAACGTTGGAGAGAAACGGCCTTTGGGAGCAGCGGGCAGAAGAAGTGCTGCACCTCCCTTGGAAGGCGAGAGGGCAGCAGAGAAGCGGATGTGGAGCGTGGGAACCTAGCTCCGTTTCGGAGATGGAGAAAGAAAGGTGAGCCGTAATAACCCCCCTCCCCTTTTTCGTGTTTCGTTTTGGTCCGGTTCTTCAGCTCCCCCAAATCAGAGCTGTAGAGGGCCTTTGTCAGGAAATATGTTCAGGAGAGATGTATTTTATTTATTTATTTTAGAGTGCGGTCACATATGCCAGATAATGTGGGGGGGGAGAAGCGAGGCTATTTGTGCCGTATTACTATGACCCACCACTGCATGATCAGACACAGCGACGGGTGAATTGGGTTTTTCCTTCACCGCATGTTTCCGGCGCGCTCCGAGGGATCGCTGACACAATGGGTGTGCGCCGGAGCAATCACACGGGAAAGTCCGTCTGCGGCTCGTCGCAAACCCGTTTCATACTGCACTTTCCCCGGTATTTTTTAACTCCGCTTCCTCGGCGGGGCGAAATGGGTTGGCGACGGGTGCGGGACGCTTGCCCGATGTTCCCGTGTGATCACGCCTGTAAAATTCACCCGCTATTTGTGCGTATCGTGCGACTAATTCTGCATGTGATCCGGACCTTAGTTACGTTATTTATAGTCCACATCTCTTACAGGGGCTCAAGGTGGATTATTTTTATTTATTTTTATTTATTTCCTTCCATTTATATCCACCCTCCCAACAAAGCAGCTCGGGGCGGGTTCCAACCTGTGATAATCTGCTGAGTGCAGATTTACGACATAAAAACAAAATAACAAAATACATACGATAAATAGGATAAGATAACTATAACACTAGAGACTTTAAAGATAAATTATACCTCAGCAGACACATAAGAGCGACTCATTGGGGGGGGTGGGGAGGCCAGATTGGGTTGGAGAAATGCTGCCTCAACTGAAGGCCTGGCGGAAGAGCTCCGCCTCTCAGGGCCCTAATTTCTGACAGGAGCTCATTCCCCCAGGCCGGGTCCAGGGCTGAAAAGGGAATAAATCAATACAATCAACAGGGTGGGGACATCCAAAAGAGGATTTTTTAATTTATGTCCCACTGTTCTCCTCAGTTGGGACGCAAAGCGGCTTAGAACATCGTTTCCCCACAACCACAATCTTGTGAGGTAGGCCGAGAGTTTGTGATGGGCCAAAGGTCATCCAGCGAGCTTCCATGGTAGAAATGGAGCTTCAGACGTGGATCACCCAAGGTCCTAGTTCTCCACTTTATACACAGTGTGATAAAATCTGATGCGTACAAATCGGGATCAAACCACAGGCGAAGCAAAGCCTGGTGATGGTGGTAAGTACCGTCAGATCACAGCTGACTTGTTTTAGAACAAATCATCAGTCAGTCAGTCCTTGAGTATTTCAAAAGGACGGCTATGCTTACCGAGAGCCAGCATGGGTTTCCCAAGAACAAGTCATGTCAGACTAACCCACTCCTCCACATGAAACCAGCCGGGTGACCTTGGGTCAATCACAGTTCTCTGAGAGCTCTCTCAGCCCCTCCTACCTCACAGGATGTCTCTTGTAGGGAGGGGAAGGGAAAGGAGATTGTAAGCCGTTCTGAGACTCCTTCGGGTAGTGAAGGGCAGGGTATAAATCCTATCTCCTCCTCCTCCTCCCCCCCTTTTTTCCAGAAAGTTACTACCTTGCTGGATCATGGGAATGCTGTAGACATAGTTTATCTTGATTTCAGTAAGGCTTTTGACACATTGTTTTGGTGCGGAGTTGTTTTCTGTTGCCCCAGAAGGTCGGACCAGAACCAGTGGGTTGAAATTAAATCAAAAGAGTTTTCAGCTAAACATTAAAAAGAACTTCATCACAGTGAGAGCAGTTCCCCAATGGAATTCCAAAAGGAGATTAGAAAAGGAGACTGCTGAACTGCAATTGATAATGAAGCTCAAGACAGTGCATCCACCTGGACTGAATCAAGACCTAGGTTTCCTGTCTCATTACCTATGCTGATTTCTCCACGCCTGTTACCCCTCTGCATATCTCACCTAAATCCAATCACGCCTGTTATTGTCATTCACCTGCTTTTGTCATTTGCCTGCCAAAATGTCATTAGGCATCTGAAATCACTCCACTTTTCAATATATGGGACAGATGGACTCCCAGTCTCACTGTACCTGAAGAAGTGAGCTGTGACTCATGAAAGCTCCTACCCTGCCACATATTTTCAGGTAGTCAGCCGTGTTGGTTTGAAGCAGTAGAACAAATTTAGAGTCCAGTGGGGCACCTTTAAGACCGACAAACGTTTATTCAAGGTAGGAGCTTTCCTGTGCAAGGCACACTTTTCCAAAATACATTGGAATATTAGGTAAGGTTCAGACTTGTAGACAGGAATATTAACATGTAACATGATGATGTTTAAGGTATGCAAAGTCAGAACTAGATAACAAGCGAAGGTTATAAGGTCAACAGTCGTAAAGCAACAAATATGTCAAAATAGCAGATAAATGTCTAAAGGTGTCTTTTCTAATTGTGGGAAGCAAACCGAGAGCATCTCAGGCATGGAGATTACTTAACAGCAGTTTATGAGGTGGCTGCAATGTCATGTTACCAAAACATCCCAACATTCATTGCATTACACATTCAGTATTCTAACATACTATTCTGAAAAAGAAATACACTAAAATACAGAGGATCTATAGTCCTTCTTGTTGAGAATACATACGTGTGCCTGAATGAGTTAGCATATGTAATGAGATAAGAAACCCAATATCCCTGTTAAGTCCTAGGGAGGTTTTTGTTCCAAGTGTTGTGATAACTTGTAATTCAGCAATTTCCCTTTCCACTCAGTTCCTGAAGTTACTTTGAAGTCACCCATTGAATGTCCTGGGAGGTTGAAGTGTTCTCCTTCATGTTTCTCTGTTTTTTGATTCCTGATGTCAAATTTGTGTCCATTTACCCTCTGGCATAGGGTTTGTGCTATGTAGGGAATTGACATTTGATGGCTGGCATATACAATGTTAGAAGACGAGCAAGTGAAAGAGTCTCTGATGGTGTCTGTTGTTAGGTCCAGTCAGGGCTTTTTTTGTAGAAAAGGCCCAGCAGGAACTCATTAGCATAATAGGCCACACCCAACAGCAGAAACTCATTAGCCTATTAGGCCACACCCCTGATCGCACCGCTCATTAGCCTATTAGGCCAAACCCCCATGTTACCAGAAGTGTGGCCATCCAGCCACTCCCACCTTTTGCTTCTTATTCTGTTTACCTTGTTGTCAAAACCCAGGGCTTTTTTTGTGGCAGGAACTCCTTTGCATGTTAGGCCACACATCCCTAATGTGGCCAGTCCTAATGAGTTTCTGCTGTTGGGTGTGGCCTGTTATGCTAATGAGTTCCTGCTGGGCGTGGCCAACTTGGGAGCCAGCCGGAACGCCGTTCCTGTGCGTTCCTGTCCCAAAATAGCCCTGGGTCCAGTGATTGTGTTGTCTGGATGTATGTGGCAGCAAAGTTGGCATCTGGGTTTATTGCAAGCTCTGGTCCCAGTGTCCATATTCAAATGAGATCTTGCATTATTATGGGTGAGGAATTGTTTGAGACGGGGGTGGGTAGGGGGTGTCTGTGCGCAAGACACTTGCCAGGGATGCTCTGGGCCACTGGTTCCCAAAGTGGGCAGTTCCGCCCCCTGTGGGGGGGGCGCTGGGACAATCCAGGTGGGCGGTCGGAGCCTTGGGTGCAACTGGGGGGCGTTGAATAAAAGTATGGGGGCGTCGGAGGCATAAAGAAAGAAGAGTCCAGGACCTATCTAAAGCAGCCTTCTCCTGGTCTTCCCTGGGATTGGGGGGGGGAGGTGGAGGTGGAGAGGGGTCTCCACAGCCAATCACAGCCATGCAAACGCATGTGCACCCTTGCAAGACTGGTGTTGCTGCTGGGCTGTTGTGCAGTGGCTGCTGCGGGCTTCAGGCCAACGGCATCTTTCTTTACCATGTGCAAATTGGTCACGGCCTCTTTTTGTCCACTTCTTGAAGGTAGATGTCCAGGGGGGCGCTGAGTAATTTTGTTTTTTTCTGAAAAGGGGGGCGGTAGGCCAAATGAGTTTGGGAACCTCTGGCCTAGGCTGATTCTGCACTGGGCAGGGGGTTGGACTACACGGGGCCTCTCTGGACCTTTCCGACTCGATGATTCTGTGTTTCTTCCATCGAGTGCTGTGATGTTAGCCGGACTGCTTATCTACGCAGTGGCTGACTAACTTATTGAGGTCTTTTTGCCAATTTATACAGAGAAAGCAAGCTTGGCACCAGAGAGCCCTTTTTCCCAAAAGTAAACACTTGACAAGGTCTCTTAATTTGAATCAAGATTCTCTTTACTGAATGTTCTTATTATTTACGGGCATACAAAAACAGGTTCACACACACATACATTCAAGTTCCTTTAGTTGCAGTAGAAATGGAAAACAATATTTGGGGTCTTAAACCAAAGGTATGCTTAGGAGGGGGGGGAAGCATATACTTATCTGTTCCAGTAGTCTCGACCTTCCACAGTTCAGGAACAAGGATTGTTTCTAACTAAGATGTTCTTACGTTTACTACACACAGTTAGAGCCAGCTAACAGATGTGAGGGCTACTTGGTCGCGACTCCAAGTAAGCACAGCAAGTTACCTTAAGTTATCTTGTTGGTAAGGGGGAGCAAGCTTGTCCTGCTAAACAAAGGCTGCACCTCGTTTTATCAGCTAGTCTGGGGGCTGGCTTGGGGTGTCTCTGGGTCCATCCCATCCCTATACCATTGGCTAAAGGATGTGGGGGTTCCCTCCTACTAAGGTGGGGCAATACTGAAAGTCTACACTTTTCTACAAGGGAGGTTTTTGGTCAAGGTGCTAAGATGGGTTGGCATGGAAACCTTTAGGTATGTAGATGGATCTGGCCATTCTCAGGTGGTGAACTTCACACGTGTGGGTTAAACATCCTGTGGGTTACGTGAGAGGTAGAGATTCTCCCAATGGTGGAAAGGCTGTTGTTTCTACATTCCGTTGAAGGACTGTAATGGAGATGCTAATAGGGATGGTTCTTGTTCCCAAGGCCTCATGGGTAAGTATGTGCAAGGCATGCCTGTGACCTCATTTGCATGGAAGTACAGGCTGTGTGGTACCTCCTCTTACACAGAGAGTCACATTAACTCAAGCACACATTCTCCCAAAGCAAAGACACTTGCTGGCACCATTCCTGGTGTGCATGCAGGTCAGAAAATAACCAATAAAAGTATTTTCAAAGTTCATCTCCTAACAGTGACCACCACGATCCGGTCTTTTTCAGGTGGGGCGAGTGTTAAAGCCGTGTAGAGGAAACAAAAGACAGCTCTGGGGGAAATCGTCGTACATCGAGAGGCCGAGGACGATGGGCGACGGAAGCGCTACAGTACCGGTTTACTGCTCCTCCAGATCGGGACGGCAAGAGGCAAACGGACTAAAAGCACAAACACGAAGGGGGCTGTTCTTCCCCGTGAGCCCGGTGAAAAGGAGTGGGACCAGCCATCTCACGTGAGGCCTCGTAACAGGAAAGAGAGCGGGACAACTTCATCGGCCACTTTTGTTTTAAGACGGGTCACGTACGAGAGCGAGCCTGTAGGTCGTGGCCAGAAAGCCTTCTGGCGCCTCCTGAAAGTCTAACACAGGGCTGTCGAACTCATTTGTTATGTTACGCCGGATCCGACGTAAATGAGAGCTTGTTGGGCCCGGGGCCGTGTGTGTCATGAAATGTAATGCCCGGTAGTGGAGAAATAAACTTTATAAGGGACACAAATACAAAGGGTTGTTTTGTTTTGTTTACTTAAAATAAAAACATGCTTAAAACATCAGCAGTCTCTGCAGTATTTTATTTAATAATGCCTGATAACGGACACCCCTTGCTCTGAATTATTGCGTCAAAATGTCTGTGCTGTTGCAGTCTTTGAGTGTGCTGTTCAGGTGTGTCTCTGTAAGCCGCAAACCTACGATGACGCAGCAGCAGCAGAACCGGAAGCAGAAGACAGCCAGCTCCACCGTGGGCCTGACAGAAGACCTCCGGGGGCCTCGTCTGGCCCCCAGGCCACACGTTTGATGCCCCTGGTCTAACGGTACAATCCTAACAACACTTTCCTGAGAGTAGGCCTCATCCAGTAGACTTGAGTAGGATTCCGAGTAGACCCGTTTAGGAATGTTCTCTGAATGTTTTTATTCAAGCAAGAGTTTCAGGGAGGGGTGGAAACCTGTTTGGCCAGATGCATGAAGTAGCGATGGGTCTCCCCAGCGATGGGTCTCCCCAGAAGGACTGGAATTTGCGATATGGCTGAGCAGCAGCGATTTATTGCGGGGACGGAACACTCAAGGCTTTCCGTGCAAACAGAAGGTTGTTTGAGGTCTCCCTGACCGATGAAGTGGGTTTGATAACCAGTTAACCATCTGCCGCTGAACTGAGGAAATCACCTGACGGTGTTTATTGATGTGCCATAACAGAACAGCCCTTCTGAGGCTCCTGACGGGAAGCGTTCCTCCCAGAGCACTGAGCGAATTTATTGCTCCGAAGCCTTGAGCAAACTTATTAATCCTCCTAGGGGGAGCCGAGCCATTCGGAATAGTTTGGGCCACGTTTCGGATTCACAGGCCGAGGAGTTTGATAAGTTCCACGACTCATCAGTATCGGTTCATTTTCAGTTTATTCGGTATAGCACCAGCTCAATTACAGACAATACAAAAAGGATACCAATAGTATATATGAAATATTAAATATAAAACTGTGTTTAATCTGCGTATGTTAATTGCAGAAGGACTAAATTGCGGAAGTACTAAAACTCTAAATTTCTGCAATGCTCTATCAACTACAATACTCCATCAGCTGTTATTCAACTGCTGAGTAAGTATTATAGGGGTTATACAATTCTACTTCTAAATCTTCTGGAGTCTTTCTAAAATCATACTACGTGTACGCTTGGGGCTCTTTAGCTTGGAGAAACGACGGCTGAGGGGTGACATGATCGAGGTTTATAAGATTATGAATGGGATTGAGCAGGTTGAGAAAGAAGTACTTTTCTCCCTTTCTCACAATGCAAGAACTCGTGGGCACTCCATGAAATTGCTGAGCAGTTGGGTTAGAACAGATAAAAGGAAGTACTTCTTCACCCAAAGAGTGATTAACATATGGAATTCACTGCCACAGGAGGTCGTGGCAGCTACAAGCATGGACAGTTTCAAGAGGGAATTAGATAAACATATGGAGCAGAAGTCCATCAGTGGCTATTAGCCACAGGGTATAGATGGGAACTCCCAGTCTGGGGCAGGTGCTGCACTCTATTCTTGGTGCTGGAGAGGGCAGCAGTGGGAGGGCTTCTAGTGTCCTGGCCCCACTGCTGGACCTCCTGATGGCACCTGGTATATTTTGGCCACTGTATATCACAGTTGTTGTTGGACTAGATGGGCCATTGGCCTGATTCAACATTGGCTTCTCTTATGTTCTTATGTTATGTTCTTATGTGCAGGACGTATTTTTTGGGCTATTGCTAGAAATTTAGCACCATTTATTCAAATAATAGCTTCTTACTTATCTCCTTATCCAAGTATCCGTGGCACCTCCTTATAACAGGATGAATAATTTTTACTCCCATCAGTATCGTCTTAAGACACAAGGTTTAAAACAGGGGTTCCCCCAACCTTTTCGGTCTTGTGGGCTCCGTTGGAATTGTGGCACAGGGTGGGGTGGGCACGACCACAGAAAGGTGGCTGCAGGTGGCAGAGCCAGCCCCAAAGTGGCGCCTGCTGGGCACCACGTTGCAGACACCTGGTTTTAAAAGACACAGCATTGTGGAACGAATGTTACCACCTTAGAGAGAAGGCCACCCCCAGGCGTTCTTTGGATGTGAACTGGAAAGAAACGTGATCTTTCAAAACTTTTCACTGCAGACCCAACCCCTCCCTCCCTCCCTCCCTCCCTCTGCAAAAAGAGAGGGAAGGGAGGGGGAAATCCAGGCCCACACATGGAAGACTGACACATTTAGGAGCAGAGAATCCCCTTGTCCTTTATATTGACTCACTCTTTCTTGTGCCTTCAATGGCTTTGTAAAAGTTTGCCCGAGCAGGAGGACACGTCCTCTTTTGTCTTTGGAGAAGGAGGGAAAGGAAACAGAACAGGGAGGGAGCGTCAACCTAAAGAGAGAGAGAGGTGGAAATGGGAGAGGGCAATGAGCAGCACTTAAACACCCGCAGAAACAATTCTACTTTAGAAAGGATCAGCGATTCGAGAGCAGATGAGAACAAAGCATCGCAGCAAGAGGAGTTTTGGTAGCTGCGGGGCAGCAGTGTGCTGGAAGCGGTCTGAATGCAGATTCCTGTAAAACAAATACAGAAACAAGCTCGAGCGTGCCCAGAAGAGGGCGACCAGGACGGTGAGAGGGTTGGAATCCAAGTCTTACGAGGAAAGGCTGAAAGAGTTGGGTCTGTTTAGCCTGGGAAAGAGAAGGCTTAGAGGGGACATGATGGCAGTCTTCAAATATCTGAAGGGCTGTCATGTAGAAGACAGAGCAGATCTATTCACTCTTGCTCCGAATTGCAAGACTAGATCTAATGGGTGGAAAGTACAAGGGAGTCGTTACCGGCTAAATTTCAAGAGAAACTTCCTAACTGTAAGAGTGGTTGAGCAGTGGAACAATCTGCCTCGGGAGGTGGTGGATGCTCCTTCGCTGGATGTTTTCGAGCGGAGGCTGGACGACCATCTTTCGGGGATGTTGTTGGGCTATCTTTCGGCTGTGCTCCTGCAGAGTGGGGGGGGTTGGACTGGATGACCTGCAAAGGTCCCTTCCAACTCTTAACATTCTATGAACCGACCCAAACTGGAAGTGAAAGCAGGAGAACATAGGAATGAAAGAGAAGCCAACGTTGGATCAGGCCAATGGCCCATCTAGTCCAACGCTCTGTCACAACACAGTGGCCAAAAATACCAGGGGCCATCAGGAGGTCCGGCAGTGGGGCCAGGTCACGTAAGAGAGTGAGCAGAACGGGAGTATAGGATGCGCTCAGAAACCAAGGCACGACACAGGTGCAGAAAGGGCCTAAGTCACAGCCCCATGGCTGCATTCAGTTAAAAGAAAAGGGTTTGGGAATAACAATCCCAGAATTACAGCTAGCGCCCAGTTGCCCCCAAAGACGCCTTTTGCACTGGAGGTTACAGCTTCTGCCCCAGAAACAGCCCCAAGCCTCAAACTTATTTCCCCAGACTGAGACCTGTGGTCATGGACTGCTTCTAGGTCCAGTGTGAGTCAGACGGCTTCAGAGAAATCCCCTCAAATTTAAAATGTCTGCTAAACTACCTTTTAGGGGTTCAACAGGCCTCAGTCGGGATTCCTGTGCCATTAAGGAGGGGAGCATTAGCTTGCCCTTAACACAACTCCAATTTTTTTCTACCCAGGGCAGGTATTCTGAGTTTTCTATTTATCCATGTTTATCCCACCCTTGAAGCTCGGGCATTTGAGCTTGCAAGGTTCCCCCCCCACACACACATTTGTTTGTCAACACAAAACCTCCATGAGATTAGAGTGAGAGAGCGACTTAGTCCAAGGCAGAGCCGGGATTCGAACCCAGGCCTCCCCACTCTGGCACCGGACCACTCGGTTCTAACCTCCAGGAATGTATAGAGTCTCCTTTTGAGAGCCGTCGAAGCTACGGCCTCTCCTCAGATCACCTTGTGGCAGTGAGTTCCGTAGACCGATTTACACACTGCGTCAAGAAACACTCTCCTTTGCCCGGTCTGAACACCTGCCGGCAATCTTGTGGAGAAAAAGAAAGCTACGGAATTAAGGCAGAGGAACTTGCTCTCAGGGAAGCAGTTCTTGTTTGCGAATGTACGTGAACCGGTGCACGCTGCAAGCCGGAACCAGGGTGGGGCCGACGGCTGTAAAGCCGGGAGAGACGCAGGCTGTCCCTCGAGGCAACAAGTGCTCCCTGCCGCACACAAGTTGAACGACGAGATAAAAATGTTTGCCGGCTCATCAGTGCCCTTTGGTTATCTGCCTGCACTTTGCTCCAATTCTCAGGCGTGTGGCCTGTCGCTCCAGGAACACGGAGGGGGAGCCCCGTGAGAAGCAAAAGCAAGCTGCCTCACTCCTTTCAGGTGGGAAGGGGCCGTGGCTCAGTGGCAGAGCCTCTGCTTGGCAGGCAGAAGGTCCCAGGTTCAATCCCCGGCATCTCCAGTTAAAAAGGACCAGACCGGAGGTGATGGGAAAGACCTTTCTCTGCCTGAGACCCTGGAGAGCTGTAAAGAGGGGCCGTGGCTCAGTGGCAGAGCCTCTGCTCGGCAGGCAGAAGGTCCCAGGTTCAGTCCCCGGCATCTCCAGTCAAAAGGACCAGGCAGGAGGTGATGGGAAAGACCTTTCTCTGCCTGAGACCCTGGAGAGCTGTAAAGAGGGGCCGTGGCTCAGTGGCAGAGCCTCTGCTCAGCACGCAGAAGGTCCCAGGTTCAATCCCCCGGCATCTCCAGCCATCGGGTTGAGACAAGAGCAATTAATGATGTGGGTATGTTTTAGTAATTTTATATGCTTATATGTTTATGTTTTAACTTGTTTTTCTTGGCACTGGTTGCCCTTTTGTAAGCCGCCCTGAGCCCGTTCGCGGGGAGGGCGGGGTAGAAATGGAATGTATAAATAAATAAATAAATAAATAAAAGGACCAGGCAGTAGGTGATGGGAAAGGTCTCAGCCTGACACCTTGGAGAGCCAACTGCCAATCTCAGGAGACAGCACTGACTTTGATGGAACAACGTTCTGATAACTGTCTCAGAGCGGCTCACAATCTCCTTTCCCTTCCTCTCCCCACAAGGGACACCCTGTGAGGCAGGTGGGACCACCCTTGAGAGAACAGCTCTGAGAGAGCTTGTGACTGACCCAAGGTCACACCAGCAGCTGCATGAGGAGGCGTGGGGGATCAAAGACGGTTCTCCCAGATTGGAGTGTGTGCTCCTAACCACAACACCAAACTGGGTCTCGGTTCCCCCTGGAGAAAATGGCCAAGAAGGTGGATTCCATATCCTGCCAAAGTGTCTCCCCTCCCCAAATGCTGCCCTGCTGAGACTCCACCCGCAAATCTTCAGGAATTTCCTAACTAGAAACTGGCGCTTCCAGCTCTCCCTCATGAAAGCTCACATTGAAATAAATCCAGGTGGGGTCACCATGTTGGTCAGAAGCCAAGAACAAAGTTTGAGTCCCGCGGCACCTTTAAGACCAACTGAGTTTAATTCAGTTGAATGTAGAAGATGGAGCAGATCTCTTCTCTCTTGCTCCGCATTGCAAGACTAGATCTAATGGGTGGAAATTACAAGGGAGTCGTTACCAGCTAGATAACAGGAGAAACTTCCTAACTGTAAGAGTGGTTGAGCAGTGGAACAGCCTGCCTCGGGAGGTGCTGGATGCTCCTTCCCTGGACGTTTTCAAGCGGAGGCTGGATGATCATTTTCAGGTCTGTCATAGGGCTATCTTTCGGCTGTGCTCCTGCAGAGTACAGAGGGCTGGACTAGATGACCTGCAAGGTCCCTTCCAACTCTAACATTCTATGATTCTATGAATTCTGGGTATCAGCTTCCATCTTCAGATACCTATCCAGAATTCAACTTCGTTGATCTTAAATAAATAATAATTATCATATGGCATTGTGTGTAAAAGAGCCAGAATCATCCAAAGATTGTCTGGCGGCCACACGTCCGAGCTCTTAGCGCTACGCTTTTGTTGTTCAGTCGCACAGTCGAGTCCGACTCTTCGCGACCCCATGGACCAGATTACGCCAGGCCCTCCTGTCTTCCGCTGTCCGCTGAAGTCTATCTAGTGGTGAGCTAGACTTGTTTTTAGAGAGCTCTGAGAGAACTGTGACTGGCCCAAGGTTACCCAGCTGGCTTTATGTGGAGGAGAAGTGGAGAATCAAACCCGGTTCTCCGGATTAAAGTCCGCCGTTCTTAACCACCACACCAGACCGGCTCTCTTGGTCTTAAAAGGTGCCACCGGACTCAAACTGCGTTCTGTTGAAATAAACGTTAACCTTTAAGGCACTTTTGGACTGTTTTATTTTGTGACAACAGATTAGCACGGCTGCCCCTTTGAAATCAAGGCAAGAAGTCCTGCCAGGAAAAGGTATCCGTTCTAGAGAAATTGGTACGGGAGATCAGAAAGCCCGTCCTACCCGGGATGGCCCAGGCGAGTTTGCGCTCGTCAGATCCCGGAAGCTAAGCAGGGTCATAGAATCATAGAATGTTAGAGTTGGAAGGGACCTTGCAGGTCATCTAGACCAGCCCCCTGCACTCTGCAGGAGCAGAGCCAAAAGACAGCCCGACATACCTACAACATACCCAGAAGATGGTCGTCCAGCCTCTGCTTGAAAACTTCCAACGAAAGAGCATCCACCACCTCCTGAGGGCAGACTGTTCCACTGCTCAACCACTCTGAAAGTTAGGAAGTTTCTCCTGATATTTAGCTGTAACGATTCCCTTGTAATTTCCACCTATTCGATCTAGTCTTGCAATCCAGAGCAATGAAGGACAGATCGTAACATAAGAACATAAGAACATAAGAGAAGCCAATGCTGAATGAGGCCAATGGCCCATCTAGTCCAACACTCTGTCACACAGTGGCCAAAATATACCAGGGGCCATCAGGAGGTCCAGCAGTGGGGCCAGGACACTAGAAGCCCTCCCACTGCTGCCCCCTCCAGCACCAAGAATAGAGTGCATCACCTGCCCCAGACTGAGAGTTCCCATCTACACCCTGTGGCTAATAGCCACTGATGGACTTCTGCTCCATATGTTTATCTAATTCCCTCTTGAAACTGTCCATGCTTGCAGCTGCCACCACCTCCTGTGGCAGTGAATTCCATATGTTAATCACTCTTTGGGTGAAGAAGGAACTTCCTTTTATCTGTTCTAACCCGACTGCTCAGCAATTTCATGAAGTGCCCACGAGTTCTTGTATTGTGAGAAAGGGAGAAAAGTACTTCTTTCTCAACCTGCTCAATCCCATTCATAATCTTATCAACCTCGATCATGTCACCCCTCAGCCGTCGTTTCTCCAAGCTGAAGAGCCCCAAGCATTTTAACCTTTCTTCATAGGGAAGGTGTTCCAGCCCTTTTATCATTCCAGTTGCCCTTCTCTGCACTTTTTCCAATGCTATAATATCCTTTTTGAGATGTGGTGACCAGAACTGTACACAGTATTCCAAATGAGGTCGCACCAATGATTTATACAAGGGCATGATGATACTGGCTGATTTGTTTTCAATTCTAGATCTGCTCCATCTTCTACATGACAGCCCTTCAGATACTTGAAGACTGCCATCACGTCCCCTCTAAGCCTTCTCTTTCCCAGGCTAAACAGACCCAGCTCTTTCAGCCTTTCCTCCTAAGACTTGGATTCCAGCCCTCTCACCATCCTGGTCGCCCTCTTCTGGACCCGCTCGAGCTTGTCGACATCCTTCCTAAAATGTGGTGCCCAAAACTGGACACAGGACTCCAGGTGAGGCCTGACCCTAGCAGAATAGAGCGGAATGACCACCTCCCGTGATCTGGACACAAGGCTTCTGTTCATGCATCCTAAGGTTGCATTAGCTTTCTTCACAGCCACATCGCACTGCAGGCTGGCCCTGGCTAGTATTTGGACGGGAGACCTCCAAGGAGAACCAGGGTTGTGATATTAGCTGTGTTTTGACGGCGCTTTTCACCACTACAGCCGGAAAGCCTTGGCGCGTCTCTTGACTTTAATATACCCCTGTGCTGCCATCTTGTGGCCACCAATCGAGGCCGACGCGCGCCACAGAATTTTAAAAGCCTCTGTGCTGTCACCTGAAATGGCCATCATCGGAGAGGGCGGGGGTGACGGGCTGCGCTTTCCGAAAGGTTTTATGAGCACGTAGGGATCATAAGAGAAGACTCTTGAGAGTCCCTTGGACTGCCAGGAGAGCAAATCAGTCAATCCTAAAAGAAATCAACCCTGATTGCTCCCTGGAAGGCCAGATCCTGAAGCTGAAGCTCAAATACTTTGGCCACCAAATGAGAAGGGAGCATTCACTGGAGAAGACCCTGATGCTGGGAAAGATTGAAGGTCAAAGAAGAAGGGGACGGCAAAGGATGAGATGGTTAGACAGCGTCATAGATGCAACGAACATGAAATTGAGCAAACTTCAGCGGACGGCGGAGGACAGGAGGGCCTGGCGTGGTCTGGTCCATGGGGTCGCGAAGAGTCGGACTCGACTGTGCGACTGAACAACAACAGGGATCATAAAACCTTTTTTAGAAACGTAGTCCGTCACACCTGCCCTCTCCGATTATGACCATTGCAGGTGACACACAGAGCAAAGTCCAACCTAAGGGTAATTCTGGAGCAGAACCTAATAAAGATGGCATTGACAGCCAGCATTGTAGAGTGGTTAGAGAGTCTGGGATCTGAGAGTTCTTGGGGTAAAGGTGGACTGTAAACTAAATATGAGCCCTCAGTGTGATGCGGTGGCAAAAAAGGCAAATTCAGTCTTGGGTTGTATGAAAAGGGCCATAGCATCGGAATCGGGGGAGGTCGTAGCCCCTCTGTATGCTGCCTTGGTCAGGCCGCACCTGGAGTCCTGTGTGCAGTTCTGGAGCCAGTTTGGTGTAGTGGTTAAGTGGGCGGACTCTAATCTGGGAGAACCGGGTTTGATTCCCCCACTCCTCCGCTTGCACCTGCTGGTGTGACCTTGGGTCAGTCACAAGGTCTGGCACAGCTGTTCCTGAAAGAGCAGTTTGTGTCAAGAGCTCTCTCAGCCCCACCGACCTCACAGGGTGTCCTGTTGTGGGGAGGGGAAGGGAAAGGAGATTGTAAACCGCTCTGAGACTCCAAGTGAAGGGTGGGGTATAAATCCAATCTCCTCCTCCTTCTCCACTTCAAAAAGGATGTGGACGGGATCAAGAGGGTGCAGAAGAGAGTAACGAGGATGATCAGGGGTCTGGAGACTGAGCCCTACGAGGAAAGGCTTAAGGGCCTCGGGAATGTTTAGCTTGGAGGAGATTGAGTGGGGGACATGATTGCTCTCTTTAAATACTTGAAAGGCCGTCATTTGGAGGAGGGCAAGGAGCCGTTCCAGTTGGCAGCAGAGGAGAGGACCGGAAGCAATGGGTTTAAATTACATGCAGAAAGATATCGGCTTCATGGTCAGAGTAGTTCAAAGGTGGAATCAGCTGCCTTGGGAGGTGCTGAGCTCCCCTTCACTGGCAGCTTTCAAGAGGAGGCTGGACGAATATTTGCCGGAGATGATTGAGGCTGGTCCTGCACCGGGCAGGGGGTCGGACTAGACGGTCTGTAGGGCCCCCCTTCCAACTCTATGATTCTAGACCCAGGTTCGAATCCTCCACACTATTCCTGCACGTAGCGGGAGGAGAATGGACGGCACCACTTCTTCCAAATGCACGGGAGGGATGACAAATTGGGGGGGGGGGAATTATATTTAGGTGCATGTGTGCACCTGGAAGTCATGGCGACCTCCGGTGACTGACCCCTACTGGGGGCCTGGAGGATATTCAGAGAGGTGTCTGCTGTGGGGAGGGGAAGGGAAAGGCGTTTGTAAGCCGCTCTGAGACTCCTGTGGGTAGTGAAGGGCGGGGTATAAATCCAATCTCCTCCTCTTCTTCTCCTTCTTCTCCCAGGCTTATGTGGGGCTCAGGGGGCACCAGGGCTATTTTTGGGCAGGAACGCACAGGAACGGTGTTCCGGCTGGCTCTTGAGTTGGCCACGCCCAGCAGGAACTCATTAGCATAACAGGCCACACCCAACAGCAGAAACTCATTAGGATTGGCTACATTTTGGGTGTGTGGCCTAACATGCAAAGGAGTTTCTGCTACAAAAAAAGCCCTGGGTTTTGATAAGAAACAAGGTAAACAGAATAAGAAGCAGAAGGTGGGTGTGGCTGGATGACCCCACTTCTGGTAACATGGGGGGTGGCCTAATATGCTAATGAGTTCCTGCTGTTGGGTGTGGCCTATTATGCTAATGAGTTCCTGCTGGGCTTTTTCTACAAAAAAAGCCCTGGGGGGCAGCATGGCACCCAGTTTGGTGCAGTGGTTTAAAAGCGCGGACTCTAATCTGGGAGGACCAGTTCGGATTCCCCACGCCTCCACATGCAGCTGCTGGAGCGACCTTGGGTCATTCACAAGTCCTCTCGGAGCTGTTCTCTCAAGGGCAGTTCTCAGGAGAGCTCTCTCAGCCCCACCTACCTCACAGGGGAGGGGGAGGGAAAGGAGTTTGCAAGCCGCTCTGAGATGTCAAGGGAAGGGCGGGGTATAAATCCAATCTCCTCTTCTTCTTTCCTGGGGCCCACCAAATGTTTTTTAGAAAGTAGGTGCGGCTTTTGCCCAGCAAGGCTTCTGACTGGCCACTGGCTGTGTGGATTTGTTAAAACATTGCTTTAACAGCAGTTGCCACCACAACGTGCGGCTCTTCGAACGTTTGCCCGAAGGTAAGCTGTGGCAGCCATTTTGTGCCCGGCTCTGCCTCCTCGGCAGCCATTTTGCGCCTGTGCCCACCACACCACGTCAGAATTCCAAAGGGGTCCATCGCCTCAAAACAGATTGGAGAGCCTTGCTTCACGCAACAGTCCAAATCGGAACTGGCCCAGGGAGTGCCCGAGTAACATGGAATTTCCAGACCATATTTGTTGACCTCGCCCTGGAATCTATCCAGGAAAGGGTAGTAAGTCAGCATACGTTGAAGGGACTAGTCTAGAGACGGGAAAAGGCCGAGAAACATAGACGCCATTCCAAACTCCCTCAAAGAACAGTGGTAAAGGTAAAGGTAAAGGTTCCCTTGCTCGAAAGCCAGTCGAATCCGACTCTAGGGTTGCGGTGCTCCTCTCCGTTTCAAAGCCGAAGAGCCAGCGCTGTCCGAAGACATCTCCATGGTCATGTGGCCGGCATGACTAAACACCAAGGCGCACGGAACGCTGTTCCCTTCCCACCGAAGTGGTACCAATTTATCTACTTGCAATTTCTTGCTTTCGAACTGCTAGGTTGGCAGGAGCTGGAACTAGAGACGGGAGCTCACCCCGTCATGCGACACTCTTGGGTCTCGAACTGCTGAACTATTGACCTTCCACAGCCTGCAGTTCAGCGTCTTAACCACCGCAGCTCCTGTAGAACAGTAGTAGAAAGAGTAAAAGTCCAGTAGTACCGTAAAGACTAACAAAGTATGTGGCAGGGTAGGAGCTTTCACGGGTCACTGCTCACTTTTTCAGATACAGCCAGAAAGGGAGTCCATCTGTCCTTTTTATTGGATTTCGGATGCGTAATGACATTAGCAGGCGAATGACAATAGCAGGTGTGATTGGATTTAGGTGAGACATATGCAGAGGGGTGATAGGCGTGGAGAAATCAGCATTGCTGATGAGACAGGAAACCTAGGTCTTGATTCAGTCCAGGAAGATCCATTGTCCTGTGCTTCGTCATCAGTCGCAATTCGGCAGTCTCTCTTTCTAATCTCCCTTTGAAACTCCTAAGCAGTTCTCTTACCAAGAGATGGACTCCCATTCTAGCTGTATCTGAAGTGAGCCGTGACTCACGGAAGCTCCTCCCAGGGCCGGCTCCAGGTGTCTGGGCACCCTAGGCAGGACAGCCTGGGCCACCCCCACCGGGGATGCCAACCTCCCGGTGGGGCCTGGAGACCAGGGGCGGCGACGGAGTGCTGGCTTTCCTGGGGGCTCTGCGGCTGCAGGACCCCCAGGAAAGCCGGGAAGGGGTGGAGGTTTAAACCGCTGCCCCCTCCCTCCCAGCGCCGGCTTTCCTGGGGGCTCCGCGGCTGCAGGACCCCCAGGAAAGCTGGGAAGGGGTGGAGGTTTAAACCGCCGCCCCTTCTGTCCCAGCGCCGGCTTGCTTGGGGGCTCTGCGGGGCACCCAAGCAAGCCTGGGAAGAGGCGGGGGGCTTTTCGCGGGGGGGCCCACTTGACGCCCCTGTGGCCGGTGCGCTCTAGGCGAGCACCTAGCTCACCTAGTGGGCAAGCCGGCCCTGGCTCCCCCCCGCCACAGGTTTTATTAGTCTTTAAAGTGCTACTGGACTCTTGCTCTTTTCTACTGCTACAGACAGAAAGGGCGACCCATCTTGATCTATCTCCAAAGAAGAGCCAGACACCGAAGCGGTAAGATAAATGGGGGGAAAAAGGATGAGGATCTTCACCCCAAACTTGTCCAGACAATCGTGTTCTTAAAACATATTTAATTCCAATAGAATAAGTGCACATCAGACTTGGATATAAAGTCCTCCAAAAGTTACAAGTCCATAAAGAAAAGTATAAGCTCTCTTACCCACACATACCTATGTTACTCAGCAGGGATGCACGGATAGCAGAAGGTGATCAATTCCATCTAGTCGCCTGGAGATGATTCTGAGCTCACCAGAGGCGAACAGACAAGTAGTAGTTCACAAGCTTGGCACACAGATACCCAACAGCATCATTTTGCATAGTCTAAGGCATGTCACGTGGTCTGGTAACCAACCTTACATAACCAGTCTAATACCAGTTAAGAACAGAAGAGAAGCCATGTTGGATCAGGCCAGTGGCCCTTCCAGCCCAACACTGTGTGTCACACAGCGGCCAAAACCCAGGTGCCATCAGGAGGTCCACCAGCGGTGCCAGAACTCCAGAAGCCTTCCCACTGTGGTCCCCCAAGCACCAGAATACAGAGCATCACTGCCCCAGTCAGAGTATTCCATCTGTACTCTTGTGGCTAAGAGAACATAAGAACATAAGAGAAGCCAGTGCTGGATCAGGCCAATGGCCCCTCCAGTCCATCACTCTGTGTCACACAGTGGCCAAAACCCAGGGGCCATCAGGAGGTCCACCAACGGGGCCAGAACTCCAGAAGCCTTCCCACTGTTGACTCCCAAGCACAAAGAAGACAGAGCATCACTGCCCCAGACATAAGAACATAAGAGAAGCCATGTTGGATCAGGCCAATGGCCCATCCAGTCCAACACCTCTGTAGCATACAGTGACCAAAACCTAGGGGCCATCAGGAGGTCCACCAGTGGGGCCAGAACTCCATAAGCCCTCCCACTCTTGCCCTCCAAGCACCAAGAATTCATGGCATCACCACCCCAAACATAAGAACAAATGAGAAGCCATGTTGGATCAGGCCAATGGCCCATCCAGTCCAATGCTCTGTGTCACACAGAGGCCAAAACCCAGGGGCCATTAGGAGGTCCACCAATGGGGCCAGAACTCCAGAAGCCCTCCCACTGTTGCCCCCCCCAAACACCAAGAAGACAGAGCATCACAGTCCCCAGACATAATGTTCCATCTATAAGAACATAAGAGAAGCCATGTTAGATCAGATCAATGGCTCATCCAGTCCAACACTGTGTGTCACACAGTGGCCAAAATCCAGGGGCCATCAGGAGGTCCACCAGCGGGGCCAGAACTCCTGAAGCCCTCCCACTCTTGCCCCTCAAGCACCAAGGAGACAGAGCATCACTGCCCCGGACAGAGGGCTCCATCTCTACCTGAAGTAAGCAGTGACTTGTGGTACTTCACGATACCGAAGAGGAATCGGAAGAAGTGAGCGGTGACTTACGAAAGCTCCTCTCCGGCCACAACTTCTGCTAGTCTTATAAGGTGCTCCTGGACTCTTAGGGTTAGGATTGTCATTTTTGCCACCTGTTTGTCCCTACTGCTTTGGGCCCGATGCTCCCTCTAAGGTGTGGCGTTCTTGCGAGAAAAGAATTCTACTTTGTGAGCGAGCGATCTGGCTACCGCATAAATCAGCTGGCTCTGGAGCCCTCCTCCCTGAGCTGAGACCAAAAAAAGCGTGAGCCGGAGGCTAAAAAACTGTGAGCTGGCTCACACTGACTCAGCTTAGAGGGAATACTGTTTGGGGTCATCCCCTCCCCCCTTTTTCAAATGTGTTTTGCTCCCTCTGGGATTATAAGAGGGAGCAAAACATATTGGGGGGACGGGGGACCCTGAAGCAATCAGGACTAATGCTCTCTCTAAGCGGTGGAGTCTTGTGAGCAAAAATTCTACTTTGCGAGCTCCTGGCATTGAAGTTGTGAGCAAGCGATTTGTACAGTTCTGGTCGCCACATCTCAAAAAGGATATCATAGCATTGGAAAAAGTGCAGAGAAGGGCAACTAGGATGAGAACACCTTCCCTATGAAGAAAGGTTAAAACGCTTGGGGCTCTTTAGCTTGGAGAAACGACGGCTGAGGGGTGACATGATTGAGGTTTATAAGATTATGCGTGGGATTGAGCAGGTTGAGAAAGAAGTACGTTTCTCCCTTTTTCACAATACAAGAACTCGTGGGCACTCCATGAAATTGCTGAGCAGTCGGGTTAGAACAGATAAAAGGAAGTTCTTCTTCACCCAAAGAGTGATTAACATATGGCATTCACGGCCACAGGAGGTGGTGGCAGCTGCAAGCATGGACAGTTTCAAGAGGGAATTAGATAAACATCTGGAGCAGAGGTCCATCAGTGGCTATTAGCCACAGGGTATAGATGGGAACTCTCAGTCTGGGGCAGGTGATGCACTGTATTCTTGGTGCTGGAGGGGGCAGCCGTGGGGGGCTTCTAGTGTCCTGGCCCCACTGCTGGACCTCCTGATGGCACCTGGACTGGATGGGCCATTGGCCTGATCCAGCATTGGCTTCTCTTATGTTCTTATGGCTACTGCATAAATTAGTTTGTTCTGGAGCCCTCCTTCCTGAGCTAAGACAAAAATGTGTGAGGCAGAGGCTAAAAAACTGTGAGCTAGCTCACACTAACTCAGCTTAGAGGGAACACTGATCGGGACCAAAGAATAACAAAAAGGACAAAGCAGAAAGGCTTACAGAGAGACTAACATGGTTACCCATCTTGATCCATTTCTGCCTTGTGGCTAACAGCCACCGATGGACCTCTGCTCCACACATCTATCCATATGTTGATTCACAAGCAAGATCCATGGGGTGACTTTAAAGCAAAAGTTTATAGCAAAATGCCCTCTTCGGGAAACAGTCCTAGAACAAAACTAGAAGAAGAGGAGGAGTTGGCTTTTATACCCCACCCTTCACTACCTGAAGGAGTTTAAGAGTGGCTGACGATCTCCTTCCCTACCTCTCCCCACAGCAGACACCCTGTGGGGTAGGTGGGGCTGAGAGAGCTCTGAGAGAGCTGTGACTGACCCACAGTCACCCCCCTGGCTGCATGTGGAGGAAGAAGAAGAGGAAGAGGAAGAGATTGGATTTATACCCCGCCCTTCACTTGGAGTCTCAGAGCGGCTTCCAAACTCCTCTCCCTTCCCCTCCCCACAACAGACACCCTGGGAGGTAGGTGGGGCTGAGAGAGCTCTGACAGAAACTGCTCTTTCAAGAACAGCTGTGCCAGAGCTTGTGACTGACCCAAGGTCACACCAGCAGCTGCAAGTGGAGGAGTGGGGAATCAAACCCGGTTCTCCCAGATTAGAGTCCGCACACTTAACCACTACACCAAACTGGCTCTCAGGGTTTTGGTTTTGCTTTTTTAATACAATACAGACATCGTTCTACGGTTTAACACTGAGAATCGTTTTTGTGTGTGCCTTTGGTTCGAATCTCTTTTGGCTTACGTAATCTTTCAAGGAGTGTGAGGTAGGGTGCCGAATCTCACAGGTGGAAAGGATCTTAGGCAGATCACGAGAGGGAGGGGCAGGAAGGGTCGCCTCACTGCTTAATTCTTATGGTCCTTTCTTACACGCCGCAGGAAGGGCTGATCGCCACTTTGGGGTCAGGAAGCCATCTTTCTCCGGGCCAGTTTAGCCGGGGATCCTGGAGGTTTTTTCATCACCTTCTGGGCATGGAGCGGGGGTCACTGGGTGTGGGTGTGTGGAGGGGGAGGTATTTGTGAATTTCCTGCATTCTGCAAGGGGTTGGACTAGATGACCCCGGAGGTCCCTTCCAACTCTACGATTCTATTATTCTACCTCAGGCACGCCAGGAGATGTGGGGGTAACACCTCCAAAAAAATCCAGACAGAAACGGTGTGCCTGCTCCCAGTGCGAAAGACACACTGGCAAGTCTACGACGCCGTCCGAACAACCCCCTTTTAAGAGAAAGGCTCCGAATGATACAAAAGGTGGATAAATACCATTCAGGGCAACTCTTAAGGCGTAAAAAACCCCATCATCTCCAGTGTTTGTGGACTTTATATTCCATCCGGAAGCTGTGCCCAGTCAATAAGTGCTTTTTCTGGGCGGCGCTAGGAAACCTGTGTCCACTCAAGCCTCCTTTTCAGTCCCGGTACACGGACCAACCGTCTTTGCTGCCCTTTTCTAACTCTTGCCTCGGTGTTCCCGGCATCCTGCTCTTACACAGAGCAAAATTTACCTCACGGCAGCAAACCCTCAAGCGTTTACATGCACTATCATATACTTTAACAGAAGGAGACAGATGTGGGGAAGGTTTTATTTAAAAGAGCCTGTTCCCCCCCCTCCGCCCCCCCAAAGTTAGGCGCTTGTGTGGGCATCGCCCCCTCGCCCCTCAGTCTCACCGAAAAGGCTCCTCACATCCTCCAGAGAAATAACTAGAAAACGCAATTGGTATCGGAAGTTACCAGAAGAGGACTTCTTTGGCAGCGACCGGCAACCCTTCTCTCTGTGAATTGCACACACAAACACATGCGGCGTCCCGATCCCTATGAATCCTGAGCTGAGCGTCTCCCTCAGATGTTGTTTGTGCTAACCCTGACTCGCTTTTCCCTGGCAAGCCCCGGCCCTGTTATAAAAGGCAGAGCTTTCTGATTTAGTAAGTAGGGTCAGACACAGACAGAAGGCAAAGGCATCTCTAGCAACAACTTCCGGGCGCGGGGAGAGGCCAAAAGAAACGTTCCGGGCCTGCAGACGGTCTTGCTCCCTCCCGCGTTGAAAACGTAACTGCAGTCCTCTCTCTCTGGGCCGCTCTTTCGTTCCGGTTCTCTGTGCCTGGACAGAAAGCGTAAAGTTCTCCAAAGGCGAGCGCTCCGACATCGGCACGGCTACGAAAGAGCTGTTCTCATCGGCGGCCTTTTCTTCCCCCGTCTCCTCCAGCAACAGGGACCCCCGGCGAAGCGTTTCCAAATTCAAGCCAGCTGCAACAGGAGGTTTTGGTAGTTCTGTGGAAGGGCGACGACCTCCTCCGCGGATTCTAGCGTCTCCACCACTTCCGGGGAAACCGTCAGCCACGTCAAAGGGCCGAGACGCCGTTCCACGCAGCTGTGGCAGAGGTAGCCCCCGGGGTCTTTGGCGCCGCCACTCTGTTGGGGAAGAAGTTCAGAGAGACAATGACACCTGATGCGTCTTTACCGCTCAGGAAGACATGCCAAAGTTAGGGTTGCCAACGTCCAGGTGGTGACTGGAGATCTCCTGGGATTACAACTGAACTCCAGGCGACAGAGATCAGTTCCCCTGGAGAAAATGGCTGCTTTCGGAGGTGGGCTCTATGGCATTAGACACCATTGAAGTCCCTCCCTTCCTCAAACACCGCCCTCTTCAGGCTCCACCCCACAAATCCCCAGGTATTTCCCAACCTGGGGCTGGCCACCCTAGCCCAGGTACACAGAATGCCATCTCTACAGGGACTCCAGCCCTTCACTTGGAGTCTCAGAGCAGCTTACAATCTCCTTCCCCTTCCCCTCCCTAAAACAGACATCCTGTGTGTGAGGTAGGTAGGTGGGGCTGAGGGAGCTCTTTCCAGAACTGTCCTTGAAAAAACAGCTCTGAGAGAACTTGTGACTGACCCAAGGTCACACCAGCAGCTGCATGTGGAGGAATGGGGGAATCAAACCCGGTTCTCCCAGATTAGAGTCCGCGCTCTTAACCACTCCACCAAACTGGCTACTTTTCAGAGGGTAACCATGTTGGTTTGCAGTAATTAATGAATTATCATATGGAAGTGTGTGTATTATAGGAAGAAAAACAAATCGGGTGCAATGCGAACAGACTAATTGAATTTTTTTTTTTAAATCCCCACGTGTTTCGCTGTAGGCTTCGTCAGGGGATCTTCCATGGAGTGTTTCAAGTTTTTCCCTCATTGCTCAGGGTGGAGCTTGAAAAACTCCACAGAAGATCTCCCGACGAAGCCTAAAGCGAAACGTGTAGGGACCTAAAACACGTCAATAAATCTTTTCACCTTACACCTGGTTTGTTTTTCTTCCTGCTGCCTGGTGCGGCCGTTTCTCCAGCGTGTGTCGTATAGCCGGCTGATCCTAAGATTGTCTGCAAGCTAGAAGTTCTAGCTCTTTTAGCATTACGCACCACTAGGTGGCGAGCTAGACTTGTTGTCAAGGCAAGGGACGTTTGCTTCTCTTATGTTCTCTTATGTTATGTTTCTCTTCTCCAACACTGGCTTCTCTTATGTTCAGAGGTGGTTTGCCTGCCTGTGCATCATGCCCCTGGTATTCCATCACCTACTACCCGATCTCTTTTAACTGGAAACGCCGGGGACTGAACCTGGGACCTTCCGCATCACAAAGCGGAGGTTCGGGTTTTGGTTTCGGCGTTGCGAATGGCAGCCACCTTTCGGGACGCTCCCGGAGGTGGTTAGCCCACGCGCAGTTTGGGGGGGTCTTTGCATGTATGCAAGACCCTAGTGAGCCTTAGGCAAAGGCTCTGAACCGGGGGCACTTGGGGAGTAGCCTCTTTGCCGGCAGACAGCCAGGAAATTGAGGCTTTCTCCCCGCCCCAATCGGTCCCGCTGCGTCGTGCCCGTAATGGGACTTAGCAGCGCCCCCGAATTCCACCAGGAGTAAAGAAAGCGGCATGAGTTAAAATAAAAAGAAGAATTGCATCGAATCGTGAGTTGAAGATCTAATTTGAAGCGAGATAAAACCCCCCACAAATGTAGGGAGGAGGGAGGAGTCCCCACCCCCTTTTGAGAAGCGAGATCTATAAAGGGAGTGCGAGGAGGGGGGTAAAGAGAAAAAAGTGTTGGTGAAGGTACCGTTGGGGTTTGGCAGGCGATTACGACATTGTTAGCCTCTTGGAGGATGCGGCACGAACTTTGAAAAAGTAAACAAAAAGGAAAATGTCGACGCTGAAAATTGTCCTGCACAAACCGGAAGAGAAGAGGGGAGGGACTTCCGGTCCGGGTAACCCCCCCCCAGAGCTTGCTGTCATTCAACAAGAAAAGGAGCTACTGCGGCCCCTGCTGGAGCAAATGCAGAAAATCAATGAAACTTTGATTAAAGTGGAAAGTGTTCTCATCAGTCGGCAAAAGCAAATCTCGGAAACAACAAGAAAGGCTAATCTGATGTTAATCCTTTTGGGCGAGAAAGAAGAAGAGAAAGAAGATCTCAGTTTTACCTTGACGAATGACTTGGCACCCCTAACTGGCAGTGAAGCGAATGAATTAAAAGAAGAGGTGGACATGGCTCCAAAAGCCTATTCCACTTATATAAAGGAAAATACTCTGCCAGAAGAAGGGGATGCCGAGCTGAGCAGGAAATACATCAGAGATCTAATTTCATCTGTAGTGAGTATGGAGCCCGTAAAAATTGATGGTCAGAAATATAAGAAAAAAAGAAACGAGAGAAGATGGAATTCATCCTTAAAGCAACCAAACTTCTGAAGAGACACGCCAGCAAGGTGGAAGCAGCACTCAAAACTGGGATTAATGCAAGCAGCGAAGAAGACAGTGGCCCAGGGGAAAGGGGTGACGGAGCGGGAGCCATCAAGATTAAAAGGACCCAACTTTTAGTTGAAGAGACTTAAGAAGACACCTTGAGCAGTGGCTGTTCGTGTAACATCTGGAAGGAGCTGTTTAATAACTAACCCCAATGGACTTTACTAACTGTATTAACAGAGTTATTTTGGACTTTGGACTGTTAAAAAGAAGATCTTCTAACCGTGATGGATGCTAAAAATAGTACTAACTAAAACTAACCCTTATTAACAGAAAATTTTCACTCCATCCTTTTTTCTTTCTCCAGCTGTCTACCCTACCCTTTTCTTATAAAAAGAATAAAATTCTCTCCTCTTTAGGAGAGTTTTACCATAATACAAAGCGGAGGTTCTTCCCCTGAGCCACGGCCCCTCCCAATAAAATAAATAAAGCAAAAGGGATGACAGAGGCTGGAATGAACACAAGCATGAGCCACTGTTGACTTCCAGAGCTAAGAAAATAGCTCAAAAGCAGGTCTTCCTTCAATCATTAACTAGGGCGGGCCTCTACAATTCCGCAGGGCTGGATAACACCTTTTACAACAGCCAGCAAACAGTGGGAGGGAACATTGCGGGGGGAAGGCCGAAAGGCCCGTTCCATGATCAACAATATCTCAAGCACACAGCTGAGCAAACGGGAGACGTACGTAAGCAAACGGCCTCTTCTTCATGGTCAGGGAAGAGTCGGCAGGGATGGGATTGTGGCACCCCCGGACGGAGCACTGAACCGGCTCCCCCTTGCAGACGTCGCTGGTCAGCTCCGGCCTTAAATAATACTCCTGGAAAGAAAACGAGACATTAACGGGAGGAGGGAATACACAAGACATTGGTTTCTGAGCGGCAGCTCTCTTCGGGATAAAAAGGTAAAGGTAAAGGTTCCCTTGCTCGAAAGCCAGTCGAATCCGACTCTAGGGTTGCGGTGCTCATTTCCGTTTCAAAGCCGAAGAGCCAGCGCTGTCCGAAGACATTTCCATGGTCATGTGGCCGGCATGACTAAACACCAAGGCGCACGGAACACTGTTACCTTCCCACCGAAGTGGTACCTATTTATCTACTTGCAATTTCTTGCTTTCGAACTGCTAGGTTGGCAGGAGCTGGAACTAGAGACGGGAGCTCACCCCGTCATACGGCACTCACGGGTCTTGAACTGCTGAACTACTGACCTTCCACAGCCTGCAGTTCAGCGTCTTAACCACTTGAGCCACTGCAGCTCCCTATCTTTGGGATAGGGAGAGACACACTGTAAGAAGAGCCCTGATGGATCAGACTGGCGGTCCATCTAGTCCAGCATCCTGTCTCACGCAGGGGCCAACCAGTTCCTCTGGAGGGCCAACATCAGGGCAGAGAGGCTGAGGCCTTCAGAACATTGGAAGAGCCCTGCTGGACCAGACTGGCGGTCCATTTAGTCCAGCATCCTGTCTCACACAGCAGCTTGGGGGGGGAGCAACAGTGGGAGGGCTTCTGGTGTCCTGGCCCCACTGCTGGACCTCCTGAGGGCACCTGGTATTTTTGGCTACTGTGTGACGGAGTGTCGGACTGGATGGGCCATTGGCCTGATCCAACGTTGACTTCTCTTATGTTCTTATGTTCCTCTGGAGGGTGAACAACAGGGCATAGAGGCCAAGGCTTTCACAAGAACCTAAGAAGAGCCCTGCTGGCCCATAGCTACAGTGAGGCTCTGGGGGGCTCTGCCCCCTTTCTTAAAGGCTCAGCCCCACAAGAATTTCTCCTGTAAATGTCTTTTTCATTCATTTAATTTTTTTATTAAAAAAGTGTGAGCTCCTTTCAGCAGAGTAGGGTGCTGTAGTTGACTAATTCTTGCACTGAGCAAGGGGGTTGGAGTAGGTGACCTCTAGGACCCCTTCTAGCTCTGTGTTGCTTAGGCTGGCAGAAGTAATTAACTTGCAGCAGCTGAAGAGGTGTCCTCTAAAGTGGTCGACAGCTTACAGTTTAGAGATCTACCCTGGTAACAGCATTCCATTGGCTAAACGGCTTTTCTTGCTGCACTGAGAACTTCGGCCCCAGTAGGGGGGGAAATTGCCCCACAACAACCCACCAAAAATTCTGGCTACGGGCCTGCATAGCAGTCCAACGCATTCGGGAAATACCCTGCCACACATTTTACCAGCTGCTCCAAGTGTCACTTTGGTGACGTCTGCAAAAGACCCTCCTGAATTGCAGCCGTTGGAGGGGGAGGATGGTTTTCACTCACCCCAGCCAGCGTCAAGAGGTGACACAGAAACTTCGGCATGATGAGACGCCTCTTGGCACGGGTCACCGCGACGTACAGCAAATTCCATTCATCAGCGGGGATTTTGTCTGCGGGGAGATTCGAGACAGGCAGATGGACTTGGAGGGCAGGTCAGACAATGACACACTGGCTGGGGGGGGGAACCCTGTGTTTCTTAGGAAGGGCTGGTCATGAAGGAGGAGGAGGAGGAGATTGGATTTATACCCTGCCCTTCACTACCCGAAGGAATCTCAGAGCGGATTACGAACTACTTTCCCTTCCCCTCCCCACAACAGACACCCTGTGAGGTAGGTGGGGCTGAGAGAGCTCTGACAGAAACTGCTCTTTTTCAAGAACAGCTCTGAAAGAACTATGGCTTGCCCAAGGTCATCCAGCAGGTGCAAGTGGAGGAGGAGTGGGGAATCAAACCCGGTTCTCCCAGATTAGAGTCTGCACACTTAACCACTACACCAAACTCGGAAGAAGAAGAAGAAGAAGAAGAAGAAGAAGAAGAGGAAGAAGAAGAATAAGAAGAAGAAAAAGAAGAAGAAGAGATTGAATTTATACCCTGCCCTTCACTACTCAAAGGAGTCTCAGAGTGGCTTCCATCTCCTTTCCCTTCCTCTCCTCACAACAGACACCCTGTGAGGTAGGTGGGGCCGAGAGAGCTCTGACAGAAACGGCTCTTTTTCAAGGACAGCTCTTATCAGAACTATGCCTTGCCCAAGGTCATCCAGCAGGTGCAAGTGGAGGAGGAGTGGGGAATCAAACCCGTTTCCCCCAGATTAGAGTCCGCGCACTTAACCGCTACACCAAACTTCTTGCGGAAGGGGAGAAGGAGAGGACACGGAGAAGAATTCAGTGTAGACGGATCAAGATTGGTCTCCGTTTTAGTCCGTCTGCAGCAGAGCAGGATTCTAGGAGCACCTTAAAGACTAACGAGATTTGTGGCAGGGCAGTGAGCTTTCGTGAGTCACTGAAGTTCCTGCAGAAAAGCTCCTGCTGTGCCACAAATTTTGTCAATCTTTAGAGAGAAGAAGAAGAGAGAAGAGATTGGATTTATACCCCACCCTTCACTGCCCAAAGGCGTCTCAGAGCGGCTGACAATCTCCTTTCCCTTCCCCTCCCCACAACAGACATCCTGTGAGGTAGAAGAAGAAGAAGAGATTGGATTTATACCCTGCCCTTCACTACCCAAAGGAGTCTCAGAGCGGCTTACAATCTCCTTTCCCTTCCCCTCCCCACAACAGACACCCTGTGAGGTAGAAGAAGAAGAAGAGATTGGATTTATACTCTGCCCTTCACTACCCAAAGGAGTCTCGGAGCGGCTTACAATCTCCTTTCCCTTCCCCTCCCCACAACAGACACCCTGTGAGGTAGAAGAAGAAGAAGAGATTGGATTTCTACCCCGCCCTTCACTACCCAAAGGAGTCTCGGAGCGGCTTACAATCTCCTTTCCCTTCCCCTCCCCACAACAGACACCCTGTGAGGTAGAAGAAGAGGAAGAGATTGGATTTCTACCCCGCCCTTCACTACCCAAAGGAGTCTCGGAGCGGCTTACAATCTCCTTTCCCTTCCCCTCCCCACAACAGACACCCTGTGAGGTAGAAGAAGAAGAAGAGATTGGATTTATACCCTGCCCTTCACTACCCAAAGGAGTCTCACAGCGGCTTACAATCTCCTTTCCCTTCCCTTCCCCACAACAGACACCCTGTGAGGTAGAAGAAGAAGAAGAGATTGGATTTATACCCCGCCCTTCACTACCCAAAGGAGTCTCACAGCGGCTTACAATCTCCTTTCCCTTCCCTTCCCCACAACAGACACCCTGTGAGGTAGAAGAAGAAGAAGAGATTGGATTTATACCCCGCCCTTCACTACCCAAAGGAGTCTCAGAGCGGCTTACAATCTCCTTTCCCTTCCCCTCCCCACAACAGACGCCCTGTAAGGTAGAAGAAGAGATTGGATTTATACCCCGCCCTTCACTACCCAAAGGAGTCTCAGAGTGGCTTACAATCTCCTTTCCCTTCCCCTCCCCACAACAGACACCCTGTGAGGTAGAAGAAGAAGAAAAGATTGGATTTATACCCCGCCCTTCACTACCCAAAGGAGTCTCAGAGCGGCTTACAATCTCTTTTCCCTTCCCCTCCCCACAACAGACACCCTGTGAGGTAGAAGAAGAAGAAGAGATTGGATTTATACCCCGCCCTTCACTACCCAAAGGAGTCTCGGAGCGGCTTACAATCTCCTTTCCCTTCCCCTCCCCACAACAGACACCCTGTGAGGTAGAAGAAGAAGAAGAGATTGGATTTATACCCCGCCCTTCACTACCCAAAGGAGTCTCAGAGCGGCTTACAATCTCCTTTCCCTTCCCCTCCCCACAACAGACACCCTGTGAGGTAGAAGAAGAAGAAGAGATTGGATTTATACCCTGCCCTTCACTACCCAAAGGAGTCTCAGAGCGGCTTACAATCTCCCTTCCCTTCCCTTCCCCACAACAGACACCCTGTGAGGTAGAAGAAGAAGAAGAGATTGGATTTATACCCCGCCCTTCATTACCCAAAGGAGTCTCACAGCGGCTTACAATCTCCTTTCCCTTCCCTTCCCCACAACAGACACCCTGTGAGGTAGAAGAAGAAGAAGAGATTGGATTTATACCCCGCCCTTCACTACCCAAAGGAGTCTCAGAGCGGCTTACAATCTCCTTTCCCTTCCCCTCCCCACAACAGACGCCCTGTAAGGTAGAAGAAGAGATTGGATTTATACCCCGCCCTTCACTACCCAAAGGAGTCTCAGAGTGGCTTACAATCTCCTTTCCCTTCCCCTCCCCACAACAGACACCCTGTGAGGTAGAAGAAGAAGAAAAGATTGGATTTATACCCCGCCCTTCACTACCCAAAGGAGTCTCAGAGCGGCTTACAATCTCCTTTCCCTTCCCCTCCCCACAACAGACACCCTGTGAGGTAGAAGAAGAAGAAGAGATTGGATTTATACCCCGCCCTTCACTACCCAAAGGAGTCTCGGAGCGGCTTACAAACTCCTTTCCCTTCCCCTCCCCACAACAGACACCCTGTGAGGTAGAAGAATAAGAGATTGGATTTATACCCCGCCCTTCATTACCCAAAGGAGTCGCAGAGCGGCTTACAATCTCCTTTCCCTTCCCCTCCCCACAACAGACACCCTGTGAGGTAGAAGAAAAAGAAGAGATTGGATTTATACCCCGCCCTTCACTACCCAAAGGAGTCGCAGAGCGGCTTACAATCTCCTTTCCCTTCCCCTCCCCACAACAGACACCCTGTGAGGTAGAAGAAAAAGAAGAGATTGGATTTATACCCCGCCCTTCACTACCCAAAGGAGTCTCAGAGCGGCTTACAATCTCCTTTCCCTTCCCCTCCCCACAACAGACACCCTGTGAGGTAGAAGAAAAAGAAGAGATTGGATTTATACCCCGCCCTTCACTACCCAAAGGAGTCGCAGAGCGGCTTGCAAACTCCTTTCCCTTCCCCTCCCCACAACAGGCATCCTGTGAGGGAGGTGGGGCTGAGAGAGCTCTCTCAAGGACTGCCCGTGACAGAACAGCTCTGAGAGAACTTGTGACTGACCCAGGGTCACCCAGCCGGCTTCATGTGGAGGAGTGGGGAATCAAACCCAGTTCTCCCAGATTAGAGTCCGCGCTCCTAACCACTACACCAAACCGGCTCTTTAAGGTGCTCCTTTCTTGCTCTTTTCTCCTTCTAAGGATTCAGGGGTCGAGCACCCACTTTGCACGCAGAAGATCCAGGGTTAAATCCCTCACCGCCTCTCAGGATCCCAAGGGAGAGACGCTGCCAGTCATTATCGAGCGAGAAGGACCGGCTGCCTGACTATGGTGGCTTCAATGTTTCCACAGACTAGGGGACGGGCTACAACTTAAGAAAGGCTAACTTACCAACGTGGAAGGCCGGGAGCCTGTTGAGGTTGTGCCGCTCTAAAGGGACGGTCACAAAGTCATCCGCTACCTGGACAGTGTCGAATTCAAGCCCTTTGGCCTTATGGACGGTCCCCAGGACAAAATCTAGAATGCAAACCAGAACATGTGAAGCCCACGAAACAAATCCTGAAGCTTGCAAAGGGCTATGTATGTACAGTAACAACGACAGCAACATTCAGGGCCTTATAATTAATGATTATGACTGCCACCACCAATGCCACCACCATGGCACAGTGGGAGAATCAGAAGATGAACAGACATTACAGGTTTACTCATTAGCCGTTGGCAGGTTCTTTGACTGAGCACAGCTAGGACCCTGTTGGATCAGACCTGTGGTCCACCCAGTCCAGCATCTTGTCTCACACCGTGGCCAACCAGTTCCTCTGGAGGGCCAACAACAGGGCATAGAGGCCAAGGCCTTCATAAGAACATCAGAAGAGCCCTGCTGGGTCAGACCAGTGAGTGACCATCTAGTCCAGTATCCCGTCTTACACAGTGGCTAGCCAGTTCCTCTGGAGGGCCATCAACAGGGCACAGAGTCTGAGGCCTTCATAAGAACATCAGAAGAGCCCTGCTGGATCAGACCAGTGGTCCATCTAGTCCAGCATCCTGTCTCACACCGTGGCCAGCCAGTTCCTCAGGAGGGCCAACAACAGGGCAGAGAGGCCGAGGCCTTCATAAGAACATGAGAAGAGCCCTGCTGGATCAGACCTGTGGTCCATCCAGTCTCACGCAGTGGCCAACCAGTTCCTCTGGAGGATCAACAACAGGGCATAGAGGCCGAGGCCTTCATAAGAACATAAGAAGAGTCTTGCTGGATCAGACCAGTGAGGGTCCATCTAGTCCAGCATCCTGTCTCACACAGTGGCCAACCAGTCCCTCTGAAGGGCCAACAACAGGACAGAGAGGCCGAGGTCTTCATAAGAACACCAGAAGAGCCCTGCTGGATCAGACGCAGTGGTCCAGCCAGGCCAGCATCCCGTCTCACACAGTAGCCAACTCCTGATGTTGCCTCCTAGCTCTGGGATTCAGAGGTCGAGTTTGGTGGTTCCCCTCAGTCACCACGGCTAGTAGCCGCTGACAGACCTCTCCTCCATGAATCAGTCTAACCCAGGGGTCTCCCGCACGGTGCCTGTGGGCGCCATGGCAACCGCCCACGCCTTTTCTGGTGCCTGACAGGTGTTTTTGAGAAAGGGCCAGGGAGTGCTTCTGCTCAGCACGGCTTCTGATTGGCTGTGCTTTTTTTTTTTTACACGTCACTTTGGCAAGCAACTACATCATGTTACTAACGTTAAGCAGTGGCGACCGCTTCGTGGCTGGCTCCGCCTCCCGCGGCAGCCATTTTGTGGCAGCCCTTTCGCTGCGGCACCCACCGTGCCGCGTCAGATCTCCAAATCTGCCTGTGGGCTCAAAAAAGGGTCGGGGACCCCTTTGTCTAATCCCCTTTTAAGGCGCTTATTCCCATGACCGCCGCTACATCCTGAGGTGGCGCATTCCACATCTGAATTGCTCGCTGAGGAAAGAATTACCAGAACACAGAAAGGAAAGAGGGATGACGCAGAAGAGTCGACCCTGGACAGAATTCCTCTTCCAGAGCTCCCAAAGAGAGCCTTGTCCCCTCCCTTCAGCAAAAGTCACGTTTTTTACCTGCACGTTTTTTACTTTTTTACCTGCGGCCTCGGGCGTGGACACGTGGCACTGCGCTATCTTCTCCAACAGCTGAGGGAAGTAGGGAGCGTATTTCTCCACAATCGCGATCTTGATCTCCATCTGCTTGTCTTCTGCACGCACGGCGTAGTCCTTCAAAGCCTGGTAGCCTTTCTCCACCCACCGCCTCACGAAAGCGTCCTTCACCTCGTGCTTCACTGAGGAGACACAATTGGGGACCGAATGAGCGTGGCGCTGCCTGCCGCCCGAGAACGCGGGGATGCCCCTGAAAATGGAAGCGGTGCAGGTCTCCGTCCTCGGCAACCAACGATGTGGAGCAGGGGACGGGGGCACATACGTGGCGGGGGAACAGGCCCGTGGCCAGGGTTCTGTGGCTTGTGGGCGAATTTTTTTCCCGGTGGGGAGGAAATTCTCAGTGCAGAAAGAAAAGCCGTTTAGCCCATAGGAAGCTGTTACCAGGACAGATCTCTAAATTGCAAGCGGTCGACCGCTTTAGATGACAGTTCTCAGCCTGCTGCAAGTTAGTCACGTCTGCCAGCCTAAGCAAGAGTCCTGATAACCAGCCAGCAGGGTAGGGGGATAATGACTTCCGTAGCCAAGGAAGCTCACACTTAGGCAGACAAACTCTCTTCAAGGAGACCCGTTTCTTCACACAGAGTTAGAAGGGATCCTAGAGGTCAACTACTCCAACCCCCTTACTCAGGGCAGGAATCAGTCAACTACACCACCCCACTCTGCTTAAAGGAGTGCACGGCTTTAAAAAAAATATTTTAAAATGATTGAAAAAAAACATTGAAATTCTTGTGGGGCTGAACCTTTAAGAAACGGGGCAGAGCCCCCCAAAGGCCCCACCACAGCTATTGGCCTGTGGGGAAATTCTCCTCAGAATGACATTAAGGCACAGGGTAAGTTGTGCTAGACCTCAGTAGACAGGAAGGAGGGAACTCGGCGCGGGGCGCCTGTTTTTGGCGGCTGCTCCACATCCTTCATTGCCATTCCACACCGAGGTTCTCGAAACACTGAATCTCTCACCAGGAACAATGACAACAAAACCCCATTGTGCTTGTGTGGTAATCTATGGACAGATGGGCTGGTCTGTCATCAATGGCCTGCAATGCTCCAGCACGAACCCCCGTCCCCACTTTGGTCTATCTTGGAGCCAATACAGTGTTGCTTCTGAATTCATACCCAAGATGTAGAAAAGAGCGAGAGTCCAAGACCACCTTAAAGACTAACAATATTTGTGGCAGGGGAGGCACTTCCGTGTTTTACTGTTCGATTCCTCAGATACCTCTGGAAGAGATGAGTGTGGAGAGTGTTTGTTTTTAGCCTGTATGGCAGAAGAGGCAGAGTCTAGCCTGTGTGGCTATATAAGAGAGTTTAGCCTGTGTGGCTATGAGAGAGAGAGATAAGCCTGTCAGAGTTGAGTTTTGGTGTTTGAGAGACTGTGTGTGACGTCAAGCTTTGTCAGTTATAAAATATATTTTATATTTATAAAATAACAGAATAGGTTTCTGGGGATTTTGTTATTTTATAAATAAATCATTATTTGTTTAAACTTATCCCAGAAATCAGTACAGTCCTTCCTCAGGGCCACATAATCCTCTGAAATGCCTAGACACTAGGTCATTCTACCAAATTAGAGAGATTTGGAATTTTTTGATTCTTGGTGGCAGCAGAAAGTTCATGTACACAGAGTGTGTTTGTCTCCACAATAAGCAAGGACCTCACAGGCTGGTTTGGAGGGCGGACTCTACGATCTTATGGTCCCTCCCCACCCCACCCTTCACTTCAAAATCTCTAGGAATTTGGAAGAGAAGAGCTGACAGCCCATTCCAGAATGGCAAGCGCAATTCCTGACACAACACCGACATTTGAATTAGAGGACATTGACCGGTCCTTCTCATTCAACCAATTCAGAATTCTGCTGTCACCCTGGGGCCAATTATACACATGCAAGGGCTCCACTTCCCCTGGTTTATGCCAGGAATCCAGAATAATAATTAATAATTATCATATGGCATTGTGTGTAGTATAGCCAGGAGATTTGAGGATTGTCCGGCAGTCTTAAGTTCTAGCTCTTTTAGCATTATGCACCACCAGGTGGTGAGCTAGACTTTTAAAAGATTTTATTGGGGGCGGGGGGGCTGAGAGACCTCTGAGAGAACTTGAGACTGACCCAAGGTCACCCAGCTCGCTTCACGCGGAGAGTGCAGAATCGAACCCGGTTCTCCAGATTAGAGTCTGTCATTCTTAACCTCTACGCCACGCTGGCTCTCTGGGAATCCAGAAGGAAAGTGGGATGCTGCAACTGTGCCTCATGAACACAAACTCTGGGAGACACTCACATTCGGAACGGAAGAGGTGCCAAATATCCCGAATCTGATCCAGGCCGAAGGCTTGAAGACCCTAACAAAACAGAGGGAGAGAGAGAGAAAGTGAGAGAGAGAGAGAAACATCCACCTGAATTTTACAGCAGTAAACCTTATTGACAGCCTATATTTATTTTCGCTTATTGACACTTGTATTTATTTTCTTATGATTTTATGGTCTGCCTTTCTTGCTGATATTTCAGAGGGTAGCCATGTTGGCCTTCAATAGAGCATCTACATTTGAGTCCGGGAGCATCTTAAGAGACCAACAAGATTTTCAGGGTAGAAGCTTCTGAGAGTCAACGCTCTTGTATCTGATGAAGTAAGCTTTGACTCCCAAAGGTTCACACCCCCCAAAATCTTGTTGCTCTCTAAGCTGCTCCTGGACTCAAATCTAGCGTTCTTACCGAGACTCAACACGGATTAGGCAACGCAAATCCATGCCGTCAAAATGCTGAGATATCTAGAAACCTGAATAAGCACAGCATGTCAGACATGATACATAGCAGAGGTACGATGCAGAATCATAGAATGTTAGAATTCAGGCCTGAGCTCTGAAAACAAAACGAATTAGAATCACAGAATCATAGAATATTAGAGTTGGAAGGGACCTTGCAGGTCATCTAGTCCAACCCCCTGCACTCTGCAGGAGCACAGCCCTACAACATACCTGAAAGATGGTTGTCCAGTCTCCGCTTGAAAACATCCAGCGAAGGAGCATCCACCACCTCCCGAGGCAGTCTGTTTTTACTGTTCTTACAGTTCTTACAGTTAGGAAGTTTCTCCTGATATCTAGCTGGTAGTGAAGGCTTAGAGAAGGCTTAGAGGGGACATGATTGCAGTCTTCAAATATTTGAAGGGCTGTCATGTAAAAGGTGGAGCAGATCTATTCTCTCTTGCTCCGGATTGCAAGACTAGATCTAATGGGTGGAAATTACAAGGGAGTCGATACCGGCTTAATATCAGGAGAAACTTCCTAACTCTAAGGGTGGTTGAGCAGTGGAACGGACTGCCTTGGGAGGTGGTGGACGCTCCTTCGCTGGACGTTTTCAAGCGGAGGCTGGACAACCATCTTTTGGGTGTGTTGTAGGTATGTAGGGCTCTCTTTTGGCTCTGCTCCTGCAGAGTGCCGGGGATTGGACTGGATGACCTGCAAGGTCCCTTCCAACTCTAACATTCTATGATTCTAATTCGTTTTGTTTTCAGAGCTCAGGCCTGGAGAAGGGTGGAACGCTCGGGCTGGAATATTTATTTACTCCATTTAGACAAGGAGGTCCCAAAGGAGTTCCCCCATCCTTCTCCTGTCTTCCATTTTACCCTCACAACAACCTTATGAGGTGGGTCAGGCCAAGAGTGTGTGACTTGCTCAAAGTCATCCAGCAAGATCCCACTGCAGAGCCGGGATGCGAACTCAGCGCTCCCAGATCCTCGTCCGACACCCTAACCTCTGTCACCACACAGAATGCAGTGACAGACGCCTCCAAATTGTCCCAGCGGCTGCAGAAATATCCATTTTTGGCCCTTTCAGCGCCAACGGACTTCCTTCGTTTTCGGTTTCCGTGGCCCCTCGCGGCCCCCTTACCCCGAGCACGTGCATCGTAGCCGGCGGATCTCTTCTAGTGACGTGCACGGCGGAATCGAAGACCGTCTGGTTGCTCCGGCACAGGGTGGCTAGCTTCCCTCTCGGCTCCTCCCCGGTGACGTCACCTGGCGAAAGTGCGGCAGAGCCCGACTGAATCCAGAGAAAGCAAGCAAGCAAGCATCCCTCCCAAAGGTCAGAATCGGCTTAAAGAGCTCACCCTCTTGAGTGCCGCCCACGAGGGTCTTGTTCCGAACTTTCTTGCAGATGTCGAGAATGGAAGCTCCGACGTACGCGATCTCAGGGCCGAATCGGAAACTCTACGGAAGAGGAGCACCACACTGCATTACTGAACAAAACATCCATCCTCCTCTCAAACCCCCGCCGCCCCTAGGCTAACCCAATCTTGTCAGCTCTCTGAAGTTAAGCAGGGCCGGCCGTGGCTAGGGATTGGAAGGGCGACCTCCAAGGAATACCAGGGCCGTGACGCAGAGGCAGGCAACGGCAAAGAAGAGAAGAAGAGAGAAGACATTGGATTTATACCCCGCTCAGTCTCGGCCTACAATCTCCCTTCCCTTCCCCTCCCCACAACAGACACCCCTGTGAGGTAGGCGGGGCTGAGAGAGCTCTTTCGAGGACTGCTCTTGACAGAACAGCTCTGAGAGAACTTGTGACTGACGCAAGGTCACCAACTGGCTGCGTGTGAAGGAGGAGTGGGGGAATCAAACCCGGTTCGCCCAGATTAGAGTCCGCGCTCTTAACCACTACGCCAAACCACCTCTGAATTGTCTCTTGCCTAACAAACAAGTCTAGCTTGCCACCTAGTGGCACGTAACACTAAAGAGCTAGAACTTCAGGCTGCCAGACAATCCTAGGATCTCCTGGCTATACTTCACACAATGCCATACGATAATTATTATTATTCCCCCCTTCGCTCAGAATAGCCACTTCCAGAACAAGCAGCTACCTAAACTGGCCCTGCATAGCTGCAGAAATGTCTTGAACTTGGTTTATGCTCAAAGCGGACTGCACAGAGGATTATGGGACATACGCACACAGTTCACCAAGGGGGCAGCCAGACCAGGAACAGCCTGGCTCACTCCCCCCGACACGTGGGCAGCGTCTGCACCAGGAGGCGACCATCAAGAAGGAAGGCAGGAATCCATCTGGTTGGCAGCCACAAAATCCAGTTCCTGATTCACCTTTGTTTCAGCAGGTTGCTTAAGAAGACAGGGTGCAGAACAGGTGCCCAAATGCAGCTTTTGGGGGACGGATGATGGCAGAACCCAGTAGGCTTCTGAGCCCACAGGGGTCCCCAACACAATGCCCATGGGCGCCACAGCCCCTGCCGACACCTTTCCTGGTGCCTGCCAGTTTGGTGTAGTGGTTAGAAGCATGGACTCTAATCTGGGAGAACCGGGGTTGATTCCCTACACTTCTTCCACATGCAGCTGCTGGTGAGACCTTGGGTCAGTCACAAGTTCTCTTGGAGCTGTTCTCTCAAGGGCCTACCTCGCAGGGTGTCTGTTGTGGGGAGGGGAAGGGAAAGGAGTTTGTGAGCTGCTCTGAGACACCTTCGGGTAGGGAAGGGCAGAGTATAAATCCAATCTCTTCTTCTTCTTCTTCTTCTTCTGCCTTCATAAGAACATCAGAAGAGCCCTGCTGGATCAGACCAGCGGTCCATCCAGTCCAGCATCCTGCCTCACACAGTGGCCAATCAGTTCCCCTGGAGGGCCAAAAAACAGGGCACGGAGGCCGAGGCCTTCATAAGAACATCAGAAGAGCCCTGCTGGATCAGACCAGCAGTCTATCCAGTCCAGCATCCTGCCTCACACAGTGGCCAATCAGTTCCCCTGGAGGGCCAATGAACAGGGCATGGAGGCCAAGGCCTTCAGAAAAACATCAGAAGAGCCCTGCTGGATCTGACCAGTGGTTCCTCTAGTCCACCGTCCTGCCTTACACAGTGGCCAACCATAGTGGTTAAGTGCGCAGACTCTAATCTGGGAGAACCGGGTTTGATTCCCCACTCCTCCACTTGCACCTGGCTGGATGACCTTGGGCAAGCCATAGTTCTGATGAGAGATTTTCTTGAAAAAAAGAGCAGTTTCTGCCAGAGCTCTCTCAGCCCCACCTGCCTCACAGGGTGTCTGTTGAGGGGAAGGGAAAGGAGTTTGGAAGCCGCTCTGAGACTCCTTTGGTTAGTGATGGGTGGGGTATAAATCCAATCTCTTCTTCTTCTTAGAAAGTGGACAGGGCCTGGTGGGACTTTCGCCCAGCAAAGCTTCCCGTTGCCCAGCAGAGACTTTACCAGATGTGCAGCATTTTTTTAAAAACTTATTTTGGTAGCAGTCGCCACCACGCATTTTTTAAAAATCTGCACTGCCAATCAAATTGTCAATGGTCAGTCAGTAGCTGTGCTGGGCACAGCCTCCACCGGGAAAGGCCGAGCTCCCATGAGAACATAAGAACACAAGAGAAGCCAATGTTGGATCAGGCCAGTGGCCCATCCAGTCCAACACTGTCACACAGTGGCCAACAATACCAGGTGCCATCAGGAGGTCCAGCAGTGGGGCCAGGATGCTAGAAGCCCTCCCACTGCTGCCACTCCCAGCCCTGGAAGGTTCTCAGAACAGGGCTTTGGGCTCTCAGGACAGCCGGAAGAGCTCTCCAGGGCACCTCTCCCTGCTTTCCGCTGCAAAGCAAAGCGTTGCCTCTCCCGGGAAGAGATGTGAAGCGCCACCCGGCCTTACCCGCGTCAGGTAGAAGAGGTGAGTGTGCGGCACCTCATCCAGAGCATTGACGGCCCCCCGGAAGCTGTAGATCTGCTGGTGGGGGTCTCCGACCAAGAGGATCCCGCAGGACTGGGAAAGAACCACGTCCGTAACGGCTGCGGGAAGAAGAGCAGGAGAACCGGGGGTGAAAAAAGAACCTCGGCCTTGTGAAGAACTGCAGACTTTCCAAAATCACGGATGAAGACACGTGTTATAAGTCAGTGTGTGATGAATGATGGCTCAGATTTCTCAGACAAAGAGCTACCTGCTAGCCCCGAGTTGGTAATGGAACAGCCAGCTGCGGCTGGCTCTGAGCCCGAAGGAGAACAACAAGAGATCAGGTTGCCAGCTGATCACGGCCTACAGCTGAAACCGAGCCAATGCCTTGTATCTCTGAAGCAGTAAACAAGTCTTCAGCAACCACTCCCAGCCCACCTAGATGACCCACACCCTTGCAGTGCTGACGCTGTCAGAGGCACTTAGAGTTGCAAGAAAGGAGAAGAAGCGTGAGACTCCTGGCCCGTCGTCAGCTGTCAATTGAAGAGTTTCAGGATGACTGCTAAGGAATTGGCTGGGAGTTTAGCTCCTTAAGATTTGGCTATAAATTCAGCCGGGAGAAGCAGCAGGTTGTAGACGCAACAAGTACACTTTGCTACTGAACCACTGACCTTGCTGTTACTGGACCTCTGCAACCTTGGAATGGACCAGATAACTGGCTTTTCTGGAACCCCTGACCTTGGACTGGACTTGCTGCCTGGAACTCCTTGAGCCTAGACTGGACTTTGGTCAACCTGCTCTCTGGAACCCCTGACTTTTGGACTGGATCTTGGTTACTCTCTGCAACCTTGTATGTGACCTGCCCTGCTGGACCCCAGACTGACCAGTACAACGCCATTACTAGAAGAACACAGTATTTTCAGGGGGGTCAACCTCTCGTAGTCCACTCCCCCCACAGTACAAGAACAAGCAACTACAGCATCCAGGACAGCGTCCCCCACATGTTGGTTTTATTCTCTCTCACATTTCTTTGTCCCCCAGTGTATTTTTTAAAATTACTCCTTCTGCCCCTGCCCTTGGGCTTCCTCTGTATGCGTGTATGGCCGTCTTCCATGTAGCCGTTTGCGATTGTGCCCACAACCCAGAATTCCAAAGATGCCCACAGAATCAAAAAGACTGGGCACCCTCATGCTAGGCTGTCAATGTCCTCCTCAAAAAGTGGTCCAGATGAGTCCTGACCAGTGCAGAAGAGAGTGACTTGCAGTGATTTGGACACTGTGCTTCTGTTAACTCAGCCGAAGATCACATTGGCTTTTTTTGCCGCAGCATTACATGGCTGGCTCTTCTTCAGTTGGTGGTCAACTAAGACCCCTGGATCCTTCTCACAGGTCTTTCCCCATCCTAACGTACTTGTGCTTTTGACTTTTTTTTTGTACTTCATAGAAACATACAACTGGAAAGGACCTCAAAGGTCATCTAGTCCAACCCCCTTCACAACGCAGGAAATTCACAGCTAGCTCCCCACAAGTCCCCCAGTGACCCCTACTCTATGCCCAGAAGATGACAAAAAACCTCCAGGATCCCTGGGCCAATCTGGACAGGAGGAAATTTCCTTCCTGACCCCAAAGTGGTGATCGGCATTTCCCTGGGCATGTAAGAAAGGGCCACAAGAACTAAGCACTGAGGCAGCCCTTCCTGCCCTCCCTTCTTGTGATCTGCCTGAGTTCACAAAATCAGCATTGCTGACAGATGGCCATCTAGTCTCTGTTTGAAAACCTCCCAAGAAGGAGAGCCCACCACCTCCAGAGGAAGCCTGTTCCACTGAGGAACCGCTCTAACTGGCAGGAAGTTCCTCCTAATGTGTTGTCGAAGGCATTCACGGGTTGTCTGGCCGTGGTCTTGGCGTTGTAGGACCTGACGTTTCGCCAGTAGCTGTGACTGGCATCCTCAATTTCAACAGGAAAGAAGAGAGTTTAAAAATAAATAGGGCATGGTTTCCTGTCCTGAAAAACAATAGCACTACAGATAAGATTAGAATTTCAACAGCCAATCTACATACAAAAGAACCTCCTCAGGAAACAATCCATAGACAAAAGAATCTCCTCAGGAAAGCTCCTCTATTAGCATGTTCATAGCCTGGGGAACTCCTACAAGATAATCTCAGTCCTACCCCACCTTCCTGAGTAGATATAAATTACCTGCCTACCATTTTTCTTCTCACCTTGACACAGAGAGTCCTCCATCTTTCTGTGTTATACTTCTCAGGATGCCAGTCACAGCTACTGGCGAAACATCAGGTCCTACAATGCCAAGACCACGGCCAGACAACCTGGAAAATCTACAGCAGCTAAAGTTCCTCCTAATGTTTAGCGGAAAACTCTTTCGATTCAGCGTCACGTTTATCCCTGTCGAAATTCACATTGTTAATCTTGTTCCAAAGTGCTGGCCTGTCGGGATAATTTGCATCTGGCTCCCTGGCTCAGCATGGCCCGCTGGAGCAAAACGGGACACCAACTTACACTGCCGATCATTTCCCGCTTTAAAAGAGGCAAATGTTTCCATGCCCATTCGTGTGCTGCTCCCCCACCCGAAATCTCTGCCCAGACGTGCAGCGCCCCTCTTCAAAGGGGTGTGTGTGAAAGACGCACGTTTTAAAAGCCCATGCTGTTTCAATTCGAACCTGCATGTTACTCACCAGGAGTACAATCTTGGGCTTCGTCGACAAATATGGCATCATAGTTGGAAAGCCGGGGCTTGCCAATCTGCCAAAGTTTCAAGTAGCCTGAAAAGGAGGATGCAAAATTTGTGGGGTTTGGAACATGCAGCAGAATACAACTCTCTGTTTTTAAGCCTCTGGGTTTGTCCAGGTGACAGGAGGGGAAGCTTAACCTTATCTCTTTTTCTGATAACGTTATCTCTCTTTTTTGAGAAAGTTACTACCTTGCTAGATCACGGGAATACTGTAGATACGGTTTATCTTGATTTCGGTAAGGCTTTTGATAAGGTTCCACCTAATATTCATGTTGACAAATTGGTAAAATGTGGCTTGGATCCTATGACTGTTAGGTGGATCTGTAACTGGCTGACATTAGGTAAAGGTAAAGGTTCCCTTGCTCGAAAGCCAGTCGAATCCAACTCTAGGGTTGCGGTGCTCATCTCCGTTTCAAAGCCGAAGAGCCAGCGCTGTCCGAAGACGTTTCCATGGTCATGTGGCTGGCATGACTAAACACCAAGGTGCACGGAACCCAAAGAGAAGAAGAAGAGGAGAAGAAACTGGATTTATACCCTGCCCTTCACTACCCGAAGGAGTCTCAGAGCGGCTTACAAACACCTTTCCCTTCCCCTCCCCACAACAGACACCCTGTGAGGTAGGTGGGGCAGAGAGAGACTCTTTCCAGAACTATGGCATGCCCAAGGTCATCCAGCGGCTGCATGTGGAAGAGTGGGGAATCAAACCTGGTTCTCCCAGATTAGAGTCTACGCACTTAACCACTACACCAAACTGGCTCTCAAGAGTGCTTGTCAATGGTTCCTCATCCTCATGGAGTGGAGTGGACCTGTTTTGTTCAACACCTTTATCAATGATTTGGATGAAGGGATAGAGGGAATGCTTATTAAATTTGCAGACGATACTAAATTGGGAGGGGCAGCAAATACGGTAGGAGACAGAGTCGGGATACAGGATGATCTTGACAGGCTGGAAAACTGGGCTAAAACAAACAAAAAATGAATTTCAATGGGGAGAAATGTAAAGTTCTGCATTGAGGTAGGAAGAATCAGATGCATAATTATAGGATGGGGGAGATTTGTCTTGGCAGTAGTATGTGCGAAAAGGATCTAGGGGTCTTGGTAGACCATACATGAGGCAACAGTGTGATGCAGCAGCTAAAAAGGCAAATGCGATTTTGGGCTGTTATCAACAGAAGTAGAATGTCCAGATCACGTGAAGTGACGGTATCACTTTACTCTGCTCTGGTTAGACCTCACCTAGAGGACTGTGTTCAGTTTTGGGCACCACAATTTAAGGAGGATATAGACAAGCTGGAACGTGTCCAGAGGAGGACAAGAAAGATGGTGAGGGGTCTGGACCTATGAGGAAAGGCTGAAGGAGACGGGTATGTTTAGCCTAGAGAGGAGACAACTGGGAGGTGATATGAGAACCATCTTCAAGTACTTGAAGGGCTGTCATAGAGAGGATGGTGTGGAGTTGTTGTCTGTTGGTCGGACCAGAGCCGGTCCCACTTCCTTAGCCCACCATTTAGTGGCAGCCCTTTCGTGGCCAGCCTCACCTCCTTAGCCCACCATTTAGTGGCAGCCCTTTCATGGCCGGCCTCACCGCCTTAGCCCACCATTTAGTGGCAGCCCTTTCATGGCCGGCCTCACCGCCTTAGCCCACCATTTAGTGGCAGCCCTTTCGTGGCCGGCCTCACCGCCTTAGCCCACCATTTAGTGGCAGCCCTTTCGTGGCCGGCCTCACCTCCTTAGCCCACCATTTAGTGGCAGCCCTTTCGTGGCCGGCCTCACCTCCTTAGCCCACCATTTAGTGGCAGCCCTTTCGTGGCCGGCCACTCCTCCTTAGCCCACCATTTAGTGGCAGCCCTTTCGTGGCCAGTCCCACCTCCTTTGGCCACCATTTAGTGGCAGCCCTTTCGTGGCCGGTCCCACCTCCTTTGGCCACCATTTAGTGGCAGCCCTTTCGTGGCCGGCCTCACCTCCTTAGCCCACCATTTAGTAGCAGCCCTTTCGTGGCCGGCCTCACCTCCTTAGCCCACCATTTAGTGGCAGCCCTTTCATGGCCGGCCACTCCTCCTTAGCCCACCATTTAGTGGCAGCCCTTTCGTGGCCGGTCCCACCTCCTTTGGCCACCATTTAGTGGCAGCCCTTTTGTGGCCGCACCCCCCACACTGTGTCAGAATTCCAAAGGTGCCCTCAGGCTCAAAAAGCCTGGGGATCCCTAATGTAAACATAAATCTCTCTGGGTATTATCACACAGGCGTGAAGCAAACCATCTCCATAAAGAAGTGCTGGGGAAATGCAATGTATTCAAACTAAAAGGGACACGCCTGAAGGTGCTTCAGAATGGGGGACTCTCCCCCCGCGTGTGTCCCAGTGCCCGCTTGCGACCCTCACCCGCCCCTCCGCCCCACGTACCGTCATGGGTCATCTTGTGCGCCATCTCCCTCGTCGGCTGCAGACTTTTCATATTGTCCCAAATACGGTTGGCTTCCTCAAGAATGATCTAGAGGACACAAGAGCATCAGAACAGTCTTGCCTGCCAGGGGCAGTGTGGTGCAGTGGGCAGAGAGCTCGACTAAAATCCAGAAGACCCAGGTTCAAATCCTGCCTCTGCCACGGAAGTCTACTAAGTGACTTTGGGCCAGTCACATACTGTCACCCTAACCTGCCTCACAAGTTAGATCAAGATGGACTATGGCTTAATGGTGGAACATCCGCTTGGCACGCAGAAGGTCCCAGGTTCCCCACTCTCTCCAGTTAGAAAGGACTAGGCAGTAGGTGCTGGGAAAGACTTCAGCCTGGGACCCTGAAAAGCCATAGACAAGTTTGCTCATTAGCCATTGGCAGGTCTTTTGACTGAGCACAGCTAGGGCATCAGAAGATCCCTGCTGGATCAGACCAGTGTCTCACACAGCGGCCAACCTGTTCCTCTGGAGGGCCAACAACAGGGCATGGAGGCTGAGACCTTCCCCTGATAAGAACATCAGGAGAGCCCTGCTGGATCAGGCCAGTGGTCCATCTAGTCCAGCATCCCGTCTCACACAGGGGCCAACCAGTTCCTCTGGAGGGCCAACAACAGGGCAGACAGGCCGAGGCCTTCATAAGAACATCAGGAGAGCCCTGCTGGATCAGACCACTGATGGTCCATCTAGTCCAGCATCCAGTCTCACTCAGAGGCCAACCAGTTACTATGGATGGCCAACAATAGGGCCAAGAGGCCAAGACCTTCATAAGAGACCAACCAGTTACTACGGATGGCCAACAATAGGGCCAAGAGGCCAAGACCTTCATAAGGACATCAGAAGAGCCCTACTGGATCAGACCAGTGGTCCATCTAGTCCAGCATCCTGTCTCACACAGCGACCAACCAGTTCATCTGGACAGCCAACAACAGGGCATGGAGGCCAAGGCCTTCCCCTGATAAGAACATCAGAAGAGCCCTGCTGGATCTGACCAGTGGTTCTTCTAGTCCAGCATCCTGCCTCACATAGTGGCCAACCAGTTCCTCTGGAGGGCCAGCAACAAGGCATAGAGGCTGAGGCCTTCCCCTGATGTTGCCTCCTGGCTCTGGGATTCAGAGGATTAGTGCCTCTGAATGTGGAGGTTCCCCTCAGTCACCACGGCTAGTAGCCACTGATAGAGTTATCCTTCATGCATCTATCTAATCCCCTTTTAAAGCTGTCTATTCCTGTGACCATCACAACATCCTCTGGCAGCCAATCCCATATTTTAATCCCTCTCTGTGTAAAGCAGTATTTCCTTTTGTTCATCCTGAACCTACTGCCCATCAGCTTCATTGGATGCCCTCAAACTCTAGTCTTTTGGAGAGAGGGAGAAAAATTTCTTTAACTCTCTCTATCCCATGCATCATTTTATAAACCTCTACTGTGTCCCCGCCTTTCGTTGTGTCTTTTCTCAATTGAAAAGTCCCAGACTCCTCAGCCTTTCCTCCTAGGGAAGGGGCTCCAACCCCCTCCTCATCTTGGTTGCCCTCCTCTGTGCTTTCCCCAGCCTCTACAATGTCCACCATAGATCTATATACGGGCATTACAACATCGGCTGTTTTATTCTCATTCCCTTTCTTAATAATCCTAACACAGAGTTTGCCTTTTTCGCTGCTGCAGCACAAAGCAAATCAAGTCAATCCTAAAAGAAACCAACCCTGACTGTTCCCTGGGAGGCCAGAGACTGAAGCTGAAGCTCAAATACTTTGGCCACCAAATGAGAAGGGAGCATTCACTGGAGAAAGACCCTGATGCTGGGAAAGACTGAAGGTCAAAGAAGAAGGGGGCGGCAAAGGATGAGATGGTCAGACGGTGCCATCGAGACAAAGAACGTGAAGTTGAGCAGACTCCGGAGGACGGCGGAAGACAGGAGGGCCTGGTGTGATGGGGTCCACGGGGTTGCGAAGAGTTGGACTCGACTGTGCGACGGAACAACTATAGCACAGTGGGCTGACCTGTTCACGGCAGCAAGAAAAGCTCGGCCAAACTCCAGAACTTCTATCCTCCTTTTGTTCAAGTACGCTGCCAGAGCTACCGTTATAACAAGCCTGTAAGGTAGGCTGGTGTGATTACATCAAGCAAAGAGGGAGGCGAGACTGAGGGTGGCTTGCCTAGTCATGGCTGAGATCCGCTGTCCTCCCTGACACAGCATCTCCAGATTGGGGACAGAGCAAGGAAAGAAGCTGCCCACCATGAGAACACAAGAGAAGGCGTGCTGGATCAGGCCAATGGCCCGTCCAGTTCAACACTCTGTATCACACACTGGCCAAAAGCCAGGGGCGATCAGGAGGTCCACCAGCGGGGCCAGAACTCCAGAAGCCTCTCCCACTATGGCCCCCCCAGGCACCAAGAATACAGAGCATCACTGCCACAGACATAAGAACATAAGAGAAGCCATGTTCAGTCTTTGTCACACAGGGGCCAAAACCCAGGTCCGTCAGCAGGGCCATATGGACATAACAAAAGCCATGTTGGATCAAGCCAATGGCCCATCTAGTCCAACACTCTGTGTCACACAGTGTCCAAAACCCAGGACCCATCAGGAGGTCCACCAGTGAGGCCATAAGAACACAAGAGAAGCCATGTTGGATCAGGCCAATGGCCCATCCAGTCCAACACTCTGTGTCACACAGTGGCCAAAACCCAGGTGCCATCAGGAGGTCTGCCAGCAGGGCCATAAGAACATAAGAGAAGCCAATGTTGGATCAAGCCAATGGCCCATCCAGTCCAACACTCTGTGTCACACAGTGGCCAAAACCCAGGTGTCACCAGGAGGTCCACCAGCGGGGCCATAAGAACATAAGAGAAGCCAATGTTGGATCAAGCCAATGGCCCATCCAGTCCAACACTCTGTGTCACACAGTGGCCAAAACCCAGGGGCCATCAGGAGGCCCACCAGGTCCTCCACAGCCCCCCACCTGACCCTGTGACCCAACCAGTTCCGCCAACCAATACTCACGATCTTCTCATCCTCCCGGACGAGAACTCTCTCTCCTTTGTTGTTCTTGCACCAGATGGGCGTGTGCTCGAAAGTGATGTTCGTGTCCCGGGAGGCGAAAAACGCCGCCAGGGTCTGGATGACCGACTTGGCCCTTATGAACGGAGACTCCCCTTTTCGGTTCTGGAGTACGTAGCTGACCCAATAAGAACTCAGCGAGCCGAAGTTCAGCTTGCCCTTCTGTCTGTACCTGCGGGAAACGGAGAAAAGGGGTCGGTGGGGGGGGTGTCAGTGTTTTACAGACCAAAGGAGCCTCCCAAACCAAGCGCAAATCCAACCCAGCCCTCAAATGTGGTGGGCGTGAGAAGGGCCCTGAATTCGCAGCCGACTCATGGTGACCCCATGGAGTTTTCAAGGCAAGAGACATTCAGAGTTGGTTTTGCCATTGTCTGCCTCTTTGTCGCAACTCCGGACTTCATTGATGGTCTCCCATCCAAGCAGGCCCGTGGCTACAGTGGGGTGGGGGGCTCTGCCCCCTTTCTTAAAGGCACAGCCCCACAAGAATTTCCCCTTGAATGCTTTTTTTCAATAATTTTAAAACATTTTTAAAAGGTGTGCGCACCTTTAAGCAGAGTGGGGTGCTGTAGTTGACTAATTCCCACACTGAGCAAGGGGGCTGGAGTAGGTGACCTCTAGGATCCCTTCTAACTCTGTCTCAAGAAATTGGTCTCCTTTAGGAGAGTTTTTTCTGCCTAAGCTTTAGGTGTCTTGACTATAAAAGTCATCACCCCCCCACCTGCCGGCTTGTTCTCAGAACTGTGGCTTAGGCTGGCAGAAGTGATTAACTTGCAGCGGCTGAGAACTGTCCTCTAAAGTGGCTGACAGCTTGCAATTCAGAGATCTGTCCTGGTGGCAGCTTCCTATGGGCTAAACGGTTAATAGGCTAAGGGAGATGCTAGCGTAAGAGCATCTATGTAGAATGGACAGCTTGAGAAGACTCAGAGAGAGAAGAGTAGCTGTGCCATCATCCTAAAGCTAAAGTCCGTTCCTCCCAGTTGGGGGGAGGGCAGAGCACAGGTTTGCTTCACCTGCCTAGCCCTGTGATATCTTCGCTCATTGGGGAGACGGTTTTACCTTTAAAATACCCTCCGTGTACCTAAACTTGGTAGATTTCTGCTGCCACCAGGAATTAAAAATTCCAAATCTCTCTCTTTTGGTAGAATGATCTAGGTACTGGGCACTTCGGAGGACTATGTGGCCCTGAGGAAGGACTATTCTGATTGCTGGGATAAGTTTAAACAAAAAATGATGTATTTAATGAAGAACAAAATAGGTTTCTGGTTATTTTGAACTGTTGTGATGAGGAAAGGAACCTGTAAATATAACTGGCAAAACTTGGTGTCACAAACAGTCTCTCAAACTCCCAAAACTCCATTCTGACAGGTGTAGACAGTCTAATCTCTCTCATATATATATATAGACACACAGGCTGGACTCTTTGGTCTTATTCACACAGAATAGACTCAAAACTCATATTCACACAGACTAAACTGTTTGTCTGTTTCACAAAGAATAGATTCAAGATCTCCCATAGTCACACAGACTAAGCTCTTTCTTCAAACTTCACACACAGAATCATCTCAGAGACCTCTCTTCTCCCACACTCTCAGTCATCTGCCAATTACATCACACTTATTTCCCTCTATCACTCTCCTTACATTCCTGCAGTCACACTAAACATTTAAAGAAACACACACACCAAAAAAAGAAACCATTACAAGCCGCAGCACATTCCTGGCCCCCAGAGAGGAGCTGGCCAAAGGCAAGGGCAGATTAGCACGCTTGGGTCGAGTCGAAAAGCAGGAAAGAGACAGAAGCCATGCTCAAAACGCCGCCGTGCTTTGCAACCAGAGGCAGGAGACCAGGATGGTCGCCACTCACAGCTTGCCGATGTCTGCAAAGGCCAAGGAGTGGACCGTCTTGCAGGTCACGTTCCGGGGAAACACCCGCCTGCCCTGATCTGCGATGGTCTTGTTGAATGCCAGGTACAGGAACCGGAGGTTGGACCACTTCTCTGCGTACTTGATCAAAGTGGAGGTCTTCCCGGTGCCTGTAGGGGAAAGGGAAAACCATAACCGTCTCGGCCGTTCCCATCTTGTGGTCCCCCTGAAAAGCTGTTCTGCTGGACCTCCCCCCCCAACAGAACTGCCAAAACCTATATTACTTGCTATGGAAAACAGCTTCATAGCCTTGGCCTCTGAATCCTCAAGCCCAGGAAACCGGTCAAGGGCTCCCGACCTAGAACGGCCTCCACCTGTATCCACAGCTAAGGCCAACTGTGCTTTCTTCACATATATACATGAAGCTGCCCCCTACTAAGTCAGACCCTTCGTCTAGCGAGGCTGATATCATCAGGGTCTGTGGCTCACTGGCAGGGCATCTGCTTGGCATGCAGGAGGACTCTTTCAAGGACTGCTCCCAAGAGAACAGCTCTGAGAGAACTTGTGACTGACCCACGGTCACACTAGCAGCTGCATGGGGAGAAGAAGAAGAAGAAGAAGAAGAGATTGGATTTATACCCCGCCCTTCACTACCCAAGGGAGTCTCAGAGCGGCTTATAAACTCCTTTCCCTTCCCTTCCCCACAACAGACACCCCGTGAGGTAGGTGGGACTGAGAGAGCTCTGACAGAAACTGCTCTTTTTTCAAGAACTGCTGTGCCAGAGCTTGCGACTGACCGAAGGTCACATCAGCAGGTGCAAGTGGAGGAGTGGGGAACCAAACCTGGTTCTCCCGGATTAGAGTCCGTGCTCCTAACCACTACACCAGACTGGTAGAACATCTGCTTAACATGCAGACGGTCCCAGGTTCAATCCCCGGCATTTCCGAGTAAAAGGACCAGGCAGGAAGTGATGTGGAAGACCTCTCAGCCTGAGACCCTGGAGAGCCACTGCCAGCCTGAGAAGAGAAGAAGAAGAGGAGATTGGATGTATACCCCGCCCTTCACTACCCAGCTTACAAACTCCTTTCCCTTCCCCTCCCCACAACAGACACCCTGTGAGGTAGGCGGGACTGAGAGAGCTCTGAGAGAAACTGCTTGTGAGAGGAGGAGGAGGAGGAAGAAGAGGAAGAAGAGGAAGAAGAAGAAGAGGAGGAGGAGGAGGAAGAGGAAGAGAAGAGGAGGAAGAGGAGGAGGAGGAGGTGGAGGACATTGGATTTATATCCCGCCCTTCACTATCCAGAGACGTCTCAGAGCAGCTTACAAACTCCTTTCCCTTCCCCTCCCCACCACAGACACCCTGTGAGGTAGGCGGAACTGAGAGAGCTCTGAGAGAAACTGCTTGTGAGAGAAGAAGAAGAGATTGGATTTATACCCCGGGCTTCACTACCCAAAGAAGTCTCAAAGCGGCTTACAAACTCCTTTCCCTTCCCCTCCCCACAACAGACACCCTGTGAGGTGGGTGGGGCTGAGAGAGCTCTTGATAGAAACTGCTCTTTCTCAAGGACAGCTCTGACAGAACTATGGCTTGCGCAGAACTATGGCTTGAGTAGACAGTACTGACCTTGATGGACCAATGGTCTGATTTAGTATAAGGAAGCTTCATGTGGGAGTTCAGGGGAGGGGCCGTGGCTCAGTGGTAGAGCATCTGCTTAACATGCAGAAGGTCCCAGGTTCAATCCCCGGCATTTCCAGTTAAAAGGATCTCAGGTACTGACCCTCCACCTGAGACCCTGGAGAGCAGCTGCCAGTCTGAGCAAACAATACTGACCTACGTAGGCTGATATAAGGCAGCTTCAAGCCTTCCTGAGTAATCCTAACTATTTTGCAAATCTTTATCCTAATCTTCCCCAAGAGAGTTCCGGACGCCATACAAAATCCTCTCTTCCCTATTTCAGCCTCCCAACAGACTGCTGTGGGATAAGGTCGTTCTGCCACAGAAGGGCACAGAACGTTTTAAAGGCAGTGTTTAGGGTTACGCCAACCCTGGCCTTACCTGCAAACGCCATGATTTTCACAACCTGCCTGGGCATGATCGCATGGTTTAAGATCAACTGCTGTTCGCGGGTTGGCTGGATGTTAGAGCTGGCGCTGGAGAGAACCAGAGAAATTCGGTGAGGACCTCACTGACGTGTGCCCCAGTTCTCGGCGCCCGCGGGACCCACAGAGAGCTCGCGGGAAAGTCTTCATCTCCCTCTTTGCGCCCTTCCGCCCTACACCTTGACTGAGACAGCTGCCCTCTTCCGGCTAAGTGAGACAGAGATGGCCACGTTCACTGTCCCTCCACTGCTGGGTTTGTAAGGTAGCAAACTGCCATTTTTTTTCTGGGCAAGGCTCCTCTGCTTCAACCATCTGCAGAACGAGCAGAAATTCACCAGACGAAGCTTCTCCTGTGCAGTTCTTCACCTGATGCATTTCTGCCTGTTGCACAGAGAGACTCATAGGGACCTCCAGGGTCATCTAGTCCAACCCCCTGTGCAATGCAGAATCGCTGCAATGCAAGACTGTCATCGGGGCCGGGGAGTCCCTGTTTTGGTCTGGAGTTAGCTTAAACCTCTGCTTGACGTTTAGCTCTTCTTCCCAACTTTAAAGCGCTCTGCCCACTTGGCTTCCTAGCCCACAATCCCCCCAAATCTAAAGCCCCCCTGCCAGCGTGGCCCCTTCCATACAGACAAGCCAAATATAAATGGGGATCACGGTTAGACGATATAGAAAACGGCAAGAACCCCAGGAAGCCAACTAACTAACAATATATCGCATATGTTGTGATAAAACAATTTAGCCCAACACGTATTTACTTAATAAAAGAAATTCAATAGAATTTATAAACATATAAGGTAGAAGATATGGGGCTACGGTGGCTCAGTGGTTAAGACGCTGAACTACAAGTTGGAAGGTCGGTAGTTCAGCAGTTTGAGACCCGAGAGTGCCGCATGACGGAGTGAGCTCCCGTCTCTAGTTCCAGCTCCTGCCAACCTAGCAGTTCGAAAGCAAGAAACTGCAAGTAGATAAATAGGCACCGCTTTGGTGGGAAGGTAACAGCATTCCGTGCGCCTCGGCGTTCAGTTATGCCGGCCACGTGACCATGGAAACGTCTTCGGACAGTGCTGGCTCTTTGGCTTGGAAAGAAACGGAGAGGAGCATCGCAGCCCTAGAGTCAGATTCGACTCGCTTTCGAGCAAGGGAAACCTTTACCTTTACCTAAGGCAGAAGATATCAGAATTCAAAAAGCAATCGGCGTCACCAATTTAAGGACCGCCTAATGATGAGTACATACACAATACACAATAATACACAATATACAAGCTGAAGTCCTCCTGTACACACACACACACACAATCGCCAGGTCAACTCCCGTGGTGCTTGGAACGAGGACGCCAAGCAGAAATCTGCCATCAGCTGAGCAAACCCCGATGGACAATCAATAAAAACTGTTTTGAGAAGACCAGAGGAAGAGGAAGAAGAAGAAGAGGAAGAAGAAGAAGATGAGGAGGATGAAGAAGAGGAGGAGGATAGAGGAAGAGGAAGAGGAGGAAGAGGAGGAAGAAGAGGAGAGAAGCAATTGGATTTATACCCCGCCCTTCACTTGGAGTCCCAGAGCGGCTTACAAACTCCTTTCCCTTCCCTTCCCCTCCCCACAACAGACACCCTGTGAGGTAGGTGGGGCTGAGAGAGCTCTGACAGAAACTGCTCTTTTTCAAGGACAGCTGTGCCAGAGCTTGTGACTGACCCAAGGTCACACCAGCAGGTGCAAGCGGAGGAGTGGGGGAATCAAACCCGGTTCTCCCAGCTTAGAGTCCGCGCACTTAACCACGACACCAAACAAGAGCTGACAACCTTGTGTTAATTTGGTCAGATACCAGTTATCAGAAGGGCATATGAAATAATGGAACACCAGCGCCTCCTATCTCTCCCAAATAGTCCGCTTCACAATTCAAGCTGCCCATACTTTATAGATTCTACTGAAATGCTATGATTAATTCTCTACATGTTGGATTAAATTGTTTTATCACAACATACGCGATATATTGCTAGTTACATCCAGGTGGTCAACCATGTCGGTCTGAAGCAGTTCGACAAATTTAGAGTCCGGGGACACCTTTAAGACCAGCAAAGGTTTATTCGAGGTATGAGCTTCCGTGTGCAGGGCACGCTTCTTCCGATACACCGAAATGGGAGGTAAATGTTCAAACTTATAGATCGGCTGAAGAGCAAATTGACATGTAACGCGATGAAGATGTTTTAAGCTATGCTATGATTCTGTCTTTGCATAGCTTAAAACATCTTCATCGCGTTACATGTTAATTCGCTGTTCAGGCTGTCTGGAAGTTTGAACGTTACCTCCCATTCCACTGTCTTTATAGAATCACAGAATCGTAGAATGTTCGAGTTGGAAGGGACCTTCCAGGTCATCTAGTCCAACCCCCTGAACTCTGCAGAAGCAGTAGCCGAAAGATAGCCCTACATGCCTACAACATACCCGAAAGGTGGTCGTCCAGCCTCCGCTTGAAAACGTTCAGCGAAGGAGCGTCCACCACCTCCCAAGGCAGAGTGTTCCACTGCTCAACCACTCTGACAGTCAGGAAGTTTCTCCTGATATCTAGCCGGTAACGACTGCCTTGTAATTTCCACCCATTAGATCTAGTCTTGCAATCCGGAGCAAGAGAGAAGAGATCTGCTCCATCTTCTACATAGAACCAAAGAATGTTAGAGTTGGAAGGGACCTTGCAGGTCATCTAGTCCAACCCCTTACACTCTGCAGGAGCATAGCCGAAAGACAGCCCCGCATACCTACAACATACCCGAAAGATGGTCGTCCAGCCTCTGCTTGAAAACGTCCAGCAAATCCGGAGCGAGAGAGAATAGATCTGCTCCATCTTCTACATGACAGCCCTTCAGATACTTGAAAACTGCCACCATGTCCCCTCTAAATGCACATGCACATGAAAAAGGGCGCATGCACATGAAAGCTCATCTCTTGAATAAAACCTCTGTTGGTCTTAAAGGTTCCCCTGAACTCTGAATCTGTTATATTGTTAGTTAGTTTGCTTCAGGGTGTTCTTACAGTTTTCTGTACCTCCCATACAGACAGTGTACAATGTTTTATGCCCTCAACCCTATGCATGCATGTATGTATGAATCACAGAATCACAGAGTTGGAAAGGGCCATACAGACCATCTAGTCCAACCCCCTGTCCAGAGCATCTCATACATGCATGGATGTATTTATTCAATTTATAACCCGCCCTTCCCTGCAAACGGGGCACAGGGCAGGGACAACATTTCCAAAAATACACAACCGGTTTAAAACTGAATTAAACTTAAATTAAGGCTAAAATTCAAATAAGGTTAGGGATTTTCAGCTAACAATCTCCAAATGCAAAGTCCTTTCCTCGCCAAAGTGCCTTTCCCCTTCTTTCACTCAAGCGGCACCGTTCTGCTGTTATCAGCAGCTTTATACGTGTGGAGTGTTTGTGAACACTCCGTAACTTCACATCAGGGTTCGGCCAATCACTGGACGACTGCCAGACAGACAAGCAGGCGGGGTCCATAATTAATCTCGTTATTTTGACAGAAGATGCGATAGGTAGTACCTGCACCCGTGGTCGCTTTCGTAACTGGAGCCGCATGTCTCTGGCTTTACGACTGCCGGGCTGCAGCTTGAGTTCTCCATTTGACACAGGCAGTAGAAAATGTTGTAGTGAATCCTGCAAGAGGAAAGCGATAAAATGAAGGAGCCAGTGAGGTACGGTGGTTATGGGAAGGTATCCTCTACCATGTGGAGTCTGTGGGCATGCTGGGAACTCTGAGGAAGGTTAGCGGGCAAGATAGTTCCCTCTAAGTTGTGCAAGGGGACGCTGGCACACAAAATTTTCAGATGCCAGCTCAGAGGTTTCTGCTTTTGCACACAAAGTTTTTCCTCCCTCCATTGAAAACTATGGAGGATGGGGGTACCTTCCTTCTGGGGCCCATAGAATCGGACCCCCTGGTCTAATATTTTTGAAATTTGGGGGGGATTTTTAAGGAAAGGCACCAGCAGCTAAGCTGAAGATATGGTGCCTCTACCCAGGGCTATTTTTGGGCAGGAACGCACCGGAGTGGAGTTCCGGCTGGCTCCCGAGTTGGCCACGCCCAGCAGGAACTCATTAGCATAATAGGCCACACCCAACAGCAGAAACTCATTTGGTCTGGCTACATCCGGGCTGTGTGGCCTAACATGCAAAGGAGTTCCTGCTCCAAAAAAAAAAGCCTTGGGTTTTGATAAAAAAACAAGGTAAACAGAATAAGAAGCAAAAGGTGGGTGTGGCTGGATGACCACCCTTCTGGCAACATGGGGGTGTGGTGTAACATGCTAATGAGCTGTGCTCTCAGGGGTGTGGTCTAATATGTTAATAGTTTTCTGCTGTTGGGTGTGGCCTATTGTGCTAATGAGTTCCTGCTGGGCTTTTTCTACCAAAAGAGCCCTGCCTCTACCTAAAAAAATAACAACACCCCACCACCAGTGGCAGATTCTCCATTAAGCAGACTAAGGCACGTGCTTAGGGCACCGGGGCCCAAGAGGGCTCCAAAAGGTTCGGGAAAGGGTGAAAAGGAAAAAAACCCCGAATGAAGACTTGTAAAAAAAAATTGATAAACCTAGTGCAAATGGATCATGGTGCACCCTAGGGGTTACCTTCTATTTTTCGTGGTCGAGGTGCAGTGTCGTAGGCTACGTTTAAAAGTAACACGTGGAACTTTACGACACAATTACAGAAGACAGACCAGAGAGTGCCTTTCCAAATGCTGAAATTGCCTAAAGAATATTTTGTAACATTAATGGTCTACCAACTGCACGACAGAGAGGTCTCTCTCACAACTGAAGCGTGTAAAAAAACCCCAAATAGATCAGCTATGCTTCAAGAAAGACTCAACTCACTGTGTATATTAACAATTGAAGCCGACCTTCTGAGAAGTATTAATTTCAAGGATGTTATCAGCGATCTTGCGAAAATGAAACATAGAAAAATGCCTTGGTGTAGTGCCAGTCTGGTGTCGTGGTTAAGTGCGCAGACTCTGATCTGGGAGAACCGGGTTTGATTCTCCACTCCTCCACTTGCACCTGCTGGATGACCTTGGGCAAGCCACAGTTCTGTCAGAGCTGTTCTCTCAAGGACAGTTCTGAAAAGAGCTCTCTCAGCCCCACCTACCTCACAGGGTGTCTGTTGTGGGGAGGGGAAGGGAAAGGAGTTTGTAAGCCGCTCTGAGATGCCTTTGGGCAGTGAAGGGCGGGGTATAAATTCAATCTCTTCTTCTTCTTCTTCTTTCAGGTCATGAATATTGGAACTTTGATACATTTAACTTGAGAAATATTAAAATAGATGTCGTATTGCATTTTTTTAGAACTTTTTATGTTTGTACAGTATATTGTGTTATCATATGAATAAATTTTTGTACTGCTGCAACCTGCATTGCATATCTGGTCGGACAACTAAAATGGACTGGGGTCAGTGTGGAAAGGAGGGGGTGCCAAGATCGGTCAGGGCTTAGGGCACCCGGGAGCCTTCATCCGCCCCTGCCCACCACCCCGCTGTCTTCTCCAGGGAAACCAATGTCTGCAGTCTGGAGATGAGCTGTAATTCTGGGAGAACTCCAGGGCTCAGCTGGAGGCTGGCAACCCTACTTCACACATGTCTCAGAAGAGCCCGTCCATAACGTCAACCAACCACTGCCCCGGGCCTGCCAAAGGCCCTCTCTTCCCACACACGTACCGGTTGCTGACATTGACTCCGCCCTCCCGCATGGCGTGGAGAAGGGCGGCCATGCAGTATAAGGCTTCTGTGATATCCACCAGGGAGAGGTTAGAGCCCGGCCTCTGAAGGCAAGTCACCAGGTTCTGGATGTCGGCGAGGGATCCGGAGAAGAGGACGATGGCCGCCATCACGGCCCAGACGTTTGGCACCTAGAGGGAGGAAACGGAAAGTGAAAAGAGGAGGCTCCGTCAACCGGTACTGGGGGGTGCAAAGTGCCAACGAGGCACGGCTGACTGACAGCAACTCAGTAAGATTTTCAAGGGAAAAGACAAAGAAGAAGAGAGAAGAGATTGGATTTATACCCCGCCCTTCACTACCCGAAGGAGTCTCAGAGCGGCTGACAAACTCCTTTCCCTTCCCCTCCCCACAACAGACACCCTGTGAGGTAGAAGAAGAGGAGAGATTGGATTTATACCCCGCCCTTCACTACCCAAAGGAGTCTCAGAGCGGCTGACAGACTCCTTTCCCTTCCCCTCCCCACAACAGACACCCTGTGAGGTAGAAGAAGAGAAGAGATTGGACTTATACCCCACCCTTCACTACCCAAAGGAGTCTCAGAGCGGCTTACAAACTCCTTTCCCTTCCCCTGCCCACAACAGACACCCTGTGAGGTAGAAGAAGAGGAGGAGATTGGATTTATACCCCGCCCTTCACTACCCAAAGGAGTCTCAGAGCGGCTTACAAACTCCTTTCCCTTCCCCTCCCCACAACAGACACCCTGTGAGGTAGAAGAAGAGAGAAGAGATTGGATTTATACCCCGCCCATCACTACCCAAGGGAGTCTCAGAGCAGCTTGCAAACTCCTTCCCCTTCCCCTCCCCACAACAGACACCCTGTGAGGTAGAAGAACAAGAAGAGATTGGATTCATACCCGCCTTCACTACCCAAAGGTGTCTCAGAGTAGAACAAGAAGAGATTGGATTCATACCCCGCCCTTCACTACCCAAAGGTGTCTCAGAGTGGCTTGCAAACTCCTTTCCCTTCCCCTCCCCACAACAGACACCCTGCCAAGGTAGGTGGGGCTGAGAGAGCTCTGACGGAAACGGCCCTTTTTCAAGAACAGCTGTGCCAGAACTATGGCTTGCCCAAAGCCATCCAGCAGGTGCAAGTGGAGGAGTGGGGAGTCAGACCTGGTTCTCCCAGATCGGAGTCCGCGCACTTAACCACTACACCAAACTGGCAAACAGCAGCTATCTGAATAAGTGTAAAGTAAAGGTAAAGGTTCCCTTGCTCGAAAGCCAGTCGAATCCGACTCTAGGGTTGCGGTGCTCATCTCCGTTTCCAAGCCGAAGAGCCAGCGCTGTCCGAAGACATTTCCGTGGTCATGTGGCCGGCATGACTAAACACCGAGGCGCATGGAATGCTGTTACCTTCCCGCCGAAGTGGTCCCTATTTATCTACTTGCAATTTCTTGCTTCCGAACTGCTCGGCTGGCAGGAGCTGGAACTAGAGACGGGAGCTCACTCCATCTTGCGGCTCTCGGGTCTCGAACTGCTGAACTACTGACCTTCCACAGCCTGCAGTTCAGCGTCTTAACCACTTGAGCCACCGCAGCTCCTTGAATAAGTGTGCATGCACTCAAGAATTGTAAGACCAATACCAAGAACGATAAGATCAAAGACCAACTTGGTTGGTCTCAAAGGTGCCCCTTGACTCAAGGTTTGCTCTCCCACAGAAGTGCTGGCTATCTTGTTGCAGGGGAATATATAAAGTGATACCGGTTAGGAGGAAAGACCGGCTTTTAGAAGAGAGGTTGGATTCATGCAACAGACATCCTACAAGCTGAAAGGCCTTCGGGTCGACAGGTAACACAGCAGCGTGAGGACCCGGGACGTACCCCCTCATTCGTGCCTTCCAAATCGGGCAGTCGCTTCACTACGCAGATTTCGGCCACGCGGAACAGCGGGTGGCTCTTCAAGCACTCCAAGATGGCTTGGGAGTCCCGGCGCTGCTGGTTCTTAACGGCCACTAGGCACCTGGGGGGACAGGAAGATGGAACAGCAGTTCAGCGCAGCGTTGCCTGGTAACCCCTGGCAACTGGTGGAGTGATGAGGGGGGACTTACTGGCGGCAGGGAGGAGGCCTAGGCCGCTGTCGCTGGTGACGCCACTTCCAGCGGGCACCGGGAGTGACGTCATCGCGTCCCCAGCAACATGGGGACACTCTGGTATTTGGACAGAAACTCCATGGTAGAAGCCAGTGTTCCCTCTAAGCTGAGTTAGTGTGAGCTACTTCACAGGTTCTTTTAGCCTCCGGCTCACACATCTGTTGCCTTAACTCAGGAAGGAGGGCTCCAAAGCAAACTAATTTATGTGGTAGAAGAAGAAGAAGAGTTTGGATTTATACCCCGCCCTTCACTGCCCAGAGGCGTCTCAGAGCGGCTTCCAAACTCCTTTCCCTTCCCCTCCCCACAACCGACACCCTGTGAGGTGGAAGAAGAAGAAGAAGAGATTGGATTTATACCCCGCCCTTCACTGCCCAAAGGCGTCTCAGAGCGGCTTACAAATCTCCTTTCCCTTCCCCTCCCCACAACAGACACCCTGTGAGGTAGAAGAAGAAGAAGAGATTGGATTCATACCCCGCCCTTCACTGCCCAAAGGCAGTCTCAGAGCGGCTTACAAATCTCCTTTCCCTTCCCCTCCCCACAACAGATACCCCCTGTGAGGTAGAAGAAGAAGAGATTGGATTTATACCCCGCCCTTCACTGCCCAAAGGCATCTCAGAGCACCTTGTTAGCCAAATTGCTATATTTATGGTATTATTATTATTATTATTATTGTTGGATTCTCGCCTGTATATACAGAGAATGCTGCTAGTCTGTAATGGTTTCCAGTAAAAGACACAGAGACCAGGTATAATTAATAAAATATTATTTTACTGAATATAATCCTTATTTATTCATTCACAAACACACAAACAGTATTCAAGCATTCACACACATAAAATAGAACTAAGAAAGCAGAGGGGATTGATGGCTTATGGAGAGGTGATACTACCTGTCAGATGTGCAGAAGTCCATGAAGAAGGATTGTGGCCTAAACCCAGAGGGTTCAGGGGTGGGCTGCCATTTTGGCTCATGGCAGACACACACTCTAAGGCCATGTGAGTTCTGGGATATACCCACTGTAAGACAATGCAGCCCAATGGGTGACCCTGGGGGCTGGTCTCAGGTGAGAACAAAAGATTTCCTGGACCAATGATGAGTCCCAGGGGTGTGTGATGTCAGTAGAGGCAGACCTTAGGTTTGACCAATGGGCTTCCAGAGAGGCAGGGTCTGGATTTAAACAATAGAAGCCAGGTGTTGGGTGGCTAGTTGAATGGATTATAGGACTTGCTGGCCAGGTAAACAAAAGGTGGGAGACTTCCCTGATTGTCCCTGATTAGCATCAGGAAGGGTCGTTAACAATTTGAATGCTTGACTGGGTAATCCCTTCATGGACTGGCAGAGGAAAAGTCCTTTGTCTGCTGTATGGCCCTTAATCCGTGTATGTGACATGCAGCAGGTATGTAATGGAGTCCCTCAGAGTAAAAAGACAGCTTTTTCCTTTCTCTATGGGCTTCTACCTTGGCATCCATTTTACAGTCTAGACAGACCATGTGGCAACAGCAAACAGTCCATAGCAAAGCCCCATAATGGCGTCGGGGCTAACAACCTTACAAATCTCCTTTCCCTTCCCCTGCCCACAACAGACACCCTGTGAGGTAGAAGAAGAAGAAGAGATTGGATTTATACCCCGCCCTTCACTGCCCAAAGGCATCTCAGAGCAGCTTACAAATCTCCTTTCCCTTCCCCTGCCCACAACAGACACACTGGGAGGTAGAAGAAGAAGAAGAGATTGGATTTATACCCCGCCCTTCACTGCCCAAAGGCGTCTCCAGAGCGGCTTACAAACTCCTTTCCCTTTCCCTTCCTCTCCCCACAACAGACACCCTGTGAGGTAGGTGGGTCTGAGAGAACTTCTGACAGAAACTGTCCTTGAGAGAACAGCTGTGCCAGAGCTTGTGACTGACCCACGGTCACACCAGCAGGTGCAAGTGGAGGAATGGGGGAATCAAACCCGGTTCTCCCAGATAAGAGTCCGCGCACTCAACCACTACACCGAACTGACTTTGGCAGCCAAATCGCTCGCCCAAAACTTTAATGCCAGTAGTTCACAAAGGAGAAGTTTTGCTCATAAGACTCCACAGCTTACATAAGAACACAAGAACATCAGAGAAGCCACTGTTGGATCAGGCCAATGGCCCATCCAGTCCAACACTCTGTCACACAGTGGCCAAAATATACCAGGTGCCATCAGGAGATCCAGCAGTGGGGCCAGGACACTAGAAGCCCTCCCACTGCTGCCCCCTCCAGCACCAAGAATAGAGTGCATCACCTGCCCCAGACTGAGAGTTCCCATCTATACCCTGTGGCTAATAGCCCCTGATGGACTTCTGCTCCATATGTTTATCTAATTCCCTCTTGAAACTGTCCATGCTTGTAGCTGCCACCACCTCCTGTGGCAGTGAATTCCAAAGCTTAGAGGGAACATTGGTAGAAGCCATTTCCGCCATAGAGTTTTTGCCCTAATACCATAGAGTTTTTGCCCAGAGCGTCACGTATTGCCTTCCAGGGCGACAGATCAAGATGGGTGGCGGTTTTAGTCCATCTGCCGCAGTAGAAAAGATTAAGGAGTCCAGGAACACCTTCTAGACCCACCAAATATGTGGCAGGGGGCAAGCTTTCATGAGTCCCGGCTCACTTCTCCAATCTGACTCACAGACTGAAGGTACTGCTGGACGCTTGCTCTTTTCTCCGTCTTGCCAGCAGAACGATGTCACTTCCAGCGCACACCAGAAGTGACATCGTCGCGTTGCTGTGGCAACAGCAGCCTAGGCTTCCCTCTGCCGCCAGGAAGTCCGCCCCGGCCTGCCCGTTGATGAGGTTGGGGCATCCCCCACCCCCAGAGGAGGGCCGGTAACCCGGGTTCAGCATTCATTTCTTTGGATGCAACGGAGATCACAGTCCTGGCCATTTGCTGGGGAACGAGGTGGCGCGGACTGGAAGGCAAAAGAAAGCCCTCGCCAGTTTGGCCACAGTGGGACACGGTCCTGAAGCTCTCAGGAGTTGCGGTCGGGTTGTCTCTTTGGTGCCGTGCAAAAATCCACCAGGGGCCAGCACACGCCAACCGGAGACGGCCCCCCACCTCCCTGATGCGGCTCAACACTTCCCGCACGCAATCTTTGACCTTCCACGGTTAACAGCAGAGTGTTAGAAGACGACAAGGAAGACGATGACGAAGACGAAGAAGAAGAGGAGGAGGAGATTGGATTTGAGACCCCGGCCCTTCACTACCCAAGTATTAAAAACAAAAACAAAAATGCACAGAAATAAATGCTGTTGGTGCTTCTCTTCACCCGGCAAGCTGTTATACACCAAAAATTAAACTCTTGCACTTTGACCCGATTCCTTTGCAGAGAAAGTGGGATCGGAGGGGGGGCAGGCAGACAAAATAAGGCCAATGGACTGCCACAGCACCGTACGAGGAGACCGACTCACCGTATCAGTCCCAGCATGCACTGGTTCTCCTCTTTGGTTAGGCCGTATCGGCGTCGAATGGCCTCGACCGTCAGCAGGGCTTTATTTTCTGCCTTCAGAAACTGCAGGTACAGCTTCTTCCAGGGGATGAACTGGAATGTCAAAGGAATGCGTCAGATGATCGCTTTTAAAACTGGACGTACAGAGAGACCGGATGGTGCAGCGGTTAGAGGTCTGGCTAGGACCCCAGCGGCTCCACGTTCAAAATTCCTGCTTTGCCATAAAGCTTACTGGGAGATGGCAACCGAAGCAAGGGATATGGGGAGAGGGAGAAAACCGGAGTGAGAGATGGAGAGGAGGTACCCCGGGGCGGCCTTGAAAACCTGAAGCTGTTTTCTACTCTCAAAGAGTCTCAGGCATTACTTGCTGCCTGGTCCTTTTTAACTGGAGATGCTGGGGATTGAACCTGGGACATTCCGCATGCCAAGCAGAGGCTCTGCCCACTGAAGCCACAAGCTCCCTCTTGTACAGCTCTCCAGGGGTCTCAGGCAGCAGGTCTTTCCCATCACCTCCTGCCTGGTCCTTTTTAACTGGAGATGCCGGGGATTGAACCTGGGACCTTCTGCATGCCAAGCAGATTCTCTACCACTGAGCCACAGCTCCTCTGTACAGCTCTCCAGGGTCTCAGGCTGAGGTCTTTCCCATCACCTCCTGCCTGGTCCTTTTCTAACTGGAGATGCTGGGGATTGAACCTGGGACCTTCTGCATGCCAAGCAGAGGCTCTTCCACTGAACCACAGCCCCTCTGTACAGCTCTCCAGGGTCTCAGGCAGAGGTCTTTCCCATCACCTCCTGCCTGGTCCTTTTTAATTGGAGATGCCGGGGATTGAACCTGGGACCTTCTGCATGCCAAGCAGATTCTCTACCACTGAGCCACAGACCCTCTTACAGCTCTCCAGGGTCTCAGGCTGAGGTCTTTCCCATCACCTCCTGCCTGGTCCTTTTAACTGGACATGCCGGGGATTGAACCTGGGACCTTCTGCATGCCAAGCAGATTCTCTACCACTGAGCCACAGCCCCTCTTTATAGCTCTCCAGGGTCTCAGGCTGAGGTCTTTCCCATCACCTCCTGCCTGGTCCTTTCTAACTGGAGATGCTGGGGATTGAACCTGGGACCTCCTGCACGCCAAGCAGATTCTCAACTGAGCCACAGCCACTCTGAGAAATTGTCCTTTTCCTCAGAGGAACTACACTTCTCAGTGAGGAAGACAATGCAGTCCCTGTACGTGTGCGTACCTCTGGGTTTCTCCACCTCCGCTGACTAGCAGTTGAAGGCGTGAACTGACTTTCAAGAGTATGAAAGCTGGTGATCGGCCCCAAGAGACATGGAGTCCCTGTCCTGATTTGCTGTCTTTGTAGAGTGCCATTTTGGTGTAGCGGTTAGGAGCGTGGACTCTAATATGGGAGAACCGGGTTTGATTCCCCACTCTTCCACGTGCAGCTGCTGGTGTGACCTTGGGTTAGTCACAAGTTCTCTGAGAGCTAGTCTCTCAAGAGCAGTCCTCAAAAGAGCTCTCTCAGCCCCACCTACCCTCACAGAGTGCCTGTTGTGGGGAGGGGAAGAGAAAGAGTTTGTAAGCCGCTCTGAGACTCTTGAGTGAAGGGCGGGGTATAAATCCAGTCTCATCTTCTTCTTCTTCAGCCACTGAGCCACAGCCCCTCCCCTGAACAGACCTCTCAGACAAAGCTTCCTTATACTGTATCAGACCCTTGGTCCATTGAGGTCAAAATATTGAATCTAGGATCAAATATTAAATCATGCATTGAAATGAATTCAATTATTTTGGAGTAAAGTACTAAACGAGATAAACTTAATAGTAACGGTAAAGGTTCCCTTGCTCGAAAGCCAGTCAAATCCGACTCTAGGGTTGCGGTGCTCATCTCCGTTTCAAAGCCGAAGAGCCAGCGCTGTCCGAAGACGTTTCCGTGGTCATGTGGCCGGCGCACGGAACGCTGTTACCTTCCCACTGAAGTGGTACCTATTTATCGACTTGCAATTTCTTGCTTTCGAACTGCTAGGTTGGCAGGAGCTGGAACTAGAGACGGGAGCTCACCCCATCATGCGGCACTCACGGGTCTTGAACTGCTGAACTACTGACCTTCCACAGCCTGCAGTTCAGCGTCTTAACCACTTGAGCCACCACTTAATAACTACACACAAAATACCAAACACTCCTGCTTCTCTTTTATTACACTACTGGCCTAACTTTACTTTGTCCAAACAGTCAGAGGAACTCATTTCAATCCTATTAATGGCTGCTAAATATTTAATAGCTTCAAATTGGAAATGACATAGAATCCCTACAATATCTCAGTGGAGAACAAAAGTATGGGATTTGGTTGTATCAGACAAAATTACAATGCAAATTGCGTCACAAGACGTCCCTGCTCTTCAAAACAATTTTTTGGAAAAATGGTACATTTTCTTTGATTATATTTCAACACAGCAACCTAACACCTTTATACTACCTCAGAAATATAAAGACTATGCTTTTTATTAGTTAAATAACCTGTTATCGTGATTGAATAATGTGTTTTGACATGTTCAGGTTTTTGATGTTTGAAGGTTTAAAGGTTAAATTAAGTCTCTTTCTTTGTTGTGTTATGTTTGTACTTTTGTATATTGAAAAATTTTAAAATTAATAAAATGTTATTTGCAAAAAAAAAAAAATCATGCATCGAAATTACTGGCAGGAATTAGGCTACCTATATTTCCAAATCAGCCAGTGCAAAATGTCATCGTTTCGGCTTGCTTTGTGAAGCCAAATAGGACTTCTGAGCCCAAAGGGGGGAATTGACTGTCAGAAACTCATACCCTGGAAATCTTGTTGGTCTCTTAGGTGCGACTGGATTCGAACCTGGCTCTCCCCACCGCCGACCGCCACGGCTACCCACCCGAAACTCTCGACACCGAACGCGACCCCTTCCGATCAGCCGCCGAAGCGTTGCTCACCTGCGGGTCGGAGACGATCCGCCGCCAGCGGTGACAGACCAGGCTGAGGCTTTGGTAGAGATCCGCGGCCGGCAAGATGGCGAAGATGCCTCTCAGGACCTCGTCCGGCAGCTTGTCGATGTGGCCCTGCGGCTCCGTCCAGGGCGTGGTTCCCAGGAGGCCGAAACACGCGTCAGGAAGCGGATCGAAGTCCAAGCCCTCGACTTCCTCTTTGATTCCGGCCTGGTCCGGCGGCTGCTCAGAGAGCCCGCCAGACGACGTTCGAGTCGCCGGGTCCCAGCGGCCGCCGTCTGCATGGCAGCTACTGCTACTCTGAGAGAAACACGGCCGTTTTCGGGAAGCCGCCGGGGCCATGTCCCGTTTGCCGCCAAGGGAACAGGGTTCCGGAGACTCCTCGGCTTTGATTTTGTCACTTTGGGGCTTGTCAGTCACAAATGGGGAGGGGTGAGCGTTGTTCTTGAAGTAATCCGTGATGGTCCTCTGGTGGCCTGTTCCTCGGAGAGAGACAGAAAGGGAGAACGTTGACACGGCCTCGAAATTGGGAATTTACAGAAGGAATGAAGCTCAGGCGGTTCCGTTTTCAAAACCAAAATTGCATTCCTTATCTTATGATTTTCCAGCTGTTCCTGCCCATTTAGGCTCGGGAAGGGGAAGAGAATTTCTCGTTTTCTTTTCGGGCTGCTCAAGTTTCCTGATTAGGCAAAGTTTTAGATTTTCAGTCTTCTGGTGGTCTTAAGTATGACTCAAATGGAACCCCGTTCTCTCTCAAAGGCAGTTGGGAAGAAAATGGGATGTGTAGAAGAAGAGGAGAAGAGATTGGATTTATACCCTGCCCTTCACTACCCGAAGGAGTCTCAGAGCAGCTTACAAACTCCTTTCCCTTCCCCTCCCCACAACAGACACCCCCTGTGAGGTAGGTGGGGCTGAGAGAGCTCTGACAGAAACTGCTCTTTTTCAAGGACAGCTGTGCTAGAGCTTGTGACTGACCCAAGGTCACATCAGCAGGTGCAAGTGGAGGAGAGGGGAACCATACCCCGTTCTCCCAGATTAGAGTCTGAGCACTTCACCACTACACCAAACTGGCTCTCATAATTTCTCATTTTCTTTTTGGCCTTTTTCAGTCTTCTGGTTTTTCTTAAGTATGACTCAAATGGAACCCCGTTCTCTCTCAAAGGCAGTTGGGAAGGGAATGGGATGCGTAGGGTTCTATATTTTCTAAGTCAGATCTACCCACTATGATTCATGCCTTAGCTGCATCTAGACTGGACTACTGCAATGTGTTCTATTTGGGGCTACCCTTGAAGAGTATTCAGAAGCTGCAGCCAGCATCAAACGCTGCAACTAGACTGCTGGTCGGGGGCAGCTACCGGGGGCATGTGATCCCATTACTACAGCAATTACACCGGCTACCAATCTGTTCCTGAGTCCAATTCAAGGTGTTGGTTTTGTCCTTCAAAGCCCGATAGAGCTCGAGACCAGGAGGTCCACCAGCAGGGCCAGAACTCTAGAAGCCTTCCCACTGTTGCCCCCCCAGGCGTTAGGAATACAGAGCACCACTTGCCCCAGACCGAGAGTCCCTATTTATACCTTGTGGCTAATAGCCACTGATAGACTTCCCCTCCATATTGTTTCTCCAATCCACACCGGAATTCTAGCCACCACCCCTTCCTGCAGCTGGGTGAAGAAGGACTTCCAAGAACGCAACAGGTCAGGACGCTGCCGTACCTCTCGGATGCTTCTTGGTCCGGAAAGTAGGGTAGAGACCCCGGTTGGAATCTCGGCTGCTCAGTCTCTGGCTGAAGGGCTGCGTCAAGGCCGCGGTGCCTTCCGGACTCTGGCTCAGAGCGTCGCAGTCGTCGGCTGAGAGGCGAAGGCGCTTGAATCGGCTCACTGTTATCAACAAAGAAGTCGACAAAACGGCAAGGGGCACGTTTTCAGTTGGCAAACACACCCTAATGGCTTGGTTCATGCCACCAGGAGACAAAAGAAGCAAAAACGCACATTTGGGGCTGGAAAACTCCCTGCTATTAGAAAGCCAGCAGCGAAAGCCGAGGAGGGGGGGCCAAATCTGTCTCCCACTCTATTCGCTTCCTTTGGCAAAGGCTTTATTAATACAGAAGAACCCTGAAAGCTAGAATCCATCGCCTTGGGTCAGAAGCGGTACAGCCCTTTCTGTCACCACAACTCTCTCTGTCACATACCTGAACCACACCTAATGGACAGAATAGGGGCATAAACCATATATGTTGTCGAAGGCTTTCACGGCCAGAGTTCATTAGTTGCTGTAGATTTTCCAGGTTGTGTGGCCGTGGCATTGTAGAACCTGACGTTTCGCCAGCAGCTGTGACTGGCATCCTCATAGGTATAACACAGAAAGATGGAGGCCTCTCTGGATCGAGGTGAGCAGAAGAAAAAGGGTAGGTAGGTAATTTGTATCTACTCAGGAAGGTGGGGTAGGGCTGAGTCATTATCTTATAGGAGTTCTCCAGGCTGTGAACATGCTAATGGAGGAACTTTCCTGAGGAGGTTCTTTTGCATATGGATTGTTTCCTGAGAAGGTTTCCTGTTTCCTGAGGAGGTTCTTTTGCATGTGGAATGGCTGTTGAAACTCTAATCTTATCTGTAGTGCTGTTGTCAGCTGTAGAGCATTTTGTGTTTTTCAGGACAGGAAACCACTCAGGAAAGCTCCTCCATTAGCATGTTCATAGCCTGGGGAACTCCTACAAGATAACGACTCAGCCCTACCCCACCTTCCTGAGTAGATATAAATTACCTACCTACCCTTTTTCTTCTTTTCTTTCTTGAGAACCAGTTTGGTGTAGTGGTTAAGTGTGCGGACTCTAATCTGGGAGAACTGGGTTTGAGTCCCCACTCCTCCACTTGCACCTGGCTGGATGACCCTGGGCAAGCCATAGTTCTGATAAGAGCTGTTCCTGAAAAAGAGCAGTTACTGTCAAGAGCTCTCTCAGCCCCACCTACCTCACGGGGTGTCTGTTGTGGGGAGGGGAAGTGAAAGGAGTTTGTAAGCTGCTCTGAGACACCTTTGGGTAGTGAAGGCCGGGGTATAAATCCAATTTCTTCTCTTCTTCTTCTCTTCTTCTCACCTTGACTCAGAGAGTCCTCCATCTTTCTGTGTTATACCTCTGAGGATGCCAGTCACAGCTACCGGCGAAACGTCGGGTCCTACAATGCCAAGGCCACGGCCAGACAACCCGGAAAATCTACAGCAACCAAATAAACCATATACATTCATCTCCCCCCACCCCCCAATACAGGAACCTTACAAAGTCGGTATGCAATCAAACCAAATGACAGAATTTGCCATTTGCAGGCCACTGGTTCTGAAATGCAACCCATTTGCACACAGTTTCTAGAATGTGACTCAAGAAACCAAACGAGACGAGCACGCATGCAAAACAAGAGGTTCCTAGGGCCGACCTCGCAGGGTTGTTGTTGAATATTTTACTTTTAAAAATATTAATTCCAAGAACTGACAGTTCTGAAGCCCTACTGCATCTGGGGTGGCCAAGGTCTGCAGGCAGAGCTGAAACGCTGGACCTGACTGCAGCCTGAAATACTTTCCCCCCAGCTCCCCGAATCATTAGCCCAAACGAGCAATTAATTAGGGACCGGATTAAAAAACCCTCCCGCGCCCCGCAAAGTCTCACTTTGATCCTGGCCAAGTTTGCAAACATCAAAGCGGCGTCGCGTCTCTTCCTTGTGCGCGCACCCTAACCTGCTTCCTAGAGTGGAACCACCTACCCGCACTGGCCGCCCGTGGCGAGAAGCCCGCCCCCGACCTCCGATTGACGTTCCGACTCGCTAATCCCCCCAAGAGCTCGTTGTTATTCTTCCGGGTGCGGCGAGACTGAAAGCTCGCCTTGGAGTTCCTCGCCTTTCCGTTCCAAAGAGGTACGTAGTGAAGCGTTCCGCGCAACCCTGAATTCCGGAAGGGTCTCCATTTGAGGGGCAAGTCTAACGGGAGCCCATAGGAATGCATTGAAAAAAGCAAGGCGAGTGCAAGAAGAGAACGCTGTGCAAAGTGCGGAGTTTGGAGACGCTTCTTCTCATTGCAGAGCCCGGAGTGAAATAAATAGGAAAAGAGAGCCGATGGGCGGAGTTTTGGACAGCAATCTCAGGTGCACTTACTTGGGTTGGCGTTAAAGGTACCACCGGACTCAGGCTCTGTTCTGTTACTGGGGATAGGTTCGGGTGGGTGGGCCGTGTTGATCCGAAGCGACCAGACATACAAAAAACAACCTGGAAGAATGGAAACAGAATCTGGGGGTTTTTTTTGCAAAAGAATAAAATAAAAAAATAGGCTTGCCAAGCCTCCAGGTGGCACCTGGAGATCTCCCGCTATTGCAATTATTCTCCAGATGATCAATATCAGCTCCCCCTGGAGAAAATGGCTGCTTTGGAGGGTGGGCTCAATGGCATTGCACCCTGCTGAGGCCCCTCCCCTCCCCAAACCCCGCCCCTTTCCCAGGTTCCACCCCCAAATCTCCAGATATTTCCCAACCCAGACTTGGCAACCCTACAAAAAAATATTTATAGGGTGCGGCCAGAGGGCCTGCTGGGAGCCCTGTAAATTGCTCCGGTCTGATGCGTAATATCTTAACTGTGAACCATGCCTATTCATTTCCATGTTAAGCTTGATTCTTAATATAGGATCCTAAGATGTAACATTCCTATTGGTCATTTCTATGGAATTGTATGAAACAACCAATCACAGTGTCAATATGTGTTACGGAGGGAACAGATCTGATTGGCCTTTATCCCTGTGATACTATTGGTCTTTAACTCATTTGTGGGTGTGGCTTTGTCAGCCCGGATCCTTTAAAAGACGGAGCTGTGCTCCACTTGTGGGTTGTGTGTCTGATCTCCGAGTTTGCTGTTATAATAAAGCCGAATCGCTTTTGCGAAAATCACTGCTTCTTGTTGAGTTGCATAGGTAACACAATGCATTTTTATTTAACCCGGAGAATTGCAATCACACTCATCACCTTGTTCCGGATTGCTGCGCAGCCACGTTGCTCCCCGCCATCCACATGCGGGAGCATGCGTCGGTGGGTTTTTTTCTCTCTCTCAGTTTGAGCATGCACATAGGTTGCCAGCTGTAGAACTAAAGTTTCCATGCGTGCGCAGAACAGCGATGTCCACACTTCCCTTTAAACTTTAAATGAACACTTCCCTTTAAACTTTTACCCTGAAACGGGCCTCTGTGAGATCCCGAACATGTCTAAACGCTAAAAGTAGGCACTGTTTAAACTTTGCCTTTATTAACTTAGGAGCGGAGCTCCGCTCTTAGCGCACACTGCCGAGGCATAACAAAAATGGCGGACGAAAAGCGGAAGCCTTGGGCTTCCGTGGCAGCTTTCCAGAGGGAGGGGGTTGAAGCGCCCGGAAGTGGCTCGGCACCGCGGAAGTGATCAGACGTCAGAAAAGTGCAGCTAGAACTGGAGAATCAGGAAAACACCACTTGGGGACCTGGTATCAAAATACTCCGTTTTAAAGGGGGGTTGATCTGAAAAGTGGTGGCTGGGGACGGTGCGCAGATGTCTGACCGCACCCAGAGTTTTCAGATGGGGATAACCCCATCTTTCCCCTGGCTGCCAAGTTCAGTCCAATCTAACGATGTCTCCATTGATAGCGTAGCTAACATAGTCTTTAAAGTTCTGTCCCAAAAGTCCTGTTTGGTGGGAAAACCCGGATCTCCAGGCTATGTGAACTGCCCCATTGATGCTAGGGACACATGTCACATCAGGAACTGAAGATAACACAGCTGGCCTGGGGGGCTGTTTAAATCCCCCTTGCATGCCACACCCCAAACACACACCCCACACCTGTGATAGGTTTATTTACAGTGCACCCAAATACCCATAGGTTCTAACTTGGACCCTGACTGCCCGATAGGTCCGTTCTAGGATCCGAGCTGGCTATTGTTTCAGGGTGCGAAGCTTTGCTGCTTCGCATGACCACGTGGCAAGGCGACCACGTGTGCGGTCCTCAGTAGGTACACAACATTCCAACTCAGGCCTGTAGCTACAATGGGGCATCTCGGGGCTAGGCCCCCTGACTTACTGGCAAGGCCCCACGACTTCCCATCCAGCCCAAGGCCCCCGAGCGGCAGCAGGTATGGGGAAGCAGCCGGGTACTCCTTTAATTTGACTAGCCAGTGCCCCCTAAGAAATGTAAATGCCACCCCCGACTTAAAAAATCCTGGTTACGGGCCTGTTCCAACTGGATTTTGCCAGTTCACACACAGTAAAATCCAGTTGGAAAGTCCACTGAAAGTGCTGTAGATTTCCCAGGTTGTGTGGCCGTGGTCTTGGCATTGTAGGACCTGACGTTTCGCCAGCAGCTGTGACTGGCATCCTCAGAGGTATAACACAGAAAGATGGAGGACTCTCTGTGTCAAGGTGAGCAGAAGAAAAATGGTAGGCAGGTAATTTATATCTACTCAGGAAGGTGGGGTAGGGCTGAGTCATCATCTTGTAGTAGTTCTCCAGGCTATGAACATGCTAACGGGGGAGCTTTCCTGAGGAGGTTCTTTTGTCTATGGGGTAGGGCTGAGTCATTACCTTGTAGTAGTTCTCCAGGCTGTGAACATGCTAATGGAGGAGATTTCCTGAGGAGGTTGTTTTGTCTATGGGTAGGGCTGAGTCATTATCTTGTAGTAGTTCTCCAGGCTGTGAACATGCTAACGGAGGAGCTTTCCTGAGGAGGTTGTTTTGTCTATGGGGTAGGGCTGAGTCATTATCTTGTAGTAGTTCTCCAGGCTGTGAACATGCTAATGGAGGAGTTTTCCTGAGGAGGTTCTTTTGTCTATGGGGTAGGGCTGAGTCATTATCTTGTAGTTCTCCAGTCTGTGAACATGCTAACGGAGGAGTTTTCTTGAGGAGGTTCTTTTGTCTATGGGGTAGGGCTGAGTCATTATCTTGTAGGAGTTCTCCAGGCTGTGAACATGCTAATGGAGGAGCTTTCCTGAGGAGGTTCTTTTGTCTATGGTGTAGGGCTGAGTCATTATCTTGTAGTAGTTCTCCAGGCTGTGAACATGCTAATGGAGGAGCTTTCCTGAGGAGGTTCTTTTGTCTATGGGGTAGGGCTGAGTCATTATCTTGTAGGAGTTCTCCAGGCTGTGAACATGCTAATGGAGGAGTTTTCCTGAGGAGGTTGTTTTGTCTATGGGTAGGGCTGAGTCATTATCTTGTAGTAGTTCTCCAGGCTGTGAACATGCTAATGGAGGAGTTTTCCTGAGGAGGTTGTTTTGTCTATGGGTAGGGCTGAGTCATTATCTTGTAGTAGTTCTCCAGGCTGTGAACATGCTAATGGAGGAGCTTTCCTGAGGAGGTTGTTTTGTCTATGGTGTAGGGCTGAGTCATTATCTTGTAATAGTTCTCCAGGCTGTGAACATGCTAATGGAGGAGCTTTCCTGAGGAGGTTCTTTATCTATGGATTGTTTCCTGAGGAGGTTCTTTTTTGTGTGGAACCTCCTCAGGAAAGCTTCTCCATTAGCGTAGAGAACTCCTACAAGATAATGACTCAGCCCTACCCCACCTTCCAGGGTAGATATAAGTTACCCGCCTACCATTTTTCTTCTTCTCACCTTGACACAGAGAGAGTCCTCCATCTTTCTGTGTTATACCTCTGAGGATGCCAGTCACAGCTACAGGCGAAACGTCAGGGCCTACAATGCCAAGACCACAGCCAGACAGCCCGGAAAATCCACAGCAACTAATGAACTCCGGCTGTGAAAGCCTTCGACAACGCACTGAAAATGGATTACTTAGTGTGTGTGTGACCACGGCCCCTGACTTAACAATTACAAGCGAGACACAAACCCTGCTGAAATACAACTCTAAAGCTTGTCGTTAGGGATGCTGGCGGCCGTGTGCTTGTGAATTCTTCGAAAAGAGTGGAAGTCCCACAAGCCTCATGAAGACTTAACAGCTTGATAAAGATATTGATTCAAAACAGGCGTGCCGTGTCGTACTAACCTGGACGTCTTCATGCCCCGAGGGATTTATCTTCGGCTGTTAACAGAGAATCTTTCTTTCTGTTCTTACATGATCCTAAAAAGATTGTTTACAGGCTCAGTCCCTTTAAGATTATATTTCAGCAGGGTTTACCTCCCACTTGTGTGTCTTCTAATGTAACAATGCACTTCGTACTTTGTCCTTTGCATGATGGTTTAATGTTTGGTGTAGTGGTTCCGACCAAGTGGGGTTTATCTCCTACTTGTGTGTCTTCTAATGTAACAATGCACTTTGTCCTTTGTCCTTTGCATGATAGTTTAATGTTTGGTGTAGTAGTTAAGAGTGTGGACTCTAATCTGGGAGGACCGGGTTTGATTTTCAAGTCCTCCACATGCAGCTGCTGGGGTGATCTTGGGTCAGTCACAAGTTTTCTCAGAGCTGTTCTCTCAAGAGCAGTCCTTGAAAGAGCTCTCTCAGCCCCACCTACCTCCCAGGGCGCCCACTGTGGGAAGGGGAAGGAGATTGTAAGCCGCTCTGAGACTCCTTCGGGTAGCGAAGGGCTGGGGTATAAATCCAATCTCCTCTTCTTATATCACTATAAATATTTCTTTTGTAAAAAAACACCCAGATTCTGTTTATATTCCTGAAGCTTGCTTTTGTATGTTTGGTTGATTCTAGTGTTGACCTGAAGCCGCAGAACACAGTTTGAGTCCAGTGGCACCTTTAAGACCAACAATGCTTAATTTTGGGTATAAGCTTTCGTGTAGGCTTATACCCAGAATAAAACTTTGTTGGCCTTAAAGGTGTGCATGCAACTCAGACTTTTGTTCGCTTGCTTGGGAGTAAGCCTACAGTTGCCAGCTCCGAATTTAGCAACTTCGTGGAGATTTTAGGGGTGGAGCTTGGGGAGGGCGGGATTTGGGGAGGGGAGGGGCCTCAGCAGGGTATCTCGCCAAAGAATCCACCCCCTAAAGCAGCCGTTTGCTTTAGGGGGAACTTTTCTCTGTCGCCTGGAGAGCAATGCTCCCTCTTAAGCTGTGAGCAAAAATTCTACTCTGTGAGCTCCTGGCATTACATTTGTGAGTCGGTGATTTCGCTGCGGCATAAATTGATTTGCTCTGGAGCCACGTCCTTCCTGAGCTGAGACAGAAATGTGTGCGCCGGAGGCTAAAAAAACTGTGAGCTAGCTCACACTAACTCAGCTTAGAGGGAACACTGGAGGGGGGAGCTCTCCAGCCCGCACCTGGAGATTGGGAGTGCAAAGTAAGCCCCGTTGAACAAAGTGGGTCTTGCTTCGGAGTGAACATGCCCGGGAACGGGCTTGCAGGGACTGGTCCTGAGTGAATCTCAGCCTAGGCTGTACCACTTCATCTTGAAAGTGTGGATTCACGTGATTGGGTGCTCCTCCCTTTAAAAAAAGTCTCTTTGCAGGTAGAAAATTAGCCTATCTGGGAGAAAGGCTTTTACCTAGCCTCTGTGCTGAAATGCTAGATTTCTGCATGCGTGTAAGAGTTTTTGTAAGAAATAGCACTGACTCGTGGAGTTCCTGGCAGTTGGTTATGGTTGCCACTTCCAAGTTGAATAATTCCTGAAGATTTGCGGGGGGGAGTCTAGGAAGGGTTAGGGTTGCCAGCTCCGGGTTGGAAAATTCCTGGAGATTTTTTTTGGGGGGGTGTGGAGCCTAGAAGAAGAGGAGATTGGATTTATACCCCGCCCTTCACTTGGAGTCTCAGAGCAGCTTACAAACTCCCTTCCCTTCCCCTCCCCACAACAGACACCCTGTGAGGGAGGCGGGGCCGAGAGAGCTCTGACTGAAACGGCTCTTTTTCAAGAACAGCTGTGCCAGAGCTTGTGACTTAGCCAAGGTCACATCAGCGGGTGCAAGTGGAGGAGTGGGGAATCAAACCCGGTGCTCCCAGATTAGAATCCGTGCACTGAACCACTACACCAAACTAGGAAGGGTTAGGGTTGCCAACTCCAGGTTGGGAAATTCCCGGAGATTTGAGAGTGGAGCCTAGGAAGGGTTAGGGTTGCCAGCTCCAGGTTGGGAAATTCCTGGAGATTTGGGAGGTGGAGCCTGTATAGGATGGGGTTTGTGGAGAAGACGGACCTCAGTGGGGTATTATACCACGAACTTCACCTTCCAAAGTGGCCATTTTCTCCAGGGGAACTGATCTCTGTCATCTGGAAACCAGTTGTAATTTTGAGAGATCTCCAGTCCCCTCCTGAAGCTTGGCAACCACAGGAAGGGTGGAGTTTGAAAAGAGGAGGAACCTCTGTGGGGCACGATGTCATAGCATCCAACAGTCAAAGCCGGCCTTTTCCTCCAGGGGAATTTATCTCTGTCGTCCAGAGGCCAGTTGAAATTCAGGAAGAGCCTTTGTGAGCATAACTGTTTGAACAGGAGCAGGCTGGGTCCCCAGGGTTGAAGTTCTGCTCGTTCACATTGGGTTCCAAACAAGAACTGTGGGAAGCGTCACTCGCTGTTGGAAGCAAGTCGAAGGAGTCCTTAAACGAAACCGCCTGCAATCCAGACGGTCTTGTAAATCAGTCTGTGAAAGTATCGCCGCTGAGAGCCCAGTTTGGTGTCGTGGTTAGGAGCGCGGACTCTAATCTGGGAGAACCGGGTTTGATTCCCCCACTCCTCCGCATGCAGCTGCTGGATGACCTTGGGTCAGTCACAAGTTCTCTCATCACAAGTGCTCTCAGAGCTGTTCTCTCAAGGGCAGTCCTCGAAAGAGCTCTCCCAGGCCCACCTACCCCACAGGGTGTCTGTTGCGGGGAGGGGAAGGGAAAGGAGATTGTAAGTCGCTCTGAGACTCCTTTGGGTGGTGAAAGGTGGGGTATAAATCTAATCTCTTCTTCTATACCAGTCTTGGGAAGTATTCCCTGTTTCAGCCACACATACTTGTCTAATGGATGCAAGCAATTTAAAAGGAAAGTCATTGGAAGAAGGAGGAGGGAGGAGGGAGGAGGAGGAGATTGGATTTATACCCCGCCCTTCACTTGGCATTTCAGAGCGCGAACTCTAATCTGGGAGAACTGGTTTGATTTCCCCACTTCTCGGCATGCAGCTGCTGGATGACCTTAGGTCAGTCACAAGTTCTCTCATCACAAGTTCTCTCAGAGCTGTTCTCTCACGAGCAGTCCTCAAAAGAACTCTCTCAGGCCCACCTACCCCACAGGGTGTCTGTTGTGGGGAGGGGAAGGGAAAGGAGATTGTAAACCACTCTAAGACTCCTTTGGGTGGTGAAAGGCGGGGTATAAATCTAATCTCTTCTTCTATACCAGTCTTGGGAAGTATTCCCTGTTTCAGCCATACATGCTTGTCTAAAGGATGCAAGCGATTTAAAAGGAAAGTCATTGGAAGGAGGAGATTGGATTTATACCCCGCCCTTCACTCGGCGTCTCAGAGGGGCTTACAAACTTTCCCTTCCCCTCCCCACAAACAAACATTTGTGTAACAAACGTTGTAATTCTAGCGCTACCTTGTTTGTTGCATTGAGTGGAGGAAACTTTTAGCTTAATTCATATTCCTTGACCACGGACATTGCTCAGGAGCCAGCCGGACCTCCGTTCCTGTGCGTTCCTGCCCAGAAATAGCCCTGATGAACATTATTGTGTTGTATAATTCATGTTGGAAAGTGTTTAACAGAGAGCGATATAACATCTGATGGTCTGTTTTTGGTGTAATTTTGTTTATAGTCAGGGCTGTTTTGGGGCAGGAACGCACAGGAACGGAGTTCCGGCTAGCTCCCAAGTTGGCCACACCCAGCAGGAACTCATTAGCATAATAGGCCACACCCAACAGCAGAAACTCATTAGGATTGGTTACGTGAGGGGTGTGTGGCCTAACATGCAAAGGAATTCCTGCTACAAAAAAAAGCCCTGGGGTTTTGACAACAAACAAGGTAAACAGAATAAGAAGCGAAAGGTGGGTGTGGCTGGATGACCATGCTTCTGGTAACATGGGGGTGTGGCCTAATATGCTGTTGGGTGTGGCCTATTATGATAATGAGTTCCGGCTGGGCTTTTTCTACAAAAAGAGCCCTGTTTATAGTGTTTATCCCTTGGAGACTGGCGATGCTTTTTGCTAGCTCCTCCCTTAATTCCCTGGTACTGTTTTCATTTTTTATTTCCAGAGAGCTAAAGGGCTATTAGCAGAGGGGCCAAAAGGCAGCGCTAAGTCTCACCTGCTAACATGTAGCTCTCCAAATGCAGGTGAAACATACAGGGCAAATTTCTATTTGTCCTCACTGGTGAAGGGTGTGACTGATGCAGAGGGGCGCCCGGAAGGACCGCCTCAGCTGCTGACATCTCACACCACTTTGGCTTCTCTGCGTAAGGCCGTTTCGCACGTACGCTGAATTGGCTTGGGACGCTTAGAGTGCTTTTTAGCCTTTCTGCTGTGGAGGCGCACACGTGGACCGCAGCATGCAGGCTGAACTGCCCTTGAGCAAAACAGAAAGGTGGTTTTGACATGCTTGTGCATGCCTGAAAGACGAAAAAAGAGCATCTTTCAGTGCTCTTGTGCTTGACTGAAAAACAAGCTTCTTGAGTTGTGCCTGTTTCAGATAACAGCACAAACCAAAAAGGGATCACAGGTATCCAACAGGAAAAACAACACACAAGCAAACCCTGCGATATGAGTAGTAGAAGAAGAAGAGATTGGATTTGTACTCCGCCCTTCACTGCCCAAGGGTGTCTCAGAGTGGCTTACAAACTCCCTTCCCTTCCCCTCCCCACAACAGACACCCTGTGTGGTAGAAGAAGAGGAGATTGGATTTATACTCCGCCCTTCACTACCCAAGGGTGTCTCAGAGCGGCTCACAAACTCCCTTCCCTTCCCCTCCCCACAACAGACACCCTGTGAGGTAGGTGGGGCTGAGAGAGCTCTGACCGAAACTGCTCTTTTGTTCAAGAACAGCTGTGCCAGAGCTTGTGACAGACCCAAGGTCACACCAGCAGCTGCACATGGAGGAGTGGGGAATCAAACCTGGTTCTCCCAGATTAGAGTCCGCGCACTTAACCACTGCACCAAACTGGCTCTCAGTTTGGTGAATAATATTTGGTGAATAATATTTATTAAGAAGAAGAAGAAGAGATTGGATTTATACCCCGCCCTTCACTCTGGAGTCTCAGAGCGGCTTACAAACTCCCTTCCCTTCCCCTCCCCACAACAGACACCCTGTGAGGTCGGTGGGGCTGAGAGAGCTCTTGACAGAAACTGCTCTTTTTCAAGAACAGCTCTTATCAGAACTGTGGCTTGCCCAAGGTCATCCAGCCAGGTGCAAGTGGAGGAGTGGGGAATCAAACCCGGTTCTCCCAGATTAGAGTCCGCGCACTTCACCACTACACCAAACTGTATAAGAATTATATTGCTTTTTAAAACTTTGTAAGATGACAAAAAGTGTCCAACATTCTCAACCATACAATATTGCAAAAAATGTTCCAATATCCTCGACTATACGATATTGCAGAAAAGTCCAACATTTCTCAATGAGCGCCCGGTTATAAACTCATTTCAGCTTTGCAGTCTTCCTCGGGAGTAATCCTATATTGTAAGGAGGTGTCAGTTTCTTAATCCAGCTCAGTATTGGAATTTCTTTCTTTCCTTCAAGGTGTCCTGGAAAAAAACCATGGTCAATGAAAACCAACATGAAGCTGTATGGAACATAGTTATTTTAAACTTTAATTTTTTTAAAAAAACTTACTTCTGGTTCTATTATAAGTGTTTGTATTGGGAGCAAGCCAGCCCTCTCTAGGTGCAAAGACGCTCCTGAATTTTGCTGGCTGATGCTCTCCATAATCACCTCTGTTTTAGTAGTAGCAAACCAGTCCTCATTTCTCCCTGGCTGGAAGCCTTCAATTTTCAAATTGGCTTGGCAAAAATGCTCTCCAGGACAAACTGAATCCAGACTCTTTATAAAGACTGTTCGGAGTTGATTCCGTGCAGCTGCATGTTGAACGTCTCTTTCTTAAAGCTACATGACATTATTACAGGCTGAACCTCTGTGTAATATTCCCACTATTAGGTTTCTTGTAAGGAATGTGATAATTTAAGATATTCATGCCTTTTCACGCAGTGGGGACTCAAAACGGCTGACCTCGTTCTCTTCTCCTCCCTTTTTTCCTCACAACCACCTTGTGAGGTAGTTCAGGCTGAGAGTGTGTGACTGGCCCGAAGTGAGTTTCCATGACAGTAGGGATTCGAAGCTGGGTCTCCCACAACCGAGTCCGACACTCTAACCACTATCCCATGATCAGGGCTTTTTTTGTAGAAAAAGCCCAGCAGGAACTCATTAGCATAATAGGCCACACCCTCATGTTGCCAGAAGTGTGGTCATCCAGCCACACCCACCTTTTGCTTCTTATTCTGTTTACCTAGTTTGTTGTCAAAACCCAGGGCTTTTTGTAGCGGGAACTCCTTTGCATGTTAGGCCACACACCCCTCATGTAGCCAATCCTAAAGAGTTTCTGCTGTTGGGTGTGGCCAGTTATGCTAATGAGTTCCTGCTGGGCGTGGCCAACTCGGGAGCCAGCCGGAACTCCCTTCCTGTGCGTTCCTGCCCAAAAATAGCCCTGCCCGTGCTGGCTTTTTAAAGAGTAACCTCCATTGAATCAAGAGATATTTACTTCCCAATACACAGTAGTAGTGGTAGTGAATAATACCTGTTCCTGTATTGCAGAGTCTGGTGGTTGTGGGGCCCTATGTTTTAGAATCTCAAAGGGTATCATAGTTTCCAGTTTGGTGTAGTGGTTAAGAGCACGAACTCTTAATCTGGGAGAACCGGGTCTGACTCCCCACTCTTCCTTCACATGCAGCTGCTGGTGTGACCTTGGGCCAGTCACAAGTTCTCTCAGAGCTGTTCTCTCAAGGGCAGTCCTCGAAAGAGCTCTCTCAGCCTCACCTACCTCACAGGGCGTCTGTTGTGGGGAGGGGAAGGGAAAGGGATTGTAAGCCGCTCTGAGTCTCCGCAGTGCTCCCTCTAAGCTATGGAGTCTTGTGGGCAAAAAATTCCACTTTGTGAGCAACTGGCATTCAAGTTGTGAGCGAGCGGTTTGGCTACTGCATAAATTAATTTGCTCTGGAGCCCTCCTTCCTGAGCGAAGACAAGACATGTGTGCGCCGGAGGCTAAAAAACTGTAAGCCAGCTCACACTAACTCAGCTTAGAGGGAACACTGGAAGGGTGGGGTATAAATCCAATCCCTTCTTCTTCTCTTCTTCCTTGAGATGATGAACCTTGATTTTCTTCTCTCTTTTTGGAAATAAAGCAACCTGCGCTTTAATGGCTATTCCTCATCCAGGTGACTGCTTCCTCCTTTACCCTTCCTGTTTGTTTCTTTCGGCTTTTAGTTTTCACTTTGGAAAGGCGACACGAGACACGCCCGTGCATGCCCACGTGGACTTGCTACGTGCAGCCCTCCAGGTGGCTTTGGGAAAACATGAAGTGCTTTTTCTGCTGAGGGCCATAGAGGGTTCCTGTTTATACCCAGAGTGGAAAATGTCCTGTCCTTTAATCATGGCTTAATGGGTGAAAATGGGCAGGTGAGGTGTGTTGTGACGTGGACTTAAAATGACATTACCTGGTGAATAACAGCCCGTTGAAGCCTCTGTTAAAGGGACCGGGCATTCTTCTCCGGGCCTGTCGGCAGCCCTAGGGCCAGGTGACAGAGGTGATGTTTCAAGGTGATGTTCCTGTGTCATTCAACGTGGAACGATCTTGGGGCCAGGGGCTTATCCCCAGGGTCATGAATGGCAGGAAATAAAGAATTTGTCTCCCCCCCCAAAGTCAAACTGGTTGATGTCACAAAATAATTGTACATATGAAACTGCCTGCTACTGAATCAGACCACTGGTCCATCAAGGTGGCTATTGTCTACTCAGACTGGCAAGCCAGTCACAGGGTCACAGGCAGAGGTCTTTCCCATCACCTCCCACCTGGTGCTTTTCAATGGGAGATGCCGGGGATTGAACCTGGGACCTTCTGCATGCCAAGCAAAGGCTCTGCCACTGAGCCATGGGCCCTCCTTACAGCTCTCCAGGGTCTCAGGCAGAGGTCTTTCTCATCACCTCCCGCCTGGTCCTTTTCAATGGGAGATGTCGGGGGTTGAACCTGGGACCTTCTGCATGCCAAGCAGAGGCTCTACCACCAAGCCACGGCCCCTCTTTACAGCTCTCCAGGGTCTCAGGCGGAGGTCTTTCTCATCACCTCCTGCCTGATCCTTTTTAACTGGAGATGCCGAGGATTGAACCTGGGACTTTCTGCATGCCAAGCAGGGGCTCTGCCACTGAGCCACAGCCCCTCTTTACAGCTCTCCAGGGTCTCAGGCGGAGGTCTTTCCCATCACCTCCTGCCTGGGCCTTTTTAACTGGACATGCCACGGGTTGGAACTGGGACCTTCTGCAGGCCAAGCAGAGGCTCTACCACTGAGCCGCAGCCCCTCTTTACAGCTCTCCAGGGTCTCAGGCAGAGGCCTTTCTCATCACCTCCTGCCTGGTCCCTTTCAACAGGAGTTGGTGGGGATTGAACCCGGGACCTTCTGCGTGCCAAGCAGAGGCTCTGCCACTGAGCTGTGGCCCCTCCCCAAAACTATTTTTCTCTCCCTTACTGATGACACTGGAACTCTGGGCCACAGGGTGAAATTGACTGGCAGTAGATTCAGGACAGACTCCACAAATACCCTTGTGCAATTGACTTCTGGAACTCACTGAGACAAGAAGCTGGGAGGTGTCTAGTGTTCCCTCTAAGATGAGTTAGTGTGAACTAGTTTTTTTTAAAATTTATTTTAGGGTTTTTCAATACCAACAAACACGTATTCTTTACAAAATCATTTCCAAATATTTACAGAGTCTTTAGGTCTCAATACATTTTTCTATCCAACTATAAAGTTTAGACCATCTATTTACATTCGAATCTCAATTTTGCAGTCTTAAACTTAAATCGTCCATTTGGGAGAGATCTAAAATTCTACAAATTAATTCCTCCTTAGAGAGGATAGTATTGGATTTCCAATTTCTTGCCCACAGAATACGTGCAGCTGAAATTATCTAAGATAACAAATATCTATCATTGGATTTGTATACCTTCAGTATTATATTTAATAAAAAAGTCTCTGGTTTTAATACAAGTTCTTTGTCTATGATTTCTCGCAAGATCACCAATACCATCTTCCAATATTTTTGTGTTCTAGTGCATTTCCACCACATATGGTAGAATGTTCCCGTATTGGCTTTACACTTCCAACATTGGTTTGAATAGTTTTTAACACATTTCGATATCTTGTCTGGTGACCAGTGCCACCGATAAAACATCTTATAGGGTGAACTAGTTTTTTAGCCTCCGGCTCACGTATTTTTTGCCTTAGCTCAGGAAGGGCTGGCTCCAGAGCACACTGATTTATGCAGCAGCCAAACCGCTCATTCACAACTTTAACGCTGGTAGCTCACAAAGTGGCATTTTTGCTCACAAGACTCCACAGCTTAGAGGGAGCACTGGGGGGGTCCGCTAGATCAGGGGGCTTTGAAAGGCGTGAGGTAAATAGAGGCCCAAACAAATCTGTATGAAAAAATAATCTAAAACAACAGCGACACAAAAATACGGAGACCGCCCAAACCAGCTAAAAACCAAAAAAAAAAGAGGAATTTGAGACATCAACAACACTAAAACGGCAATCACTAAAAAATAGCTAATTAGAAGTATAATGTTACCAAAAACACAAGGGGGTGGGATGGGGAGCAATGTTCCCTCTAAGCTGTGGAGTCTTGTGAGCAAAAATTCTACTTGGTGAGCTACTGGCATTAAAGTTGTGAGCAAGCCGATTGGGCCGCTGCATGAATGAGTTTGCTCCGGAGCCCTCCCTTCCTGAGCCAAGACAAAAAACGTGTGAGCCGGAGGCTAAAAAACTGTGAGTGGGCTCACACCAACTCAGCTTAGAGGGAACACTGCTCTGGAGCCCTCCTTCCTGAGCGAAGGCAAAAACGTGTGAGCCGGAGGCTAAAAAACTGTGAGCGGGCTCACACCAACTCAGCTTAGAGGGAACACTGCTCTGGAGCCCTCCTTCCTGAGCGAAGGCAAAAACGTGTGAGCCGGAGGCTAAAAACTGTGAGCGGGCTCACACCAACTCAGCTTAGAGGGAACACTGCTCTGGAGCCCTCCTTCCTGAGCCAAGACAAAAATGTGTGAGCCGGAGGCTAAAAAACTGTGAGCCGGCTCACACCAACTCAGCTTAGAGGGAACAATGGTGGGGAGCCAATTTGGGGCATCTGTCAGTCATTGTGCGGCATCTGACGAGGTGCTGGTAAGGTTCCCAACCTCCAGGTGGGGTCTGAAGATCTCCTCAAGCAGTGGTTCCCAACCTGTGGGTCGCGACCCCTTTGGGGGTCGAACGACCCTTTCACAGGGGTCGCCTAAGACCACCAGAAAACACATATCGTTTTTGTGATTAATCGCTATGCTTTAATGATGTTCAATCTGTAACAATGAAAACACATCCTGCATATCAGATGTTTACATTACGATTCATGTAACAGTAGCAAAATTACAGTTATGAAGGAGCAACGAAAATAATTTTATGGTTGTGGGTCACCAGAACATGAGGGACTGTATGAGAGGGTCGTGGCATTAGGAAGGTTGAGAACCATCGTCCTAGAGTTACAATTGTTCTCCAGATGACAGGGATCAGTTTCCCTGGGGGAAATGGCTGCTGCAGAGGGTGGACTCTCTGGCGTTCGTCCCCAGCAAGGTCACTCTCCTCCCCAAATCTCACTCTCCCCAGGCTCCACCCCCAAATCTCCAGGAATTCCCCGATCCAGAGTTGGCAACCCTAGCTCCTTGCTTCACTGAATTATAGAGCTGGCTGTGGGTTCCAGTGAATTAAAAGAAGAAGAGGTTGGTTTTATACCCCACCCTTCACTACCCGAAGGAGTCTCAGAGCGGCCTACACCCCCTTTCCTTCCTCTCCTCACAACAGACATCATAAGAACATAAGAACATAAGAGAAGCCAATGTTGAATCAGGCCAATGGCCCATCTAGTCCAACACTCTGTCACACAGCGGCCAAAATATACCAGGTGCCATCAGGAGGTCCAGCAGTGGGGCCAGGTGAGGGAGGTGGGGCTGAGAGAGCTCTTTCGAGGACTGCTCTGGAGAGAACCGCTCTGAGGGAACTGTGGTTTGCCCAAGGTCACCCAACAGCTGCATGTGGAAGAGAGGGGAACCAAACCTGGTTCTCCCAGATTCGACTCCGCCCTCCTAACCACTACACCAAACTGCCTTGTCTGACAACTATAGCCAAGAAAGTCCCGGTGTAGTGCCACAAAATGGCCACTGATGGCCCGAAGGAAAAACAGAGGGCCACCACTGAAAAGCCTCTGTCCTTGGTTGCCACCTGCTTCACTTCAGAAGGCCAGAGGACCCAGCTGAGCTCTGAGAAGGAGCTAGGTGGTTTTTTTTATTTATTTACTTTCAGCTGAGGTGCTTTAGCTGAGAGATGGGAACTCTCAGTCTGGGGCAGGTGCTGCCCTCTATTCTTGGTGCTGGAGGGGGCAGCAGTGGGAGGGCTTCTAGTGTCCTCCTGATGGCACCTGGTATATTTTGGCCGCTGTGTGACAGAGTGTTGGACTAGATGGGCCACTGGCCTGATTCAACATTGGCTTCTCTTATGCTCTTATGTTCTTAGGACATGAAGAAAGGCTGAGACAACGACCTCAGTATCTGGGCACAGATAGATGGGGGCAGGCGGTCTGCTTAAGTATGGCGTCTTCCTGGAAAGATTCTAGGGCACCGAATGTAGGCGTGTGGTCTCGCAAACTGTGGAATCATTACCTCATGGATGCTGTTACAAATAAACTGAATCTTCAGTCTCAATACCCCAAGCGTGATGCTTTTACGGGAAAATGGTTCGCAATCCTAGATTACTTAACACAACAACAATTTCTCTCCTCGGAATGGTCTCAATATCACAAACGGATTTGAACTTTTGTACCGGTCGTTACTTAACTTATCTTCTCTCATAAGCTTTTAATTCCTCAGGTTAATCGCACGTGTTCATGTCGTTTGTTTTCCTCCTTCACCAAATGTTATGTCACATGGTTATCATCGCAGTATGATATATTTCGTCGCCTATGTCTGTTTTACCATAGGTCGAGTATTCGTTTGTTTCTTTGTTGAAAAACTGCTTACAGCTCCATTGCTGTATCTTTGATGTATATCTTTACAAAGTTATGTTACTTATTTGTACTTGTGTTAATTTCATTCAATAAAATAAAATTTTTTAAATATATATATAAAAAAAAGTAGCCAGGTCCTGATATCGGACAAAAGGAGCTAGGGTTGAGAGCCAGTTTGGTGTAGTGATTAAGTGTGCGGACTCTAATCTGGGAGAACCGGGTTTGATTCCCCACTCCTCCACTTGCACCTGCTGATGTGACCTTGGGTCAGTCACAAGTTCTGTCAGAGGTATTCTTGAAAAAGAGCAGTTTCTGTCAGAGCTCTCTCAGCCCCGCCTACCTCACAGGGAGTGTCTGTTGTGGGGAGGGGGAGGGAAAGGAGTTTGTAAGCCGCTCTGAGACTCCGAGTGAAGGGCAGGGTATAAATCCAATCTCCTCTTCTTCTTCTTCTTCTCCTTCTTCTGATTCTTCTTCTTCTTCTGATTCTTCTTCTGATTCTTCTGATTCTTCTACCTCTGATTCTTAAAAACTTATACCCTGCAAATCTTGTTGATCTCTAAGGTCCTAGGCAGTGTTCCTTCTAAGCTGAGTTAGTGTGAGCTAGCTCACAGTTTTTTAGCCTCCAGCTCACAGATTTTTGTCTTAGCTCGGGATGGAGGGCTCAGAGCAAACTGACTTAAGCAGCAGCCAAATCGCTCACTCACAACTTTAATGCCAGTAGCTCACAAAGTAGGATTTTTGCTCACAAGACTCCCCAGCTTAGAGGGAACATGGGTCCTAGGCCTGAGTCTATTATACAGTGCTGAGGTGTCTGTCCCCTAATTCTGAACCTTAACACCCTTCTAGGAGCCCGCTAATGCTCTGAAAGCAGTCGGCAATGGCAGACGGCGAAACCCCGAAGCTGCTTCCCAAATTAATTCAAGAGGGAAAGCTCGCCCGTTTCAAAGAAGAGATTCAAGATGTCGCAGATCTGACCGGGGAAGTGAGGCGGAAGCACTTCGGGCGCTCGGGGGACACTCTCCTCCACTACGCGGCACGGCACGGCCACTTGAACGTCCTCCGGTACTTGGTGGAGACGCTGGAGATGGACGTTGAGGTGTTCAATAACGATTACAAGCGGCCTCTCCACGAGGCGGCCTCCATGGGCCACCGGGACTGCGTCTCGTACCTCCTGGAGAGAGGAGCGGCCGTGGATTGCTTGAAGAAAGCAGATTGGTACGTGGTTTGCCCTTTGCCCTCCTGCTCCGCATCTTATACTATCGACACGGCCTAGGGTTGCTAAGTCGAACTCAGGAGATATCTGGGGACTTCGGGGTTGGAGCCAGGTGTCCGGGTCTTCAGAGAGTCAGTCAAACAGAAACAGAGAGTGAGTATAAATGGGAAACTTTCTCAGTGGAGGGTGGTAAGCAGTGGGGTACCACAGGGATCAGTACTCGGTCCGATGCTTTTTAACTTGTTTATTAATGATTTGGAATTGGGAGTAAGCAGTGAAGTGGCTAAATTTGCAGATGACACGAAGTTGTTCCGGGTGGTGAAAACCAGGGAGGAGTGTGAGGCACTCCAAAGGGATCTGTCGAGGATGGGTGAGTGGGCGTCAACGTGGCAAATGGGGTTCAATGTGGCCAAGTGCAAAGTGATGCACATTGGAGCCAAAAATCCTAAATATAAATACACGTTGATGGGGTCTGAACTGGCAGAGAAGGACCGAGAGAGAGAACTTGGAGTCGTAGTGGATAACTCAATGAAAATGTTTAGACAGTGTGTAGCTGCAATAAAGAAGGCCAACGCTATGCTGGGGGTTATTAGGAAGGGAATTGAAAACAAATCAACCAGTATCATCGTGCCCCTGTATAAATCATTGGTGCGACCTCATTTGGAATACTGTGTACAGTTCTGGTCGCCACACCTCAAAAAGGATATTATAGCATTGGAAAAAGTGCAGAGAAGGGCAACTAGAGTGATAAAAGGGTTGGAACACCTTCCCTATGAAGAAAGGTTAAAGTGCTTGGGGCTCTTTAGCTTGGAGAAACGACGGCTGAGGGGTGACATGAGCAGCCAAATTGCTCGCTCACAACTTCAAAGCCAGGAGCTCACAAAGTAGAATTTTTGCTCACAAGACGCCACAGCTTACAGGGAGCACTGGTTGTACCCCCGAGGGCAAAAACCGAGATGAAGGTGATGCGTTTTCATCGAAATGCAGACTGCAGGCTCCAAAACCCTTTGTCTGCATACCAGAGCGAAGAGACAGAGCAGAGCGATTTAGCCTTTCCACCTAATCGCTAATTGAAACTGAGCTCCCTGTTTGGTAATTAGAGTTAAAGGTTTTGTTGTTTTTTTAAATGCTTTTAAAGGACACATCCATTTTTCGTTTGAAAGGCTAATAGCAGATAAGGGGGAGTCTATTTTGATTAGCTCCTGCCAACCTAGCAGTTCGAAAGCAAGAAATTGCAAGTAGATAAATAGGTACCACTTCGGCGGGAAGGGAACAGCGTTCCGTGCGCCTTGGTGTTTAGTCATGCCGGCCACATGACCACGGAAACGTCTTTGGACAGCGCTGGCTCTTCGGCTTTGAAACGGAGATGAGCACCGCAACCCTAGAGTCGGATTTGACTGGCTTTCGAGCAAGGGAACCTTTTGTTGTTGTTGTTCAGTCGCACAGTCGAGTCCGACTCTTCGCGACCCCATGGACCAGATTACGCCAGGCCCTCCTGTCTTCCGCTGTCCACTGAAGTTTGCTCAATTTCATGTTCGTTGCATCGATGACACTGTCTAACCATCTCATCCTTTGCCGTCCCCTTCTTCTTTGACCTTCAATCTTTCCCAGCATCAGGGTCTTCTCCAGTGAATGCTCCCTTCTCATTTGGTGGCCAAAGTATTTGAGCTTCAGCTTCAGGATCTGGCCTTCCAAAGAACAATCAGGGTTGATTTCTTTTAGGATTGACTGATTTGATCTCCTGGCAGTCCAAGGGACTCTCAAGAGTCTTCTCCAGCACCATAGTTCAAAAGAATCTATTCTTCGGCGCTCGGCCTTCCTTATAGTCCAACTCTCGCAGCCATACATTACTACGGGGAATACCATTGCTTTGACCATGCGGACTTTTGTTGGCAAGGTGATGTCTCTGCTTTTTATCATACAGTTTAGGTTTGCCATCGCTTTCCTCCCAAGGAGCAGGCGTCTTTTAATTTCATGGCTGCAGTCATGATCTTAGTTTTTTTTATGTTGAGCTTCAAGCCCACTTTTGCGCTCTCCTCTTTGACCCAGAGCAAGAAGCTCTTTAGGTCCTCTTCACTTTCTGCCATCAGAGTGGTATCGTCTGCATATCTGAGGTTATTGATCTTTTCCCCAGCAATCTTAACTCCAGCTTGTGATTCATCCAGGCCAGCATTTCGCATGATGTACTCTGCATATAAATTAAATAAGCAAGGTGACAATATACATCCTTGTCGTACTCCTTTTCCTATGCTAAACCAATCAGTTGTTCCATATCCGGTTCTAACTGTTGCTTCTTGACCCTTATACAGGTTTCTCAGGAGACATGTGAGGTGGTCCGGTACTCCCATCTCTTTAAGAACCTGCCATAATTTATTGTGATCCACACAATCAAAGGCTTTAGCATAGTCAAGGGAACCTTTACCTTTACTATTTTGATTAGAAGATTGAGCAGGGGATTGAAAGGCTTCACTACTCTCCTTTCCCAGTGCAGCACCAAGGCAAATTGAGGCAGCACTTGAAGCCGAAGGAAGGAAAGCACTCTTCTTACCATTAAGTCCCTGAGTTGTTTCCACCTGTGCCAGTCCAAAAGCAAAATCCAAAAAGCCAAGGAGGTAATCCATGTAACACCCCCTGTTAGGATCAACTCAACGTCATAGAATCATAGAGTTGGAAAGGGCCTCCGGGGTCATCTAGTCCAACCCCCTGCACACGGCAGGAAATTCACAAAATACCCCCCATGCCCCCAGCTTAGGCTTGCCAAGAACTTACCGCGTGCCGGCGGGGGATGGATACATCTTCGCAGGACCATCCCCAGGGGAAGGACAGGCACAGAGCACCATGCCATTGCCAGGAAGGGACACCAGGAGACGCTCTGGCAATGTGGCTGGAAACTCGATGGTACCATCGAGTTTTCAGCCCCATTGCCAGAGCGTCGCCTGGTGTCCCTTCCTGCCAATGGCATGGTGCATTTCCAGGAGGACTGGTCCGGCCGGGGAGCATGTGTCCCCCGCTCCCACGCGGTAAGTACTTGGGAACCCTGCCCCAGCTCCATGCCCAGAAGATGGCAAAAAAAAGCCCCACTCCAGGATCCCTGGGCAAAGTGTCCTGGAGAAAGATTGCTTCCTGACCCCCAAAGTGGCCATCAGCATTTCCTCTGGGCACGTAAGAAAGGGCCGCGAGAACTGAGCACTGAGGCAACCCTCCCTGCCCTCCCTTCTCGTGATCTGCCCAAGTTCACAGAATCCACATTGCTGTCAGATGGCCATCGAGCCTGTCTTTGAAAACCTCCCAAGAAGGAGAGCCCGCCACCTCCCGAGAAAGTCTGTTCCACTGAGGAACCGCTCTGACGGTCAGGAAGTTCTTCCTAATGTTAGATAACAGATGTTGGATGTCAGATAACAGGGTGTGATGATCCGTCATCTTCCTCGGGAGACTCCGTCGAGCCAGATGTTACAGATGTTTTATTCTTTTAGCTTCTGGCCTGATGGAAGAGTTCTGATGAGCTTGTTATCTGTCATTGATAGGGGAAACAGGTCTTGCTTGCCATTATCCAGGAGTGACGTCCAGGGCTATTTGGGGGCAGGAACGCACAGGAACGGAGTTCTGGCTGGCTGCCGAGTTGGCCACGCCCAGCAGGAACTCATTAGCATAACAGGCCATACCCAACAGCAGGAAGTCATTAGGATTGGCTACATTAGGGGATGTGTGGCCTAACATGCAAAGGAGTTCCTGAGCCAAACAAAAGCTCTGGGTTTTGACAACAAACAAGGTCAACAAAATAAGAAGCAAAAGGTGGGTGTGGCTGGATGACCACACTTCTGGTATCATGGGGGTGCGGCCTAATATGCTAACGAGTTTCTGCTGTTGGGTGTTCCCTGATATGCTAATGGGTTCCTGCTGGGCTTTTTCTACAAAAATAGCCCTGGTGACGTCTATGCGACACTCTAGGATCTGGGGCAAAACTCTATGGTAAAACTGGCGGGGCATCATTCCTTTCCGTTCCTGCTAGGCTTCCCAAGAACTTACCGCGTGCCGGCGGGGGATGGATACATCCTCGCAGGACCATCCCCAGGGGAAGGAGAGGTGCGGAGCACCATGCTGTCGCTAGGAAGGGACGGTAGGCAACGCTCTGGCAATGGGGCTGAAAACTCGATGGTACCATCGAGTTTTCAGCCCCATTGCCAGAGCGTCGCCACCGTCCCTTCCTGGCGATGGCATGGTGCGTTACCAGGGAGACTGGTCCGGCCGGGAAGCATTCGCCCCCCGCCCCCAGACGGTAAGTACTTGGGAACCCTAGTTCCCGCCTTCCCGTCACTAATTGCCAGCCAATGGGCTGCCAGTTCCGGACTGGGAAATTGCTGGAACTTGGGAACTGAGGGGGAGGGGTTTGAGTCCAGTGGCACATTGTTCTCACATCTTGTATTTCCCGGCAATTTGCATGCTAATTTACTCCCATTCACAGGTCTTACCAGCCACCTTAATCCAGTCTCGGCTGTCGTTGCCCGCTGACTTATGCATCTGGATTCTAACTAGCCCTTCCTGGCAAATAACCCCCCCCCTTATATGTAATGGCTGATGAAATTCTGTTCCGCTGTATCTGAGGAAGTGCACATGGACACAGAAACTGATACCTTGAAGAAAACTTTGCTGGTCTTAAAGGTGCCCCGGACGCCAGCTTTGTTTTAATCTATAGATATATATCTCTTGAGACTGAACCAAAGATTATATAAGGAAAGCCATGCAACTAAGGAAAGCAACTAAGAAGAGAGAAGAAGAGACTGGATTTATACCCTGCCTTTCACTACCCAAAGGAGTCTCAGAGCGGCTTACGATCTCCTTCCCCTTCCCCTCCCCACCACAGATACCCTGTGAGCAGTGTTCCCTCTAAGCTGAGTTAGTGTGAGCTAGCTCACAGGTTCTGAGCTCAGGAAGGAAGGGCTCCAGAGCAAACTAATTTATGCAGCAGCCAAATCACTCGCTCACAACTTTAATGCCAGTAGCTCACAAAATAGAATTTGTGCTCACAAGACTCCACAGCTTAGAGGGAACATTGCCTGTGAGGTAGGTGAGGCTCTTTTGAGGATTACTCTTTAGGGAGCAGCTCTGAGAGAACTTGTGACTGACCCAAGGTCACACCAGCAGCTGCATTTGGAAGGGCGGGAAATCAAACCCGGTTCTCCCAGATCGGAGACCGTGCTCCTAACCAGCACACCAGACTGGCTCTCTGATGAAAGTATGGCTGGGAATCTGTCACATGTCTGGTTGAAATCTGAAATATTTTTCTGACTGGCGCAAGGGGGGCGGCTTTCAAATATATGATGAATTGGAGAGGTTTTCTGCACCCCAATAACAGGATGGGGATGGTGTTCTCTGCTCGCCCAAACGGTAGGACTCCCCTGATGATGGCTTGTACCCGGAGGAACCTGGACGTGATTGAAGACCTCGTGCGGAGGGGGGCCAACCCCCTGCTGAAAAACAAAGACGGCTGGAACTGTTTCCATATCGCCTGCCGCGAGGGAGATCCTCAGGTCGTCCGGTACTTGCTCGACGTCTCTCCTGACATCTGGAACACGGAAAGCAAGATCAAAAGGACGCCCCTGCACACGGCAGGTAGGGCCTGAATGCGGCCTTCAGAATGACGGGTCGTTCCCCATTCCCCAGGTCATAGAATCATAGAATGTTAGAGTTGGAAGGGACCTTGCAGGCCATCTAGTCCAACCCCTGCACTCTGCAGGAGCATAGCTGAAAGACAGCCCTACATACCTACAACATACCCAAAAGATGTCTCCTCTTGAAAACGTCCAGCGAAGGAGCATCCACCACCTCCCGAGGCAGTCTGTTCCACTGCTCAACCACTCTTACAGTCAGGAAGTTTCTCCGGATATTAAGCCGGTAACGACTCCCTTGTAATTTCCACCCATTCGATCTAGTCTTGCAATCCGGAGCGAGAGAGAATAGCTCTGCTCCATCTTCTACATGACAGCCCTTCAAATACTTGAAGACTGCCATCATGTCCCCTCTAAACCTTCTCTTTCCCAGGCTAAACATACCCAACTCCCTCAGCCTTTCCTCATAAGACTTGGACTCCAACCCTCTCACCATCCTGGTCGCCCTCCTCTGGCCCCGCTCGAGTTTGTCAGCATCCTTCCGAAAATGTGGTGCCCAAAACTGGACACAGGACTCCAGGTGGGGCCTGACCATAGCAGAATACAGCGGAACGACCACCTCCCGTGATCTGGACACAAGGCTTCTGCTAATGCATCCTAAGATTGCATTAGCTTTCTTCACAGCCGCATCACACTGCAGGCTCATGTTTCGCTTGTGATCAACCATAACACCTAGATCCCTTTCACATGGTCACGGCAGGGGGTCCCCCGCTTTTCGGGGCTTCCATCTGCCACCAGCCAGCCGGCCACCGGGGGAAACCCCACCCCCGAACAGGGCATTGCATGGCAACATCCCCGATGCATTGATGTCGCATGGAAGTGATGTCACGTCGGGGGCATCACACAGCGACGCTCTACCTTTGGGGCCAAGCTCTATGGTTTGAGGGCAATTTTACCATAGAGTTGTGCCCCAAACGCAGAGCATCGCCATATGACGTCCCCAACGTGATGACGTCACTTCTGTGTCCCCGCCCCCTCCAGGAACGCCCCACAAATCCTCCCACAGGGGTGAAGGTAGGATCTGGCAAACCTAGTGATGGGATCCCCTTAGTAGTAAGTGAAAGCGAGATGATGGAAAGATCCATGTGTGGATGGCGGCCAGAAGTTCTTGAGAACTTCTGGTTCTTCACGACTCCTGTCTTCTCCGTCATCCCAAATCGCCCACCAGTGTGCCAGTACTGGCTTAGTTCTGACATCATGAGGAAACCAGGTTCAGTGACACTAACAGCGGTCTCTGGGATTGTCTAAGTTCAGGCCACTCCACCCACTATGTTTGGTAGGGCTGTAAAGTCCCAGTGGGGGTCCCCGAACTCCCATTCACTTCCACCACTCCGAGCAGCGCCAGGAGAGGGGGAGGGGAGACAGCAGCATTTCATATGGTGCTACATCACTTCTGGTAGAAACCCGGAAGTGACATCGGGTAGCTCTAGGAACTCCTGGAAATTCTATGGTGTTACCATTGAGTTTCCAGTGAATCCCAGATGTACGCTATTTCACTTCCAGGCTTTTACCAGGAGCAATGCAACACCGTAGCCACCGTCACTGGTCCTCCACATCCCTACCCACAATCCTCCCATCAGTTGCCTGGCACCCTGTGGTTTAGTTTCCAGGGATTCCCAGAGCTACTGCTATCACTTCCACTATTCCCCGGGAGTGATGCCATCACGTGGGCGATGCTAGTAAGTTTTAATTTTTTAAGGTTGCGGTTGCACCCACCGTCCCATGCCAGAATTTCCAAAGGTGCCCACATGGATTAGAAAGTTGGGAACCCCTTCTTAAGGGGACAACGACCACCGGCACACTTCGGCGATCTCACCATCATTTGACAAACCCTAGCTGAACGGTGAGAGGCCAGGGACTTTAGAAGACCCACTTCAACTTCTGAGTCACCTTTTCATTGGGCTAAGAAATCCAAGGTCGGAGTTCAGTTCAGGGGCACTGATCCAAGGTTTACTGAGAAGAAGAAGAGATGAAGAAGAAGAAACTGGATTTATACCCTGCCCTTCACGACTCAAAGGAGTCTCAGAGCGGCTTCCAATCTCCTTCCCCTTCCCCTCCCCACAACAGACACCCTGTGAAGTAGGTGGGGCTGAGAGAGCTCTCTCTTGGGAACTGCCCTTGAGAGAACAGCTGTGACAGAACTATGGCTTGCCCAAGGTCATACAGCCAGGTGCAAGTGGAGGAATGGGGAATCAAGCCCGGTTCTCCCAGATTAGAGTCCGCACACTTAACCACTATACCAAACTGGCTACTGATCACACCAGGGCCTTTTTTTTGCCATGGGACTGCCTGGTACTGAGGACCAAAGACCTTTTTCAGGACTCTCCCAAGTCCTTAGGGTGAAATTGGTGGAAACTGGCACACACTTATGTATGTGTGTTGGCTAGTTTTGCCATCTCTGGGTTGGAAAATTTCTGGAGATGTGGGGGCGGAGCTTGGGGAGGGTGTGGTTTGGGAGAAAAGAAACCTTAGCAGCATCTAATGCCCCAGAGTTCACCTTCCAAAGCAGCCGTTTTCTCCAGTCTGGTGTGGTGGTTAGGAGCGCGGACTCTAATCTGGGAGGAACCGGGTTTGATTCCCCCACGTCTCCACTTGCAGCTGCTGGTTGTGACCTTGGGCCAGTCACAAGTTCTCTCGGAGCTGTTCTCGAAAAAGAGCCGTTTCTGTCAGAGCTCTCTCAGCCCCGCCCGCCTCACAGGGTGCCTGTTGTGGGGAAGGGAAGGGAAAGGAGATTGCAAGCCGCTCTGAGACTCCGAGTGAAGGGCAGGGTATAAATCCAATCTCTCCCCCCCCTCTCTCCAGGTCTCTGTCATCTTGAGCTGTAATTTCAGGAGCTCTCCAGATTCCACCTGGAAGTTGGCAGCTCTAGTACTGGCACCTTTCCTTTTTGCTACGACGTACTTTCTGCTTCTTCTCTCTCGCTCTGCAGTTTGAAACTGACGGTTCTTTTCTCTCACACAGCGATGCACGGCTGCCTGGAGGTCGTGAAAATTCTCCTCGAGCGGTGAGCAGATTTCCTGCCCTCGTTTCCTGACAGTCTGACCCACAAACTAAAGTTCTTCCTCTCTCTCTCTCTTTCTCGTTCTCTTCAACCTGTTTCCTCCTCTTAACCAATTTGTTTGCTGACACTGGCTTCTTTTTATTGCACCGCAGCGGTTCTTATTTTACGACCCGATCTGTTGTTTAGATCTTCTTAGCAGGAGGGCCAGCACAAACGTTAATTGGGGCCGAGAACTCCTCAGCCTAAGAATCTCAGCTTTCAATTAAAGAAGCTAGATTTGCAGAGACAAGGGAGTGGGGGAAATAAGAACCTCAGAAGAGCCCTGCTGGATCAGACCAGTGAGGGTCCATCTAGTCCAGCCTCCTCTCTCACTCACTGGCCAACCAGTTCCTCTGGAGGGCCAATAACAGGGCAGAGAGGCCGAGGCCTTCATAAGAACATCAGAAGAGCCCTGCTGGATCAGACCAGTGAGGGTCCATCTAGCCCAGCCTCCTGTCTCACACAGGGGCCAAGCCAGTTCCTCTGTAGGGCCAACAACAGGGCAGAGAGGCCGAGGCCTTCATAAGAACATCAGAAGAGCCCTGCTGGATCAGACCAGTGAGGGTCCATCCAGTCCAGCCTCCTGTCTCACACAGGGGCCAAGCCAGTTCCTCTGGAGGGCCAACAACAGGGCAGAGAGGCCGAGGCCTTCATAAGAACATCAGAAGAGCCCTGCTGGATCAGACCAGTGAGGGTCCATCTAGTCCAGCATCCTGTCTCACACAGTGGCCAGCCAGTTCCTCTGTAGGACACAGGCCAGGCAGTTCCTCTGAGGCCAACAGGGCAGAGAGGCCGAGGCCTTTCATAAGAACATCAGAAGAGCCCTGCTGCCCACCAGTGAGGGTCCATCTGTCTGCCAAGCTCTGTCCACCCAGTGGGCCAAGCAGTTCCTCTCCTAAGGGCCAAGAACAGGGCAGAGAGGCCCAGGGCTCTCATAAGAACATCAGGAAGAGCCCTGCTGGATCAGACCAGTGAGGAACCATCTAGCCCAGCCCCTGTCTCACCCAGTGGCCAATCTGACCATCATTGGGTCAGCTGTGATTTAGAACTAGGTATGGAAGTAAGACAAAAAACATGGAAGCTGAATACAAATTTATTAAAAAATCAAATCATAGCAGCTGAGATAGAATCAGTCATTAAAAATTATTTCATAGACAATAACACAGAAGATGTATCCCCAGCAATTATTTGGGATGCAATGAAGCCTGTCGTAAGGGGTGAGTTGATATCCAAGGCAGCTTATCTAAACAAACAAAGAAAGCAAAAAAGAGAAAAACTGTTAACAGAAATAGCTGTGCTGGAAATGAAACACAAACAAACAGGCAATAAAAAAGCATACAAGAAATTATTAGCCATAAGACGGGAGCTAGACACACTTGACATCAATCAAATACAGCAAAACTTACTCTACTTGCAACAAAAATCATGGCAAAACACATCGAAGGCACTGAAAGTTTTGACTAGAAGAGTCAGACAGAAAAGGGAAGCCAGATTAATTACCTCAATAAAGGACAGACATGGCTTTATGCCCCATAGAGACATTACGGACAGTACTTATAAAACACTGAGTTTAATTAATTTTTGTAAACAAAATAAATTACAATCCATTTGTGTTGCCTTAGATATACAAAAAGCCTTTGATTCAGTTAACTTTATATATTTAAAACAATTGCTAAAACATTTAGGCTTTGGTGAAAGCTTTATACGCATAATTAATGCAATATATGATCAACCTACAGCTCAACTTTGTATAAATAGCTCTATTTCGGATAAGTTTAATTTAAAACGGGGCACTAGGCAGGGATGCCCATTATCTCCTCAATTATTTGCTTTGGTAATGGAGCCTTTAGCCTCAAGGATTAGAATGCATTCAAATCTACATGGGATACATATAGCAAATAAAATTTTTAAATTAGCTTTATTTGCAGATGATATTTTATTATTTTTGACTAAACCTACAATTTCTTTACCATCGCTTCAAAAAATATTGGAAGAGTTTGATAATGTATCAGGATTACAAGTCAATATTGCCAAATCCTCTATTTTTCCCATATACTTAGAGGATGATACTGTGAAAAAGCTTAAAAAATCAGTCCTTTATAAATGGACCACAAAATATTTGAGCTATTTAGGGCTTAAAATTCCTTTGCAACTTAAAGATATACATTCAGTTAACTATGATTCCTTAATAGAAGAACTAAAGAGAAAATTTACTCAATGGCATAAAATGTCTCTTTCTTGGCATGATCGCCTAAACATCATTCGAACATATGTATTACCTAAGTTCTTATTTCTTTTTAGAATTCTACCAATAACAATATCTAAGAAACAAATTGAGGTATGGCAAAAAATCTTATTAAACTTTTTTTGGGCTTATAAACGCCATAGGGTTAGTGTGGAAACATTAACCAAGCATAAACTTAAAGGGGGACTAGGCTTTCCAGACCTATATAAATACTACCAAGCTAATCACCTAGCCAACATTCTCAAAATGCTACATGATTACCAAAATAAGGATTGGATTATAATACAAACACACTATACCAACCCATATGATGTTCCGGAAACAATCTGGCAAACACCTTCAGAACGTTCCAAAAAAATAACTGATAGTCTGATCCTGCAAACCTTCTTAGCCACCTGGGAAAATAAAAGAAAACAATTGATCCCTGGACTTTCAAAATTCCAACATCTCTTTAATCAAAAAAGTTTATTACCTCCAAATTTCCCAATACACCAGGAAACATGGAAAAAAGCAAACATTACAAAAATTGAAGATATTGTAGAAAACAATATTTTAATGAATAAAACTCAATTAGAAGCAAAACTGGGTTCTACTATCTCTTGGATGCAATTTCTACAAATATCCCACTTTTGTTCTCAAATACATTTAAATAATATCATTAAGCGTCCTTTATCAAATTTTGAAAAGATATATAAATGGATGAATACCTCTAGAAGACAACTTATGGCTAAACTATATTTAGAATTAATGGAAATAGAGTCTCACAACTTATTGACATATCAGAAAAGGTGGCATTCTATCTGTAATTCTATTTTATCTGATGACGACTGGCACTACATATGGAGGACGTTTCCCTTTAATACGAATATTATAGAAATAAAATTACAAACTTTTAAAATACTTACTTTTTGGTATTTAACACCTCAGAAATTATCGCATATAACATCTGCTGTTTCTCCTGCATGTTGGAAGAAATGTGGAGGTGTGGGAAATTATGTCCATTGTTGGCTTGAATGCCCAAAACTAGAGCTGTTCTGGACAGAAATAATAACTCAGGTTAAAAATATAACTGGTTATGAATTGCAATGCACAGTGGAACATATACTACTAAATAGATGGCAAATGCATATACAATCTAGTAATACTATGAAAAGAATAGCCATTTTGTTGGCAGCAGCTAAAAATGCAGTAGCCTTATTTTGGAAAGACACTAAAAGTCCTCAACAACATCATTGGCATGCTAAACTTTGGAAGTTCTATATAATGTCAAAAATAACGGAAAATGTAGATGGAAGAGATGTATACAAATCTTCTTTAGATCACGCTATGATTTGGTTCCCTATTGTGGAATATTTAATTGATCAGGGTGAAATCCCTACTACAGTTAATGACTTAAATTTATGGTAAGATGTGAATGTCTCCTTGATTTGAAAAATGTAAACTGATACTGTAACTTTGAAAATGTAATACTCTTTTTAGTAACTCTAACACTCTTTTCGTGTATACTCCAACTTACCTGTTTTGTTAATTGCTATTTTCCTTTTTTGCATTTATTAATAAAATGTTATTAAAAAAAAAAAAAAAAAAAAAAAGAAAGAGCCCTGCTGGATCAGACCAGTGAGGGTCCATCTAGTCCAGCCTCCTGTCTCACACAGGGGCCAGCCAGTTCCTCTGGAGGGCCAAGAACATGGCAGAGAGGCCGAGGCCTTCGTAAGAACATCAGAAGAGCCCTGCTGGATCAGACCAGTGAGGGTCCATCTAGTCCAGCCTCCTGTCTCACACAGGGGCCAGCCAGTTCCTCTGGAGGGCCAACAACAGGGCAGAGAGGCCGAGGCCTTCGTAAGAACATCAGAAGAGCCCTGCTGGATCAGACCAGTGAGGGTCCATCTAGTCCAGCATCCTGTCTCACACAGGGGCCAGCCAGTTCCTCTGGAGGGCCAAGAACAGGGCAGAGAGGCCGAGGCCTTCATAAGAACATCAGAAGAGCCCTGCTGGATCAGACCAGTGAGGGTCCATCTAGTCCAGCATCCTGTCTCACACAGTGGCCAACCAGTTCCTCTGGAGGGCCAACAACAGGGCAGAGAGGCCGAGGCCTTCGTAAGAACATAAGAAAAGCCCTGTTGGATCAGACCAGTGAGGGTCCATCTAGTCCAGCATCCATCTCACACAGTGGCCAACCAGTTCCTCTGGAGGGCCAGCAACAGGGCAGAGAGGCCGAGGCCTTCGTAAGAACATAAGAAAAGCCCTGCTGGGTCAGACCAGTGAGGGTCCATCTAGTCCAGCCTCCTGTCTCACACAGTGGCCAGCCAGTTCCTCTGGAGGGTCAACAACAGGGCACAGAGGCCAAAACCTTCATAACAAGCATCAGAAGAGCCCTGCTGGATCAGAACAGTGAGGGTCCATCTAGTCCAGCCTCCTGTCTTACACAGTGGTCCAATCAGTTCCTCTGGAGGACCAACAACAGGGCAGAGAGGCCAAGGCCTTCATGAGAACCTCAGAAGAGCCCTGCTGACGACCAGTGAGGGTCCATCTCATCCAGCATCCATGTCTCACACTGTGGCCAACCAGTTCCTCTAGAGGACCAATAACAGGGCAGAAAGGCCATCTCTCTAAGATTCAGAGGCTTAGTTCCTCTGAATGTGGAGGTTCCCCTCAGCCACCATGGCTAGTAGCCAGTGATAGACTATCCCCCATGAACCTATCTAATCCGCTTTGAAAGCTGTTTATTCTTGTGGCCACCACGACACCCTTCAGCAGTGAATTCCATATTTGAATCACACTCTGTGTAAAGTGGTATTTCCTTTCGTCCGTCCTGAACCTCCTGCCCATCAGTTTCATTGGATGCCCTCGAGTTCTAGTCTTTTGGGAGAGGGCGAAAAATCGAGGAAGTGGAGGCTCTGGTTCCATGGCAGAGCATCTGACTGGAATGCAGAGGGTCCCAGGTCTCCAGCTTAAAGGCGTAAGGTGTTAGGTGATGGGAAAGACCTCTGCCTGAGACCCTGGAGAGCGGCTGCCAGTCTGAGCAGACAATACTAACCTTGTTAGTAACAAGTTAGCAAGGCTAGCCATGTTCCCAGCAACTCACCTTCTACCTGATTGGACCAGCCTTTCAAGGTTATTTGCATATGCAGGCTGATTGGGCAGGTACCAACATAGTAGGCTATACATGGGGTTCACTCCAGCGTGCCTCTTCTCTGCTTCCCCCCAGATGCCCCTACAAACCCGACAGTGCGGACCAGTGCGGAGTCACCCCCTTCATGGATGCAATTCAGAACGGCCACCTGGTCATCGCACGCATGCTTCTAGAAGAGCACCAGGTACGTGGCGAGCGACGCAGAGATGGAAAATATCTTCTCAGCCCACAGGCTGGGGATTGAAAAGTCTGGCGCCCTCCAGAGCCAAATTACAAGCCTCCCACGAATCGTCATTGTACAGCCCCAGAGAGTCCCATGCCCCCCCTCCGTACCACTTCTCCCCAGACATAACCCAAACAGCACGCAAAAACAAACTGCACGACTTCACACGCCCCTCCTAGGTAAAGGTTTCCCTTGCTCGAAAGCCAGTCCAATCCGACTCTAGGGTTGCAGTGCTCATCTCCGTTTCCAAGCCGAAGGGCCAGCGCTGTTCGAAGACGTTTCTGTGGTCATGTGGCCGGCATGACCAGATGCCGAGGCACACAGAACGCTGTTACCTTCCCACCGAAGCGGTACCTGTTTATCTACTTGCAGTTTCTTGCATTCGAACTGCTAGGTTGGCAACTCCTAGACCAGGCATTTATTTTCACATTTCTCGTCTACATCTTTGCGATGGAGCAGTTCCCAAATTGAGAAGAATGGCCCTGAAATGTTGTTGTTTTTTTCTCCTGAGGGTGGGAGATGAAGAAGAGATTGGATTTATACCCCGCCCTTCACTACCCAAAGGAGTCTCAGAGCAGCTGACAATCTCCTTTCCCTCCCCCTCCCCACAACAGACACCCTGTGAGGTCGGTGGGGCCGAGAGCTCTCTCAAGAACTCCTCTTGAGAGAACAGCTCTGAGAGAACTTGTGACTGACCCAAGGTCACACCAGCAGCTGCATATGGAGGAGTGGGGAATCAAACCCGGTTCTCACAGATTAGAGTCCACGCACTTGACCACCGCACCAAATTGGCTAGGGGACATTTGCAAATGGATGCACAAGCTTTATACAACATACACAGAAGAACATAAGAGAAGCCAATGTTGGCTCAGGCCAATGGCGCATCCAGTCCAACACTCTGTGTCACACAATGGCCAGAAATATCAGGTGCCATCAGGACCAGGGATGCTTTTTATTCAACTTATTCACTGTATTTATTTAACTTATGTACTGTATTTATAGTCTGCCTTTCTCACGGCTGAGGGGGTGACGTGATCGAGGTTTACAATGTTATGCATGGGATAGAGCAGGTAGAGAAAGAGGTCCTTTTCTCCCTTCCTCACAATACCAGAACTCGTGGGCACTCCATGAAATTGCTGTGCGGTCAGGTTAGAACAGATAAAAAGAAGTCCTTCTTCACCCAAAAAGTGATTAACACCTGGAATTCACTGCCACAGGAGGTGGTGGCAGCTGCAAGCATGGACAGTTTCAAGAGGGAATTAAATAAACATCTGGAGCAGAGGTCCATCAGTGGCTATTAGCCACAATGTATAGATAGGGACTCTCAGTCTGGGGCAGGTGACGCTCTGTATTCTTGCTGCTTGGGGGGGGGCAGCAGTGGGAGGACTTCTAGTGTCCTGGCCCCACTGCTGGACCTCCCGATGGCACCTGGTATTTTTGGCAACTGTGTAACACAGAGTGTTGGACTGGATGGGCTGTTGGCTTGATCCAACATTGGCTTCTCTTATGTTCTTATGATCCTGCTGCTGGACCTCCTGGTGGCACCTGGTATTTTTGGCCACTGTGTAACACAGAGTGTTGGACTGGGTGGGCCATTGGCCTGATCCAACATTGGCTTCTCTTATGTTCTTATGCCTGGGGCAGTGATGCTCTGTATTCTTGGTGCTTGGGGGGGTCAACAGTGGGAGGGCTTCTAGTGTCCTGGCCCCAATGCTGGACCTCCTCATGGGACCTGGTATTTTTGGCCACTGTGTGACACAGAGTGTTGGACTGGATGGGCCACTGGCCTGATCCAAAATGGCTTCTCTTATGTTGTTATATGGAGCAGAGGCCCGTCAGTGCCTATCAGCCACAAGGTATAAATGGAACACTCTGTCTGGGGCAGTGATGCTCTGTCTTCTTGGTTCTATAGGGGGGGCACAATGGGAGGGTTTCTGGAGTTCTGGCCCCACTGGTGGCCCTCCTGATGGCACCTGGTATCTTTGGCCAGTGTGTGACACAGAGTGTTGGGCTGGATGGGCCACTGGCCTGATCCAACATGGCTTCTCTTAATGTCCTTATGCTGGCACCTACAGAAAGCCGTGCTGAGATGACCGACGTTTTCATGGTGGAGCACAACAATCAGGCTCTACAAAGAAATTCCTAGCGTATATTTCAACGGGGGTCATTCAGGACGGGTCCTGGCTTGCAACATTCATGGGGTTTTTCGCTCAGCCCTTTATTCCTCCCTCTTTCAGGCTTCTTGCACGGCTAAGGACACGGTCGGCGCTCAGCCGTTGCACCGGGCCGCGGTGACAGCACAGGACGATGCCCTTCGGTTCCTGGTTTGCAATCTGAGCGTTGATGTCAACGCGAGAGCCACCTCTTTGGCGATCACGGCCCTCCATTACGCTGCCAAGGTTCTGGCTTTTTCCTTTTGAGACATGCTGGAGGGGGATGGCTGCAGTTCAGGGGCTGCTTTCACAAGAGATGTTTGTCACTTTTATTGATTGATTGATTGATTCCATTAGACTTCTATCCCCACGTTGTAGGCTCAGGGCAGGTATCAACATATATATATCTGCAATTTATGCAGATTTACAAATCTTTCCTTATATATAACTGAGTAGTGGGGTGGCATTTTCTGAACATTCCACACGCCCCTAAATCAGTTGGCTCCATGATGTTTCACTCAGAAGCTGTCCCTATCCACTGGCTGCGTTGCCTGAGTCCCGCCCACAGAAGCGGCACCCGCCAAAACTTTCCTCAGAAGAGGGTTGCTTCGCAAGGCTAGCCATGTTCCCAGCAACTCACCTTCTACCTGATTCGACCTGCCTTTCAAGGTTATTTGCATATGCAGGCTGATTGGGCCTTGCTCCATTCCACTGCCCCGCTCCGTAGTCAGTCGGAACATAGAGGTCGTTTGCATATGCAGCCTGATTGGCCCTTGCCTCCAACATTCTAAATAGTTTGCTGTTGCTCTTGGGAGTCGTTGAATGCGTCCTGACGTGAAATGCATCTCCCAGTCTTCCCTTAAACATTCACTGCGGTTGCCAATCTCCCTGTGGGGCCTGGAGATCTCCCAGAAATCACCGTGTTCCCCAGCCACAGCAGATCATTTCCCCTACAGAAAGTTTCCCGGCCATTACAACTGATCTCCAGATTACCAAAATCAGTTCTCCTGGAGACAATGGCTGCTCTGGGCAGTGGACTCTATGGCATTATACCCTGCTGAGGCTCCTCCCCACCCCAAACCCTGCCCGCCCTGGGCTCTAACCCTCAAATATTACAGGTGTTTCCCAACCCAGAGGTAGCAATCCTGTAACCGGCTATGGAACTGCTTTCCCGGACCCTTGGAACCCAGAAGACATGGCAGAGGAGGAGGTGCTTTTCCATCTTAGCCCCAAATCAACTTAAGTCAGGGGTGGAGGGAACCATACCTGTGACCATGCAGCTCTCTCTTTTCTCTTACGTTCTTGTATAGATAGGAACTCTCAGTCTGGGGCAAGGGATGCTCTGTATTCTTGCTGCTTGGAGGGAGCAACAGTGGGGGGGCTTCTGGTGTCCTGGCCCCACTGCTGGATCTCCTGATGGCCCCTGGTATTTTTGGCCACTGTGTGACACAGAGTGTTGGACTGGATGGGCCATTGGCCTGATCCAACATTGGCTTCTCTTATGTTCTTATGTCTGGGCAATGGATGTTCTGTGTTCTTGGTGCTGGGGGGGCAACAGTGGGAGGGCTTCTAGTGTCCTGGCCCCACTGCTGGACTTCCTGATGGCCCCTGGTATTTTTGGCCACTGTGTGACACAGAGTGTTGGACTGGATGGGCCATTGGCCTGATCCAACATTGGCTTTCTCATGTTCTTATGTTCATACTACCCACTTGGGGCAGTAAAATGACTTGGGACAGCCCTGCCTTATAGCGAAGCAGAAGGAGATAAACGTGGCTTGCCTCCCTCTATTTTCCCCTGCCCTCTGCCGCCCCACCAGCCACAGCTGGGACACTCACCTGGAACTTCCTTCTAGAGCTCGTTGTACTTCTTCCCACAATGGGCCTTACTCCTAGTTAACACATATTACAATAATCAGTTAAAATCCATAAAATCATCAACCTTTTTTTAAAAAAAGCCTATAAGAACATAAGATCAGGCCAGTGGCCCATCCAGCCCAACACTCTGTGTCACACAGTGGCCCAAACCTAGGTGCCATCAGGAGGTCCATCAGTGGGGCCAGGACTCCCACTGTGCCCCCCCCCCGCAGCAAGAAGACAGAGCATCATTGCCCCAGAAATAAGGTCATAAGAGAAGCCATGTTGGCTCAGGCCAGTGGCCCATCCAGTCCAACACTCTGTGTCACGCAGTGGCCAAAACCCAGGGGCCATCAGGAGTGCTTGGGGGGGGCAACAGTGGGAGGGCTTCTGGTGCCCTGGCCCCACTGCTGGACCTCCTGATGGCACCTGGTGTTTTTGGCCACTGTGTGACACAGAATGTTGGACTGGATGGGCCCTTGGCCTGAGCTTATGAGCTGTGTAAACTGGAGGCTGACATCCCTAGGGGGAAAGGTGAATGGAGGTCTAGCAGGGTGTCTATAGGGGAAGGTGAGAGAGATCTCTCAGGAAATGAGATTGAACACATGAAGCTGCCTGATACTGAATCAGACCTTTGGCCCATCAAAGACAGTATTGTCTACTCAGACTGGCAGCAGCTCCCCAAGGTCTCAGGCAGGGGTCTTTCCCATCACCTCCTGCCTGACCCTTTTTAACTGGAGATGCTGAGGATTGAACCTGGGACCTTCTGCGTGCCAAGCAGAGGCTCTGCCACTGAGCCACAGTCCCTCTTTACAGCTCTCCAGGGTCTCAGGTGGAGGTCTTTTCCATCACCTCCTGCCCAGTCCTTTTCTAACTGGAGATGCCAGGGATCGAACCTGGGACCTTCTGCATCCCAAGCAGAGGCTCTGCCACTGAGCCACGGCCCCACTTCACAGCTCTCGAGGGTCTCAGGCGGAGGTCTTTCCCATCACCTACTGCCTGGTCCCTTTTAACTGGAGATGCTGGGGATCGAACCGGGGACCTTCTGCCTCCCAAGCAGAGGCTCTTCCACTGAGCCACGGCCCCTCTTACAGCTCTCCAGGGTCTCAGGCTGGAGGTCTTTCCCATCACCTCCTGCCCAGTCCTTTTCTAACTGGAGATGCCGTGGATCGAACCTGGGACCTTCTGCATGCCAAGCGGAGGCTCTGCTACTGAGCCACGGCCCCTCTTTACAGCTCTCCAGGGTCTTAGGCGGAGATCTTTCCCATCTCCTCCTGCCTGGTCCTTTTTAACTGGAGATGCCGGGGATTGAACCTGGGACCTTCTGCATGCCAAGCAGATGCTCTGCCACTGAGCCACGGCCCCTCTTTACAGCTCTCCAGGGTCTCAGGTGGAGGTCTTTCCCATCACCTCCTGCCCAGTCCTTTTCTAACTGGAGATGCCGGGGATTGAACCTGGGACCTTCTGCCTCCCAAGCAGAGGCTCTGCCACTGAGCCACAGCCCCTCTTTACAGCTCTCCAGGGACTCAGGAGGAAGTCTTTCCCATCACCTCCTGCCTGGTCCCTTTTAACTGGAGATGCTGGGGACTGAACCGGGGACCTTCTGCCTGCCAAGCAGAGCCTCCTCCACTGAGCCATGGCCCCTAACCAATAAATAGATGGTGCGGAGGGGTGCTGTAACCGATTGTTCTCGGGGAGATCTGAGCCTGTCGGGTTCCTCTCTGTCATTCCTGGCAGGTGGCCACTTCAATCGCCGGCACTTTCTTTTCTGCTACCGTCTGGCCTGATGACTTCTGCTTTCCATTTCTCGCCGGGCTTTGTGGTCACTCCATTTGAAGAAGTGGAGGAGAAAGTCTCGAACGAAATGATTCCCAGCCCGGGCCTGGCGGGTTGTGGGCTTCCACCAGCAGAAGTGACCTTATCTGCAGACTCTCTGTCCGAGGACAGATTTTGGACATTAGGAAGAAGAAGAGATTGGATTTATACCCTGCCCTTCACTCTGAGTCTCAGAGGGGCTTACAGTCTCCTTTCCCTTCCCCTCCCCTCCCCTCCCCACAACAGACACCCTGTGAGGTAGGCGGGGCTGAGAGAGCTCTCTCGAGGACTGCTCTGTGAGAGAACAGCTCCCGGAGAACTTGTGACTGACCCAAGGTCACACCAGCAGCCGCAAGTGGAGGAATGGGGAATCGAACCCGGTTCTCCCAGACAGAGTCCATGCTCCTAACCACCACACCAAACTGAGTGGCAGAAGAGACCTCTGAGCGGAGTCACAAGCCATGGTCTACCAGGAAGTGCAAGCCAGGGTTGCCACCACTCTCCAGGTGGGGACTGGAGATCTCCTGGGATTACAATTGGTCTCCAGATGACTGAGATTAGTTCCCCGGGAGAAAACGGCTGCTTTGGAGAGCAGACTCTATGGCATTGTACCCCGCCCTCTCCAGACTCCACCCCCCAAATCTCCAGGGATTTCTTCATTTTTGCAGCGTGGTTGTTGATGTACCCTCAGACCCAGATTCTTCTACATTATGCCTAGGCAAGAAAGGCTGAACTGTCCGGCCTGAATACATCCTGAAGATAAGAACATAAGAACATAAGAGAAGCCAATGTTGAATCAGGCCAATGGCCCATCTAGTCCAACACTTTGTCACACAGCGGCCAAAATATACCAGGGGCCATCAGGAGATCCAGCAGTGGGGCCAGGACACTAGAAGCCCTCCCACTGCTGCCCCCTCCAGCACCAAGAATAGAGTGCATCACCTGCCCCAGACTGAGAGTTCCCATCTATACCCTGTGGCTAATAACCACCGATGGACCTCTGCTCCATATGTTTATCTCATTCCCTCTTGAAGCCGTCCATGCTTGTAGCTGCCACCACCTCCTGTGGCCGTGAATTCCCTGTGTTAATCACTCTTTGGGTGAAGAAGGACTTCCTTTTATCCGTTCTAACCTGACCGCTCAGCAATTTCATGGAGTGCAAAGATGGATGTGCTTGTTTTGTATAATTTCTGCCTTTTGGGGAAAAAAATGAGTCTGGCGGAACCTTTAAGACCAGCAAAGGTGTATTCAAGGTATGAGCTTTATGTGCATGCACGCTTTTCCAGAGACATTAGAATGGGAGGTAACAGTTCAAACTGATAAGACAGGCGTTGACTTCCCACAATTAGAAAGGACCCCTTACACATTTATCTCCTATTTTGACGTATGTGTTGCCCCGGTCACTATGGAGCATGTGCGCTGGCTCAGGCACGGTAGCTCTACGGAGTTTCCGTGCATGATCACTGCAGGCACATCTGGGAGGCGTAGCAGTTCCATGGCCAGCCTGCGAGCTTCCTCCAGAGATGCGGCGTAAAAACTGTCAGGGAAGATGCACAGCTCCGGAAACCCTGGTGCAAAGGCTGGCATCTGATCGCAGGAGCGCCAGCAGTTCCGCGGCATCCAACGCCCGCCCATGTTCCGGAAGTTTCTGGATAGTTGCTAGTTCCCATGGGAAGTGCACCAGCGTTCCAAGTGCGCGCTTGCGTGCATGCAGACATCGACGGCAGACCTCTCACCCAATGGCGCATGCGCACTTGACACCAGTGCGGCTTGCGTGCTCTGCTGCGCGCTTTTCGCTGCACTGCAGCAGCGCGAGATGATCAGCACTCGAGCTGAACCGTAGCAATCGGATGGCTCGCACCTTGCCTTGCTCCGAGGCGATAGCCGCGCATCCCCCCCACCGTGTTTTCTGACCTGTATGACCGGGCTATGTTTTGCCTCACTGGTTTTGTCCCCTTAATTAAATCAAAACAACTCATTGACCTGATAACCTGAGCTTGTTATTTAGCTTTGTCTCCGCAGATCTTAAAACATCTTCATCATGTTGCCTGTTAATCTGCTGTTCAGTCCCTGTCTATAAGTTTGAGCCGTTACCTTCCATTCTAGTGACTTTGAAAAAGTGTGCATGCCCACGAAAGCTCATTTCCTGCCTTGGGCAAGGGGCTGGACTAGATGACCCTGGAGACCCCTTCCAACTCTATGATTCTATGATTGTGACTGTTTCATTTCTAACCTAGGAAGGACATGCCGGCACCATCAAGACACTTCTGTCCCTCGGTGCCGATCTAAATGCCAAGGATGGGAAAAATCGAACAGGTGAGGGCCACGCACGTTTCATGATAGGGTTATGATAAGTTGCTAAAATACCAAGCAGGCAATATCGGAGTCTCGGGGAAACTGATTTTACTTGTATACGTTGTTGGCGTGCATTGTGATACTAGAGAACCCAGTGATGTAATGGTTAGTGTAAGATGTGAGAGACCCAGGTTCGAATCCGTATTCTGCTCTGCCGTGGAAACTCGCTGAGTGACCTTAGGCCAGGCACACGCTCCGCCTAACCTTCCTCTCCCCGGGTGCAACAATTAGATCAGCAAAATTACAGTGCAAACCTAAACCGCATTACTTCCATGGAAGCCTAGGGGAGTAATATTTGATGGATTAGGTTGTTAGAGCCAGTTTGGTGTAGCAGTTAGGAGCATGGACTCTAATCTGAGAGAAACGGGTTCGATTACCCATTCCTCCACATGCAGCTGCTGGGTGACCTTGGGTCAGTCACAAGTTCTTTCAGCGCTCTTCTCTCAAGAGCATAAGAACATAAGAGAAGCCAATGTTGAATCAGGTCAATGGCCCATCTAGTCCAACACTCTGTCACTCAGCGGCCAAAAATACCACGTGCTATCAGGAGGGGGACACTAGCAGCCCTCCCACTGCTGCCCCCTCCAGCACCAAGAATAGAGTGCATCACCTGCCCCAGACTGAGAATTCCCATCTATACGCTGTGGCTAATAGCCCCGGATGGACTTCTGCTCCAGATGTTTATCTAATTCCCTCTTGAAACTGTCCATGCTTGTAGCTGCCACCACCTCCTGTGGCAGTGAATTCCATATGTTAATCACTCTTTGGGTGAAGAAGGACTTCCTTTTATCTGTTCTAACCCGACTGCTCAGCAATTTCATGGAGTGCCCACGAGTTCTTGTATTGTGAGAAAGGGAGAAAAGTACTTCTTTCTCAGCTTGCTCAATCCCATTCAGTCCTCGAGAGAGCTCTCTCAGCCCCACCTCCCTCCCAGGGTGTCTGTTGTGGAGGGGAAGGGAAAGGAGATTGGAAGCCGATCTGAGACGCCTTCGCGTAGTGAAGAGCAGCGTATAAATCCAGTCTCTTCATCTTCTTCTTCTTCCAGTCACAAGTGGCTTACAGTGACCTCCTTGGCTTGTCAAGGCAAGAGACATTCAGAGATGTTTTGCCTTCGCCTGCCTCTTCTGACAAACTAAAAATGTGTCCAGAAACACACGTTTTTAAAAGTTAATTGTTTTAAATATAAGTCCTTGGAAAAACTGCAAATGCTATGTTAGAGGAGGCATTCTTCTAAAATATGGAAAGTATGTTTTTAAATTAAAACTGGAAAGGGGGGGATTTAAGAAGAAGACAAGAGATTGGATTGGATTTATACCCCACCCTTCACTACCCAAAGGTGTCTCGGAGCGGCTTACAAACTCCTTTCCCTTCCCCTCCCCACAACAGACACCCTGGGAGGTCAGCGGGGCTGAGAGAGCTCTGACAGAAACTGCTCTTTTTCAAGAACAGCTGTGCCAGAACTATGACTTGCCCAAGGTCATCCAGCAGGTGCAAGTGGAGGAGTGGGGGAATCAAACCCGGTTCTCCCAGATTAAAGTCCGCGCACTTAACCACTACACCAAAGTGGTTCTCACCAAAAAATTTAAGGAGAACTAAATGTATAGGCCCAATAATTCTGTTAGTCGAGTTGAAAACATTAAATATTGACAGATATACCAAAATATTTATTACAAAGTAGATTAAAAAACAGATGTTGACACGGGTGATAGCATCAGTTGAGAATCAAATTGGACACTGGCAACCAAAAATGACCATTATTGAAGAAGAAGAGTTGGTTTTTATACCCTGCTCTTCAGTACTCGAAGGAGTCTCGGAGCGGCTCTTTCGATTCTTAAGTCCATTCCTTTAATTCCAAAGAGACAGGAAAATATACAGGTATGGAAAGATAATGAATTAATTAAAAGAGTGGGTGCAATATCTTCAGTCAGACAATAGCCCCCTGACCAATCAGCTTCACGCGATCAGCATCTTGTCTGAACGTTGACCATTATTTGGTGTTGTGGTTAAGTGCGCGGACTCTAATCTGGGAGAACCGGGTTCGATTCCCCACTTCTCCACTTGCAGCTGCTGGATGACCTTGGGCAAGCCACAGTTCTGGCACAGCTGTCCCTGAAAAAGAGCAGTTTCTGTCAGAGCTCTCTCAGCCCCAGCTGCCTCACAGGGATGTCTGTTGCGGGGAGGGGAAGAGAAAGGAGATTGTAAGCCGCTCTGAGACTCCCTTGAGTAGTGAAGGGCGGGGTATAAATCCAATCTCCTCCTCCTCCTCCTCCTTAATCTTCTTTTCCTCAAACCTTTTGAGCCTGCAAGCACTTTGGAATTCTGAGAGGGGGTGGTGAATGCTGTCCCAAAATGGCTGCTCCAGGAGGCGGAGCCAGCCCCAAAATGGCTGCCACGGGAGGCGGAGCCATACACAATACCTCCCTCCTCACTTTGCAGAAGAATCACAGAAGGGGAATAAAAGAGACGAAAGAAAGCCTATGTGGGAGGAAGGGAGAAAGAGAAGGGGAGAATAAATAGGAAAGCCTGAAGGGGGAATAGAACCGGGAGCCTGATCCTCTGGCGGTTGTAGCTGCTATTTCATTTGACTGAAGCAGCCAATAACAAAGCCTGCCTCGCAGGTGGCCCCACCCACTTTCTGAAAAGCTGGGCAGGCACCAGGGGAAGTATGGATCGGCACTGCGGTGCCCCCGGGCGCCGTGTTGGGGAACTGTGCTCTGAACCTAATTTCAACCCTCATTTCCTTTTTTTTCACCCCCCTCTTCCCTCAGCTCTTCACATGGCATGCGCAGGCCAGCATGTGGCGTGTGCCCAAATTCTTCTGCAGTCGGGATTGCAGGACTCCCCGGACAGTAGCGGAACATACGCGAGGCAGCTTGCGAAGAAGCCAGAGCTCCTCCGGTTTTTCTAAGGGGTCGACATGCGCGCAGGAACTTGAGAAAAGAAAACGTTTTATTTCTGGCATCGGCCCGTTGTGTTTCCTGTTGAACTGGCTAATACATTGCAGTTATTGAGAAATCCACGCGTGCATACAGCCGTCTCGGAGCCAACGGAACTCAATATTCTGCACTGAAGAGAGTTATGCTCTGTGTTCATAACTCCAGTCCGTTTGCAATCGACTTCTACGGTCAATAAGAACACCAGAAGAGCCCTGCTAGATCAGACCAGTAGTCCATCTAATCCAGTATCCTGTCTCACAATTATGGCCAGAGTCATCTGCCTCTGTAGTCTCCAGATCTGATACGGAACTCCTGGAATCCGCCCATGTAACTTTTCTTTTGAGAATGGATATAGGAGAGTGCCACTTATACACTTTATTTAGGGCATAATCCCTGTGATCCCTCTCTAGTTGCTTAATCTTCGTGTCTCTAGTATTATTTTCATATTCCTTCAACTGTTCCTTAAGCCCTTTAAGTTGATTCTCAAAAGTTTCAAGTGACATCTCTGTTTTAAATTTATTTTCTAGAGTCTCAATCTCAATTTTCACATTTTCCACTTCAGAGGTAGCTTGTTCAATAATTAGGAACATTAAATCATAAGAACATTTGTTCAAAATGGCCGTCCACTTATTTTTAAAGTCTTCTTTTATGGCCAACCAGTCTGGACAGCCAACAAGAGGGTATAGAGGCCGAGGCCTTCCCCTGATGTTGCCTCCTGGCTCTGGGATTCAGAGGATTAGTGCCTCTGAACGTGGAGGTTTCCCTCAGTCGCCCTTGCTAGTAGCCACTGGTTGACTTATCCTCTGTGAATCGATCTAATTCCCTTTTAAAGCTATTTATTCCTGTGGACTGAATCGAGATCTAGGTTTCCTGTCTCATTACCAATGCTGATTTCTCCATGCCGATTACCCCTCTGCTTATCTCACCTAAATCCAGTCACGCCTGCTATTATCATTCATCTGCTATTGGCATTTGCCTGCTAATGTCATTCGGCATCTGAAGGCACTCCACTTCCCAATAAATAGGACGGATGGACTCCCATGCTAGCTCGTATCTGACGAAGTGAGCAATGACTCACGAAAGCTCCTCCCCTGCCACAGGTGCTCCTGGACTCTTGCTCTTTTCTATGCCCATGGCCATCACTGCATCCTCTGGCAGCAAATTCCACATTTGAATCACTCTCCGTGTCGAGCCCGAGAGTGCCGCATGACGGAGTGAGCTCCTGTCTCTGGTTCCAGCTCCTGCCAACCTAGCAGTTCGAAAGCAAGAAATTGCAAGTAGATAAATAGGTACCACTCCGGTGGGAAGGTAACAGTGTTCCGTGCGCCTTGGTGTTTAGTCATGCCGGCCACATGACCACGGAAACGTCTTCGGACAGCGCTGGCTCTTCGGCTTTGAAACGGAGATGAGCACCGCAACCCTAGAGTCGGATTCGACTGGCTTTCGAGCAAGGGAACTTTTACCTTTACCTGTGTCGAGCATGGACTTAAGCAGGCTCCGGAGAGCGGTGGAGGACAGGAGGGCCTGGCGTGATGTGGTCCACGGGGTCGCAAAGAGTCAGACTCGACTGTGCAACTGAACAGCAACAACTGTGTAAAGTAGTATTTCCTTTTGTCCCTCCTGAACCTACTGCCCATCGGCTTCAGCAGATGCTCTCGAATTCTAGTCTTTTGGCAGAAGAACAATTTCCCCTTGTCAACTCTCTCCACCCCATGCAGGATTTTATAAACCTCTCTCATGTCCCCCTCTTAGTTGTCTCTTTTCTAAACTGAAAAGTCCCAGGGGCTAAATACATTGTAGTTAAGAGGGAAAAGTCTAGCGCAAGCGTATGCTGTGACTCACGAAAGCTCATGCTCTGCCACATATTTTGTTAGTCTTCTGGAATCTTGCTCTGTTCTACAGTAAAAGAACCAGATCCGTAACCGGCAGCACTTTAGAGACAAGCAAGATTTTGGGGGAGTCTTAGCTTTCAAGAGTCAAAGCATCAGAGGACCTTGTGTTGGCGACCATACGAATGCTGGGGCGAGGAGTTCATTTCATGTTGTGAAAAAATACGTTTATTTTCAGCGGCTCCTGCTGTCGATCCCGGGGATATAAACCAGCCAATCGGAGGCCCCACGATCGCGTGGTCCCAAACCTGGCTGCAGATTTGACAACAACTTAACTTGAGCTGCGGTAGCTCAAGTGGTTAAGACGCTGAACTGCAGGCTGTGGAAGGTCAGTAGTTCAGCAGTTCAAGACCCGTGAGTGCCGCATGACGGGGTGAGCTCCCGTCTCTAGTTCCAGCTCCTGCCAACCTAGCAGTTCGAAAGGAAGAAATTGCAAGTAGATAAATAGGTACCATTTCGGTGGGAAGGTAACAGCGTTCCGTGCGCCTTGGTGTTTAGTCATGCCGGCCACATGACCACGGAAATGTCTTCGGACAGTTCTGGCTCTTCGGCTTTGAAACGGAGATGAGCACCGCAACCCTAGAGTCGGATTCGACTGGCTTTCGAGCAAGGGAACCTTTTACCTAACACCACGTCCTGAAGCCTTTTCCCCAGAGATAGTTGGCTGGCACACCCTTGTCATGTGATACCCCTCTGCAGATTCCGTTTTAGCCCTCGTGGTATAGTGAAGAAGAAGAGGAGATTGGATTTATGCCTCACCCTTCACTACCTGACAGAGTCTCAGAGTGGCTTACAATCACCTTCCCTTCCCAAATGCTTTGGGAGCGTGTGGAACATTCAGGAAAGAGTCACCCCAAAACACAATTATATATACAGAGAGACGGGGACCGTTGACTATAATCCTATTGGGATTCGGGAAAATCATGAAATACTGATATTTTCCGGGCTCAATGTACCCAAACCCGGAAAATACCATTTTTCGGAACACCCCTACTCTGATCTCTCCTGCCATCCTAGCAGTTCGAAACCAAGAAACTGCAAGTAGATAAATAGGTATCACTTCGGTGGGAAGGTAACAGCGTTCCGTGTACCTTGGCATTTGGTCACGCCGGCCACACGACCATGGAAACGTCTTCAGACAATGCTGGCTCATTCGGCTTGGAAACGGAGATGAGCACCGCCCCCTAGAATCAGATTTGACCGGCTTTCGAGTCAGGGAAACCTTACTCTGATCTCGTCCAGGCTGGATTACTCCGGTGTGCCATATCTGTGGCTGCCCATGAAGAATGTGCAGAAACGTCAAGTGCTGCAGAACAGGGCAGCGAGGTCATCAAACAGCGCACGTCAGAGGGATTGTCTCTCGCCGGTTTTAAAACCTCTAACAATGTCCGCAAGCAGTGAATCATTTCTCCCTCCAAGCTAAAACCAGAAACTCACGTGACAAACTACGGCTAGCTTTTAAGCACGGTGGCAATCATCCGCTTGAGGTAATGAATCCCAAAAGGCTATTAAGTGTGACGCCAGGAAGTTCAGGGGAGATGATGTCATTCTTCTGCCTCCCTCCTTCCATTTTATCTGCACAACAACCCCGTGAGATAGGTTAGGCTGAGACACGGTGACCGGCCAAGCTCATTCAATCAATTTCATGGCACATCACCCTGATCCTGGTCTGATTCTCTAACCACTAGACCACACTGTTTCACAATGCCCCTAGGAGCAGTGTTCCCTCTAAGCTGAGTTAGAGTGAGCCAGCTCACAGTTTCTTAGCCTCCGGCTCAGACATTTTTGTCTTGGCTCAGGAAGGGAGGGCTCCAGAGAGCAAACTAATTTGTGCAGCAGACAAATTGCTCGCTCACAACTTTTAAGTAGCTCACAAAAGTAGAATTTTTGCTCACAAGACCCCACAGCTTAGAGGGACCATTGCCCATGAGGTACGCCAGGGTGAGAAACAACAGGCTGAAGATCACAAAGTATGAACGGGGACTTGAACCCGGATCCCACAAATGTCTTATTCTATCACTGTAATTACAACACCACAGTAGCTCTCATTTCCATGCTGGCATCAAAGAGGTGTGACTTACGGCGACCCTATGAATTGATGACCTTTAGAACATCCTCTAGAACATGTCAAAGGACAGCGGAAGACAGGAGGGCTGGGCATGATCTGGTCCATGGGGTCGCGAAGAGTCGGACTTGACTGTGTGACTGAACAACAACAACAACGAACATCCTAACGGTTTGGTGTAGTGGTTAGGAGCACGGACTCTAATCTGGAAGGACTGGGTTTGATTCCCCACTCCTCCACATGCAGCCAGCTGGGTGACCTTGAGTCAGTCACAGTTCTCTCAGAGCTGTTCTCTCACGAGCAGTTCTTGAAAGAGCTCTCTTGGCCCCACCTACCTCACAGGGGGAGGGGAAGGGATTGTGAGCCTTTCTGAGACTCCTTCGGGTAGTGAGGGGTGGGGTATGAATCCAATCTCCTCCTCCTCCTCCTCCTCCTCCTCACTCAGGTCTTGCAAACTGAGGGCCATGGCTTTCTTTTTTTTTAAAAAAACCAACTTTTATTAGGATACACAATGTTTCACAACTTGGTCCACATCATAAATCTCATATCCTTTTTCTCAAAAACTCCTCTTCCCCCCTGATGGCTCCCAGCATTGCTTCCACCATTCAAACATCATATAATGTCAGTTAAATCCTTGTTAACACACTAAGTCTACAGGTAACATCCACCTAGATATTAGTAACTACTATGGGGCCATGGCTTTCTTGATTGAGACGGGGGGGGGTTGTAGAAGAAGCCCAGCAGGAACTCATTAGCATAATAGGCCACACCCAACCACATAAACTCATTAACATGTTAGGCCACACCCCCATGTTACCAGAAGTGTGGTCATCCAGCCACACCCACCTTCTGCTTTTTATTCTGTTTACCTTGTTTCTTATCAAAATCCAGGGCTTTTTTTGTAGCAGGAACTCCTTTGCATGTTAGGCCACACACCCCTCATGTAGCCAATCCTGATGAGTTTCTGCTGTTGGGTGTGGCCTGTTATGCTAATGAGTTCCTGCTGGGCGTGGCCAACCCGGGAGCCAGCCGGAACGCCATTCCTGTGCGTTCCGGCCCAGAAATAGCCCTGATGGAGACAATCTATCTCCTTTTGGATCTTTTCCTGTTGCCTCCAACTTTCCCTAGCATGATTGTCTTTTCCAGTGATTCTTGTCACTCATGTGACCAAAGTACAATAGCCTCAGTTTAGTCATTTTAGCTTCTAGGGAGAGTTCAGGCTCGGTTTGGTCTACAGCCCACACATTTGTCTTTTCGGCGGGGCACGGTATCCACAAAACTCTCCTCCCAACACCACATTTCAAACGAATCCACTTTCTTCCCGTCATCGAATAACCTCCAAATCAGACCACGCCTTCCCCACGAAGGCGAGAGGAACCAGAAATTCCACTGATAGTTTGGGCAGCTGAGTGTCTCTTGGGCACATTCCTGCCAGCGAAGCCGCCGGACAGAGATGCTGGCGCTGACCCAGGCAGTGGTCACACTCTGAGCAGACGCGGCGGCCGAAGCTCTATTTTTTCGCTTTGCACAATGGAAGAGTCAGAGCAAACCCAGCTTCCCCCCCCCCCGCCCTTCTCTTTTTCTGTCTCTCTGAACAGGGCTCTCTGTCTTCGGAAGAGTCGCGCCACACCTATGAACAGCTCATTTCCTAAGAGGCGTGACCCGTCCCATGGTGCTTTGCAGGCTGTGTGTTTTCTCTTTGGCCCTGTGTCGACGCTGATGCTTTGGTCCGTGCCAACGTTCCATTTTTTAAAGCAGTATTTCCCCATCACCGACACACAATCTCTCTGTGTTGGGTTGCCAGCTTCCAGGGGGGAAGCAAGCAAAACCGGGAACTCAGGGCGTGGAAGGATTACGAGTAACAAAATAGCAGTATGCGCAAAATGTTTACTGCATACTGATCATTAGAATGTTACTATCATTATAGCATATGAGATTCCAACGATATAGATTTACAATTACTCAAAGGTATAGGTTTCCACCTGTGGTCAGCTGTGTTCGTCTGAAGCAGTGGACCAAATTTAGAGTCCAGTGGGGCACCTTTAAGACCAACAAAGGTTTATTCAAGGTGTGAACTTTAACGTGCATGCACACTTCTTCAGTTAAGTGCGCGGACTCTTATCTGGGAGAACCGGGTTTGATTCCCCGCTCCTCCACTTGCACCTGCTGATGTGACCTTGGGTCAGTCACAAGCTCTGGCACAGCTGTTCTTGAAAAAGAGCAGTTTCTGTCAGAGTTCTCTCAGCCCCACCTACCTCACAGGGTGTCTGTTGTGGGGAGGGGAAGGGAATAGGAGTTTGTAAGCCGCTCTGAGACGCCTTTGGGCAGTGAAGAGCGGGGTATAAATCCAATCTCTTCTCTTCTCCTTCTTCTGCATTGGAATGGCAGGTAAGGTTCAAACTTATAGCCAGAGAACGAATGGAAAAATTTACCTGTAACATGATGATGTTCTAGGGATGCAAAGTGAAAACTAAATAGCAATTTAGTTTTGTTCCGCTAAATAAGATCTGCAAGGTAAAGGTAAAGGTTCCCTTGCTCGAAAGCCAGTCGAATCCGACTCTAGGGTTGCAGTGCTCATCTCCGTTTCAAAGCCGAAGAGCCAGCGCTGTCTGAAGACATTTCCGTGGTCATGTGGCCAGCATGACTAAACACCAGGGCGCACAGAATGCTGTTACCTTCCCACTGAAGTGGTACCTATTTATCTACTTGCAATTTCTTGCTTTCGAACTGCTAGGTTGGCAGGAGCTGGAACTAGAGACAGGAGCTCACTCCGTCATGTGGCACTCTCGGGTCTCGAACTGCTGAACTACCGACCTTCCACAGCCTGCAGTTCAGCGTCTTAACCACTTGAGCCACCGCAGCTCCATGATCTGCAAAGACAAAGCTAAATAACTAGCTAAGGTTATGAGGTCCACAGTTGTTTTGATTTAATTAAGGAGGGAAAGGACAGCTGTTGTGTACTGGGTTCGAGCACATGCAAGGTCAAGTCCGCACGCCGGTCAGGCGAAGAGCCCGAGCTTTGCTTCAAGAGACAACAGCCAGAGCGGATCCTCGCCCGCTCCTATCAGGGGGCTAGGATCCGAGAAAGGACCTATGGCACTCTTGCCACTGTGAATAATCCTATCACGGGTGTGGGGTGTATGTTTGGGCGTGGTTAGCCTTAGGGATATAAGCTGGCCTGCGAGCCGGCATTCCCTCTCTCGTTCTTCACTTCTAATAAAGTATGGGCTGATATCACTACCGATGTATCCGGCTCTGTACTTTACAACAACGAAGCGATCAATATGTCAAAATAGGGGATAAATGGGTAAAGGTATCTATTCTAATCGTGGAGGTAAACCGAGACTCTCCATCCGTCTCCCCTTAACAGCATTTTCTTTCTTTTCTGTGGTGGGTTGGGAAATACCTGGAGATGTTGGCGGTGGAGGTTGAAGACGGTGGGGTTTGGGGAGAGACTTCAATGGGGCAAAAGGCCGTAAAGTTCCACCTTTGAAAGCAGCTGTGTTCACCTGGAGGCTGGCAACCCTACAAACAGATACCTGATAAATACAGGATTTTGAATTTCTTAGTGCTACTGGTTTGCTTTGAACATGCTCGTTTAGAATTTTGGATCTCCCTTGTATGGATGGCAACCACGAAATTCTCCATTTCTGTTCCCTCTTTGTGATCATTTCTCCCCCGTCCAAAATGTATGCATTTTAAATGTCGTTTAGGCATATCAAGGAGTAAAAAAACAACAAACCAATCAGGGAACATGTGAGGACAGAACCGCCAGTTTGGGGCAGTGGTTAGGAGTGCAGACTCTAGTCTGGGAGAACTGGGTTTGATTCCCCACTCCTCCACGTGCAGCTGCTGGAGCGACCTTGGGTCAGTCACAAGTTCTCTCAGAGCTGTTCTCTCAAGGGCAGTCCTTGAAAGAGCATTCTTAGCCCCGCCTACCTACCTCACAGGGTGTCTGTTGTGGGGAGGGGGAGGGAAAGGAAATGATAAGCCCCTCTGAGACTCTTTCGGTTACTGAAGAGCAGGGTATAAATCTAATGTCTCCTCTTCCTCTAATCTGCGAGAACCGGGTGTGATTCCCCACTCCTCCACTCGCAGCTGCTGGTGTGACCTTGAGTCAGTCACAAGTTCGCTCAGAGCTGTTCTCTCAAGAGCAGTCCTCGAAAGAGCTCTCTCAGCCCCACCTGCCTCACAGGGTGTCTGTTTTGCGGAGGGGAAGGAGATTGTAAGCCAATTCTGAGACTCCTTCAGTTACTGAAGAGCGGGATATAAATCTAATGTCTCCTCCTCCTCTAATCTGAGAGAACTGGGTGTAATTCCCCACTCCACCACATGCAGCTGCTGGAGTGACCTTGGGTCAGTCACAAGTTCTCTCAGAGCTGTTCTCTCAAGGGCAGTCCTCCAAAGAGCTCTCTCAGCCCTGCCTACCACACAGGGTGTCTGTTGTGGGGAGGGGAAGGGAAAGGAGTTTGTAAGCCGCTCTGAGACTCCTTCAGGCAGTGAAGAGCGGGGTATAAATCCAATCTCCTTTTCTTCTTCTACCTCACAGGGTGTCTGTTGTGGGGAGAGGAAGGGAAAGGAGATTGTAAGCCCCACTGAGACTCCTTCGGGTACTGAAGGGTGGGGTATAAATCCAATTTCTTCTTCTAAGGAACGCACAATGGGGCACGTTACTACATTTGTTCTTAGTACGGCGTTATAGTATGTTTCAATTGTGTGTAAAATGTGTTAATATTTTAATAGGTAACGTTTTTGGGTAACTGGTCTGTCCTGGGTTGAAATCCCTCCCTTTTTTTGCTTGCCTCAATGTTTTTAAGAATCACATTCTAAGCTACGCCTTTTTTTGAACGAGCAGAATTTTAAAAATTTGTAAAGAGGAAACCTTACAATTTCATACTTAAACCTCCCCCCCCTTTTTCTGTTTGTTTTAATACTTTGAAATAATCAACATCTATGCCGTCTAACCCGTCTCTGGTTCCAGCTCCTGCCAACCTAGCAGTTTGAAAGCAAGAAATTGCAAGTAGATAAATAGGTACCACTTCGGTGGGAAGGTAACAGCGTTCCGTGTGCCTTGGTGTTTAGTCATGCCGGCCACATGACCACAGAAACGTCTTCGGACAGCGCTGGCTCTTCGGCTTTGAAACGGAGATGAGCACCGCAACCCTAGAGTCGGATTCGACTGGCTTTCGAGCAAGGGAACCTTTACCTTTACTATGCTATGCTCTGCCATGCCGACGTTTTGGAGTGAAAATTAGAACATTAAATTGTATGGAAAACAAATATATGCTTAGAAAAGACCCAGACTGGTCCCAAAAGTAGGGCATGCATTTCCCAGCTGCGGCCTGCATGCATTTTCTGCAACTCAGGGATGGATGTGGGTTAGAAATGCTTGTTAGCATCAGCAGTGATCTTTCCAGCTCTGCACGGGAAAGCCGAATGGGAAAGGCTTGGGGGGGGGGGGCAGACAGCGCCCCTCTGAATGGGAGAGTTGTGCATCAGTGAAAGGCTCTCAGACGCCATCCGAACATCACTTTTGCAGCTACGCCGGCTGGAATTTTATTCCTCCGTTGGACATTCATGTCCCAGATCAGCTGTGCATCAGATCGTCTGACATCAAATGTGCAGACGACTAAAGAAGAAGAGAAGAGATTGGATTTATACCCCGCCCTTCACTACCCAAAGGCGTCTCAGAGCGGCTGACAAACCCCTTTCCCTTCCCCTCCCCACAACAGACACCCCTGTGAGGTAGGTGGGGCTGAGAGAGCTTTGACAGAAACTGCTCTTTTTCAAGAACAGCTGTGCCAGAACTATGGCTTGCCCAAGGTCATCCAGCAGCTGCAAATGGAGGATTGGGGAATCAAACCCAGTTCTCCCAGATTAGAGTCCATGCACTTAACCATTATACCAGACTGGCTGATGTGGGACCGAGAGAGGGGGGAAGGGACCATCACATCGTCCTCTCCAATTGATTAGAATTTTGCCTCCCTCTCTGTCAATATTCTAATTTGGAGGTCATCTAGAAGAGGTAGAGGAAGAGACTGGCTTTATACCCTGCCCTTCACTTGGGGTCTCAGAGCATCTTACAATCGTCTTTCCCTTCCCCTCCCCACAACAGGCACCCTGTGAGGTAGGTGGGGCTGAAAGAGCTCTTTCGAGGACTGCTCTTGAGAGAAAAGCTGTGAGAGAACTTGTGAATGACCCAAGGTCACACCGGCAGCGTCATGTGGCGGCATGTGGAATGAAACAAAGCTGATTGACAGCAGAGTCAAAACAGGCAAAAGGAAGTATGTATTGACATAGGAGAGAGGAGCATGCAATAAATCACAGTCGATTAGACAACTGGGACCCCTCCCACGCAAAAAACCCCACTCCAGATCTTAGAGCCTTAAACAGGCCAACTCAGGAAGACCTGAGTTCAAATTCCCACTCGTACCATGGAATCTTGCTCTTTCCACCTTGGGCCAGTCGCATTCTCACTGCCTAACCTACCTCACAGGGTTGTTGTGCAGATAAAAAATGGAGGAGAGGAGAATGACATAAGCCATTTTGGGGTCCCCATTGAGGAGTAAAGTAGGGTACCCACTAATTACAAAAATAAAATTTCTATTATTACTACTGGCAAAAGAGTAACGCAAGGGTAACGCAATTCTCCTAAATAGCAGGAGAAACTGCCTAAGTGTAAGAGTGGTTGAGCAGTGGAACAGTCGGCCTCGGGAGATGGTGGATGCTCCGTCCTTGGACGTTTCCAAGCGGAGGCTGGACGACCACCTTTCGGGTATGTCGTAGGACTATCTTTTGGCTACGGTCCGGCAGAGTACAGGGGTTGGACTAGATGACCTGCAAGGACCCTTCCAACTCTAACATTCTATGAATTTCTAATAATACAATTTTTATTTTTGTGATTTGATATAGCTATTTCAACGCCACTCACTTTGCTAAAGTTATACTCGAAATGAGACGTTACATGCATGGTTCGTTGTGTTGATGGCATTGGAATTGCTTCCAGTAAATTGAATATTGGAAAAAAGAATTTATAAGCCCATGGAAGAACTTTTTTTTGGCACAATACATCACAGTTGTTTGCTTCCTTTCAACTCCCATCCCATGATCTCTCTTTGGTTTGCAACTACTTGGAGGTTGGCAACCTTATTGAAACAGAGATTTGGAACGTCTTCGGACAGCGCTGGCTCTTTGGCTTTGAAACAGAGATGAGCACCACAACCCTAGAGATGGATTCGACTGGCTTTTGAGCAAGGGAACCTTTACCTTTACTAATCGCTAAGAGCTCTACTGGACCCACTTTTTAGAGAGTTTAATTGGCTCTTTGGGTATCAGACTTTAACCCTTTACTGCTATTAATTTGTTTTCTGCTTTCAGGCAGCCTCTTCTGAAGAAGTCACTTCTAAGGCACCAAAGCTATTACAAGGAGATAGACGTTAGTCTTCCTCTGTTTTAGATTCAGGAGGGTCCCCGTGTTGGTCTAAAGCAGGAGAGGAAATTTCGAGTCCAGGGAGCACCTTTAAAAGCAACAAAGTTTTATTCAGGATATAAACTTTCCTGTGCTTGCACACTTCTTCAGATAAGTTGAAATATATGTATGGACTGGTAACTTCCACTTCATTGTATCTGAAGAAGCATGCCTGCACCCAAAAGTTTATACCTTGAATAAGATTTCGTTGGTCTTAAAGGTGCCACTGGGCTCAAACTTTGTTCCTCTGTTTTAGATGGCTACACCAGACTAACAGGGCTACCCCAGGGATTATCCTGAATGGGGAAAAAAACATTAATTTGCAAGCAATAGTTGCAAAATCGCCCTCCTTGGTGAAAGCCAGACAAAATTCTCCCTGCTCGCTCCCTTCACTATAGAAGAAGCAGCAGCAGCAGTGCAATCCTAAACAGAGCTGCACCTTTCAGCATCCATCGAAGCCAATGGGTTTAGAGCCGCGTAACTCCGATTGGGATCACGCGGCAACTGCAGAATTTAGCTGAGCGATCCGAAACAGACTTGCACCTTTGGGCATCCGTGGAAGCCAATGGGGTTAGAACGGCATAACTCCGTTTGGGATCGCGCCGCAAAGGCAGACATTAACAGTGCAGTCCTAGACAGACTTACACCTTTCGCTATCCATCGAGGCCTATGGGTTTAGAACGGCACAACTCCGTCAGGGATCGCGCCGCAAAGGCAGACATTAACAGTGCAGTCCTAGACAGACTTACACTTTTCGCTATCCATCGAGGCCTATGGGTTTAGAACGGCATAAGTCCGTCTGGGATCGCGCGGTAAAGGCAGAAATAACAGTGCAGTCCGAAACAGACTTACACCTTTCGGTATCCATCGAGGCCTATGGGTTTAGAACGGCACAACTCCGTCAGGGATCGCGCCGCAAAGGCAGACATTAACAGTGCAGTCCTAGACAGACTTACACTTTTCGCTATCCATCGAGGCCTATGGGTTTAGAACGGCATAAGTCCGTCTGGGATCGCGCGGTAAAGGCAGAAATAACAGTGCAGTCCGAAACAGACTTACACCTTTCGGTATCCATCGAGGCCTATGGGTTTAGAACGGCACAACTCCGTCAGGGATCGCGCCGCAAAGGCAGACATTAACAGTGCAGTCCTAGACAGACTTACACTTTTCGCTATCCATCGAGGCCTATGGGTTTAGAACGGCATAAGTCCGTCTGGGATCGCGCGGTAAAGGCAGATATAACAGTGCAGTCCGAAACAGACTTACACCTTTCGGTATCCATCGAGGCCTATGGGTTTAGAACGGCACAACTCCGTCTGGGATCGCGCCGCAAAGGCAGATATTAACAGCGCAGTCCTAGACAGACTTACACCTTTCGCTATCCATCGAGGCCAGTGGGTTTAGAACGACGTAACTCCGACTGGGATCGCGCTGCAAGTCTGTCATTTGGCTTCTAGCAGCAGAGGTTCTTTCCCCCCTCCTCCCGCGCATGCGCCCCAACGCCAACCGCAGCGCCTCCGCGCGTGGCACCGGCCGTTGGCAACCCACTCCCACCCCTCTCCTCTCTCCGCCCCACCCCTTAGCGACCGCGGCCGCCGGCCAATGAGGGCGCGCGACGGGCCGAGCTCGAGTGGCGTCGCCTAGGAAACCCAATGAGAGCCGGCGGCCGCGCGGCGCCCCGCCCTCCCCCGCCCAGCCGCAGCCCCATGGAGGAGTTTGGGGCGCGCCGGGGCCCCGCCCCTTCCCCCTCCTCCTCCTCCTCCTCCGCCACCTCAGGCGGCTGCGGCGGGCCCGCCCAGGCCCCGCCCCCTCGCCGCGGCCCCGCCCCCCGGCGCGCTCTCTTCACGGCGGCCGAGGCGCCTCCATTTTCCCCGCCCGCCCGGACGAGAAGAGCCGCCGCGGCCGCCCCGCGCCCGGCCCCGCCCGCCGCCCCCGCCCCGACCAGCCGCCGCAGGAGCAGGACGACGACGACGACGCCGAGGACGCCGAGCAGCCGCCGCAGCAGCCAGGCAGGCCCCGCCGCCCCGAGCCCCGCAGCAGCAGCCGCCGCCGCCTCCTCTTCGCCCGAGCCATGAACGAGGAGTACGACGTGATCGTCCTGGGCACCGGCCTGACGGTGAGGGCCGCGGGGGGGGGGGCGCGCGCTTTGTCCTGGGCGACGCCGAAGGGGCCCCCCGCGCGTTCCGAGGACTGCCTGTCATTGGGCCCCCCCGCAGCGTGGAGGAAGTGGCCCCTCCCGCCTGGGGGCTCCCCTCCCCCCACCCCCCACCCCCAGCATGGAAGAGCCTTCCCCGCTTCTGCGTCCTCCCCTCCCCCCAACATAAAAGAAAATCTTCTCCAATTCTGTGTTCTTCCCCCCCCCCCGGACTCCTTGTCAGTCTCCCCTCCCCCCAGCATGAGAGAATCTTCCCCTCCCAACATAAAATAATCTTCCCCAATTCTGTATTCTCCTCCTCCAACATGAAATAATTTTCTCCAATTCTGGGTTTCTTCCCTACCCCCGGACTCCTTGTCATCCCCCCCCCAACATAAGATAATTTTCTCCAACTCTGTTCTTCCCTCCCCCCTCCCGGACTCCTTGTCAGTCTCCCCCCCCCAGCATGAAAGAATCTCCCCCCCCAACATAAAAGAATCTTCCCCAATTCTGTGTTTTTCCTCCCCCCCCCAACATAAAATAATTTTCTCCAATTCTGTGTTCTTCCTCCCCCCCAACATAAAATAATTTTCTCCAATTCTGTGGTCTTCCTCCCCCCAACATAAAATAATTTTCTCCAATTCTGTGGTCTTCCTCCCCCCCAACATAAAATAATTTTCTCCAATTCTGTGTTCTTCCTCCCCCCAACATAAAATAATTTTCTCCAATTCTGTGTTCTTCCTCCCCCCAACATAAAATAATTTTCTCCAATTCTGTGTTCTTCCTCCCCCCAACATAAAATAATTTTCTCCAATTCTGTGGTCTTCCCCCCCCCAACATAAAATAATCTTCCCCAATTCTGTGTTCTTCCTCCCCCCCAACATAAAATAATTTTCTCCAATTCTGGGTTTCTTCCCTCCCCCCGGATTCCTTGTCAGTCTCCCCCCAGCATGAAAGAATCTCCCCCCCAACATAAAATAATCTTCCCCAATTCTGTGTTCTTCCTCCCCCCAACATAAAATAAGTTTCTCCAATTCTGTGTTCTTCCCCCCACGGACTCCTTGTCAGTCTCCCCCCCCCAGCATGAAAGAATCTTCCCCTCCCAACATAAAATAATCTTCCCCAATTCTGTATTCTCCCCCCATCATTAAAGACTGTTCCCCAATTCTGTACCCCCCGCTCCTTGTCAGTAACCCTTCCAGCATAAAAGAATATCTTCTCCAATTCTGTGTTCTTCCCCCCCGGACTCCTTGTCAGTCTCCCCCCCAGCATGAAAGAATCTCCCCCCCCGCAACATAAAATAATCTTCCCCAATTCTGTGTTCTTCCTCCCCCCCAACATAAAATAATTTTCTCCAATTCTGGGTTTCTTCCCTACCCCCGGACTCCTTGTCACCCCCCCAACATAAGATAATTTTCTCCAACTCTGTGTTCTTCCCTCCCCCCCCGGACTCCTTGTCAGTCTCCCCCCCAGCATGAAAGAATCTTCCCCCCAACATAAAATAATCTTCCCCAATTCTGTGTTCTTCCTCCCCCCCAACATAAAATAATTTTCTCCAATTCTGGGTTTCTTCCCTACCCCCGGACTCCTTGTCACTCCTCCCCCCAACATAAGATAATTTTCTCCAAGTCTGTGTTCTTCCCTCCCCCCCGACTCCTTGTCAGTCTCCCCCCCAGCATGAAAGAATCTCCCCCCAACATAAAATAATCTTCCCCAATTCTGTGTTCTTCTCCCCCTCCGGACTCCTTGTCAGTCTGCCCCCCAGCATGAAAGAATCTTCCCCTCCCAACATAAAATAATCTTCCCCAATTCTGTGTTCTTCCTCCCCCCCAACATAAAATAATTTTCTCCAATTCTGGGTTTCTTCCCTCCCCCTGGACTCCTTGTCCTCCCCCTAAATAATTTTCTCCAATTCTGTGTTCTTCCCTCCCCCCCCGGACTCCTTGTCAGTCTCCCCCCCCGCATGAAAGAATCTCCCCCCCCGCAACATAAAATAATCTTCCCCAATTCTGTGTTCTTCCTCCCCCCCCAACATAAAATAATTTTCTCCAGTTCTATGTTCTTTCCTTCCCACCCCTGGACTCCTTGTCGGTCTCACCCCCCATCATTAAAGACTGTTCCCCAATTCTGTACCCCCCCCCCGTCTCCTTGTCAGTAACCCTTCCAGCATAAAAGAATATCTTCTCCAATTCTGTGTTTTTCCCCCCCCCCAGACTCCTTGTCAGTCTCCCCCCAGCATGAAAGAATCCCCCCAACATAAAATAATTTTCTCCAATTCTGTGTTCTTCCCTCCCCCCTCCAGACTCCTTTTCAGTCCCCCCCAACATTAAAGATTGTTCCCCAATTCTGTACCCCCCAGCTCCTTGTCAGTAACCCTTCCAACATAAAAGAATATCTTCTCCAATTCTGGGTTTCTCTCCCCCCCCCCGGATTCCTTGTCAGTCTCTCCCCCAGCATGAAAAAATCTCCCCCCAACATAAAATAATCTCCCCCAATTCTGTGTTCTTCCTCCCCCCAACATGAAAGAATCTTCCCCAATTCTGTGTTCTTCCTCCCCCCAACATAAAATAATTTTCTCCAATTCTGTGTTCTTCCCTCCCCCCACTCCTTGTCAGTCTCCCCCCCAACATTAAAGACTCTTCCCCAATTCTGTACATCCCCCCCCACTCCTTGTCAGTCTCCCCCTCCAACATAAAGGAATCTTTTCCAATTCTGTGTTCTTCCCCCCCCCCGACTCCTTGTCATCCCCCCCAGCATGAAAGAATTTTCTCCAGTTCTGTGTTCTTCCCTCCCCCTGGACTCCCTGTCAGTAAACCCCCCCCAACATGAAAGAATCTTCCCAAGTTTTGTGTTCTCCCCTCCCCCAGCTTCTTGTCGGTAACCCTTCCAAAGTAAAGGAATCTTCTCCAATTCTGTGTTCTTCCCCCCCCAGCTCCCTCCCCCCAGCTCCTTCTCAGGCCTCCTCCCCCCAGCATGAAAGAATCTTTCCCAATTCTGTGTTCTTCCCTCTCCCCGGACTCCTTGTCAGTAACCCTTCCAACATAAAGGAATCTTCTCTAGTTCTGTGTCCTTCCCTCCCCCCAGCTCCTTCTCAGCCGCCCAATATAAAAGAATCTCCCCCAATTCTGGGTTTCTTCCCTCCCCTGGACTCCTTGTCATTCCCCCCCAATGTAAAAGAATCTTCCCCAATTTTGTGTTCTCCCCCTCCCAGGACTCCTTGTCACTCCCCCAACATAAAAATTTTCTCCAATTCTGTGTTCTTCCCTCCCCCTGGACTCCTTGTCACCCCCCAACATGAAAGAATCTTCCCCAATTCTGCGCTCTTCCCCCCAGGACTCCTTGTCACTCCCCCAACATAAAAATTTTCTCCAATTCTGTGTTCTTCCCTCCCCCTGGACTCCTTGTCACCCCCCCAACATGAAAGAATCTTCCCCAATTCTGCGCTCTTCCCCCCAGGACTCCTTGTCACTCCCCCAACATAAAAATTTTCTCCAATTCTGTGTCCTTCCCTCCCCCAGGGCTCCTTGTCAGTCTCCCCCACCCATATAAAAAAAATTGGGGAAGATTCTTTTAATGCTTTTAACTCTCTTCATTTGGAACTTTATTGTTGTATTTTATATATGTATTTATGCTGGTTTTATAATTGTCTGTAAGCCGCCCTGAGCCGTTTCGGCGGGAGGGCGGGATAGAAACCTCACTAATGAATAAATAAATATTCTCCCAACTCTGTGTTCTTCCCTCCCCTCAGACTCCTTGTCAGTAGCGCTTCCAACGTGGAAGAATCTTCTCTAGTTCTGTGCCCTTCCCTCCCCCCTCCTTCTCAGCCCCCCCCCACATAAAAGAATCTTCCCCAATTCTGTTCCCCCCCCCCGGACTCCCTGTCAGTCCCCCCTCCAACATAAAAGAATCTTCTCCAGTCCTGTGTCCTTCCCTCCCCCCAGGCTCCTTGTCATTCCCCCCAACATGAAAGGATCTTCCCCAATTCTGTGTGCTTGTTTTTATTTCCCCTCCCAACGACTCCTTGTCATCCCCCAACATGGAAAATCCTTTTTCTCTCCCCCGCCCCACCCCTGCACACACTGGACTTCTTGTCATTTGCCCCCAACATGTAAGAATCCCTCCATTCTATATAATTTCAGGTGCTGCTTTTTGCCTTATTCCCCCCTTTCCCGGACTTCTTGTCATTTGTCCCCCCTGCAAAAGAATCTCCCCCCCTTCTGTGTACTCCCTTTTATCCCCCCCCCCCACTGGACCTCTTGTCATTCCTCCCCACTCTGAAAAAATCTCCACTCCCCCAGACTCCTTGTCATTTCCCCCGAACATGAAATAATCTTTCCCCACCCATTTTGTGTGCATTCTTTTACCCCGCCCCTGGACTCCTTGTCACCCCCCCCATATGAAAGAATTTCCCTCCACCGTTCTGGGAGTTTTCTTTTACCCCCCCACTTTGTTTCCCCCCAATATGGAAGAACTCCCCCCACACACACCGCAACTGCCTAGGCCGTTTCCCCCTCCTTTTCTGCCTGCCCTTCTCTGTGGCACTCGGGGTGGGCCTGCCTTGTTTTCTCCTCTCCCGCCTTTCTGATTTACCTTCATAACAACCCTTTGAGGTCGGAGAGGCCAGTTGGGAGCGACTAGGCCGAAGTCTCCCAGCAGTGGGGGATTTGAACCCACAGGCCGGCGCTCTAACCTCCGCACCACAGTCTCTCCCGGGCCTTGCAGATGTTCCCTGCTCTGTTTTTCAGGGCATGAACTGGCGTCTGTCATTTTCCTGTTATTTCGCTGCTTCCCCTTTCTGCTTTTACTGCACTCTCACCCACGGATCCGGAGGTTTTTATCTTCCTTTAGCGGCCACTCGGTCCCACCCGCCGCCTCCTGTATCGCTAGTCTCTCTCTCCCTGGCCCTTCGCTTCCCGCCAGTGTTTTTCCGGGCATGAGGCTATATATTTTGGTCCCTCCTATCTTTGACAGCAGTGTGACAGAATGCCCAAGTCCTCCACCCCCTTCCTCAAACATTCGGTGCTCCTCTTTACCAGGCTGTTCTGTATCCCTCCCCCCTGCAATGCCTGTGTCCTTAGCTGTACAACAGCCCTGTGAGGATGGCTAGGCCGGATGGTTGATTGGTTTGAGGTCACTGAACTTACTCATCCCTTTTATTTCATGTAACCCCCCTGCCTCTCTCCCCAGTGGGGACCAGGAACTGCTTACATTGTTTGTTCTTCCTTCTGTTTTATCCTCGCAATAACCCTATCATTTAGGCTGAGAGGGTGTGACTGGCCCACTATCAGCCGCTGGACTTCCATGACACAAGTCGGGACTCTAACCCGGGTCTCTTAGTCTGGCACTCGAACCGCTGCACCATGAACGAGGGACAGGCCTTTGAGCCTGCTTCTTTGGAACCCCTTTGGTGTAGTGGTTAAGTGCGCGGACTCCAATCTGGGAGAACCGGGTTTGATTCCCCAGTCCTCTACGTGCAGCTGCTGGATGACCTTGGGTCAGTTACAAGTTCTGTCAGAGCTGTTCTTGAAAGAGCAGTCCTCACAAGAGCTCTCTCAGCCCCACCTACCTCATAGGGTGTCTGTTGTGGGGAGGGGAAGGGAAAGGAGTTTGTAAGCTGCTCTGAGACTCCCGAGTGATGGGCAGGGTATAAATCCAATCTCTTCTCTTTTTCTTCTTCTTGGATGTGCTGGTGCCGTAGCCCAGTCCTCCCATTCCTCTGGGGTCTCCCTCCTGGAATTCATTCAGAAATGGCGCGCATACCCTCTTCTGACATCCCTCCCCAGAGTTCTTTGCTCCATCTGGACATGTCCTTTTGCCAGGTGCTGCCTCCGCTTCCAGTTTACCCTCCTCCTCTGTTCGTAGGTCATTATAAGCCGCCTTGGACCAAGGCGAAAGGCAGGAGGTGAATGTTTCAATAAATTAATAAACAATGCTCTGTTTGAAATGACCTATGCTCCCTCTGAGCTGTGGGTTCTTGTGAGCAAAAATCCTGCTTTGAGAGCTACGGGCATCAAAGTTGTGAGCGAGCAATTTGGCCACTGCATAAATTAGTTTCCCCTGGAGCCATCCGTTCCTGAGCTAAGGCAAAAATGTGTGAGCTGGAGGCTAAAAAACTGAGCGAGCTCATCTAACTAACTCATCTTAGAGGGAACACTGCTCGCAGGCAATGCTCCCTCTAAGCTGTGGATTCTTGTGAGCAAAAATTCTGCTGTGTGAGCTACCGGCATTCCAGTTGTGAGCAGGCGATTTGGCTACTGCAAGAACTAGTTTGCTCTGGGGGCATCCTTCCTGGGCGAAGACAGAAATGTGTGAGCCAGAGGCTAACAAACTGTGAGCCAGCTCACGATTACTCGGCTTGGAGGGAACGCTGGTTATGACCCCATAAGTCTTCCCCTGGCCCCCTTATCGCTGTGGTCGTTATTAGGGACTGTTGTCGTCTGTGCTGCCGTGCACAGTTTGCCGTAAGCTGGCTTCTGCTGTGTAATTTTGCTTCGGTTCATGTGCCACGCTGTTTGCTTTGCTTTTGTTCTATATTTGTGTTTCTGGTGGCTTCCAGAACCCAAATCCTACTTCATTGTTTGTTCCCGTCCTGTTGGTTTTATTAACTCTGTGCTCTCCACCTTGAGCCCCGGCCAGAAAGGCAGAGTATACATAAGGTAAATAAACTTAGCTTCCCAATGCCGGCCACCTCCTTGCCCCTCCTTATCTTTGCCCCTTCCCCCCCGTGTTCTTTCCGCTCAGTCTCCCATGGTCGTGTAACCTAACATAAGAACATAAGAGAAGCCAATGTTGAATCAGGCCAATGGCCCATCTAGTCCGTGTCACACAGTGGCCAAAGATACCAGGGGCCATCAGGAGGTCCAGCAGTGGGGCCAGGACACTAGAAGCCCTCCCACTGCTGCCCCCCCTAGCACCAAGAACAGAGTGCAGCACCTGCCCCAGACTGAGAGTTCCTAGCTATACCCTGTGGCTAATAGCCACTGATGGACTTCTGCTCCGTATGTTGATCCAATTCCCTCTTGAAACTGTCCATGGTTGTAGCTGCCACCACCTCCTGTGGCAGTGAATTCCATGTGTTAATCACTCTTTGGGTGAAGAAGGACTTCCTTTTATCTGTTCTAACCTGTTGTTGTTGTTTTGTCCAACTCTTCGCGACCCCATGGACCAGATTACGCCAGGCCCTCCTGTCTTCCGCTGTCCGCTGAAGTTTGCTCAATTTCATGTTCGTTGCATCGATCATGTTCGTTGCATCGATGTTCTAACTTGACTGCTCAGCAATTTCATGGAGTGCCCACGAGTTCTTGTATTGCGAGAAAGGGAGAAAAGGACTTGTTTCTCGACCTGCTCTATCCCGTGCATAATCTTATAAACCTCGATCATGTCACCCCTCAGCCGTCGTTTCTCCAAGCTAAAGAGCCCCAAGCGCCTTTCCCTTTCTTCATAGGGAAGGTGTTCCAACCCTTTTATCATTCTAGTTGCCCTTCTCTGCACTTTTTCCAATCCTATATTATCCTTTTTGAGGTGTGGCGACCAGAACTGTACATAGTATTCCAAATGAGGTCGCACCAATGATTTATCCAGGGGCATGATGATACTGGCTGATTTGTTTTCAGTTCCCTCTCTCTCTCCATTGCTTTTTCTTGCATCGCTTTCTTCCCCTGCCCCATTTCCAGTAGTTTCTTCTCCTTGGTCCCATCCCTTTCGTCTCCGTGGCCGGTGTCCTGCTTCCCCACCCCAGGTTCCCCTTCCCTCTGGTCCCGTAAGAGCATCTCTGGTCTCTTTGCCACCTTTCTTCTCTCGTCTCATGCGCCTGTGTTTCCTGTTTCTAGTGAAAGCCACTTCTCTTCTGTGCAACCTCAGTGGCTCGTGGAGGGCTGTCTCTTGAGAGGGCACCCTTCCGCTTATCTCTCGCGCGCGGCAGAGAATGGGGGGCCGCTTTTCTGTTGCCGCTCTATGTAAATGCAATGTTTCCTCTCTCCAGAGTTATGACCAATGCTTCCTCTAAGCTGTGGAGTCTGGTGTGAGCAAGTTGTGAGCAAGCAGTTTGGCTACCGCATAAACTAGTTTGCTCTGGAGCCGTTCTTCCTGAGTGAAGAAAAGAATGTGTGAGCTGGAGGCTAAAGGACTGTGAGCTAGCTCACACTAACTCAGTTTAGAGGGGAAACTGGTGCCTTTCTTTCTTCCCCTCTTCCGGTCATCCCGCTCTTCAGTTTGATGTAGTGGTTAAGAGCCCAGTAGTGGTTGTAATCCTAGGAGATCTCTAGGCCCCACCTGGAGAGTGGTGGCAACCCTGGCTTGCACTTCCTGGTAGATCGTGGCTTGTGACGCCGCTCAAAGGTCTCTTCTGCCATTCAGTTTGGTGTAGTAGTTAGGAGCGCAGACTCTAATCTGGGAGAACCGGGTTCGATTCCCCATTCCTCCACATGCAGCTGCTGGTGTGACCTTGGGTCAGTCACAAGTTCTCCCAGAGCTGTTCTCTCAAGAGCAGTCCTCGAAAGAGCTCTCTCAGCCCCACCTACCTCCCAGGGTGTCTGTTGTGGGGAGGGGGAGGGAAAGGAGATTGTAAGCAGCTCTGAGACTCCCAAGTGAAGGGCGGGGTATAAATCCAGTCTCTTCTGCTGCTGTCCCTCATGTCCTGTTCCTTCCTTTCTCTTTTTGGTATCTTGATTCTCACCCTCACCCCTCGCCCCCGGTGTTTCGCACTGTCTGGCACGGCATCCTGGTTTCTTGTTTCACATCTTCCTGGTGCTAGTCAGTAAAAGAACAACTAGCTGGCGCTTCTCTACCCTTTCTGCCGGCTCTTCCCCTTCCGTTGACACTATACATTGACAGAGAAACCAAGCCGCCCTGTTTAAACGCAGGGAGGGCTCCGGTTCCTTTCAAATATTGACGCTTACTCATTTTTTCCTGTTGCTCTCCTTTGCCTTCTTCAGAGGCCGGGTGTTACACGTTCCGGATCTGTTATTGCCCTCGTTGTGGAAGAGAAGTGACAGTCAGCTTGGTTTCCTAGGGGGCTGTTGCGGCTTCACTTGGTAATGGTGTTCTGGGTGGTGGTTCGTGCACATGAACGTTTCCTGAAGCGGATCGTTTCAGGAGCTCTCGGGAAGGGAACACGTTACGAAGCAAAGACAAACTTGCGGCTGCGGCTTCATGCTCTCGAAAGGAAGCTTGCTTCTGGCTGGCCTGTGTCTTTTCCGCCCCACTTCTCGAGAGGCAGGATTCAGAGACAGTCAAAGGCGCCCTAAGGAAGGTCTTGTGATCTCTGAGAGGTTGTTTTCCCTGGTAGAACAACTGGGTTCGAGGCTAGTGGCACCTTGGAGATCAAGAAGATTTCCGGGGTATGAGCTTTTGAGAGTCAAAGCGCCCCTTCATCAGATACCAGAGCTTTGACTCTCGAAAGCTTATACCTAAAAAATCGTATTGGTTTCTAAGGTGCTGCCAGACTTGGATCTGGTTGTTCTGCTGAGGACCAGCACAGCTGCCTCTGAAACTACTTTCCCTGGCAGTCTTCATGAAAATGGGGAATTAAGAAAAGAGCAGTCCTGCTGGAGCAGACCAGTGAGGGTCTGTCTAGTCCCGCTTCCTGTGTCACACAGTGGCCAGCCAGTTCCCTTGGAGGGCCAATAACAGGGCAGAGAGGCCAGTGCCTTCCTAAGAACACCAGAACAGCCTTGTTGGGTCAGACCAGTGAGGGTCCATCTAGTCCAGCCTCCTGTCTCACACAATGGCCAGCCAGTTCCTCAGGAGGGCCAACAACAGGGCAGAGAGGCCGAGGCCTTCATAAGAACATCAGAAGAGCCCTGCTTGGATCAGACCAGGGAGGGTCTCACATAGCATCCCGTCTCACGTAGTGGCCAACTAGTTTCTCTGGAGGGCCAACAACAGGGCAGAGAGGCCGAGGCCTTCATAAGAACATTAGAAGAGCCCTGCTGGAGCAGACCAGTGGTCCATCTAGTCTAGTATCTAGTCTCACACAGTGGCCAACCAGTTCCCCTGGAGGGCCAACAACAGGGCATAGAGATCGAGGCCTTCATAATAACGTCAGAAAGAGCCCTGCTAGATCAGACCAGTGGTCCATTTAGTCCAGCCTCCTGTCTCACACAGTGGCCAGCCAGTTCCTCCGGAGGGCCAACAACAGGGCAGAGAGGCCAAGGCCTTCATAAGAACCTCAGAAGAGCCCTGCTGGATCAGACCAGTGAGGGTCCATCTAGTCCAGCATCCTGTCTCACACAGTGGCCAACCAGTTCCTCTGGAGGGCCAACAAGGGGACATAGAAGCTGAGGTCTTCTCCCAGTGTTGCCTCCCAGCACTGGGATTCAGCAACTGACTGCCTCTGAACATGGAAGTTTCTTTAGTCACCATGGTTAGTAGCTACCGGTACATCTATCTTCTGTGATTCTGTCTAATCCCCTTTTAAAGCTGTTTGTTCCACAGTTTAATCACTGTCTGCATAAATAAGGTTCTTTTCCCCACTCACGGACCATGGTTTACCTCTTTATGTGGTAAACACAGACACAAACTAACTGGTGGAAGCCGTGTGAAAAGGCGGGTCACCTGACCCCTCCACAGCCTCATCCGTGTTCTCTTCACAAAATGGCTTTTCCTCTTTCGCTACCGTACCGAGATCCGTCCGCGGTGTCTTTCGCATCCGTACAGTCGGTGCCTGTAGTAAAGAAACCGATCTCAATGAATGGTGGGTGGCAACTCACAGGAGGAGAGAAGAGCCATTGTTCCTCCGACCACTCGGGAGAAATAAATATGGCTGAATGAATCCACGCTTCCTACGATTGTTGCTGCCGGCTCTTTTCCTGCTTTTGTTCTCCGAGCTCGGAGGGGCAGAGCAGAGATTCCTGCATTTGGGCCCCGAAACATGCTTTGCATTCCTCCCTGACTTTGGAGGCCCTTGGGTGTAATTCTGCTAAGAGCCGTGTGCATTTCCAGCGGTTTCAGTGCTTCTGTGGTTTTAGCTATTGGATGCGGTAGTCGACAAGACGGCCGTTAATAACGTGCGGAATTTGCCCCGGTTGGGCAGATGGTTCTGGAATCCATTTTGCTGAGTGCGTTAGCCCGGGCCTGGTCTCTGGGGTGTGGGAAATTGCCACTTGCCGTCTTTGCAAGCAGCTGTCCAAAGTAGGCAGGTGACGCAAGAACAGAGTTGCACACTCCCATGCCTGCCGTCTGGATCTCTCTTGGCCTGAATTGTCAACGTCTTGTGACGTGACATACCCACAAGCGACGACTCTCCCATGTTCTCGAGAAACGCTGAGTGAGGCTTTAAAATTAGAATGACATTCTTCTAGCTGGTGGAAGTCTTGCGGGTACTTTTCTTCCTATCGCAGGGGTCCCCAAGGTGGTGCCCACCAAGCATTTTCACGTAGTGGGTGGGGCTCTTGCCCAGCATAGCTTCTGAATGGCTGTGCGGATTGGAATAATGTTGGTTTGGTGGGCCCTGCTGCAGAAGTCCTGGTTTTATGACGTCCCTCCTCTCTCCCGGTGTATGGTCTGTTATCCCTCTTCTTTACTGCACTGCTCTCTGGGTGTGTTTAGCTCCGCCTCCTGCAGCAGCCATTTTAGGATTCCACCTGTGGGCCTATGCCAGAATTCCAAAGGTGCCCAAGTGCTGAAAAAGGTTGCGGGACTCCAACCTGAGAGCCAGTTTGGTGTAGTGGTTAAATGTGTGGACTCTAATCTGGGAGAGCCAGGTTTGATTCCCCACTCCTCCACTTGAAGCTGCTGGATGACCTTGGGTCAGTCACAAGTTCTGGCAAGAGCTGTCCCTGAAAGGGCAGTTCTTGAAAGAGCTCTCTCAGCCCCACCTACCTCCCAGGGTGTCTGTTGTGGGGAGGGGAAGGGAAAGGAGTTTGTAAGCCGCTCTGAGACTCTGACAGAAGGGCGGGGTGGAAATCCAATCTCTTCCTCCTTCTAAAGGATTGGCTTATTGGCTTATTGCCTCCAGTCTAACAGGCCTCGGCTTGGAGGCCTTGGCCTGGGCGAGGGCTTAGACTTGTGGCTCTTTAAAAGGTGTAAACACTAATCACAAAATGGTTCTCCTTGTTCAGCTTTGCAGGAAAGCAAAATAACAGATGTGACCAACAGTTGTGACCAGTGATGCATGTTGCAGTAAAAGACGCTTTGTGTTAGAAGTAGGCTGTGTACATGGCGCATAAATACAAGCGGCTTTGTACAACCCAGAATCTCAGGTTTGGCCACAGTTAATCCAGTCGGAGTCTCTCGCCTGGCAGCCGTGAACCAGTGTGTGCAGCGGTTAGAGCTTTGGACTAGGCTCTGGGAAACTCTGCCATGTTTGCACACCGGGTGACTTTGGGGGTGGCCACGCATGCTTGGCCTGGCCTACCTCGCAGAGTCGTTGTGAGGATGAAATGGAGAGTGCTGTAGGCCTCTTTGTAGGGAGTCCCCCACAGGGAGAGAAGTAGGGTATACATTAGGAAAAGAAAACGGGTACTATGGAGAAATTTTGACTGTCTTCCACACTTAAAATCCATTCTGTCTAGGACAGAATGTTGGACCGGATGGGCCACTAGCCTGATCCAACATGGCTTTTGTCACCTAGAAGTGCAGCTGAAGGCAATGGAGTTGGATTTTGGAAGCCAGTTTGGACTCTGATCCAGGAGAACCAGGTTTGACCTCCCTACTTGTCCACTTGCAGCTGCTGGTGTGACCTTGGGTCAGTCATCAGTTCTCTCAGAGCTGTTCTCTCAAGGGCAGCCCTCGAAAGAGCTCTCTCAACCCCACCTACCTCACAAGGGTGCCTGTTGTGGGGAGGGGAAGGGAAAGGAGTTTGTAAGCCACTCTGAGACTCCTTCAGGTGGTGAAGGGCGGGGTATAAATCCAACCTCTTCTCTTCTCTTATGATCTGTGCCTATATCTAAATAAGGGAGGCAGACTTTTGGAAATCACTTGCAGGCCAAGGCATGATGTTTTAGGCTCCACCCTCCCCTTCCATTCTACTTTTTCTTAATGGGTCTGGCTTGCCTAGCATTGCAATTGAAGGCAATGGAATTGGATTTTGGAAGTAAACCCCATTTGGGAGTAAACTCCAGTTCTTTCAGGGAATCCGTTCTGTAACTGCACTCCGATATGCCATTATTTTTCCTCTTGAGGATGCTTTAGGCTTATTCTATTTCTGTGCCTCATAAGGCGGCAGAGCAGAGTGGTGGTTGATTTGTTGATTCTTCCCGGCGAACGGTGGCTGATCTGACACGTGAGCCCAAGTCGTCCATTTCGGGTGGTGCCTGAAAGAGGAAAACCTCCAAAGAGTAACGGTCACTGTGGTTTAAATGCAGCTGTCGGCTTGCAGGCTCGATGCTTTCGGTGGCGGAGTGAGCCCTGTTTCGTTGCCTAGCAAACGTACATCGGCCCAAGCGGAAAGCCGTGAACCCGAGAGTGGTTGCGGCGGATGTTGTAATATCTGGGCTTGCAATCGGTGCCTGCTTCCTCCTTGCGAGTGTCATCCTCTGCAGCTTCTTGAGTCTGCAGAATTTGATTTGAGGCCCAGCCTTTGAACTCTCCCTCACGGTGGAAGTGAGTTGTAGCACAGGCATCTCTTCTCTTGGCCGGTGAGGCCGCCGGTCAGGTTAGTGATCACCAATCCCTACATGGCTTGGGGCCGAGTTATCTGAAGGGGCCGTCTTCTCGTGTACCGCTCCTGCCGAGCAATTAAGGTCACAGGGAGAGGCCTTCCTGACTGTCCCACCAAAGATGTTCTTTTGGTGGGGACATCAGACAGGGCCCTTTCAGTGACAGCCCCATGGTTATGGAACAGTCTCCCTAGGAAGTGCGCCCAGCCCCCTCACTTTCCCGGTTCAGGAGCCAGCTGAAGGCTGTTTTATTTAGGACCGCGTTGGACTAATTTAGAGCTGCGGTGGCTCAAGTGGTTAAGACGCTGAACTGCAGGCTGGAGGGTCAGTAGTTCAGCAGTTCGAGACCCGAGCGCCACACGACGGAGTGAGCTCCCGTCTCTGGTCCCAGCTCCTGCCAGCCTAGCAGTTCGAAAGCAAGAAATTGCAAGTAGATAAATAGGCATCGCTTCGGTGGGAAGGTGAGAGCATTCCGTGCGCCTCGGCATCTAGTCATGTTGGCAACATGAGCACGGAAATGTCTTCGGACAGCGCTGGCTCTTCGGCTTGGAAACAGAGACGAGCACCGCACCCCTAGGGTCGAATTCGACTGGCTTTCGAGCAAGGGAAACCTTTACCTGGACTAATTTAGTTTTTACTTGTTGGCCCTCCTAATTGGAGGATTTCAGGAGGTCTTTTATGCCTTCTTTTGTAATAATTGTTTGGTTTATACTGTAAGCCCCCTTGAGTTACACAAGGTAGAATGGTGGCTAATAAACGTTTTAAATAAATCATCCCTGTATGTTAGAATTAATGTGAGCTTCCCTAGAGCCCTGCTGGCTCCGTGTATATTGCAAATGGTCTGTCCTCACGAGGCTTTCTTGGTTACCTTGAAATCAGCTGAAGGGAGTAAGGGTGGAAGTTAGGCTGCATTGACCAATGAGAGATCTGCAACTTGGGCCTTGGGAGGAGGCAGCAAAGGAGGTGGAAGGGCTCTGAAGAGCATAAGGGGAGCCACATTGGATCAGTCCAGTGGCCCATCCAGTCCAACACACTGTGTCACACAGTGGCCAAGACCCAGGTGCCATCAGGAGGTCTACCAGCAGGGCCAGAACTCCAGAAGCCCTCCCATTTTTGCCCCCCCCACCTGCACCAAGAATACAGAGCATCACTGCCCCAGACATAAGAACATAAGAGAAGCCATGTTGGATCAGGCCAATGGCCCATCCAGTCCAACACTCTATGTCACACGGTGGCCAAGACCCAGGTACCATCAGGAGGTCTACCAGTGGGGCCAGAACTCCAGAAGCCCTCCCATTCTTGCCCCCCCACCAAGAATACAGAGCATCACTGCCCCAGACATAAGAACATAAGAGAAGCCATGTTGGATCAGGCCAATGGCCCATTCAGGCCAACACTGTGCCACTCAGTGGCCAAAACCCAGGGGCCGTGAGGAGGTCCACCAGCAGGGCCAGCAGCCCTCCCACTATAGCCCCCCAGGCACCAAGAATACAGAGCATCGCTTGCCCCAGACAGAGTGTTCCACTTATAATTTGTGGCTCATAGCCACTGATGGACCTCTGCTCCATATATTTATCCAGTCCCCTCTTGAAGCTCTCTATGCTTGTCGCTGCCACCACTTTCTGCAACATAAACCCTCACTGACAGTTGAAGGAGAAATGTTTGGTCAGTAGCATTGAAAAGGCGTGTCCAGTAGGGATTTCTGATTGGGCGGTGTGAGGTTTTTCCCCCCTTATCAAGTGGAGCCAACTTATGGCATCCCCATAGGTTTTTCAAGGTGAGATGGTTTGCCATTGCCTGCCTCTGTGTATCGGCCCTGGTATTCCTTGGTGGTCTCCCATTCCGAGTACTAACGTGGGCCAACCCTGCTCAAGGTATCTGAAACCTCATAGGCGTCCTGCAGAGTGCAGGGGGTTGGACTAGATGACCTGCACGGTCCCTTCCAACTCTAACATTCTATGATTCTATGAGATCTGGTGAAATCAGGCCCTCTTGGGCCACCTGAGTCTGCGAGGTCTTAGGCTGTAGATTTTCTCCTGATCAGTAAGGGGTGGGCGTCTCGAACTAAGTCTACTTGCGCCTTCCAGTTCCAAGGCTGAAATCAGAATGACCTCAGTCCCGGGCAAGTTGTGTGGACCACTTATCCTTTGGATTGTCACATTGGCTATGCCTGACTTGGATAGCTAAATGCATAGGCTTGAAACAGAGTACCGTTGAAGAGAGCCAGTTTGGTGTAGTAGTTAGGAGCGCGGACTCTAATCTGGGAGAACCGGGTTTGATTCCCCACTTCTCCACTACATGCAGCTGCTGGCGTGACCTTGGGTCAGTCACAAGTTGTCTCAGAACTGTTAGAGCAGTCCTCGAAAGAGCTCTCTCAGCCCCACCTACCTCACAGGGTGTCTGTTGTGGGGAGGGGAAGGGAAAGGAGATTGTAAGCCACTCTGAGACTTCTTTGGGTACTGAAGGGTGGGGTATAAATGCAATCTCTTCTAAAGTTGGGGGTTTTGGGGTTTAGCAATGGGAAAGAGATCATTGCATCGAATGCAGTAACCCATTGAAGTAAGTGTGTTCACATTTGCATTTTTTGATATTCCTGTGTCTTGGGTTCAAATCCCTACTCTGCCATAGAAACTTGCCAGGTGACCTTGGGCCTGTGAGACACGCTCAGCCTAATCTGCCTCACAGGGTTGTGGAGTTGCAGTGGAAGACAGGAGAATGCGTCAGCGGCTTTGAGCTCCCTGTAGGCCGAAAGGCAGATAGAAACGAAGGTGATTCATTCGTGCACGGCTCTAAAATGTTGTCTGACTCGTTCAGCCTCTGTAAGAAAGGGCTGCGCTTTTCAGTTGCGAGGGAGGGCGGCCTTGGGCAAAAAGCTGCAGCAGCTGGGTTTCCCCCGAAGGGCCTGGGTTCGATCCGTGGCCTCTCCAGTTAAAACGGGCAGATGGTAAGGCAGACCCTTACCAGAGAGATGCTGGCTGCTACCAGTTGTAGCAGACAATATCCACCTGGGTAGGCTAATTGTCTCACCTTGGCACAATTTGGCTTTGTCTGTCCACTAAGACTGTTCCCGTGACATACACCGAGCTGAGCCCCAGTTCTCAGTCTCCTTGTGCACGGCACCTTCTGCTCGGTGGAAGGAACACGGAAGCACTGAGGGACCCATCCCTCGATTTATCGCGGATATTGCTTCGCGAGAGTGAAGTCAGAGCAGGTAGGGAAAGAGGTACTTTTCTCCCTGTCTCACAAGACAAGAACTCGTGGGCACTCCATGAAGTTGCTGAGCGGTCGGGTTAGAATGGATAAAAGGAAGTCCTTCTTCACTCAAATTGTGATTAACGCATGGGATTCACTGCCACAGGAGGTGGTGGCAGCTACAAGCATGGACAGTTTCAAGAAGGAATTAGATAAGCATATGGAGCAGAGGTCCATCAATGGCTGTTAGCCACAAGGGATGCTGTGGTGACTCAAGTGGTTAAGACGCTGAACTGCAGGCTGTGGAAGGTCAGTAGTTCAGCAGTTCGAGACCCGAGAGTGCCGCATGACGGAGTGAGCTCCCGTCTCTAGTTCCAGCTCCTGCCAACCTAGCAGTTCGAAAGCAAGAAATTGCAAGTAGATAAATAGGTACCACTTCGGTGGGAAGGTAACAGCGTTCTTTGCGCCTTGGTGTTTAGTCATGCCAGCCACATGACCACGGAAATGTCTTCGGACAGCACTGGCTCTTTGGCTTTGAAATGGAGATGAGCATCGCAACCCTAGAGTTGGATTCGACTGGCTTTCGAGCAAGGGAACCTTTACCTTTACCTATAGATAGGGACTCTGAGTCTGGGGCAAGAGACATTCTGTATTCTTGGTGCTTGGTGGGGGGGCAACAGTGGGAGGGCTTCTAGTGTCCTGGCCCAACTGCTGGACCTCCTGGTGGCCCCTGGTATTTTTGGCCACTGTGTGACACAGAGTGTTGGACTGGAGGGGCCACTGGCCTGATCCAACATTGGCTCCTCTTATGTTCTTACGAGTTCCCTCTGGGCTTCTCTGTGGCAGGGTTTCCGGCTTCAGCAGGACTGCCCGGGTGCCTTTACTCCAGCCCAGACTTTGTGCCTCAATTTTCATGGTGTTTTTCTTTTGGTTTGGTTTTTTTTTTTAACTTTCCAAGGACTGGTGCCACTTTCACTGATGCTCCCGAGAGCAGCCCTCCCCCATTTTGCCATTCAGGGCGGCTCAAAGTTTTGGCATTGCTTCCTGCGGTGGGGAGTGTCGTCAAGTTGCAGGCGACTTTGGGCGATCCCATGGGGTTTCCAAGGCGAGAGACGTTCGGAGGTGGTTTGCCGTTGCCTGCCTCTGTATAGCAAACCTAGGACTGACCAAGGCGAACCCCGGTTAGTTTCTGCGCTCTGAGGAGATCAGGCTATCCTGGGCCGTACAGGTCGAGGCAGGAAATGAACAGAGATGGTTTTGCCTCTGCCTGCCTCTGCACAGCAACCCTGGACTTCCATAAGTGTCTCCTGATGGAATCTGGAAGAACCGGGTTTGATTCCCCACGCCGCCACTTGCAGCGGCTGGTGTGACCTTGGGTCAGCCACAAGTTCTCTCAGAGCTGATCTCTCAGGAGCAGTCTCTCCCAGAGCTCTCTCCGCCCCACCTACCTCACAGGCAGTGTTCCCTCTAAGCTGAGTTAGTGTGAGCTAGCTCACAGTTTTATAGCTTCCAGCACACACATTTTTGTCTTCGCTCAGGAAGGACAGCTCCAGAGCAAACTAATTTAGGCAGAAGCCAAATTGCTCGCTCACAACTTTAATGCCAGTAGCTCACAAAGTAGAATTTTTGCTCACAAGACTCACAGCTTAGAGGGAGCATTGCTCACAGGGTGTCTGTGGAGGAGGAAGGAGGAGATTGGATTTATACCCCGCCCTTCACTGCCCAAAGGCGTCTCAGAGCGGCTTACAAACTCCTTTCCCTTCCCCTCCCCACATCCATGTTAGATCTTGTGAGGTAGGTGGGGCTGAGAGAGCTCTTTTGAGAACTGCTCTTGAGAGAACAGCTCTGAGAGAACTGTGACTGACCCAAGGTCACCCAGCAGCTGCATGTAGAGGAGTGGGGTTCTCCCAGATTAAAGTCCGCGCACTTAACCACTACACTGGCACTGTGGTGGGGAGGGAAAGGAAAGGAGTCTATAAGCCGCTCTGAGACTCCGACTGAAGGGTGGGTATAAATCCAATAGCTTCTTCCTATCCAAGTACTAACCAGGGCCGCCTTTTCTTAGCTTCTGGCACTGCTACTACTCACTTTTAGAAAGACCAAGTCGCATTTCAGATAGCCGGGTTCTCAGAATTCAGTTTGGTGGGGTGCAGTGTTCCCTCTAAGCTGAGTTACTGTGAGCTAGCTCACGTTTTTAGCCTCTGGCTCATACGTTTTTGTCTTAGCTCAGGAAGGATGGCTTCAGAGGAAACTAATTTATGCAGCAGCCAAATCGCTCACAAGACTCCCCAGCTTAGATGGAGCATCGTTGGGGCGTAGGGCTGATAGTTTGGCCCGTGGGTTTTGGATCTCATTTGTCATTTCTTCGAAATAAATGAATGGCGGTTGCATAATACCGTTTTCTCAGCGCCGTGTAGGCCTTCAACTGGACAGAGAGGCCGCGAGGGCTTTTGCCGCCTGCCGAGAGAGGCTACTTACTTAGACCACTATTTATAGTCTTCTAATTGCCAGCTTGTTGTAATAGTAATACATTAATCCAAAGTCACCGATTAGTTCAAACAGTTTACCAGGCTCCGTCTTTTCTTCCCGTCCGCCGTCTTGTACTTTGGTCACAGACTGGTAGGAATAGTCCCTGGAAATCCCTGTTAGATCCTGTAAGGTAGTTTTCTGTTGATTATCTGCCCTCCTCCATCTAAATGACACTTCATGATACGATAGCCGGGACTAACCTTTACTTAGTCTGTGGAGCTTTTACCCGGGCTGTGATGTCCCCTCCAGCGCCCAAATCCTTCAAGCTGACGAGAGCATGAACTGCCTTCCTTGGCAGAAAGAGGCTGGGGGAAACCTGCATGCTTGATTTTTCTTTTTCTTTTGCTGTCAGCTCTCGTCTCCCAGTGGCAGTTTTTATTGGTGTTCTTATGCCACAGTTTTCTGCTAAGGGTTCCTCACCACTGGAGGCATTGAGGCACCGGAACAGTTGGGAGGATATGTTGTTCTTGTTGTTGTTCAGTTGCATAGTCGAGTCCGACTCTTCGCGACCCCATGGACCACATCATGCCAGGCCCTCCTGTCCTCGGGAGTTTGCTTAATTTCATGTCCATTGCAGCGGTGACACTGTCCAACCATCTCGTCCTTTGCCGTCCCCTTCCTCTTCTTTGACCTTCAGTCTTTCCCAGCATCAGGGTCTTCTCCAGTGACTGCTGTCTTCTCATTAGGTGCCCAAAGTATTTCAGCTTCAGTCTCTGGCCTTCCAGGGAACAGTCAGGGTTGATTTCTTTTAGGACGGACTGATTTGATCTCCTCGCAGTCCACGGGACTCTCAAGAGTTTTGTTGTTGTCGTTATTGTTCAGTCGCACAGTCGAGCCCGACTCTTCGTGACCCCATGGGCCACATCACACCAGGCCCTCGTGTCTTCCGTCGTGCTCTGGAGCAGTGTTCCCTCTAAGCTGAGTAGGTGTGAGCTAGCTCACAGTTTTTTAGCCTCTGGCTCACACATTTTCGCCTTTGCTCAGGAAGGATGCCCCCCAAGCAAACTAATTTAGGCCGTAGCCCAATTGCTTGCTTGCAGCTTTAATGCCAGCAGCTCACAAAGCAGAATTTTTGCTCACAAGACTCTGCAACTTAGAGGGAGCGTTGCTCTGGAGTTTGCTCAACTTCACATTAGTTGCATCGATAACAGTGTCTAACCATCTCGTCCTTTGCCGTCCCCTTCTTCTTTGACCTTCAGTCTTTCCCAGCATCAGGGTCTTCTCCAGGGAGTGCTCCCTTCTCATTTGGTGGCATAAGTATTTGTGCTTCGGCTTCAGTCTATGGCTTTCCAGGGAACAGTCAGGGTTGATTTCCTTTTAGGATTGACTGATTGGATCTCCTTGCAGTCCAAGGGACTCTCAAGAGACTTTTCCAGCACCACAGTGGATGCTGGGAGGATATAAGCTGGCACAACTTGGATACACATGTCCTCTGAATGCGCTTCTGTAGTGTGTAGCATCCCAGAACATAGAAATAAGAACAGAAGAGAAGCCAGTGCAGGATCAGGCTAGTGGCCCCTCCAGTCCAACACTCTTGTGTCACACAGTGGCCAAAAATACCAGGTCCCATCAGGAGGTCCAGCAGTGGGGCCAGGACACCAGAAGCCCTCCCACTGTTGACCCCCCCCAAGCACCAAGGATACAGAGCATCACTTGCCCCAGACATAGGAGTATAAGAGAAGCCAATGTTGGATCAGGCCAGTGGCCCCTCCAGTCCAACATTCTGTGTCACACAGTGGCCAAAAATACCAGGTGCCCTCAGGAGGCCAGGACACTAGAAACCTTCCCACTGTTGCCTCCCCCAAGCATCAAGAATACAGAACCTCACTTGCCCCAGAGTTCCTATCTATACCTCGTGGCTAACAGACACTGCTATGGAGTCACCCCTTGATTATATGTGGGTGGCTGCCCTGATCTCTGCTGGATTCCAGCCGTTCCTGCTCTGTGTTGAGGCAGAGCGGTTTTAGGGTCCAAGTCACACCCCGGAGCCTAAAGACTCACGACACAAATCCGGTGGTCCTCTGTTAGCTGGTTTGCTTGCTTTGGGTAGCATTGGACAGCCTTACGTGTGTCCGTTCCGGTTGCAGCCTTCCCGGATAAAGGTGCAGCAGGGGGCTGTCAGAATGGGTAGAAGCAATATTCAGCTGAGGTGGTTGCATTTTGGAGGAGAAAAACGATCCCTAAAGAAATCTAGATTTTCCCATTCCGAGCCAAGAGCGTGTGGGCAGGAACTTGCTTGTCCGGTATCAACCAATGGGAGCTGCATGATCGCTGCCTTGGGTCAAGCTGCGTTTAATTCTTAATTCTCACACATGTCAGCGGGGAAACCTAATAGGAGGAGGGAGTGAAGAATCCCAGTTGCTTGTGAGCAATTCCACTTCGGTGGAGACCCACTGCTGGACCTCCTGATAGCACCTGGTATGGAATTCACTGCCACAGGAGGTGGTGGCAGCTACAAGCGTGGACGGCTTCAAGAGGGGATTGGATAAACGTGGAGCAAAGGTCCATCAGTGGCTATTAGCCACAAGGTATAGATAGGAAGTCTCAGTCTGGGGCAAATGATGCTCTGTTTTCTTGGTGTTTGAAAGGGGGCAACAGTGGGAGGGATTCTCGTGCTGATGGCACCTGTTATTTTTGGCCACTGTGTGACAGAGTGTTGGACCGGATGGGCCATTGGCCTGACCCGACATTGGCTTCTCTTATGTTCTCATGTCTGGGGCAAGTGATGCTCTTTATTCTTGGTGCTGGGGGGGGGTCAACAGTGGGAGGGCTTCCGGTGTCCTGGCCCCACTGCTGGACCTCCTGATGGCCCCTGGTATTTTTGGCCACTGTGACACAGACTGTTGGACTGGATGGGCCATTGGCCTGATCCAACAGTGGCTTCTCTCATGTTCTTACGTTCAGAGATGCGTCGGTGTCACGTTTATTCCAAGGACATCTTCGTCAGAAGTACAGACCAAACCGATTGCCGCTTGTGATGTTTTTGCGCTCGTAGATTGGAAGGGACCGGACTTTGGGTGAGGGGCTGGGGCAGCCACTTAGAGAAATTTAGGGCTGTAGGGAAAGGAAAGTTCCAGAGACGCTTGCCTTCCTGCGGTGCACACAGGTAGGTTGTGTATGCAACCTAGAATCCTGGAATCACAGAGTTGGGAGGGGCCGTACAGGCCATCTAGTTGCAGGACCAGCCTAGAGCGTCCCTGACAAGGGTTTGTCCAAACGCCACTTAAAGACGGCCCGGGAGGGGGAGCTCGCCATCTCCCCAGGCAGCTAATTCCACTGTTGCACAATTCTTGACTGTCAAAAAGTTTTCCCTAAGATCCAGCCAGTACCTTCCCGCCTTTGATTTAAACCCATTCTTGCGAGTCCTCTCCTCTGCTGCCAACAGGAACAGCTCCTTGCCATCGTTCCCTCTAAGGTGGGTCAGTGTGAGCTAGCTGACAGTTTTTTAGCCTCCAGCTCACACAGTTTTGTCTCAGCTCAGGAAGGATGGCCCCAGAGCAAACTAATTTATGCAGCAGCCAAGTCGCTTGCCCGTAACTTTAATGCCAGCAGCTCACAAAGTAGAATTGTTGCTCACAAGACTCCACAGCCTAGAGGGAGCGTTGCTGGCAACCAGTGTTCCCTCTAAGCTGAGCCAAGTGTGAGCTAGCTCACGTCTTTTTAGCCTCCGGCTCACACACTTTTGTCTTTGCTCTGGGGCCATCCTTCCTGAGCCAACTAAGTTATACAGGAGCCAAATTGCTAACTCACACCTTCAATGCCAGCAGCTCACACAGTAGGATTTTTGCTCACAGGACTCTGCAGCCTAGAAGGAGCATTGCTCCCTGCCCTCCTCAAGGGACAGCCCTTCAAATCCTTAAAAGAGTATTTATCTTCTCCCCTCTTGCCTGGTCTCTAGGCCAGGGGTGGCCAAACTGCGGCTCGGGAGCCACCTGCGGCTCTTTCACACATATTGTGCGGCTCCCGGCAGGGCAGCTGGGGAAGTGAAGGGGAGGCATGCATCTGATCCCTCCCTCCCTTCCTCCGTCCCTCCTATCTATTTTCTTTCTTTCTTTCTTTCTTTCTTTCTTTCTTTCTTTCTTTCTTTCTTTCTTTCTTTCTTTCTTTCTTTCTTTCTTTCTTTCTTTCTTTCTTTCTTTCTTTCTTTCTCTCTCTCTCTCTCTCTCTCTCTCTCTCTCTCTCTCTCTCTCTCTCTCTCTTTCTCTCTTTCTCTCTCTCTCTCTCTTTCTCTCTCTCTCTCTCTTTCTCTCTCTCTCTCTCTCTCTTTCTCTCTCTCTCTCTTTCCACCTCTTTCATTCTTTCTTTCCACCTCCCCCCTCTCTCTCTCTCTTAGACAAATAAATATCATTATCAATATCTGTTTTTACCCCTTTTGTTTTTATTTTTGGCAGTCGCGTTTCATGGTAATAAAAAGCAAATCTGCCTATTTTCTAAATAAAAACGTGCGCGTAATATTTGTTCATGTCTTGTGGCTCTCAACCATCTGAAATTTATTCTATGTGGCTCTTAACGTTGAGCAAGTTTGCCCATCCCTGCTCTAGGCCCTCTGTGTCAGGCTCTGCGTGGAGGCAAGACTGGAGTCGGCGTTCAGCAGCCGAAGGCAGTGGAAATAACCGGGCATCCGCCTGCTCGTCCTTGCCTACTTCTGGCCACACCCCTGGGCTCCTTCCCGGCTTTGGGCTTGCCAGCTTCTGCAGTGTTGGCAGGCCGGCGCTGGACTCTGGTCGGGAATGTTTGGGCAGGGCTGCTGCACTAGACGGGCTTTCTCCTTACGATGACGTGTACCGCCGTACATACGAACCGTCATTAGAGCTGTCGGGTGAAACCCTTCTTCCGGCTTGGCTGGCAGAGTAAATTGGCAGTAAATGCTTCGCAGGAGCTCTGTAGAAAGGTCCAGCTGAAGAAGCAAGTTCCATTCTTTGCCACTAGTTCGTTCGGTGCCATCTGTTTGCAGACCCAGGAGTTAAGCTCTCATCGGGCTTTCAGCCGGCGCATGTGTGCCAGTTTATAGCAAAAACCTTTTTCAGGGTACCAGGTTAATACAGCTTGGTTACAGGAAGTTAATGAATAATCGGAGAGGCTCTTCTGCTGTTTATGGTAAAGGTCAAGGTTTCCCTTGCTCCAGAGCCAGTCGAATCCGACTCTAGGGGTGCGGTGTTCATCCCCGTTTCCAAGCCGAAGAGCCAGCGCTGTCCGAAGACATTTCCACGGCCACGTGGCCGGCGTGGCTTAAACGCCGAGTTGCACGGAACGCTGTTACCTTCCCACCAAAGCAGCACCTGTTCATCTGCTTGCAATTCCTTGCTTTCAAACTGCTAGGTTGGCAGGAGACCGTTTATGGTACTCAGGTCCAAATTTTCCAGTACAGCAGTAGCACATGTGTGAAAAACATGGCATGCCAGTTACCTTTGTCAGTTGCCCACTTCAGGGGTGCCTGCGGGTGCCCTGCTGACTCCATTCCTGGTGGCCCCCCCAATGTTTTTAGAAAGTGGGCAGGGCAGATTTTTTAAAAAGATGTTGATTTGGCGGTGGCAATCACAACGGCACAAGTGTCTTCAATCACAACGGCACAAGTGTCTTCACCATGTGAAAGTAAACCGTAGCAGCCATTTTGTGGCTGGCCCCGCCTCCTGCGATGGCCATTTTGCTTCAGCCGCCTTTCTGCAGCTGTGTCCTCCGCCCTCAGTTCCAAAGGTGCTCGCAGGCCGAAAAAGGCTGGGGACTCCTGGCTTACTCAGAATCATAGAATCACAGAGTCGGAAGGGGCTGTAGAGGCTGTCCAGTCCCAACCCCCTGCTCAATGCAGGCTCAGACTGGAGCATCCTTGACAAGGGTTTGTCCAGCCGCTGCTTCAAGGCTGCCAGGGAGGGGGAGCTCACCACACCTCCCCAGGCAGCCGATTCCACTGTCGCACAACTCTTGACTGCCAAAAAGTTTTCCCTAATATCCAGCCCTTAATTTAAACCCATTCTTGCAAATCTTCTCCTCTGCTGCCAACAGGAACACCTCCCTGCCCTTCTCAAAGTGACAGCCCTTCAAAGACTTCAAGAGAGCAATCCTGTCCCCCCTCAACCTCCTCTTCTCCAGACTGAACACTCTCAAGTCCCTCGGCCTTTCCTCGTAGGGCTTTGTGGTCTCCAGGGCCCCCGATCACCCTCGTCGCTCTCCTCTGCACCCACTCCATTCTGTCTACATCCTTTTGGAAGTGAGGCCACCAGAATTGCACACAGAACTCTAGGTGTGGCCTGACTAATGCAGCATACAGCAGAACATAAGAACGTAAGAGAAGTCAATGTTGGATCAGGCCAATGGCCCATCCAGTCCAACATGCTATCACACAGTGGTCAAAATACCAGGTGCCATCAGGAGGTCTAGCAGTGGGGCCAGGACACTAGAAGCCCTCCCACTGTTGACGCTCCCAAACACCAAGCATTCAGAGCATCACTTGTCCCAGAGTTCCTCTCTATACCTTGTGGCTAATAGCCCCTGATGGACCTCTGCTCCATATGTTTATCTAATTCCCTCTTGAAGCCGTCCACGCTTGTAGCCATCGTCACCTCCTGTGGCAGTGAATTCCATGTGTTAATCACTCTTTTGGGTGAAGAAGTACTCCTTTTATCCATTCTAAGCTGACCGCTCAGCAATTTCATGGAGTGCCCACGAGTTCTTGTATTGTGAGAAAGGGAGAAAAGGACCTCTTTCTCTACCTGCTCTATCCCACGCATAAAACCTCGATCATGTCACCCCTCAGCCGTCATTTCTCCAAGCTAAACAGCCCCAAGTGCTTTAACCTTTCTTCATCGGAAACATGTTCCAAAGCTGTAATATCCTTGGTGACCAGAACTGTATGCAGTACTCCAAATGAGTTCACACCATTGATTTACTTAGGGGCATTATGATATTGGCCGATCTGTTGATAAATCCAAGATCGCATTCGCCTTTTTGGTCGCCGCATCACACTGGCTGCTCATATTTAACTTACAGTTCACCCGTACCCCAAGATCTTGTTGGGAGGGGGAGTTCCTAGCTCCTCTGCAGGTTTTTGCAGTTGCAGAATAAAGGATAATCACACCCCGGGGGTTTCTGTGGTCTAATGTAGTCTCTTCTTCTTTGCAGGAATGCATCCTCTCCGGCATCATGTCGGTGAACGGAAAGAAGGTCCTTCACATGGATCGCAATGCGTACTATGGAGGGGAAAGCGCCTCTATCACCCCCCTGGAAGATGTGAGTATGCCCAGTTGCTATGGTATGCGTTCTGATTGGCTTTGTTGGGAACCGTTTCAGTTGTCACGGATCTGTCGCCTCTGTGTCCGTAGCAGAGCCCCGCTGAAAATCTGTTTTTTAGAAGCGCTCAGTTCTCCAAATCGGCGTGTTTCCTTTGCGCAAGTCTAGCTAATGGGCGGAATGAGATGTTTTCTAGCAATATGGGATGGTGTGGATCACAGGCCCGACGGTCTCTTGTATTCATAAGCCCTGGGGGCATGGTTCGATAGAAGGACCAGAGCCAGAGGACTGCATTCTCTTCCGTTTTTAGTGGGATGAAACTTGGCAAGTGGCTGTAAACAGGCAACGGGGAAGGTTGAGGGTTCTGATTGTGACTCTCTTGAATAAGCGTGGAAGTAGCATTTATCTCTCCCCGCTCTACACTTTTTCAACCCCTCTCCTGCTAAGTTTGCAGTCAGAACTGAGCTGCAGCTCTTTTTGTGATCCCTCTGAGAGCCAGTTTGGTGTAGTGGTTAAGAGCGCGGACTCTAATCTGGGAGAGCCGGGTTTGATTCCCCACTCCTCCACATGCAGCTGCTGGTATAACTTTGGGTCAGTCACAAGTTCTTTCAAAGCTGTTTTCACTCTTAATTTTTTAAAAAAATTATAAGAGATATGGGGGGGAAGGGATAGGGAAATACAGATCAAAAGTATATTTACCAAAAAACCTCTATGATGAGGGCAATTTTGCAGAAATTAAGGACCTTCCTCCTCCAAAATTTTTATATATATGTAACAAAGTATATGATATAGTAGCTTAACAAATGTTTAACTAGATATATATGGTATAATGGTGTAAGAATATAGCTTAAAATATATATGACCTATTAACTTAAAAACTTATGTTTTCATTTTTATCGTATTGATCTTATCGATTATATAATACAACATAGAGCTGTTCTCTCAAGGACAGTTCTCGAGAGAGCTCTCTCAGCCCCACCTACAAGGCAGGGTGTCTGTTGTGGGGAGGGGAAGGGAAAGGAGATTGTAAGCCAGTCTGAGACTCCTTCAGGTGGTGAAGGATTGGATATAAACCCAATCTCTTCTTTGAGAGCCGGTTTGGTGTAGTGGTTAGGCGCCATACTCTAATCTGGGAGAACTGGGTTTGATTCCCCACTCTTCCACATGCAGCTGCTGGTGTGACCTTGGGTCAGTCACAAGTTCTCTCAGAGCTGTCCTCTCACGGGCAGTTCTCGAGAGAGCTCTCTCAGGCCCACCTACCTCACAGGGTGCCTGTTGTGGGGAGGGGAAGGGAAAGGAGATTGTAAGCCGCTCTGAGACTCCTTCGGGTAGTGAAGGGTGGGGGATAAATCCAATCTCTTCTCTTCTCCCTCCTGGTCTGCCTCCACCGTTGTGAGCAAGACCTCGGTGTGGAAGCTGCAATCTGTGTAGTCCTGCTAGGAGACTCCTGTCCCCCTTCCCACCAGCAGTGTTACTGTCCTAATCGCGCGACTCCTTTGCCTTTCAAGCTGTACAAACGGTTCAATCTACCGGTATCTCCGCCGGAGTCGATGGGCCGAGGAAGAGACTGGAATGTGGACCTGATCCCCAAATTCCTGATGGCGAATGGTGAGTGGCCGAGAGGGTCTTGACTGTCTTTTTCCTGACTCAAGCGAAGCAACGGGGCTTCCTTTTTTCTAAGCTCCGCCAACATCCGGGAACATTTGCCGTCCTCCACGGGTCGCCCCACACTTCCGTGAAAACTGAGGCATCCGCTGGTGGTGCTTGCGCAGAAGTGCCTGCCTTCTGTTTTGTCCTCTGTGCCAATTTGTTGGTGGTCCAGTTCCATGAAGAGCATGTTTCCAGGCTAGCTATCACAGGGGCCCACGGCACGGCTTCTGTTAAACGAAAGAGGCACTGCTCAGCAGCCTGCAGGTGTGATGAATAATCCTATATGAATCTCCCATGACACTCCAGTCTTCTTTGGAGGCCCTGCTTTGGTTGCCCTGGCCATCTGGAGCCTACTGGGTGGTGGCCTGAGACATGGCCTTCTCGGTCACGGCACCAAAATTTTGGAGCTGCCCCCCAGCGAAATTTGTCTGTCTCTATCAGTGTCTTTCATCAACAGGTGGAACAGTTTTGTTTTGTCTGGCATAACCCCCAGTAATGGTTCTTGGCCTTCCTTGAGCCAGTTTGGTGTAGTGGTGAAGTAAGCGGACTCTAATCTGGGAGAGAATCTTGCAGTTGCTGGATGACCTTGGGCAAGTCATAGTTCTGACAACAGGGCATAGAAGCCGAGGCCTTCATAAGAACACCGGAAGAGCCCTGCTGGATCAGACTAGTGATGGTCCATCTAGCCCAGCATCCTGTCTCACACGGTGGCCAACCAGTTTCTCTGGAGGGCCAACAACAGGGCATAGAGGCCGAGGCCTTCATAAGAACATCAGAAGAGCCCTGCCGGATCAAACCAGTGGTCCATCTTTTGCAGCCTCCAGTCTCCCAGAGTGGCCAACCAGTTCCTCTGGAGGGCCAACAATAGGGCAGAGAGGCTGAGGCCTTCATAAGTATATCAGTAGAGCCCTGCTGGATCAGACCAGTGGTCCATCTTGTGCAGACTTCTGTCTCACCCAGTGGCCAACCAATTCCTCTGGAGGGCCAACAACAGGGCAGAGCGGCCAAGGCCTTCATAAGAACATCAGAAGAGCCCTGCTGGATCAGACCACTGAGGGTCCATCTAGTCCAGCCTTCTTTCTCACACAGTGGCCGACCAGTTCCTCTGGAGGGATGATGACAGGGCATAGGGACTGAGGCCTTCCCCTGATGTTGCCCCCTGTCTCTGGGATTCAGAGGTTTAGTGCCTCTGAATGTGGAGGTTCCTTTTGGTCGTACTTGGATGGGAACCTAGCAAGGAATAAGAGGGTCATGACACAGAGGCTAGCAGTGGCAAACTACCTCTGAATGTCTCCTGCCTTGAAAGCCCTACGGGGTTGCCGTAAGTCGGCTGTGACTTTGCTGCAAACCCAGGAACATAATGAACATAGAGTGTTGCGGTTAGCTTTAAATCCATCTTGCTTTTCTGTTTCACCCTTACAGGGTTAACGTAATCAAGTGTGGGAAAGTTGCAAAGGCTGAATTGTGTACAAATAGGGACCACATTTAAGAACTTAAGTTCTGCTTTGTACTGGTTGGTGCTGCAGTTGACCTCTTGGGATCAGATGTCGCTCCTTCCCTTTTTAAAATGTCAAGGGAAGTACGATAAAATCGTGTTGCGGTCTCTGGAGAAATTTCCTCAGGTGTAGTGATTTTATTGTCCAGGTGACTCGTCTCCCAAACCTTTCCCTTCCTGTGAGTTTGATGGTGCCCCTTCAGCTCATTCAGAGGGGAGGGGCCGTGGCTCAGTGGCAGAGCCTCTGCTTGGCCTGCAGGAGGTTCCAGGTTTCATTCCAGCGTGTCCAGCTAAGAAGGATGAGGTAGTAGGTGATATGAAAGACTCTTTCCCTGAGACTCTGGAGAGCCACTCCCAGTCTGAGTAGATGATACTAGCTTCAGTGGACCAATGTTCTACGTGACATCTTCGCTTATTGGGGAGACGGTTTTACCTATAAAACACTCCCTGTGTACCTAAACTTGGTAGATTTCTGTCACCACCAAAAATTAAAAATTCCAAATCTCCCTCTTTTGGTAGAATGACCCAGGGTCTGGGCACTTCAGAGGACTATGTGGCCCTGAGGAAGGACTATTCTGATTTCTGGGATAAGTTTAAACAACAAATGATTTATTTAATAAAGAACAAAATAGGTTTCTGGTTACTTTGAACTATTGCTGATGAAAGGAACTTGTAAATATAACTGGCAAAGCTTGGTATCACAAATAGTCTCTCAGACTCCCAAAACTCCACTCTGACAGGTGTCAGCACTCTGTCTAATCTCTCTCTTTCTCTCTCCTATATAGCCACACAGGCTGAACTCTTTGTCTTATTCACACAGACTAGACTCAAACTCCCATAGTCACACAGACTATGCTCTCTCTTCAAACTTCACACACAGTCACCTCATAGACACCCCTCCTCCCACTCTCAGTCATCAGCCAATCTCATCATACTTGTCTCCCTCTATCAATCTTCTTACATTACTGCAGTCACACTAAACATTTAAAGAAACACACACATAAAAGAACAAGAAATCATTACAATCTGATTCAGCTTCTTGCAGAGGGGCCATGGCTCAGTGGTAGAGCATCTGTTTGGCACACAGAAGGCCCCAGGTTCAGTCCCCAGCGTCTCCAGTTCAAGCATCTGGCAGCAGGTGATGTAGATGACCTCTGCTTGTAACCCCGGAAAACCACTGCCAGTCTGAGTAGACAGTACTGCCTTTGATGGACTAGTAGTTTGATTCAGTAGAAGACAGCTACATGTGAGAGTTCCATTCAAGAGAGGGGCCATGGCTCAGTGGTAGTCGGTCTGTTTTGCACGCAGAAGGTCCCAGGTTCAATCCCTGGCCTCTCCAGTTAAAAATATCAAGTTGCAGGCGATGGAAATGCTTGAGGAATGCAGCTGCCAGCCAGAGTAGCCAATACTTACCATGCCCATGTTCACGTGTACTAGTTGTCTACATCAGGGGTGGCCAAACTTGCTTAATGTAAGAGCCACATAGAATAAACATCAGATGTTCAAGAGCTGCAAAAGATGAACAAGTATGACCCATGTTTACTGGGAAATATGCAAATTTGCTTTTATCAATATTACATGAGGCTGCCAAAAATAATAACGAAAGTGGTGACAGCAGATATCGATAATGATATTTATTCATCCAATGATATTTGTTAATGATATTTAGCTTCCCCAGCCCACCCTGCCAGGAGCCGCACAATATGTATGAAAGAGCCACATGCGGCCCCCGAACCACAGTTTGGCCACCCCTGGTCCACACGAAAAGAAAGACACTGGGTACGATTAATTGCTTGTTCCAAAGTCTGGGTTGGATGACTCCCTGCTGTGAATTGTCCTTCTGCGGACTTCAGGGTAGAAAGACCTGGTTCTCTCGGGTGTATTTGTTGAATCCCAGAAGCTAAAAAAGACAACCCCATTAAGCTGCGGAGCTTTTTTTTTAACTTGGGAGGAGGGGCCCATGGGTTAGTGATCAAGACACCTGCTTGGCACGCAGAAGGTACCAGGTTCAATCCCCAGCATCTCCAGTTAGCAGGAGAAGAGAAGAGATTGGATTTATACCCCGCCCTTCACTACCCAAAGGAGTCTCAGAGCGGCTTACAAACTCCTTTTCTGTTGCCCTCCCCTCACCACAACAGACACCCTGTGAGATAGGTGGGGCTGAGAGAGCTCTGACAGAAACTGCTCTTTTTCAAGGACTACTCTTGTCAGAACTATGGCTTGCCCAAGGTTATCCAGCCAGGTGCAAGTGGAGGAGTGGGGAATCCAACCCTGGTTCTCCCAGTTTAGAGTCTGCGCACTTAACCACTACATCATACTGATACTAGCCTCAATGGACCAATGAGCTGATTCAGTATAAGGCAGCTTCTTGCGGAGGAGCCATGGCTCAGTGATAGAGCCTCTGTCTGGCATACAAAAGGTCCCAGGTTCAATCCCCAGCATCTCCAGTTAAAAGGATCTGGCAGTAGGTGCTGTGAAAGTCCTCTACTAGAGACCCCGGAGAGCTGCTGCCAGTCTGAGTGGGCCACACTGACCTCGGTGGGCCGAGGCTCTCTGCTTCAGTAGAATATCGCTTTGTGCCTTCCGTCCCGCTGTCTAAAAAGAAGCCTCTCTCGTTTGCAGGCCAGCTGGTTAAGATGTTGCTGTACACCGAAGTGACTCGCTACTTGGACTTCAAAGTGGTCGAGGGCAGCTTCGTCTACAAGGGAGGGAAGATCTACAAAGTCCCCTCGACCGAGGCGGAAGCCCTGGCCTCCAGTGAGTAGACGGCGCTTTCTCTCGGCCACAGTCCTGCCGGCGTCAAGATGCGAAGCTCAAAACCTTCCCTCAGAAATGGGTCTGTCCATGGGTGCCGTGGCTCCCGCCAACGCCTTTCCTGGTGCCCGCCGAGTGTTTTTTTGAAAGTGGGCGGGCCCAGGTGGGGCTTTTGCCCCGCAAAGCTTCTGATTGGCCATTGAAGGTTTGATTGGCAGATTTTTAAAAACATTGCTTTGGCGGCCGCTGCCACCACAGCACAAGGATCGTCACTGAGGGAGTATAGGTATGCTGCGGCAGCCATTTTGTGGCTGGCTCCGCCTCCTGCAGCAGCCATTTTCCAGCTGCTCCCATCATGGTATGTCAGAATTCCATAGATGCCTACCAACTGGAAAAGTTTGGGGGGACCCTTGGGCAAGGCCGGGCATTCTGTTTAGTGCTTCATGTCTTGATCCAATGGGTTTGGTGAATAGAAGTTACAAGACTAGCTGGTGTATCAGATTGCCGATGTTTTGAGCTGCACCGGTGGGGTGGGGGGGCGGGTCACAGTGTTCAAGCAGCGTCTTTGCTTCCAAACGGCTCAACAAAGAACGCACTCAGATCTGACAGTTTCCCGGCCTTGCAGGTCTGATGGGCTTGTTCGAGAAACGGCGCTTCCGCAAGTTCCTGGTCTACGTCGCCAACTTCGACGAGAACGACCCCCGCACCTTCGAAGGGGTCGATCCCAAGAAGACCACCATGAGGGACGTGTACAAGAAGTTTGACCTGGGCCAGGACGTGATCGACTTCACCGGCCACGCTCTTGCGCTGTACAGGACTGACGAGTAAGTGGCTGCCCCTCCTCTTGCCCCGGGGGAGCGTGTTCACATGTGCCAAGGTGGGCAGGACCAAGATCCAACCCGCAGGAGCTCCTTTGAGGCCAAGGCCACAGCGGGGGCAAGCCACTGGTGGGCTCTGTGAGCAAATAGAAGCAGGTCTTTGAGACCACACGACCATTGGTGCCAGGCTGTTCAGAAGGCCTGGAGGCTTACCTGGGAAGCTCAGAGAATCTCACGTATCATGTGGGTCATTTACCCACAAGTAATCTACTTCCTGTTTTTAGTCCTCAGAGCCAAGGAATACCTTGGATGGCATTTGTGGTCTGGCTCACAGCTACGGTGGGGCAGTTGGGGGCTCTGCCCCCTCCCGTAAGATTTTGAAGATTTTCTTCAAAAATATTATTTTAAAATCATTTTTTTTAAAAAAATTTTTAAAGGATTTTGTGAATAGAGGATGGGAGGGAGGCTGGGAGAATAGAGGGAAGTACAGTTATTTCACAGACAATATTTTTATTTTTTAAATTTTTTGTTTGAAAAATAATGGCAAGCCCCACCAGAAAAAAATTTCCCCGCAAGCAACAATATCCTGGCCACGGGCCTGTTTGTGGTTCTAGAAATAATTACTCAATAGATGGCCACAGTTATGTGAACAAAATTCAAAACAATCCAATCAACAGAAAACTGTGAAAGTAACGCTAGAATGGTGTTTATCACAATAACGTGATTTGTATACACGAAAACATACAATTTAATATTAACTAATGAATAACGTAGATATTGTTGGTGTTAATGGTGGTCTCCGAATTGATCTACCGTTTCGATTTCTCTCTTCTTCTGAACGAAGACAAAATGAAAGTGAAGAACAAGTAGCGTTCTAGCTACTGAGGAACCTTACAAACAACTTGTCTCAAGTCAATTTCTTGATTTGTATTGCATCAGGGTTTGTGTTTGAATTTGCCAGTTATCCCAACTTCATGGTAACAAAGTTAGCAGAAAAATTCAAGCTGGCAGAATGCTGCTAATAGGGGGGAAGGGTCCATGTGAGAGAGGTCGCATTTGCGTGATACGTTGTGGGCCTGCCGTCAAAGCAAGGGGAAGCCCTCGGGGGAGAGCAGAGAAAGGCAATCTGGGCCACGGCTCTTTATTACCATTTTGCTTATCGCCTCTTCCCCCTTTCCTCAGCTACCTAGACCAGCCGTGCCAGGAAACCATCAACAGGATCAAACTGTACAGCGAGTCCCTGGCTCGATACGGCAAAAGCCCCTACCTGTATCCGCTCTATGGCCTGGGGGAGCTGCCCCAGGGCTTTGCAAGGTGAGAGACATTCCTCAGCCGAGCCTCTTTAAAACACCTGTCAGCCACCGTTATGCCATATGGGGGGTGGTGGTCAAGGAGGCTTGCCAAACCGATAAAAAGTGTGTGCGTCCCCAAGTGCTAAAGATGGGGGAGGAGGGTTTGCCAGATCCTCTCCAGGGTTTGTCAGGTCCTTCTTCCCAGGTAAAAAGGTTTCCGTGCTCAAAAGCCAGTCGAGTCTGACTCTAGGGGTGCGGTGTTCATCTCCGTTTCCAAGCCGAAGAGCCAGCGCTGTCTGAAGACTTCTCCGTGGTCACATGGCCGGCATGACTGGACGCCAAGGCGCACGGAACGCTGCTGCCTTCCCAGGGTCCGTGCCAAAGTTTAAACAGTTTGTGTGTGTTACTTCCGACTTCCGACACAATGACCCGATTAATTAATGTCTTCCAAAAATGTCCTATCATTAATAGCCTTGCTCAGGTCTTGCAAACGGAGGGCCGTGGCTTCCTTGGTTGAGTCCGTCCACCTCCTGTTGGGTCTTGTGGCAGAAATATAAGCGAGCCTGGGGCATTTCTGTGCAGCAGCCGGAATTATGTCTTTTTGATTCTCTTTCCTGTAGAGCTTTGCAGTACAGGTGGTGTGATATTCTTGTAAGCTAGGGTTGACCGCTTTCCCAGTGCCCCTGGCCTTCCTTTATATAAAGGAATATAGTGTACATTTCTCTAGAGTTATCATTTCATCCTCATGCGACACCAGTGCCTCCTAATGTGAAGGTCTGTAGTTCCTGACCTACTGACAATACTTTCTGAAGCAGGTGTCTGAGCTTCCAGTGAGGTCACAATAAAATCTAAACGTTTAGTTTCTCTGCTGAAGGCTCTTAGATTCTTAAAAGGACCCACAACTCTCTGTTGTAAGCCACTCTGAGACTCCGAGCGAAGGGTGGGGTATAAATCAAATCTCTTCTTCTAAAATCGTTGTTTTTTTGCTGCTAGGTTAAGTGCCATCTATGGCGGCACCTACATGCTGAACAAGCCGATCGAAGAGATTGTTGTAGAAAACAACCGAGTGGTTGGAGTGAAATCAGAAGGGGAGGTACGAGAATGCATTCTGGCTTTTCTTAATATCCTGCAAACTTGTGTCTGCCTTCCGCTAAGATCTAGTGGGCACCTCTGAAAATGGATTGAGTGGAGAAGCCCCCCCCCCCCCCGTGCTTGCCTAGAATTCACTTGGCCACATGCCTCCTGCCCAAGTAGAAAAATGAAGGGAATTATTCTGGTCTCCTTTTTGTGGATTCCTGCTTGGATAATGACACCGCTTTTCAGAACTGCTTCTGGCTCGGCAGCGTCTCCCATAAAGGTGGTGTCTCTGCCAGTAGTCACATGTGCTTTACATATGAAGGTGCAGCCAGGAAGTCCCGTTAGCATAGCTGATGCACCCTGTCTGCCAATGTCCTTACATTAAAATGAAGAAGCCCGGAGCGTGGATCTTTTGCTTGGCATATGGTGGGTGGTCCAGTACCGGGTAGGCTTTACCCTGGCTCTCCTTTTGAGCTACCTGGCTGGCTCTCAAAACATATGCTGGGTTAAGTAGACCGTGGCCTGAGAGAGCCAAATTGGGAAAGTCTTTTGGGGTACTTAAAAGCCTTGTGACATTAAGTGACCACTGTTCCCTCTAAGCTGAGTTAGTATGAGCTAGCTCAGTGTTTTTTAGCCTCCGGCTCACACATTTTTGTCTTAGCTCAGGAAGGATGGCTCCAGACCAAACTAATTTGTGCAGTAGCCAAATCACCTGCTCAAAACTTTCATGCCTGTAGCTCACAAAGTAGAATTTTTGCTCACGGGACTCCATAGCTTAGAGGGAGCATTGTAAGTGACCTCTTTTACCTGCAGCTTTCCCCTCCCCAATTGATGTGGCAGTGCCTGTGGGTGGCTGCCTGCTTTGTTGAGGGGTATCCAGGAAGCACAGCTGATTAATCCTGTTGGTCCCTCTTATACCTCCCCCTACCCTAGGGGAGTCCCTTGGTAAAAGGGGAAGGGAATATAGCTGCCCTGTACTTCCTGCTGGAGAATCAGGGTGTAAAACTGAACAGATCTTGAGTGAATGTGTGGTGTCCTTGCTTATAGGCGAAACGGTTTTACCTTTAAACACTCTCTGAGTACATAAACTTGGTAGTTTTATGCTGCCACCAGGTAGTATGACCTAGGGTCTGGGCACTTCAGAGGACTATGTGGCCCTGAGGAAGGACTGTACTGATTTCTGGGATACGTTTAAACAAAAATTGATTTATTTAATAAAGAACAAAATAGGTTTCTGGTTATTTTGAACAGTTGCTGAAGAAAGGAACTTGTAAATATAACTGGCAAAGCTTGGTGCCACAAACAGTCTCTCAAACTCCAGACTCCACTCTGACAGGCTTATACACTTATATATATATAGCCACACAGGCTAATCTCTTTGTTTTATTCACACTGAATAGAATCAACTCTCTTAGTCACACAGACTAAACTGTTGGTCTTATTCACACAGAATTAGACTCAGAATCCCATAGTCACACAGACTTTGTTCTCTCTTCAGGCTTCACACACAGAATCCTTCATAACTCCCAGAGTCACACAGATTCTCTTCAAAACTCTTCCATACTTGTCTCTCTCATATCACAGAATCCCCTCATAGACACACACACAGAATCCTCTCAGAACATCTCCTCCCACACTCTTCAGTCAACAGCCAGTCAAAATACACGTGTCTCCCTCTATCACTCTCCTTACAGTACTGTAGTCAAATGAAACATTTAAAAGAACACACACCCCAAAACATGGAATAATTACAGAGTGGTATTAGGAGACTCAAGTACCAGCATGAGGAAAGGCATGCCTGTCCTTCAGCCATGCGCCGTTGTTGCACAGTGACACCATGAGAAGAATGGGAGCCTCCGTCTCTTTCTTGTAATTGCCAAAAGCAGTGCCCTCGGTGAATGGCTGGTCTTCCCACTTTTCAGCCCACCAACTGGGAAGTAACCTTCCTCAGCTTGTGTCACCTTAAAAAACCAAATGTTCCGCTTCTGTGCGTGATCTGGAGCTGCTTACGGCAGTAAAAAGGGCAGGCTTCCAAGAACAGAAGCATGGAAATGAAAAGATGCTGAACGCTTTCCAGACAAGTATGCTTCAACTCAAACCACCCTGAAATGAAAATCTTTGATATTGCGTCGCGTCCCTCGAGAGTCCTAGCTTGGTAGACTTGAAAGCTCAAGAAACAAGTGGTGCGGCTTTATTCTGAGCCACGTGTGCCTAGAGTCCAAAAAGGGGGTGCAGCTGTATGTGCCCCCCCCCAGCTGTGCCATTTTCAGTCTTGTGATGATTTGGGATGTTTTATGATTGGGGCATCAGTAAATTTTCTGACCCCTTTAAGAACATAACCTAGGAAGAGCACTGCTGGGTCAAACCAGTGGTCCGTCTAGTCTGGCATCCCATCTCGCACTGTGGGCAACCAGTTCCTCTGGAGGGCCAACATCGGGGCACAGAGGCCAAGGCCTTCATAAGAACCTCAGAAGAGCCCAACTGGATCAGACCAGTGAGGGTCCATCTAGTCCAGCCTCCTGTCTCACCAGTTCCTCTGGAGGGCCAACAACAAGGCATAGAGGCTGAGGCATTCCCCTGATGTTGCCTCCTGGCTCTGAACATGGAGGTTCCCTTTAGTTGCCATGGCTTGTAGACACTGACAGAATTTGTCCTGTTCCCTTTTAAAGCAATCTTCTGCTTACAGCCATTGCCTCATCCCCTGGCAGCGAATTCCACATTTTAATCATAGCTCAGGGAACTGAACTGTCAGACTGGTTGGGGTATAAAATCAGCTGAACACCACCTTGTATCTCCCGGGGCTTAATTTACAGCCGCTTGCATATTGAACCCTTCCAGCCGTGTGGCTGTGCAGCCCTTCTGGTTGGGAGATGGCACGGCTCCTGATGGACATGGACAGGCCTTAGTTGCAATGCAGCACCTTGCTCTGCAGCTTAAAAACAGTATTCAAGACAGCAGCCCAGAGTTGCCAGTGGAAGAGGGCCCACGTTCAGATATGTGGGGATGGGGGTGGTGGAACCCTATCCCCCCTAAACCTTTGGCCGTGCTTGGAAGCTGAAAGATGGGTGGGGTGGGGGGTGTAATGATTCCATGTTTTGGGGTGTGTGTGTGTGTGTGTGTGTCTTTAAATGTTGAGTTTGACTGCAGTAATATGAGAAGAGTGATAGAGGGTGACAAGTGTGATTTGATTGGCTGCTGACAGGGAGGAAGGGTGTCTGAGAGGATTCTGTGTGTCTATGAGGAGATTCTGTGATATGAGAGAGACAAGTATGGAAGAGTTTTGAAGAGAGTTTGTGTGACTCTGGGAGTTAATGAAGGATTCTGTTTGTGAAGTTTGAAGAGTGAGCATAGTCTGTGTGACTATAGAATTCTAAGTCTAAATCTGTGTGAATAAGACCCAACAGTTTAGTCTGTGTGACTATATATGAGAGAGAGAGAGTATACTGAGTGTATAAGCCTGTCAGAGTGGACTTTGGAGTTTGAGAGACTGTGGAACCAAGCTCAGCCAGTTCTACTTACAAGTTCCTTTCTTCAGTAACTGTTCAAAATAACCAGAAACCTATTTTGTTCTTTATTAAATAAATCAATTTTTGTTTAAACTTACCCCAGACATCAGTACAGTTCTTCCTCAGGGCCACATTGTCCTCTGAAGTGCCCAGACTTTAGGCCATACTACCACAAGAGAGAGAATTGGAATTTTTAATTCCTGGTGGCAGCAAAAAATTTACCAAGTTTATATACACAGAGAATGTTTAAAGGTAAAACCGTTTCCCCAATAAGCAAGGATGCCACAGGTTTTTTGAAGAGGCAGCTGGAACCCCTACTCCTTTTCTGAAGACAGGCCTTCTTCCACTGGATGTAACCTAACACCAACATTAATTAAACTAGAGTCCACGAGCCTGCTTATATTTCCACCTCCCATCATTTTAAAATTTTTGTAACAGCAGCCATAGGAAGAGTTCGGATGAGCTCGGAAGTTTGTGCCGCTTTCCGCGTTGCTTGGGGTGGCCCCGATCCAAGGTTATGGCATGGATTCTGTTTCAGTGCTCTCCCAGCCTGTGTTGTTGTTCAGTCGCACAGTCTAGTCCGACTCTTCGCGACCCCATGGACCACATCACGTCAGGCCCTCCTGTCTTCCTTTGTGCTCTGGAGTTTGCTTAATTTCATGTTTGTTGCATCAATAACACCGTCTAACCCATCTCATCCTTTGCCGTCCCCTTCTTCTTTTGACCTTCAATCTTTCCCAGCATCAGGATCTTCTCCAGTGAGGGCTCCTTTCTCATTTGGTGGCCAAAGTATTTGAGCTTCAGCTTCAGTCTCTTGGCCTTCCAGGGAACAGTCAGGGTTGATTCCCCCCCCCAGCTCATGTAAAGGGGATAGTCAGGTCAAGTCTCTTAAAAATGAAGGCGCACACTCCCAGGTGAAGGTTTCTAGCTCAACACTTCATGTGTAGGCAAAAAATATTTTTAAACAATGTGTGCATTTTTAAAAGCATTCTGTTAAAACAAAACTTCTGTCTGAAATGTTTAAGAGCTACTGCTTGAGTTCTGCACAACCTCAGTCCCTGACTGTTTGTGGCTGGCTCCGCCTCCTGCGGCAGCTATTTTCATTGGCTCCGCCTCCTGCGGCAGCCATCTTGTAGATGTCCCCACAACTCGGTGTCAAAATTCCAAAGGTGCCCACAGACTCAAGAAGGTTCGTGGACCCCTGTTCTAAAACTTTGTCGTCTCGCCCACCAGGTTGCCCGCTGCAAGCAGCTCATCTGCGACCCTAGCTACGTTGCCGACAAAGTAAAAAAAGTTGGCAAAGTCATCCGGGTCATCTGTATCCTGAACCACCCGATCAAGAACACCAACGATGCCAACTCGTGCCAGATCATCATTCCCCAGAACCAGGTCAACAGGAAGTCCGGTAAGTCTGGCCTGGGGGGGATCCCTGATTGGGGGCGGGGGAGAAGCAGCCTCTCCTTGGGACTCTTGTTAAGAACATAAGAACAGAAGAGAAGCCAATGTTGGATCAGGCCACTGGCCCATCTAGTCCAACACTCTGGGTCACACAATGGCCAAAAAGACCAGGGGCCCTCAGGAGGTCCAGCAGTGGGGCCAGGACACTAGGAGCCCTCCCACTGTTGACCGCCCCCAAGCACCAAGAAGACAGAGCATCCCTTGCCCCAGACATAAGAACATAAGAGAAGCCAATGTTGGATCAGGCCAATGGCCCATCCAGTCCAATAGAGTCAGTGGCCCATCCAATCCAACACTGGCCAAAAATACCAGGGGCCATCAGGAGGTCCAGCAGTGGGGCCAGGACACTCGAAGCCTTCCCACTGTTGACCCCCCCAAACACCAAGAATACAGAGCATTACTTGCCCCAGACCAAAAGTTCCTATCTACCTTGTGGCTAATAGCCACTGATGGACCTCTGCTCCATATGCTTATCTAATTCCCTCTTGAAGCCATCCATGCTTGTAGCCACCACCACCTGCTGCAGCAGTGAATTCCATATGTTAATCACTCTTTGGGTGAAGAAGAACTTCCTTTTATCCATTCTAACCTGAGTGCTCGGCAATTTCATGGAGTGCCCACGAGTTCTTGTCTTGTGAGAAAGGGAGAAAAGTACTTCTTTCTCGACCTGCTCTATCCCATGCATAATCTTGTAAACCTCGATCATGTCACCCATCGTTTCTCCAAGCTAAAGAGCCCCAAGCGTTTTACCCTTTCTTCATAGGGAAGGTGTTCCAATCCTTTTATCATTCTAGTCGCCCTCTTCTGCACTTTTTCCGAAGCTATAATATCTTTTTTGAGGTGTGTTGACCAGAACTGTACACAGTACTCCAAATGAGGTTGCACCATTGATTTTTATAGGGGCATTATGATACTGGCTGATCTGTTTTCAATACCCTTCCTAATAATCCCCATCATAGCATTGGCCTTTTTTATTGCAGTCGTACACTGTCTCGACATTTTCAGTGAGTTATCTACTACGACTCCAAGATTGAGGTTGTAGGTGAGACTTCATTTAGCAAGGCTGTCTTGGTGGGGATGCTCATGGGATTGGGGGCAAAGCCGTCTCGGAAGGGATTCCCATCACGTTAGTCTGTCGCAGCCCGAACAAGCAGGAGCCAACTGGCACTTGTAAAAACTGATTTCAAGCATCAGATTTTGTGGGCTGGAGCCCACTTCAAAACTGTTTCCTGGTAGATTTAAAAAAATTACTACCCTGGTCCCCTGCACTTGGGATTCCTGTGTGTGGCCGTTTTGTGGCTATCTCCACCTGCCGTGGCAGCTGTTTTGTGGCTGCACCCGCCATCTTTTGCCAGTATTCCAAAGGTGTCCACAGGCTCAAAAAGGTTGGGGACCTCTGCCCCAGGTGATCAAACATGCATAGAATCAGAGTTGGAAGGGACCTCCAGGGCTATCTTGTCCAACTCCCTGCTCAATGCAGGAAATTCAGAAATACCTCCCCCCTCACACACACCCAGTGACCCCTATTCCACGCCCAGAAGATGACAAAAAAAATAATATCCAGGATCCCCCGCCAAACAGACTTGAAGACAAATTGCTTGCTGACTCCCAACATGGTGATTGGCATTTCCCTGGCCACGAGAAATAAGCACCGATGCAACCCTTCCTGCCCTCCCTTCTCATGATCTTCCTAAGTTCTGGTCCCGCTGCTGTCATAGTGCTGTGGACAAAACGGAGAATTCTGGTAGAGTTCCTTTGGTGCTCTGGTCTGTTTCAGACATCTACGTCTGCATGATCTCTTCCGCGCACAACGTGGCGGCGCAAGGGAAGTACATCGCCATTGTGAGCACCACGGTGGAGACGAACGACCCGGAGAAGGAGATCAAGCCCGCCTTGGAGCTCCTGGAGCCTGTTGAGCAGAAGTAAGCACCCACGCCTAGCCCCACGGAGCGGTGCCCTTTCCCTCGCCAGCAGCCCATTTCAGTCCGGCCTCCGTTTGCGTGGCGTGGGAGAGATCGGGGGGTGAAGCAGGAGCGGGGTTCGTCATATACGCAGACTGGCATCGTAGCACTGTTCACTTAAGGACACTTCTGTTCAGCTTTCCTCCCTGGCTCCCAATGAGCTTTGGGTGTGGGATACCAAGTGAGCTTTGGCTCTCAACAGCTGATTATCAGGGATGGGCACGAATCTCATTTTTGCAGTTCGATTCAGTTTGCCGTTCATGAGCCACTTAAAGTTTAAACCCCTGCTTTCCGCTCCCTGCAGAAAACCCACTGAGAGCAGAAAGCAGGGGTTTAAATGGCTCTGAACCGCCACAGGCTGCATCAAAATTCGTAGAAGTTCGTGTCGGCGAATCAGTTCACAAACATCATTTCGCAAACCGGCCAAAATTCGTGAAAAATTTTCGTTCATGAGCTGGTTCGTTCCCATCCCTACTTATTACCATGGAAACCGTGTTAGTCTTGAAGGTGCTAGTGGACCTGGATCTGTCCCCCTTAAGGCATCCGTGAGGAATGATGGTGGAGAGACTCATCCTTTGAGATCTTTCCCATAGGGAGAGATTTCCCTGGTGTAGGAAAACACACAGGGAGTCACACTCGATTGCTTCTGCCTAATCTGGTTAGACCAAAACAGACATGTGAAGCATCCATCTAGCCTGGTATTGTCAGCTCTGACTGGCAGCCACTCCTCTCCAGTCTCTCTTCCCAAGATTCTTTATGTATAGTTGCCAGAGGATGATCACTGGCCCCTCTCCGTGTGTAGCCCGCACTGTGCCTCTGAACTGGTGGGAAAAGCTAATGGACCATGTTCTGTTGGGAGGGAATAGATGAAGTTCCTCTACCGCAGGGCAGACCTGTGTAATCATAGACGTCTAGGGCACTCCGTTGGATCTTTAACACTCCTTAAATGACTTTCTCCCCACTTCTAGGTTTGTTAGCGTCTGTGACCTGTTTGCACCAACTGACCTGGGCAAAGAGAGCCAGGTTTGTATGAACTACCGGAGAGCTGCTGGAAGCATTTCTGGGTGGAGGGGCGTTCGCAGCTACCGATTTGACCAACCCCTCCGTCTCCCTCTCCCCCCAGATCTTCATTTCCCGCACCTACGATGCAACCACCCACTTCGAGACGACGTGCGACGACATCAAAGATATTTACAAGCGGATGACGGGCGTAGACTTTGACTTCGAAGAGATGAAGCGGAAGAAGAACGACATCTACGGCGAGGAGGAGCAGCAGTAGCGAGGGCGGCGGGGTCTCGATCCGAGCTCTTGATCGGCCGGCGGGGGTGTGCGCCCGGAGGAACTGAAGCGAGCACCGTCTGAAAATTTCGATATTGTAAGGCCTGCTTTTTGTAACCCTGTCTCAAGAGACTGAAAGAAAAAAAAAAAAGTCCTTCACTGGCAAAAATGCTCTCCCCCTTCCCCCTTCGGATGTAACCACGCGTCAATCCTTTAAAACGAGGCGGCCATGTCAAAATTGGCAGATACTGACATGTTTTGATTTGACGGTCCCCAACTCTGGTGAAAGATCCAGCACCCGTTAAACGTTCTCTTGCTGATCTTGGGTCGTGGATGGCTCGGACGCCTGTGTCGCCTTCCATAACCCCTTCTCCCCTTTCAGTCTCTGCTTCTGTCCGAGCGGCGGCCGCCCCCCCAGAACCATGGGTGCGTGGAACCCATGAACGGCCTCCAGCTGGGGTTGGGGGAGCACCCTCATCCCAAGCAGCCTTTTCCCATCTGGTCTTAACTTCATGGCAAGCTTGTTATCATGGCCAAAGTCCACAGCAACTGTAGCCCCATGGCAGGATTCCCCCCCCCCAGCACACTCCTCTCTTTCCCTGTCCTTTCCCCCCCATGAAAAGCTTCTCGAACCGTTTACATCTGTTGGGACACGGCCTCTCTTTTGTGTTTCAAAAAAAAAGCGATACTAATAAATTGGTGCAAGAGCAAAACACCTCCAAAGCAGGCCAGCGGTGTATGTCTGTGTTTGCAAGTTTTTTTCCCCCCCCTTTCCACCCCACCCCGTCCCCCTGTACCACGCGCGGCTTCTCGGGTGGACCAAAACTGCACCGCAGTATTGATTTGACGGAGCCCGGCCGCCTGTCTGGGAACGGCTCCAGATGACTTCTGTACTGCCAAGTAAAGCCAACTTTCTGGAAACGAGTTCCGTGCCGTGGTCTGATTCAGTCTGAACACATCCGGGCATGCGTGCGTTTCTCTCCCGGGGGGTGGGGACACAGGGGCGGAGCCGAGCCGAGGGTGGCCGTCGGGGCTGTCCGTCGGCCGGCTGCTCGGAAGGTCGAGATCAGGAGGGGCCCAAGCGTTTGAGTTCAGTTCTCCCGAAGCTGTGCAGCGCTCTCGATTGACCGTCGGAGACTCCAGGGCAGACCTTCCAGCTGAGATCGCAAGGCGCGCAACTCGGGGCTGCCCTTGAAGAGCATTCAGAAGTTGCAGACAGCCATCGGGAGCAGCGTTCCCTCTAAGCGGAGTTCGTGTGAACCAGCTCACAGTTTCTTAGCCTCCGGCTCACACACTTTTTGGTCTTAGCTCAGGAAGGATGGTTCCAGAGCAGTGTTCCCTCTAAGCTGAGTTAGTGTGAGCTAGCTCACGGTTTCTTATCCTTCAGCTCACACATTTTTGTCTTAGCTCAGAAAGGATGGGCTCCAGAGCAAACTAATTTGTGCAGCAGCCAAATCGCTTGCTCACAACTTTAATTCTAGTCGCTCACCAAGTAGAATTTGTGCTGACAAGACTCCACAGCTCAGAGGGAGCATTGATCGGGAGCGCGTGACTGTGAGACTGCAACGCTTATGCCGGCTACCAATTTGCTCCCTAGCCCAACTCAAGGAGTGGGTTTGGACCTTTAAAGTCAGGTACTCGAAAGGTATGGAGCTGCGGTGGCTCAAGTGGTGAAGACGCTGATCTGCAGGCTGTGGAAGGTCAGTAGTTCAGCAGTTCAAGACCCGTGAGTGCCGCATGACGGGGTGAGCTCCCGTCTCTGGCCCCAGCTCCTGCCAACCTAGCAGTTTGAAAGCAAGAAATTGCAAGTAGATAAATAGGTACCGCTTCGGTGGGAAGGGAACAGCGTTCCATGCGCCTTGGTGTTTAATTATGCCGGCCACATGACCATGGAAACGTCTTCGGACAGCGCTGGCTCTTCAGCTTGGAAACGGAGATGAGCACCGCAACCCTAGAGTCGGATTTGACTGGCTTTCGAGCAAGGGAACCTTTAACCTTTACCTTACTCGAAAGGTTGAGTGTGGCAAACATAAAAAATATTACAAAATAATAGTGTATCAATTAGCAATTAAAAACATGCATACTCATATGTATCATATACTGCAGCCGATAGGACTTGCACATCTAACAATCATAAAGTCACACAAGTGAATTAAGCTATCTCTGGCCATGTTTCTATCATCTCAGTGGCCACACAGATTAATTCGTGAGAGATATCATCTTTTTTTGTGTGCTGGCTCACAATTATATACAGGCCTGTCTTTTTTTTTATTTGGAGCCCCCCCCCCCCCCCCGAATCATTTCAAACCTGCCTGGCCCTTTGTCATGATCTGTGTAGGCCTCTGGAGATCTGTGCATGACGGGGAGAAAAGCCTGAGGCCTAGGGCCTAGGAGAGGCCTGTGTGGTAGTAGAAAGCAAGCTGCCTACAGTTCCCACAAGGCCTAGAGCCAGCTGCAACCAATGGGGATACTGGAAGACTCTGAGGAGATGTGTTCATATACTTGGTGTCAGTTTAACTGACGTTCTTTTCTCTGAAGTCTTGCCTCACACAGGAGTGAACTGAGGAGACTGGTCTGGGAAAAACATCCCTCACTTAGGGGACATAGTGAGTTACAGGGACAGGCCTGGTAAGAAGGCTGTAGGCCTTAAGTAGTAACTAGTTAAGTGAAATAGGTAGTTGTGTTAGGCTTATGTTTATTTTTGCCTTTAAGCACTCATATCTTTTTAAAGCACCTTGTCTTGTTTTCCATGCCCCATTAGGGTTCATAAACCATTTGCTTAAGTGTTCTCTGCCTGGTCATTACGTCTTATGTTCTCGGCTTGAAAAGGGGCATTTTGGTTGGGCTTGAGGGTACCCTGGGCCTTCTCAAGGGACTGTAAGTCCAGGGTGGTGGTGGCGGCGGAAGGTGGCGGCCCGCTGGGGTCATGACACCCTTAAATGACATTTCATGTTTTGTGTGTAAGCAATACGGTTTTAGGCCACTGAAGAAGGCCCTTGGGGCCGAGACACGCCTGGTCTACTGGCTTTTTATGAAATATTCACTTGTGTGACTTTAGGATTATTAGATGTGCAAGTCCAACAGGCTGCTGGGTACAATACTTTTTTTATATGTATATATGCTTTTAATTGGGCTGCAAGATCAAATCAGTTAATCCTAAAGGAAATTAAACATGACTCTTCCCTGGAAGGACAGATACTAAAGCGCAAATACTTTGGCCACCCAATAAGAAGGGAGAACTCGCTGGAGAAGACCCTGATGCTGGGAAAGACTGAAAGTAAAAGGGGACGGCAAAGGATGAGATGGTTAAGACAGTGTCATCGATGCAACGAACATGAAGTTGAACAAACTCCGGGGGACAACGGAAGACTGGAGGGCCTGGCGTGCTGTGGTCCATGGGGTCGCAAAGCGTCAGACTCGACTGTGCGACTGAATGACACGTTTTTAATTGCTAACCGATACACTGCACAATAAATATTTTGTTATGTTTTGCTGTTTGCTACACTCAGCCTCCTGAGTACCTGACTTGTTGTTCAGGTTGGGTTTGGTTCCCTTTGTTTTTTAAAGCCCAGCAGGGCTCGTGAGCAGTGTTCCCTCTCAGCTGAGTTAGTGTGAGCGAGCTCACAGTTTTTTAGCCTCCAGCTCACAGATTTTTGTCTTAGCTCAGGAAGGAGGGCTCCAGAGCAAACTAATCGATGCAGCAGCCCAATCGCTCGCTCACCACTTTAACGCCAGTCGCTCGCAAAGGAGAATTGCTGCTCACCAGACTCCACAGCTTAGAGGGAGCGTTGCTTGGGACCAGGGTTTCTGCAGGACTTTTTCTCTCTCATATTTCCTGCCTGGGGATTGAGAGCACACGGAGAGGCCCTCCTGCCTGTTCCGCCCATTAAAGATGCTCTGTTGGTGGGTGTTCGAGAAAAGGGCCTTTTCTATGGCAGCCCCACAGTCCTCAGGGAGGTGTGCCTGGACCTGTTGAAAACAGTTTTATTTAGGAGCATGTTTTATATGGGGCGTGCACAAAGACATAGAGGGGATGCTTATCAAATTTGCAGATGACACGAAGCTGGGTGGGATTGCTAATTCTGAAAAAGACAGAGTCGGGATTCAGAAGGATCTGGATAGGCTGGAACAGTGGGCTGAGGCGAATAAAATGAATTTCAAGAGAGAAAAGTGCAAAGTCCTACACTTAGGTACAAAAAATCAAAGGCACAGCTATAGAATGGGAGGGACCTGGCTGGACAGCAGCACATGTGAAAGTGATCTGGGTGTTCTGGTTGATCACAAGCTAAACATGAGCCTGCAGTGTGATGCGGCTGTGAAGAAAGCTAATGCAATCTTAGGATGCATTAGCAGAAGCATTGTGTCCAGATCACGGGAGGTGGTAGTTCCGCTGTATTCTGCTACGGTCAGGCCCCACCTGGAGTCCCATGTCCAGTTTTGGGCACCACATTTTAGGAAGGAAGTTGACAAGCTGGAGCAGGTCCAGAGGAGGGCGACCAGGATGGTGAGAGGGTTGGAGTCCAAGTCTTATGAGGAAAGGCTGAGGGAGTTGGGTATGTTTAGCCTGGGAAAGAGAAGGTTTAGAGGGTACATGATGGCAGTCTTCAAGTATTTGAAGGGCTGTCATGTAGAAGATGGAGCGGATCTCTTCTCTCTTGCTCCGGATTGCAAGACTAGATCTAATGGGTGGAAATTACAAGGGAGTCGTTACCGGCTTAATATGAGGAGAAACTTCCTGACTGTAAGAGTGGTTGAGCAGTGGAACAGACTGCCTCGGGAGGTGGTGGATGCTCCTTCCCTGGACGTTTCCAAGAGGAGACTGGACAACCATCTTTTGGGCATGTTGTAGGTATGTAGGGGTTTCGGCTGTGCTCCTGCAGAGTGCAGGGGGTTGGACTGGATGGCCTGCAAGGTCCCTTCCAACTCTAACATTCTATGATTCTATGATAGCAAGGATGGGAGAGTGTGCTCTAGGCCTGTAGTTACAGTGGGGCTTTGGGGGGCTCTGCCCCCTTTCTTAAAGGCACAGCCCCACAAGAATGTCTCTTGCAAATGTTTATTTTCCAGTCATCTTAAAGCTTTTTTTTTAAAAAAAGTCATGAGCTCCTTTAAGCAGAGTGGGGTGCTGCAGTTGACTAATTCCTGCACTGAGCAAAGGGTTTGAAGGAAGGTGACCTCTGGAATTTTACTAAACTGAAGCCCATGGAGCGCCGGCCCGGGCACATGGGCCCCCAACCTCTTACCACCGACCCAGTGCTACCCTGGCAGAGGGTTTGTACAGTTCCATCTATTCTAATAAATACAAAGGTTGCGTAAAAGGTTGACTCTGCAAATTCGCTATCACTTTTTTTGTGTAAAAGTGGGCAGTTAGTTGGTAAGGTTTTGTGTTTTTTTTAACAGAGCAAGGCCAGGGCTTTCTTTGTAGGAAAAGCCCAGCAGAAACTCATTAGCATAATAGGCCACACCCAACAGCACAGCTCATTAGCAGATTGGGCCACACACACCCATGCCTTCCCTTGGCTTGCCCGGGCAAGCCGGCCCTTGGACAGGCCAGGGAAGGCACGGCGAGGCATTTAAATGCCTCCCCAATCCTTCCAGGGCCCCCCTGGCCCACCCATCTCAGAGTCACTGGGGGGGGGTCACTCCGAGGCCTTCCCTCTGTAGCCACGCAAAGAGAGGTTTTGGCTGTAGTGGGCGTGGCCAACTCCGAAGCCAGCCGGAACGCCGTTCCTGTGCGTTCCTGCCCAGAAATAGCCCTGAGCAAGGCAATGACGTCACCCTACAAGAAGCTCAAAAGATGAGCCTGCTTCGGCTGGGAGGGCGGGGAATAATCGAATGAATAAATACATAAATGACCACCCCTCACCGGTGATCAGGGCTTGAAAGGGGGAGTTAGCTTTGCCCAGTCGGCTTCGCCCCACAAAGGGAACTCCAAACTGCAACTGCATCAGTGAGCCAGGTCCCACAAGCCTGCCTTCTGTAGCTCTCCTCCCAGGGTGCATATTTTACCAACGTAAGGTGCTCAGGGCAGGGACCTATTTTGCTTCTGCACACTTGGGGTTCAGTAGAAGAGCCTCTTGCTTGGCACGCAGAAGGTCTCTGGTTCAATCCCCAGATAAAATTGGGTCCCTGATTCTGCAAAGGCTCGGCAACTGGTCTCTAAGGTTACCACCATCCCCCACCACCACCACCCCAATCAGTTTCAACTGGATTCACTATTAAGACGCTTGGCCAACTGTGGGATGAGCGGTCGGTTTGCCTTTGGTCCCCCTCCGGAAAGCGGAATCCTGCGCTTTTTCTCCAGGCGCATTTCATCTCGTTGGAACTTTCTGAAAGTATAGATGGGGGGGGGGGGAGACTGGAGGAAATCCCTTCAAGTATATTTGACCCTGGAGAAGCACCACAGATGTCTCCTATGGTACCTGTTTAGTAGCAACCCGTGCCCTCTCCAAATTCAAAAGATGTCCGAAGGCTCAGAGAGGCTGGGGTCTTTTGAACTGGTGGGTGGTGGCAGCAGCAAAACAGTCTAAATGGGCATCACAGCATGCTGTGAAGGAAAGGTACTGCCCCCGGATACAGGAAGAGCCGGCCTTCACCTCTGAGCCTTCCAAAGCATCTGAAGAAGAGGAGATTGGTTTTATACCCCACCCTTCCCTACCCAAAGGAGTCTCAGAGCGGCTTACGATCTCATAAGAACGTAAGAGAAGCCAATTTTGAATCAGGCCAATGGCCCATCTAGTGCAACACTCTGTCACACAGCGGCCAAAATATACCAGGTGCCATCAGGAGGTCCAGCAGTGGGGCCAGGACACTAGAAGCCTTCCCACTGCTGCCCCCTCCAGCACCAAGAATAGAGTGCATCACCTGCCCCAGGCTGAGAGTTCCCAACTATACCCTGTGGCTAATAGCCATCTCCTTTCCCTTCCCCTCCCCACAACAGACTCCCTGTGAGGTAGGCGGGGCTGAGAGAGCTCTCCTGAGAACTGCCCTCGAGAGAACAGCTCTGAAAAAAGAAGAGAGGAGATTGGATTTATACCCCTTACCCTTCACTCGGGAGTCTCAGGGTGGCTTACAATCTCCTTTCCCTTCCCCTCCCCACAACAGACACCTCTTGCGAGGTAGGCGGGGGCTGAGAGAGAGCTGTTTCCAGAACTGCCCCTGAGAGAACTTGTGACTGATCCAAGGTCACCCAGCTGGCCACATGGGGAGGAGTGGGGAATCAAACCCGGTTCTCGCCAGATTAGCGTCGGCCGCTCCTACACTACACCAAACGGGCCCTCAGACTGAAATGGATGCAGAGGCCACTTAAAAAAGGTAAAGGTAAAGGTTCCCTTGCTTGAAAGCCAGTCGAATCCGACTCTAGGGTTGCAGTGCTCATCTCCGTTTCAAAGCCGAAGAGCCAGCGCTGTCCGAAGATGTTTCCGTGGTCATGTGGCCGGCATGACTAAACACCAAGGTGCACGGAACGCTGTTACCTTCCCCCGAAGTGGTACCTATTTATCTACTTGCAATTTCTTGCTTTCGAACTGCTAGATTGGCAGGAGCTGGAACTAGAGACGGGAGCTCACCCCGTCATGCGGCACTCTCGGGTCTTGAACTGCTGAACTACTGACCTTCCACAGCCTGCAGTTCAGTGTCTTAACCACTTGAGCCGCCACTTACGGTCTCCCAAATCATCACTCTCCCGCCTGGGGGAGAAAACGAGGTCCGAGTCCAGCCGCACCTTTAAAGACCAACAAAGTTTAATTCGGGAGTATAAGCTTTCGTGTGCGCGCGCACTTCCGGACGAGCCTGAAGAAGTGAGCATGCCACACGGAAGCTTATACCCCAGAATAAAAGTTTGGAGGTCTTAAAGGTGCCGCTTTGTTCTGTGGCTTCAGACGAACACGGCTACGCCACCCGGATCTACCCTCCTGGGGCAGGGGAGTGCTCTAACGGGGCTCCCGCGGTGTTTCCAATCAGTCGTTCGTGCTGGCCTGGGGTGCTACCGATGCGCCCGACCCCGCTCCTACGTGCAAAACCAGAACTGGGGAGGCTAGCAGAAGAGAGTCCAGAGCCGCTCTCCGGCACGTGGTTGGGGTTTCCGGCAACTTCCGGATCAAGCCAGGCCAGCGCCTTTTTTTTTCCATCCGCTTTTATTTATAAAGATTAGTTTACAAAACGGCCTCTCGGGCGACAGCCGAGGCGTCTTTTCTTTTTTTTAACTTTTTGCTCGCAATTAGTGCTACGACGTATCCGGAACCTTTATTGCAATACCATAAATAGGACACGAGGAGGAAGAGGGAGGCCTACTTACAAGGAGACGGGTTCTACTCCTCAACAGTTAGTAACTAGTGGAGAAAGAGAGCGTTGATTGCACGGTAACAACATTAAATATTTTGATGTACAAAAAGAAGAAGAAGAAGAAACCAGACCCCAGAGTGCCTGCAGTTCAAGTACACCGGGCCCAATCCGCTGGGAAGGGCTCTTGCACAAAAGGAGCCGCCCCAGAGCGGTAGGGGTTCGTTCAGGACAACTTCCAGGGGGATTGCGCCCGTTATGTACCTCCGAAAGTGTGACGGCTGGCCTAAGTAGTGAGTGAGTGCTGAACCTTCAAGTAAACAGGTATGTTTTTGTTTTTCTTTCCTATGACAAGTTTTGTTTAGCTGCACGCCCCGAGTTGTGTTAAAACGCTATCCTCCGACCACCAATTCATAAGGATTTCCTTTTTTCGTAAGAGGGTCCACGCGGTGGTTAAATAATGAAGTCTTCCGAAAAGCCCACAAATAAAACAGCGGTCGATCCTATTCGTCGAATCGGGGCAGGGGGGGAGAAGGGAAAACTCTGCCCTATCGCACCTCCATGGGCAGTTTTTATGGTGCATGACTGGGAACAAACCCCAAAACCCAAATTCATCTCTCCGTCGATTTTAAGAAAAGAAAGCAACAAGCTGTGCTCATTCGGTATCCGGCCCCGGGGTCGTGAAGGGTCAAAGAGGCATCCTGGTTATCTGAAACGAAAAGGAATATGCGTCACCGGCGGAACCGCGAGAAGTTTTCGAAGTGTATCTCAATGACAGGGCGGGGGAAAGGAAGGCGCTACAGAGATGGCGGCGCTCGCAGACACATTTTGATTCCTAGCATTTCCCCTCCCGAGCAAGATTTAGGAGTCCTTCCCTTTCCTCCGTGCAGGAGTTCTTGCAGATGGTTTCCTCGGAAGAACCAGCTCCCTGCAAGGATCAACTCCGGAAGGAGGCAGGCACCCAAGGCTCGGCTTCCAGACGAGAGCCCTGAAATGCTCTCTGGTCTGCCCCTGAGCATTTGCGGCACTGCGTCACTTCCGGTAAAACTCTAAAAGGGACACGGGGTAGCTCTGGGAATCACCAGAAACTCTATGGTAAAACTATTCTACCCCTGGAAACTATTTCTGCACCCGCTCCATTCTGTCCACATCCTTTCTGAATGCTGCGGCATAACTGGATATTTCTGTATCTGTGCCCTATCGGATTGTAGGGCAGAGTGACCTAAAACATAAGCTGACATAAGAACGTAAGGGAAGCCGATGTTGGATCAGGCCAACAGCCCATCCAGTCCAACAGTCTGTGTCACACACTGGCCAAAAATACCAGGGGCCCTCAGGAGGTCCACCAGTGGGGCCAGGACACTAGAAGCCCTCCCACTGTTGTCCCCCCCACCCCAGGCACCAAGAATACAGAGCATCACTTGCCCCAGACCGAGAGTCCCTATCTATAGTAAAGGTAAAGTTTCCCTTGCTCGAAAGCCAGTCGAATCCGACTCTAGGGTTGCGGTGCTCATCTCCGTTTCAAAGCCGAAGAGCCAGCGCTGTCCGAAGACGTTTCCGTGGTCATGTGGCCGGCATGACTAAACACCAAGGCGCACGGAACGCTGTTACCTTCCCCACCGAAGTGGTACCTATTTATCTACTTGCAATTTCTTGCTTTCGAACTGCTAAGTTGGCAGGAGCTGGAACTAGAGACGGGAGCTCACTCCGTCATGCGGCACTCTCAGGTCTCGAACTGCTGAACTACTGACCTTCCGCAGCCTGCAGTTCAGTGTCTTAACCACTTGAGCCACCGCAGCTCCTTCCCTATCTATACCTTGTGGCTAATAGCCACTGATGGACCTCTGCTCCATATGCTTATCTAATTTCCCTCTTGAAGCTTGTAGCTGCCGCCACCTCCTGTGGCCATGAATTCCAAGTGATAATCACTCTTTGGGTGAAGAAGTCCTTCCTTTTATCTGTTCTAACCCGACTGCCTTGCGAAGGAAAAACCCATGTGCATCATCACCCCGAACTCTCGGGACGAAACGGCGACGAACTCAGCGGCCGATGCTGTTCTCTCAAGGGCCACCAGGTGGCAGCCTTTGAGGAGATCAGCTCAGGCACCGCAGCCTTACACCTCTGCCTTGTAAGAGTGAAAAGACGATACTATGAATGGAGCTCTCCCAGTGGGATTTCCTCCCCACCTCGGCTTTGAAAGCAAATGTGTGGAGCTCCTTCACTCTGTGCATCTATTTTTCAAGTGAAAACAAAACAAAAAAAAAACACACTGCAAGCTCTATTCATGGTAGTCCCAGCATGAGCTCCTGTTTGGTCCTGCAATATTTCTGGAGACCCGCAAAAGGCGTCGCGACAATCTACCGGCCCTGAACCCTTCCACCGCCGCACGTGCCTTCTTCCGGATGATTTCAGGCTTCCCGTTTCCCCCGGTGGTCCCCACCACCCCCTGACCAGCTGTGATTACCCTTACCAATAATTGCTTCTGCAGGACGTCGCCAAGTCCTGCGCCGTCGCGACAAAAGTATTTACATCCAGCACCAAGATCCCTTTGCTCTCGAAGGCTTCTCTGCTGGCACTGGGGTTTTCTGTATGGGGGAAAGGGGGGGGAGATACTGAAGCTTCTGCACACTGTCAAGTAGTCCTTGGCTAAGAGGTGACCGTCCAAAACCTAGGCACACCCTTGTTCCGGGAGGGTCAGTTCCCTGGTAGGGTTGCCAGACCCCCACCGGGGGCAGGGGATTTTCTGCCCCAAGTGGATGCTCCTAGCCACGGCTCAGCTGGCTGGTGTGTGTGGGGGAGGATGGGCAGGGGGTGTCAGCAGTGTCCCAATGAGTGTTCCCTCTATGCTGAGTTAGTGTGAGCCAGCTCAGAGTTTTTTCGCCTCCGGCTCACACATTTTCGTCTCAGCTCAGGACAGATGGCTCCAGAGCAGGCAGCCAAATCGCTCCCTCACCACTTTAATGCCAGTAGCGCACAAAGTAGAATTCTTGCTCACCAGACTCCACAGCTTGGAGGGAGCGTTGGCCCCAACCTGCTGACGTCATTCCCTGTGCCCAAGGAAGTTAACATCCGCACACCACTCGGTGACACTGGGGAGTCGGGACACTCCGCTATTTGGGCAAAACTCTACGGTTAAACCACAGAGGTTTGCCCAAATTGCCAGAGCATCGCCGGCGTGCATAGGGAGTGGTGTCAGTGTATCACCAGCAATGTCAACGTGTTGCCAGTAAGGGCCCCCAAGCACCCGTTGACCCCTGCCAGTAGCGGGAGGCGGGGGGAGCCAACCCTAGTCCCTGGAGAGGAAAGGAATGTTGATTCTCCCAAGATCAGTTGCAGCCAGTGTTCCCTCTAAGCAGGGCCGACCCCAGGTGTCTGGGCGCCCTAGGCAGGACAGCCTGGGGTGCCCACCCCACCGGGATGCCAACCTCCTGGTGGGGCCTGGAGATGTCCCGGGCACCTCGCAGCTTAGAACGCCCGCCCCTTCCCTCCCAGCGGTGGCGCTGCTTTCCTGGGTGCCTAGCAGCCGCGAGGCTCCCGAGAGAGCCAGGGAAGGGGCAGGCTTAGAACGCCCGCCCCTTCCCTCCCAGCGGCGGCACCAGGCCGGGCGGGAAGGGGGCAGCCAGTGCTGGGCAGGAAGGCGGGCTTTTCACGGGGGGGGGGCAGGGGGCATTTTGGCACCCCTGCAGGGCCAGCGCCCTAGGCAAGCGCCTAGCTCGCCTAGTGGGCGAGCCGGCCCTACCTCTAAGCTGAGTTAGTGTGAGGTTAGCAGCCACTGATAGGCCTCTCCTCCATAAATCTGTCTCATCCCTGTTAGAGCCTTCTATGCCTGTGGCCATCACGACATCCCTCCAACAGTGAATTCCACATTTTAATCACTCGCCCTGCAAAAAAGTATCCCCTTCGGTCCGTCCTGAATCTACGGCCCATATAATGACCAACGAAGGTGCCTTGATATTCTGGACAGCCCGCTCTTCCCTCTGGACAGTGTCAAAAGCTTGAAGTAACTGTGAAGTGACTCCAGGGGGCGCTGTTGCTTTCTGAAAGCCCATCATCACCACCACGGGTGATCCCCCCGCTGCAGCAATGCCACCACAAGCTCACACGGTTCTCCCAGTTCCTGCAGTTGTTTTCCACGTCCCCCCCTGCAAAGGGAAGGGGGTGCCCAGCCAGGAAAGCGTGCTGAGAGGAAGCGGCTTCCTTACCTGTCAGAAAGACGGCCAGCCGAGCACTGATATTCTGCACCTGCAGGTTCAACAAGCAATTCAAATACTCGGATCTCGGGGCGGATCGGGAGTCGCACCGGTGGTAGTGAAGGACTTCGGTGAAATCGGCCCCTTGGCAGGACCGCAGGATCGAGTCCTTGGACCGTGCCACGGGGTCCACCCTGTGGGACGAGAGAGGGTCGGGAGGTCAGCCCGGAAAATCTCCGCCCCAAAACACACACACCCTCTTTAAAAAAGGGCCTCAATGATGACTTCAGGCATGGATGGGCCCAGGTAGCTATGGCGGGGCTTTTGGGGACACCGCCCCCTTCCTTAAAGGAACGGCCCCACAAGAATTTCTCCGGCAAATGCTTTTTTCAATCATTTAAAACCTTTTTTTAAAGGTGTGCAATCCATTAAGCAGAGTGGGGTGCTGTAGTTGACTAATTCCCGCACTGAACAAAGGGGTTGGAGTAGGTGACCTCTAGAATACCTTCTAACTCAGTGTCAAGAAACTGTGTCAGGAAACTGGTCTCCTTTAAGAGAGTTTTTCTCCCTTACTGTTAGCTATCTTGACTATAGAAGTCAGAATTGTTCCCAGAATTGTTGCTTAGGCTGGCAGGAGTGATTAACTTGCAGCAGCTGAGGACTGTCATCTAAAGTGGTCGACAGCTTGCAGTTTAGGGATCTGTCCTGGTAACAGCTTTCTATAGGCTGAATGGCTTTTCTTTCTGCACTGAGAACTTCAGCCCACCAGGAAAAAAAATTGCCCCACAAGATCTTGGCTTATGGACCCGGATGGGCCAAAGGAGATGTTTCTCAAAAGACCCTCTTTTATCCTTGCTTGGCAGCAAAACAGCAGCTACGTTTCCAGTGCCAGAGGGAAGGAGGGGAGAATGGAGCTGAAATCATGGCCCAGGCTGGTTTCTTTCTATGGAGCTGATGCCCACAGAAGATTGCGACAGACATCCAACAGCATCTGCTCACTGGAGAGTGGAAGCCGGCTGGCGATCGAGAGCCGGAAGTTCTCACCTTGCGTTCTCTCTCAGCTTCTTCGTCTCTTTGTAGTGAAGGAGCCATCTCCACTTCCGGTGCCCGCTGAGCTGCTCCAGAGTTTTCACCACGTCCTTCAGCTCTCCTGCAGAAAGGGCATCAATCAGGCTGGTCCGAGAGAACTGTCTGGAGGGGGGCCTTTCACTCCACCCTGGCCCGAGTGCGAGCAACAGAGCCCTGGGCGTGAATAACACTTAATCTACTAAGGCATCTGGGCATTTTGTACATTTTATGGTCATGCTCACAACCACCCTGCAATGTAGACCAGTGTTATTATTTCTCCTGTGTAGAAGGGATGGGGGGTTGCGGAGGCAGAGAGTGCAGCTTCCTTAAGGCCACCCAGCAAATCTGTGACTGGACTTAGAATCACAGAGCTGGAAGGAGCCCTACAGGCCATCTAGTCCAACTCCCTGCTCAACGCAAGATCAGCCTTGAGCATCCCTGACACGTGTTTGTCCAGCCGCTGCTTAAAGACGGCCAGTCACTTCCTGGACTTCTGTTTCCATTCTGAACCATATCTGCACCAGAGTAGGAGTGTACCAAAAAAACCCCAGTATTTTTCGGCTTCAGGTAAATCAGACCCGAAAAATATCCGTAAACACCGAATTTCCCCAGTCCAATGCCGGTAAAGTATTGGGGTTGGGGAGATATTCGGTATTGCCGAATATATTCGGGTCTGATATACACTGCCAGAGGGAAAGGAGGCATGTTAAAATGCTTTCTTTCCCTTGGTAGCCCCTGTAGATTTCCTTGTGAATGTCCCAGTCAGCTGTTAGTGAAATTAACAAGGGAAAGCCTACTCTCTCTGCCTTCCCTTCTCTGGCTGGCATGGGGTAGTTGGAGAACAGCAGGCGGGGATCGGCTGGGGAAGCGAACCGCGGGCATGACGACATGCCTCCTTCCCTCCATGAGCCTCTCAGCTCGTGTGGAGAAACTCAGACAGAGGAGGAAAAGTCAGAGGAGGCATGCTTTAAATGCCTTTCTTTCGGGGAGGGAAAGAAAGGCATTTAAACATCCCCCCCCCCCACTCCTTGAGTTTCTCTGCAGCAGCAGAGATGCAAAGGGAGGTAAGGAGGCATGTTCCCCAGCCACAGTGGGCTGGCTGGGGAAGCTAAGGGCAGGCATGGAAACATGCCTGGGTTCCCTGGCCTCTCCAGCCGTGGGGCACTTTATCCACAGCCGCGGAGCACCTGGAGAAGGTCTGCCAGGGAACCTAGGCAGGTTTAAAATTCCTTTCTTTCCCTCCCCAATCTCGGGGAGGGAAAGAAACCATTTAAACCAAACAGCTAACTGGTGGCTCGGACTGTTCGGTTTAACTGACACCTTGTACTCAGTGTAGCAAAATGAACCCGAAAAAAGCTGGATAGTATCGGCTTTTTAGGATTCGGCTATATTTGTTGCTGAATACAGTTCTCTGATCTGTATTTGGCTTATGGGATACCCCTAAAATACTGATAAGGTATTTTTCGGGCATTTTTTCGGTTCGGCTATTGAAGAATGCACACCCCTGCACCAGATTGATGTGACTTATGTTAACCAATGCAGCTGTAGCCAGAAGAGGTTAAAAATCACCAGTGAGTCCAAAGGTGCGGAATGCCCATCCTTAAAAGGCAGATACTGAAAGGGTCACTTGAAGCTGCCTGATACTGAATTGGGCCGATGGTTCCTCTAGGTCAGTACTGTCTACTCAGGCTGGCAGCGGCTCTCCAGGGTCTCAGGCTGAGCTCTTTCACATTATCTACTGCCTGAGATCCTCTTAACTGGAAATGCTGGGGATTGAACCTGGGGCAGATCAAGCAGAAGCTCTACCACTGAACCACAGCTCCCCCCTCCCATGAAGCTGCCTTATACTGACTCAGACCCTGAGTCCATCAAAGTCAGTATTGTCTACTCAGGCTGGCAGCCGCTCTCCAGGGTCTCGGGCAGAGGTCTTTCCCATCACCTCCTGCCTGGTCCTTTTAACTAGAGATGCCAGGGATTGAACTTGGTACCTTCTGCATGCCAAGCAGAGGCTTTCCCACTGAGCCACAGACCCCTCCAGTCTGGCAGAAGACATAGTGAGGGATGGAATTTTCCAGGAAGCATCCCGTTTTATCAATTTGCCCATCTGAAGGTGCCGGGAGAGACGGGTGCAGCCTGCAAAGACTCAGTTCAAGGAGAGTCTTCAAATGCGAGATGACTTTTTAGAGATAAAGGATGGACCGATGCCCCCGACATGCCCGTTTCCTCTGTTTTCACCTGGGGGGAGTGTTTCGTCACGCAACCCCCACCCCCGATTGCATTCAAAATTGTTACCACCACCCAAGCGGGCAGCAATTTTTTCAGACCACGCAAGCATGCCCGCCTGAATGCAGAGAAGTGGCAACGTCTCACTCTCTCTCACCCGTGGTCATGGTCTCCAGCACTTGGTCGTCGGACACCACAAAGCCCCCGCTGTGGAAGAGCTCCTGGTAGGTTTGATCCAAGATGTCCTCGGGGCTGTCCACGCCGGCAAACGTCACGCTGGGCAAGCGCTTCAGGCGCAGCAAGGAAGGAATCTATTCAAGAAGCAAACATTTCTCAAGTGTAAGACCTGTCCGATTCTAACATGAAGGGTGGGGTTGTGAGGGATTTGGGATTCCCAGTAGTTTGCTGGCGTTTCCGGCCTCAACGAGGCGGAAACACCTCTGGGAAGTTCCCCCGTTCCGCCTGCCGCTCGTTCCCAGCAGCTTGTAGTCGGAGGTAGACTGCCTCCATCTATGAAGGTAGCATGACTCATAATAAACGGAATTGCCTGCGTGGGTTTGTCTGCAGTTGACAGGCAATGCCTGGCAGCTGGCGGGAGGGAGGCATTCTGGGAGAAAAAAAGAGAAAAAAGGCCTCAGCCACTTACCGGAAGCTCTAAATATAAGAGTTCCTGGTGACTTCTAGAGCTTCCCGGAAGTGATAAAGGTAACTCCAGCAATTAAAATCTATGGTAAGTTTAGTAAGATGATAGACTTTCAGGCCATTGCTAGAGCTGGAACCTCCAGGAACTCTATAGTCTGAACTTCCAGTAAATACCTGAGGCCTTATTTTCCTTTTTAATTTTTATCCCCAGGTTTGTGCCCCATCTTCCTAGTTTCCCCCTGGTGATCAGCTGAGCGTTGGCGAACAACGGCCAGAATTATCGGGAGGGCTCCAGCCATACGCGGGCAAACGGAACCCTGTTTTCCTAAGAACCAGCAGAGTAAGGGTCATCAGCTCTGAAGACCACACAATTTACTGTAATATCTCATAATAATTATGCCCCTCACCACCTTTCCTCTTCGCTCAAGGCAACTTGCAAGGAGCTAATGTAACGTTACGGATTAAAACCAAATAAAGTCCCCCCAATGCCCCCACCCCTATCAACGATGCCTGCTGTTCAAAAGCTCTGGCAACCCAAGGAAGGGGGCCCCTCATGTCTTTGAAGAACCCGTTCCACAATGCGGGGGCTGAGCTGGAGAAGGCCCGAGCTCTGGTTGATGTCAGGCGGGCCCCCCTCAGTGGTGGGGTAGCCTACCGCTGGTTGCCCGATGACTGTAATTGGCACATGAGAATGCAGAATCCCAGGCCTTATCCAGGGCCACTCGATAGCAGATAATGTATCGAGGAAAAGACATGCCCAAGGATTTTTCTAGCAGGAAGCCGCTTTGCATCTCAAACGCTTACTTTGTGAACGTGCAGAAAGATGTCCTCGTTCCTAATGATCACCACCAGCCTGTCCGCCTCCAGGTGGCTGGCCTTGCAGAAGAGCTGAGGGTCAGCTTCCAAATGACCCCCTTTCTTCAGCAGGTTCTGAAACAACGTTAACAGAATATAATCTACCATTAATTATTTTTTTTAACCAACCATTTTAGTTACCTACAGATTTGTAGCTGGGGCTAAAAAACAAATAACAGAGCCGTCGTTATGTCTCCTAGCAGCCGCCGCCAAAATCCACAAATGAAGACAAGGTTATGACTCGCAAACTGGGTGTCTGTTTAGAGCACAAAAAGTCAGAGGTGCAATCCCATGCACCTCCATTTAATTAGCAGAGAACGAGAACAGAGATCCCTATGCCCTTATATCCCAGTTGGACGGTGGGAAGGAGTGTTGCAAAGAAGGCCCTGTGGATGCAAAGGGACAATGCACATTGTAATCAGCTTGATTAGAGCGGAGGAGAAATGCTAAGGGGGCGGGAAATTCGCACCTGTAGTGAGATTACACACGGGACCTAGTTTCAAAGTAGTACGGCATTTATATTGCAGGGAACACTTGTGTGTGTTGCGTAATGCAGTCTTATCCCATGAAAAAAAAAACACAATTTAGACCAGGGGTGTCAAACTTAAGGCCCGTGGGCCGGAAGCAGCCTGGCCGGGGCGTTAATCCAGTGACTCGGACTGGTGACCCGCCAGGTAGATCGGCTTCCCCTGGGAGGAAGTCATTTAACTCCTCCGTTTTGCTCCTCCCATTTCAGAGCGGGGGAAGCAAAGCAGAGAGGATTAAAGGCTTCCTTTGAAGGAAGCCGATTTGCTGACAGGCAGACCCACCAGGCTGATGGGCATCCCCAGGGAGGAAGCCGTTTTACTCCTCTGTTTTGCTCTCTCCGCTTCTGAGAAGGGGGAAGCAAAGCAGAGGGGGTTTAAAGGCTTCTTTCCCAGGGAAGCTGATCAGCTGACAGGCGGACCCACCTGGCTGATCCATTTCCCTGTGAGTAAGCCATATCAGTGCTCCTTTCGTTTCCCCCACTCGAGTGGGGGGAGGGGAAGCGAGCCGTGAAATAGCTGCCAGGCGTTTGAACCGAACACCTTATGGGCAGCTCCATTCCTCACATGTTAGGTTTAAATGGCCAGGGGTTTCAGTATAGTTGATTCCCCACTTCTCCACATGCAGCTGCTGGCGTGACCATGGATCAATTACAAGTTCTTCCAGAGCTGTTCTCTCAGAAGCAGTTCTCAAAAGAGCTCTCTCAGCCCCACCTACCTCACAGGGTGTCTGTTGTGGAGAGGGAAAGGATATTGTAAACTGCTTTGAGACTCCTTTGGGTGGTGAAGGGTGGGGTATAAATCCAATCTCTTTTTCTTCTGAAAGCACCCGAATAAAAGCCAAATAAAATCGGCTTTTTCCGGACTCAGCTATATCGATAGCTGAATATGGACCTTTGATCTCTATTCGGCTTACATAATACCCAAAAAATACAGACAAGGAATTTTTCAGGTATCTATTCGCCTTGGTTACTGCTGAATGCACACCCCTAGACAGAAGCCATAATAGACCACATCTATACCAAGGGACAATAGTGAGGGCCAATAAATAGACATTGTGGGTATTTCAGAAACTTGGTGGGATGAGGAAATTCAGTGGGATACGGTGATTCCTGGTTATAAATTATATCGGAAGGATAGGGGGGAAAGGGTTGGAGGTGGGGTGGCTCTGTATGTCAGAGAGGGTATACCGTCCAGTAAGATTGAGAGGGTAAGAGAATTAGATTCGCTTCTGGAAATGCTATGGGTTGAAATAGTGGGTCCAAAAGGAGGCTTAACAGTGGGAGTTTGTTATCGCCCACCAGATCAAAAGATAGAGGAGAATTATAAAATGATGAATGAATTAAAGATAGCGGCTAGACGAAATAACTGTGTTGTAACAGGCGACTTTAACTACCCACACATTGATTGAGTCAATATGAGTTCTAGTCGGGAAAAAGAGATTGCGTTCTTAGACACTCTCAATGACTGTGCTGTGGAACAGATGGTCACAGATCCTACCAGGGGAGAGGCGATCCTGGATTTGGTCCTAAGTAACACCCAAGACCTGGTGAGAGATGTAAAAGTGATTGCACCACTTGGGAACAGTGACCATAATGTCATTGAGTTTAACATTTGTACAGATAGGGAGTTGCCCAAAAAGACTGACGCAACCACTTTTAACTTTAAAAGGGGTAACTTCTCTGGTATGAGGGGACATGTGAGGAAGAAATTGAAAGGAAGAGTGGAGAAGGTCAAAACCATTGGGGAAGCTTGGAGACTATTTAAAAAGAAAATCCTAGAAGCTCAGAAAAAATATATACCGCAGGTTAGGAAAGGTACAAATAGGTATAGAAAAAAGCCTGCATGGTTAACAAATAAAGTAATGGAAGCTGTAAAAGGTAAGAAGGATTCCTTTAAGCGGTGGAAAGCTAGTCTTAGTGAGGTTGATAAAAGGGAACACAGACTATGGCAAATAAAATGCAAGTCTGTGATCAGGCAAGCAAAAAGGGAATATGAGGAGCATATCGCAAAAAACATAAAGACCAACAATAAAACTTTCTTCAAATACATTAGAAGTAGGAAGCCAGCCAGGAGGCAGTGGGGCCCTTGGATGACCAAGGGGTAAAAGGAGTAGTGAAGGATGATAGGGAAATGGCTGAGAAGCTGAATGCATTTTTTGCCTCTGTCTTCACTGTGGAAGAGGAGAAGTGTTTGCCCACTCCAGAAGCACCGATTTCGGGAGGGGGTTTGAAAGACCTGAATCAGATTGCGGTAACAAGAGAGGAAGTCCTCCGACTGCTGGACAATTTAAAAACTAATAAATCACCAGGCCCGGATGGCATTCATCCGAGAGTTCTGAAAGAACTCAAATGTGAACTTGTGGATCTCCTGACAAAAATATGTAATCTTTCTTTAAAATCTGCCTCCATTCCTGAGGACTGGAAGGTAGCTAATGTCACTCCCATCTTTAAAAAGGGCTCCAGGGGAGATCCGGGAAATTACAGGCCAGTCAGTCTGACATCGATACCGGGTAAGTTGGTGGAAACTGTTATTAAGGAAAGAATTAGTAGGCACATTGATGAACAAAAACTATTGAGGCAGACTCAGCATGGGTTCTGTAAGGGAAGATCTTGTCTCACTAACCTGTTAGTGTTTTTTGAGGGAGTGAACAAACATGTGGACAAGGGGGACCCAATAGATATTATTTACCTTGACTTCCGGAAAGCTTTTGATACAGTTCCTCATCAAAGGCTCCTAAGTAAGCTCAATAGTCATGGGATAAAAGGACAAGTCCTCTTGTGGATCAAAAACTGGCTTATAAATAGGAAACAGAGAGTGAGTATAAATGGGAAACTTTCTCAGTGGAGGGTGGTAAGCAGTGGGGTGCCACAGGGATCAGTACTCGGTCCGATGCTTTTTAACTTGTTTATTAACGATTTGGAATTGGGAGTAAGCAGTGATGTGGCTAAATTTGCAGATGACACAAAGTTGTTCAGGGTGGTGAAAACCAGGGAGAATTGTGAGGCACTCCAAAGTGATCTGTTGAGGATGGGTGAGTGGGCATCAACATGGCAAATGGGGTTCAAAGTGGCCAAGTGCAAAGTGATGCACATTGGAGCCAAAAATCCTAAATATAAATACACGTTGATGGGGTCTGATCTGGCAGAGACGGACCAAGAGAGAGATCTTGGAGTCGTAGTGGATAACTCGCTGAAAATGTCTACATAATGTGTAGCTGCAATAAAGAAAGCCAACGCTATGCTGGGGATTATTAGGAAGGGAATTGAAAACAAATCAGCCAGTATCATCATGCCCCTGTATAAATCATTGGTGCGACCTCATTTGGAATACTGTGTACAGTTCTGGTCACCACATCTCAAAAAGGATATTATAGCATTGGAAAAAGTGCAGAGAAGGGCAACTAGAATGATAAAAGGGTTGGAACACCTTCCCTATGAAGAAAGGTTAAAATGCTTGGGGCTCTTTAGCTTGGAGAAACGACGGCTGAGAGGTGACATGATCGAGGTTTATAAGATTATGAATGGGATTGAGCAGGTTGAGAAAGAAGTACTTTTCTCCCTTTCTCACAATACAAGAACTCGTGGGCACTCTATGAAATTGCTGAGCAGTCGGGTTAGAACAGATAAAAGGAAATACTTCTTCACCCAAAGAGTGATTAACATATGGAATTCACTGCCACAGGAGGTCGTGGCAGCTGCAAGCATGGACAGTTTCAAGAGGAAATTAGATAAACATATGGAGCAGAAGTCCACCAGTGGCTATTAGCCACAGGGTATAGATGGGAACTCTCAGTCTGGGGCAGGTGATGCACTCTATTCTTGGTGCTGGAGGGGGCAGCAGTGGGAGGGCTTCTGGTGCCCTGGCCCCACTGCTGGACCTCCTGATGGCACCTGGTATATTTTGGCCGCTGTGTGACAGAGTGTTGGACTGGATGGGCCATTGGCCTGATCTAACATTGGCTTCTCTTATGTTCTTATGTTCTTATGGAGAAGTCCCAATTCTGAGAAATAAGGTAATGTTGGATTTTAAACTACTGACACTTGAAGTAAAACTAGCCTGTCTAATTAAACATCATTTAGCACATGTACTGAGTGTAGGGTGAGAGGACTGCACTTTTCCACTTTTTCTTTGTATCCTTGCTCAGCCTGATGCGGGAACAGATCCGTGTATACTCTTTTCATTTTTGTTTACGAAACTTTCATATATTATGACTGCCTGATCTCTGAAAATTGCACCATGCCCCTTTGATCTTGCTATATGAAGTGCACTGAGAAGGAGGGGTGGCAAGTGAACTTGATAAGCACAATAGCTCAAGATTGCAAAGGGATGATTGATTGTCCCCATGCCAGCTCGGAGGAGCAAAGTGTGAGATGCAGCACCTAAATATGCAGTATGGCAATGCAGGTAGAATCCTAGATGTGCAAATCCACCCAGCGGGAGACACCCTCTGATTTGCTGGTGGCAGTGGATATGACCCAGTTAGTTTCTACTACCCAAGAGTAAGGGAAACAGATGGCATTGCCAAGCAGAGACTTTAGAGATGGCGGCAAGGTTTTCCATCCTCCTGGGATCCCAAAGGAATGGGGCTTGCGAGTCCATTCCTTCACAGCATCAAAGAGTAGTAATATAAATCTCAGACTTACAAAATAGCTATTCACTAGTAAATGCTGCCTTGCTAAAGCAATAAGTTGTCCTGTTACTCTTCCCATATGCTTGGTTTGATGAGTAACGGCTACATGCCTAAAATAATTTCTGAAAATATGTTTAACATGAGAGAATCCTGCAATCAAGCTTAAGGGATCTCTGGCCAACGCTCTGCTTCCAAACTTGGAAGCCATCCATCCATTCTGTCTTTCCATGGTTTCCAAACCTGGAATCCACCCTCAGGCACATCCACTCTCCCCACCCATCATCCTCTCCAATCCAGTGGATATCCCCCCTGTAAACACATCTTTCTCACCCATGGAATACTAACACTAACCACGGCTCCTTGTTAGCTAAAACTGGAAATTTAGTTTGCAGACTATGAATATGAAGACAAGCCCTACTTGGGATGGGATAAACTCTGGTTACTGTCATCCCATGTTACCACGCTAGATCATGGTTAAAGAAAAAAAGAGGCAGGAATTTGTACCAGAGGAGGAACTGGGCAGGGGAGAAGACACGCATTAAAATGTCTTGCATACCTAAAATCTATTATGAATTTTTTAAAAAGTGAACGTTTTACCTTTATTCTCCCAAAGAAGGGATCGTCGTCTGTTTCCACCAGGTAGAAGGAATAGGGTTTTTTGCATGCCTCTTTGGCAACATTTGTAAGTCTGAAATGTAGTGTGTTGCACAAGTCATCGAAGAGGTGCTCATAGGAAGTCATTCTTCCAGGCAAGGACTGGCATCTTCTCTCCGGAACATCTTCTGAGGTAGTGTTGGGATCTTGCCCTTTGTTGCTCGTCTGCCTGTCATCCAACTTCATCACCCTGCTCAGCTCAGCATATTCATCCATAATGACCGAGATATCACCTCGGGAATCTTTTAGCTTATTATTGTATGTTAACTTGTTGAGGTGGAAAGGGGCGAGCCGTTCCTGACCCTTACTTTTGAACCTAGCAGCTTTACTAAAGGAGTCCTGTAGAAGAGGTGGAGGGTCAAAGGAGTCATCGGCCGAGCTGATTCTAGGGTACCAATGCACAGCACTCCGCCCCGCGCTAGGATTCACAATTGTGATCAGAAGGGGGCTCCTGCTCCGAGACGGTAGATGTAAAAGCGGACCTTCAGGTATCTTTCTCAAAGGTAATGTTTCGGCTACTGCCTGAGTTGCAAACTCTTTTGCAAAGAGATCGCTGGAGGTAGAGAGTTGTGGTCGCTTCTTTTCTAAGATATGCTTTAGCTTATAATGAAAACGCAAACACTCCATATCTAATGTGCTTCGGATGGGGTCATCCAAAACTCGCCAAGTCCGACTCAAGGAGTTTATTAATCCCGACCTTTCCATGAAACTGCCACCCCTCTTGGAAGGGTGAAAAGTTCTGGTTTTGTCCTTGTGCTTCTTGGTGACGGAAAAGTTGATATAATCCTTCAGCGTCCCCTGCTCGCCGTCAGCTTTGAGAGAGGGCGGGGCAGGTCTATCATCCCTTCGGGATGTAAAAGGCCAGTCAAAGCATTTAGCCTCTGGTTCAACATCCAAAATCCTTGTCTTTTTCCCGACATACACCCAGTCGTCACTTGTACTGATCTCTTCCTCTGGATTCAAATCACGGACATAAGTAGCCCCTGTAACTCCTCTAGAGTCAACAGATCTTGTATAACAAATGCTCACAGACGGATTTCTGCAATATGCATCACCAAAGAGTTCCTGATCAGCATCTGCCGAAACAGACTCCACTTCCCTATTCATATTAGGACCCAAGACTCCAGAAGGCAACTCTGTCTGTTCACTGTCCAACTGTACATCCACGGCATCTTTAGGATCCCCCCGTTTTTGTCCTTCACTTGTGCCTCCATGCAAAGGGGAATCAGATTCTTCTGGTGGATACTCAACCAGACATCCTCCTGGAACACAAGCCAAGATTTCTACGTTCCCTTCCCTGAGCGGGCGGTCCTCCCTTGTCATAATGGATACTTCATGGCTAGCAGTTCCTAACCAAACTTCTCGCAATACGGGAATAACTGAATCATTGTCCTTTGAGGATACCGCTGCTGCAGCTAACTGGAATCTGCCGTCTGGGCTTGGAGGGCCCAATTTTGCCCGATCTGTGCAATTTGTAAGGACATCCGTGGCAATCAGAGCAGCTTCATTCTCTTTGAATGGCTCTCTTTCAACTCCAGCCACTCGATGTGAGCTTAGGCCTTCGTAAGATGTCAAACGGTCCTGGCCGTCCTCTTGCGACTCTGCCTCTTGGTTAACACAGATGCTCTGCTTCTCTAAATGGTCATCTACCACCAGTTCAGGGTCAGAAGTGGTAAGCTGGTCAGTTGTATGGCTCTCATCGTCACTTTCAGGAGGGGTCACGCACTCCAGGGTCATCCAATTTAAACCTGAACCCTCTTTAGAAGAGGCTCCTTCCCTCTCCGCTATTAAACCACTCACGGTGTCAATCAGTTCACCAAGGAAGGACTTGATTTCTTCAGACACGGCAGCTGAGGCCTGGCTGAGCGTATCACCACAAGCTTTTTCTTCCACAGCAGATACAGTTCCGTTATTTTCGTTTTTATCACTAGGCTCAGTGCCTTTCCAATTCGCTCCGAACTCACTGCCATCCAACCCCAAGCATTTGATTTCTTCAGTTTCTACAGCATCATTCTGTAATTCCGACATCTGCCCGGTCTTCTGTTCCTCTTGAATTACTTGGTGACTAGCTTCCAATGGATCTGTATCAGACACATTCATGTCTTCCTCTTCCCGGTCAGTGCAGGAACCCTCATCCACACTTATTGGTTCCAGAAACGCAGGACTTGGGGCTGATGAAGTGGAATCTTCTGGGTTCTTAGACAATATTGTAGTTTCGTCGGGAGTGGTTCGATGAGCCGGATTCTGTAACGGAGCCGAATCGAGCGAATTGAGGGTTCCTTTTTCCTCCTGAGAAACACAGGAGTTCCCAATGAGACCTGATAGTTTAGATGACACAAAAATTTTGGCTGATACGATCATTTCACTTTGGTTCCCTACAGATTCTTCTCCGGTTAGCATACTGTTTTGTACTTGGCCCAGTTCACAAGCCGACTCAGCCAGGGGGACTTCTTCCTGGGACTTAGCTTCAATCACATTCACTGGATTTGGAGATTCAGGACATTTGGTTGACATTGCAGAGTCTTCCTGGTTCCCTAGCAACTCTGATATTTCATCAGGCCTCGACCGATGGGCAGGATTAGTTTCCTGCAAAGCTGAATTGGCCCGGTTGGATTCTTTGCCTCTCTCAGAAACACCATCTAGATCAGATGGGTTTGAGAACGTCTCACTTTTCCCTAACACCAGAAAATCTCCTTGGCTCCCTACAAAATCCCCTTGAGTTACCAAATCATTCTTTATTCGGTTTGGTTCAGTAGCTTGAAGAGAAAGTGAATCTGCTGGACAGATTTCTTTGTCTTTTTGGGAACTGCCGGAGTGTTCTGTTTGATTTGGAGATATAGGAAGTTGGGGTGATTCAACAGCGTCTGCTTGATTTGGAGATATAGGAAGTTGGGGTGATTCAACAGCGTCTGTTTGATTTGGAGATATAGGAAGTTGGTGTGATTCAACAGCATCTTCAGTCACTGCAAACTCAGTCACTTTATCAAGAATGACCTGATGCAAAGAAACAGTCTGCGATGGATGGAAATCGGCCAGACCGTCTCTTTTACTGTCCTGTGAAATACAGAAACCCTCAACAGAATCCATTTGGTTTAGAACTGCAGACTTAGGGGCTAATCCTGCAGGGTCTTCTTGGTCCCCCGGTGATTCTGTTACTGTTTCGGAAGCAGACTGCTGTACAAAACTTGCAGTTGGTGATGGCATCAAAGTTGTCAAGCTATCACCGGAGGATGCCGGATCACACACACAAGTCTCTTCAGCCACACAACCCTCCTGGGCAAGTTCCTCGTTATCCTGATCCAAATCCACATCTCGTGACTCCACGTCAGCATCATTGCTATCCGAAAGAGCAAGGTCAATTGATTCCAGCTCCATGTTCTCACCATCAACGTCCTCCTCGTCTTCATCTACCGGGAGAGCCTGCGAACCCCCTTTTCCTCTATACGGATGTTCGTCCTTCCCATACTCGGCATTTGCCTCTAACCACGTCGCTCCGGAAGAATGCAGCGACTCGACACTGCTGATTTGACAGCTGTCCTCCTTCGCGGAAGATGAGGTGTTGTTTATTTCTGCCTTCTCCGTGGAAATGGCACTCCCGGTGCTTGTTACCCCCTGTGTGTCTTTTGCTGTCTCAGGCATTTCTGGAAGCATAGAAGCAGAGTTGCTTTGGGAAACTTCCACCAAGTCGACTGTTTCTGCTTCCGCCTCCATGTCAGGCCTCGAGCAATCTCTGCCTTGGCCATTTAAAGAGCCGCCACTCTGGCTGAGAAGAGAGATAACCGGTTCCAGAAAGGATTCCTCCTCGCCTTCCTTTCCGGGCACCTGAAAGTGAGAAAAGTTTCAAAGATTCAGGGAGACACAAAAAAGCACAGGCAAAATCCTTACAGCTTTCAAATTGGCAAACTGTTCTATAACACATAGATCGAAATTATGACGTCAGCTAGATTCGACTACCGTAACACAGAGAACAACAAGATTTTGAGAGTACAAGCTTTCAAGAGTCAAAATTCAGGGTGGTTATCTGACCAAGGGAGCTTTGACTCTTGAATGCTCACAACCCTGAGAAGCTTGTTGGTCTCTCAGTTGCTGCGGGACTGGACTCTAGCTGTTCGACTGCACACTGGCACGGCTAACCCCTGAAACTGTCTTGGATACAGGAAGCCACTGCCATGTTGGAGCCAGAAGCTGAAGCTTAAAAGTGACTGATTTGCGCTATATCACTCTTTTTAAGTTTAAGAGGGTGCAGGCTTTTAAACTCTACAGAAATCTTCCAGAGGAGTCAGGGGGTCGCCATATTGGACTACAACAGAACAGCTAGGTTCGGGTCCAGTAGCTTTATTATTTATTTATTAGTTTCTATTTGTATCCCGCCTTGCCCGCATCCGCAGGCTCAAGGCGGCGTACGTCAAGCTTAAAATACAATAAAATGCAGATACATAAATACAATGCAATAAAATTCCACATACACAACAATAAAGTGCAGTTCATATGGATGGCGGTTTCTATGAGGTGGTCCAGTGTAGCTAGTCCTGCATCCAAGGTTGTTCTTAGTACTGGTAACTAGGGCTATTTTTGGGCAGGAACGCGCAGGAACGGAGTTCCGGCTGGCTCCCAAGTTGACCACGCCCAGCAGGAACTCATTAGCATAATAGGCCACACCCAACAGCAGAAACTCATTAGGATTGGCCACATCAGGGCTGTGTGGCCTAACATGCAAAGGAGTTCCTGCTACAAGTAAAGCCCTGGGTCTTGACACCAAACAAGGTAAACAGAAAAAGAAGCAAAAGGTGGGTGTGGCTGGATGACCACACATCTGGTAACATGGGGGTGTGGCCTAATATGTTAATGCACTGCACTGTCATGGGTGTGGCCTAACATGCTAATGAGTTTCTGCTGATGGGTGTGGCCTATTATGCTAATGAGTTCCTGCTGGGCTTTTTCTACAAATAAACCCCTGCCGGTAACATAAGGGCCATGATAGCTCAGTCGTCATTGACAGCTCCTAACTGAAAGCCTGGTGGAAGAGCTCCGTTTTACAGGCCCTGCGGAACTGTAAAAGGTCCCACAGGGGCCCGATGTCCTCTGGGAACTTGTTCCACCAGTGTGAAGCTGCCAGTGAAAAGGCCCTGGCTCTGGTGGTGACCAATCTGGCATCTTTTGGGCCAGGGAGAGTCAGGTGATTTAATGTTCCACCACAGTCTGTAAGGTGCTACTGCACCCAAACCTACTTGTTTTAACAATTAAAACATTTACCTCTGTGGAGAATTCACCCCAATCATTCAGCCTCTGGGTTACACACCATAACCTTTGTCACAGGGGCCCCTCTGAATGTCTGTAGTTGGCAGAGAGAATAAGTCCTGGGAATGATGCCTCCATACCCCAGCCTAGAACCGTCAAACTCTTCAGTTTTGCAAATGGAAGGCCAGGGAAAAACAAATGCCATATCACATCTTGATAGGGTGTCACACCTCAGGAGACAGAGTTGGAGAGAGCCGAATGACTAGATAGTTTCTCTTCCTCTTGAGCCAGGAAGATCAGAATTGGGGGAGAGGGGTGGAGAAACTCTCCAGGGAGATATTATAAATTCCCAAGGCCTGAGGAAGAAGCTTCTTCTCTTCCGTCGTGCTCTTCTTGGAAGGGCAGAAGGGCATGCACACACACAAAAAAATTGGAATTTTCCGGGTTCGGGTATACCAAACTCGAAAAATATCAGTATATATCGACATTCCCAAATCCCAATATCGACATGATATTGGCCTTTAGGAAATAATTGGCATTGCCGAATTTATTCGATCCAGTAGCACCTTCAGACACCACCCAGATTTTGGTGGTATAAGCTTTCAAGAGTCAAAACCTCCCTTAGTCAAATACAAGCACGTGACTCTTGCAAGCTCACCCCCAAAACTCTTGTTGGTCTCTAAGGTGCTTCTGGACTCAAATCAGATCAGCATGGCTATCCTCTGGAACAAAATTATAAATGTAAATTATAAAGAGTAAATGTAAACTTTAGCCAGTTTGGTGTGGTAGCTGAGAGCAGTGGACTCTTAATCTGGAGAACTGGGGTTAATTCCCCACTCCTCCATGTGAAGCCAGCTGGGTGACCTTGGGTCAGTCACAGTTCTCTCAGAAATTTTTTTCCTGCTCCATTATAGCCTATGAGGACCATTATAGTCAATGGGCTCCATAGGCTATAATGGAGAATTGATCCAGAGGTATTTGGGGCTCTGAGGAGGATATTTTTTGAGATAGAGGCACCAAATTTCCAGTATCCCTGCCAATGCCTCTCCCCCCCCACCCCCATTTCAAAAAGATTGGACCAGGAGGTCCAATTCTATGGGCCCCAGAAGGTGATGCCCCACTCCCTCCATTGTTTCCAATGAAAGGAGAAATGCTTGTGAGCTGGAAGATAAAAGTCCTGAGCAGCCAGCTAAAATGTCGTTGCACTATCACCCTCTAGTGCAGCTTAGAGGGAACACTGTCTGTGACCCAAAATAATCTCTAAAATGATTTTCTTTTTTTATATAGATTTATTTTTTGTGGATTTTCTATATATTACATAATATCTTTTGTCTCCTTACTTTACATAACTCGATAAATTCCCCTCTCTAAAATGATTTTCTACCTAACACGCCTGAACTCTTTTATGTTGAAACAAGTGGGACCCCCGCGTACTTGTGGAGGACCACTTTCCCTCTCTGCCACCAGACCAGGCCTGCCAAGGTGTCTCCCCAACCCCACTGCGGATGACAGTGCTGGCAGTGAGTGAGCCCCGTGTGGCTTCCCAACTCCACCACTGGGCCCACAATGGTTTTCTGCCCCCCCAATCTTCATCAGCACCATCCAACAGATGAAGAGGTGCAGACAACACTTCTATTTTGGGGGAGATTTAAAACCCCCAATGTACTTTTTAAACCTTTCCAAATTTTTCTACAAATCCAGGAAGTCCCCCAAGTTTGCGAAACTATCTGTTTTTAGTCCCTGAGGGCCTGATCCGTGGATATAAATATCTGCAGATTAAACCACACGTGAATATAGTGCATATCCGATCACCAGCAAAGGGAGTTGTTTTGTAAGGCAAACCATTCCTAGACTGTGGGATGGGAAAACCATGGCCCCTGAGAATCTGAAAACTGGCCACTGCTGGTCTACCAAAATATTACCTTATCCAAAGCCTGAGGCAAACTCTCCAAGTCGCTGGCAAAGTAGCTGACTGGCCCATCATTCAAAGGCAGGTTGCTGGCCTCCACAGTGTCAGCAAGGGGAGCCTCATTCTCTATGCAGTTTGTAGAGGATAGTTCGTTACAAGACAGCGGTTTCTCCACGGGCGAACAGGCTCTTCCTTCGACTTTATCGGGTGTCTGGTATTCCTCAGAGAACAAGTCCGTCGAATGCTTATCCGAGTCACAGAATCCCTCGCCGTCGTCAATGAGCTCCAAAGGATCCACAACACTGTTCAGTGATACGTATTTGGCAGGGTTGCTGTGTTCAACCACCTTCCTGACTGTCGGGGATCTGAAGGGCTTGCTATAAAACAAGGCCACCCACATGTGAAGGATCAGTTTCATTTCTTCCACATCATCAGACAGGCTCAGGTCCCAGGGCCTAGAGAAAGAGCAAAGGATGGAAGGAGAAAGAGGGAGAGAGAGAAAATTTCTTAAATTATAACACCATTCAGAAAGTTGGATTCATTAAATGTTCTTAATATCTGAACGGTGTTATAACTGCAGTTTCTCCAACAAGTTGGGGGGAAATTCCATGGGGGAAAAAGAATTAACAGTGAGAACTCTTTTTCTCCTCTTTCCCAAAATACAACAATTCAAAGGCATCCAATGAAGATGATGGGCAGTTGATTCAGGATAGAAAAAAGGAAATACTTCTTTACACAGCGAATGTTTAAAACAGGGATGTCAAATATGTGGCCCGTGGGCCAGCTCCAGCTCAGCAGTATCCAGGTCTTGAACAACTGGTTCTCTCCTGCTTCTTTCTCCAGTTGCTACTGCTGTGTCACCGCTTGTTTTGCCAGACTCTCTCATTTGCACAGGAGAGATAGATAGGCAAGCCTCTGTTCTCTGCATTGGCCAAGGCTCCTCCCCCTCCTCCTCCTCTCAGGGGGAGGAAGTGAGCCAGAGCTTGCTTTCTGGCCAGGCTCCCTCAATCACACAGGAGACAAAGGCAAGCCTTTCTTCCTTTCCATTGGCTGAGGCTCCTCCCCTTTGCTCAGCCGCCTCAATCGCGTGGGAGAAATACAAATACATACCTTAAAAATAAAGTTTTGTTCAAGGTATGAGTTGTGTGCCTTGCTATAGTGTTTGTGTGTGTATTTTGTTGGGCTTGTTATGCTGTGTGTGTGTTTTGTTGGGCTCATTATACTGTGGGTCTCCTGGGTGCAGCTGGGTTTGCATCCCCTTTATCACTGTATTCATGCCCTCATGATCCAGTCTTTCTCAGTAGGGAAGCAACGTGAACTATTTAGATGAGGAATAACAAGCCAGTGAGGTGGATTAGGCTGAGAGTGTGTGTCCAGACCAAGGTCACCCAGTTCACATTTCCTTTATAGACTGGGGATTTTGAACCTAGACTTCCCAGATAGCAGGCTATTACTGACCATTATACAGGGCTGTCTCTCTATTCTTGCACTGCCTCACAGGAGTTGCAGTTATTTTTCTGGGAAGACTATGGTTTTTTAGACAAACACATAGCCCTCACTCTGTGTCATGATACCTTCACGTTCTTGACCAGCACACAAAGCAATTTATGTCCAAAAGCTCGCAATGCCCAGCTATTTCTGAGTCCTAGACTCAGAGCACTGACCAAGAGATTTCTGTAATTAATGTCAATAAATCAAAAGTAGGTTTGCAGTTTACAGATACACACCTAAGCAGCATACTCAAGATTGCAACAGCACAGACCCTTTGATACAATAATTCAGAGCAAGAAGTGCCGGTTATCTAATTGTTAAACACAACACTGCAAGAGTGCTAATGTTCTAAGAATATTTTTAAGTTAAAAAAACCTTTTAATTGTGTTTTCTTCTGTCCTTTATAAAGTTTATATCTCTGCTACCTGGCATTACATTTTATGACGCACATGGCCTGGCCCGACAAGGTCTCATTTATGTCAGATCTGGCCCCCATTACAAATGAGTTTAGCGCCCCTGGTTTAAAACATGGATTTTGCTGCCAAAGGATGGCCACAGGCAGAGATGGCTTTAAAAGGGGAGTAGACAGTTTCATGGAGGAGACGTTTATCAGTGGCCACGGTGACTAAAATGAACCCCCACATTTAAAGGCAGTCAACCTCTGAATCGAAGTGCTAGGAGGCAACATCAGGGGACGGTCTCGGCCTCTATGCCCTGCTTGTTGGCCCTCCAGAGGAGCTGGTTGGCCACGGTGTGAGTCAGGATGCTGGACTAGATGGACCAGTAGTCTGATATAGCAGGGCTCTTTTTATCTTTCTGTGACTGGACTTTTGTCCCACCCTTCTAATGAAAGTGTAACTTAGAGGAAGAACACATCTATGGCATGCACAACGTTGTAGAATCATTCTATACCAGAACAGACGATATTGCTCGGAGTTGGTTCTTGACCCCAAGGGACTCTCATCTCTCCCGGTTCCCATTTTGTTTGCCAGCACATCAGCGTCCTTACAGTTAGACTGTCAGGTACCCCTGCCATAAGGGTGAAGGGAGGGGAGGAGGTGTCAATGGATGTATCTGTGTATTCTCTGGTATGTGGGGAGGTGACGGGGTTGCCTGGGAGACAGTGCAGTTTCCATCTCGGGCTATCTCCAGATGGCCAAATGGCCTTGAAAGCCAGGCTGTTTGTCTCCTTTCTTTTTCCTAAGACAACAGCTAGGCATGGGAATTTATTGCTTTATGGTAATGTAGTAATGTAGCACCTTTCGCTTTATTTCCCGCGCGCGGGCTCTATCGCCATTGGTAGACTGTAGGGTGAGTTTCACCTCTGCAGAGTATAACCAGAGATGTTCCTATTGTATGGGTTATTCCTGACAATGCTTGTGTTCTAGTGCTTTTAGAATTGCAGTATAATAAACGCTATCCTTCTCCATGAGGCCTGGTGTTGACTGACTTTCTGAAGTGCCTGACATAGACACAGCAGGGCTTTTGGCACTTGGGAAACCGAGGCTGCCTACTCATTCTACAGAAGGATTCACCAATGCCCACAATGGAGGAATGTGGTGCTGATCAACCCAGGGCGCTGAAGAAGTCTAGGCTTTGGTCACGATTTGCTGGTTTGGACCACAATCCTGTGTGTGTAAAGTGCTCTCAAGTCACAGCTGAGTTATGGCGACCCCATGGCCTTTCTTTGCAGAGTCTTCCTTGCTGGTCTCCCACCCAAGTACCAACTGTGCTTAGCTCCCAATTTACAGTGACCCCCCAGCAAGGGGCTTTCAAGGCAAGCGGGAAGCAGAGGTGGCTGGCCATGGCCTTCCTCTGCAGAGTCTTCCTTGGTGGTCTCTCTTCCAAGTACTGACCCTGCTTAGCTTTTATGATCTGAGAAGACTGGGCTTTACCATTCCACATTCCCTCCTGGACCATAATCCAAGGGTCATTTTATTAACATTTTATGACTGTATGAAATTAAGTCCAGAATGCCTTCAGGAAGACAACTGGAGTTATGATCAGCCAGCCTCCAGCTGAAATTTCTGTCTCCCTCCCCCCTTTCAGCACTAATATTAAAACAACTAGGTTGCAATCAGAAAATGTCAATAGTCCCACTGTACACTGCATTGGTCAGGCTGCACCTGGAGTACTGTGTGCGGTTCTGGAGGCCTCACTTCCAAAAGCATGTGGACAGAATGGAGCGGGTGCAGAGGAGAGCAACGAGGATGACCAGGGGCCCGGAGACCACCAAGAAACCCTAGGAGGAAAGGCCGAGGAACTCGGGAATGTTCGGTCTGAAGAAGAGGAGGTGGAGGGGGGACATGATTGTTCCCTTGACGTACCTGAAGGGCTGTCTCTCAGAGGAGGGCAGGGAGCTGTTCCTGTCGGCAGCAGAGAATAGGATTTGTAAGAATGGGTTTAAATTAAGGGTGTGGGAAAGAACCGGTTGGAGAGTAGGGAAAACTTTTACAGTATGAGTTGTTCAACAGTGGGATCAGCTGCCTAGGGAGGTGGTGAGCTGGCAGTCTTCAAGCAGCAGCTGGACAAACCCTTGTCAGGGACGCTCTTGGCTGATCCTGCACTGAACAGGGGGTTGGACTAGATGGCCTCTATGGCCCCTTTCGATTCTCTGATTTTTTAAATGATTCTATGATCCTAGGTTCAGGAGCACCTTAGAGACCAACAAGATTTTGGGGGGTATGAGCTTTCGAGAGTCAAAGCTCCCTTCCTCTGATACCAACAGAGGGAAACGAAAATTCATTCCCTCACTGCGAAATTTCGTTTTCGGCAGTATAGGGATGGGGGCAGTCTGAATGTCTGCTAAGGAGAGGAATGCAGAGCAGGCACTTCCCCAGAATTCCACACTGCCCCACCCCTTCTTTCTGGGGAGAAGAGGGGAGGGGGAACCCACCAAGCTGCACTGCCCAATAACCCTCCCAGAGAGCAATGCAGAAAAGGCTTTCGAAATGTGGGAAGGAGGCCCACTTACCCACTGAGCACCCCACTGTGAAACTAGCACGGGAAAGGAACATAGGGACACGAGAACTTGAAGCAGGGGGCAAGGAACCTCGGTAAAGGGAGACGGAATGTAGCCAGCACTATTGTATCGAGGCATATTGCTGCAAGTATGCTCCAGACTAGTTACCACTTAATGTATCATTTTTAGAAGCTCGTCCTTTATTTCAGCTGCTTGAGATTTCTGTTTGTTTTCAGATTTCCGTAGTCCAAACCCAACTGTATTGTTTATTGGATGTCCCATCGTGCTGTTGGGGTTTTTTGTATTTTGTGTATGTGTGCACGTGCGTCCGTGCCTAGAAGTCATGGTGACCTCTGGTGACTCCTATTGGGGCGTGAGGGACGTTCAGAGAAGCGGCTTGATAGGCTGCCTCTGCCCCCCAGCCCTGGTATTCTTCGGAGGTCTCCCATCCAAATACTTGCCAGGGTCAGCCCTGCTTAGCTTCTGAGATCTGACGAGATCGGGCTTGCCTGGGCTATCCTGGTGAGGGTGGATGTCCCATCATGTCCATTGTACATGATTGATTCTACCTGACTTACACTATGCAATCTGCTCTGAGCCTCAACAAGAAAAGCGGTGTATAAATACCCACAATAAACAAAGTTACTCTGGAATCTAGGGACTTTAATGGAGACTGGGGTTGGAGCTAGGGAGGAGGTAAACGCTCTTGTTGCTGATAGCGAGTAAGGCCCAGAGACAGGGGCAGTCCAAATGCCGATCCGACATGTGACTCAAATGGCAAACAAAGACACTGCAAAGCCAGGCCCGTCAGTCCAGAACGAGACTCGGAAAATGACCATTGCCTCCGTACTGGATTCAGTACCTTTCCAAACATGGGAGAAACCCCACTTACCCGTGTACAGCCCGAACAATCGTTTTCTCTAACGAATTGTTAGTGTATTTGCTATCTACGCTGAAGAGGTATTCGGCCTCCCACTGGCAAGTCACTCGGACTGACTGGTCGCAAAAGGTCACTTTGCGAGACTTGCCGAAGTCATCCTTCGGCCTGGCGGCCATGACGGCGGAGCGCGAGAAGGATAAGTAGGTCCGAAATTGCTTGTGCGGGTTACAAATGTTCTGCTGGTGCCGGAAAGGCAGGACTTTCCCGACGAGGGGTCCCGACTTTGCACTTTTCACCCCGTTCTTGGAGCTGGGGGGACTCGGTGACCCTCTCCAAGGGAGCTGCTTTTGCAAAGGCTCCAGGGCTGGAGAGGCATAGGAGTGCTCGGTGGAGATCAAAGAGGGCACGCTCGGGTCCAAAACATCTCTGGTTTCTGTTGGAAGTGCTGCATGGGGCTTGGGTGGATGGGGTCTCGTGCTCTTCTTTTTGCCGAAACTTACACGGCCCCTCTCTCGAGGGCTAGAAGGGGGATCCGGGCTCTGATCGGGTTGTACAGGGGATGAATGGGGCCGCTGAGGACTCCTGCCGGGGAGGGAAGTGACTTTCAATTTTGCGTTGATCCTGTGATACTCGTGATCGGAAGCCTTTTGCAAGAGCTGCTCCCTCTGCGGGTGCCGCCGCTCTCGCGACGGGCTGTGAGACAACCCGGATCTGTCGGCGTCGGCGAGGAGCAGAGAGTCACGGGAGCTGAGCGCCAGATCAGCCAGCATGTTCAAGGCGTGGGAATCGCAATCATCTGTCCTCAGGGGCGGACGAGCGTCCCGAGAAGGAGACCGTTCTCTAGAAGGGGAGTTCTCGTCACCGTGGATTTCCAACTCGACCACATCTGTATCGCGATGGATGTATTTCTTCTTCACTGCAGAAGAAAAGTCAAGGAATCGGCGTGAAAACAGGGTTCCAGTATCATCACTCAGCACCGAACACATAAGACGCCCGCCTTGCACTGAACCAAGATGGGTCACCGTGTTAAACTGTAAGTACTGTCGGAAAAGCACAAGAGTCCAGCGGCACCTTAAAGGCGTAACAAAATTTGTGGCAGGGGGTGAGCTTTTTTGAGACCCTGCTCACGTCGAGTGAGACGTGACTCACCAAAGCTCCTCCCCTGACACAAATTTTGTTAGTCTTTCAGGTGCCCCTGGACTCTCGCGCTTTTCTACTTATACTGAATCACGCCATCAGTCCATCAGGGCCAGTATTGTCCACTCAGACTGGCAGCGGCTCTCCAGGGTCTCAGGCGGAGGGCTTTTGCCTCCACTACCGCCCAATCCTTTTGAACTGGAGATGCCGGGGATTGAATCTGGGGCCTTCCGTGTGCCAAGCGGATACTCTACACCCACCAGGGGTATCGAACTCATTTGTTACAAGGGCCGGATCTGACGTAAACGACCCCTTGTCGGGCCGGGCCGGGTGTGTCATAAAATGCAATGTCAGGTAGCAGAGATATAGAAGAAGAGAAGAGATTGGATTGGATTGGATTTATACCCCGCCCTTCACTGCCCAAAGGCGTCTCAGAGCGGCTGACAAACTCCTTTCTCTTCCCCTCCCCACAACAGACACCCTGTGAGGTCGCCGGGGCTGAGAGAACTTCTGACAGAAACTGTCCTTGAGAGAACAGCTGTGCCAGAGCTTGTGACTGACCCAAGGTCACATCAGCAGGTGCAAGTGGAGGAGTGGGGAATCAAACCCGGTTCTCCCAGATAAGAGTCCGCGCACTTAACCACTACACCAAACATATAAACTTTATAAAGGACACAAACACAAAGGGTGGGGTTTTTTTTTTACTTAAAATAAAAACATGCTTAAAACTTTAGCACGCTTGCAATATTTTGTTTATTTAACAGCGTCTGACAAATGACACCTCTTGCTCGGAGTTACTGCATCCAAATGTCTGTGCTGTTGCAGTCTTGAGTCTGCTGTTCGGGTGTGTATCTGTAAGCTGCAAAGCTACAATGATGCAGTAACAGCAGAACTGGAAGAAGAAGCAGAAGTTCCACTGTGGGGCTGATTGAAGCCCTCCGGGGGCCTCATCCGGCCCCCGGGCCACACATTTGACACCCCTGCTCTACACCACTGAGCCACGGCCCCCTCCCCACCTGCATAAACAGACACGTGAATGTATCACTGCGCTGACAGTTTTGTCGGCTTCTACCCACCCCCTACGCTCAGACAGCACTTAGTGGGACAGCTGATGTAGGTTGAGAAGAAAACTGACCCCTGTGATGAAGCAACTGCACACACAAGATGCTGCACCGATGCAAACCGAAGGGACTGCCCTCTACCGATTACCGTTCTATATCGCCCTCTCGCCAAGCACCACACCGCAGCGTACCAGATTCTCCAGTCTGGTGTAGTGGTTAAATGCACGGACTCTAATCTGGGAGAACCGGGTTTGATTCCCCACTCCTCCACTTGCACCTGCTGGATGACCTTGGGCAAGCCATAGTTCTGACAAGAGCTGTTCTTGAAAAAGAGCCGTTTCTGTCATAGCTCTCTCAGCCCCGCCTACCTCGCAGGGTGTCTGTTGTGGGGAGGGGAAGGGAAGGGAGTTTGTAAGCCGCTCTGAGACACCTTTGGGTAGTTACGGGTGGGGTATAAATCCAGTTTCTTCTTCTTCTTCTTCTTCCTTCTTTCCGTCTTTTATCCCCACAATACCCTAACGGTTGGCCGTGCTGAGAGAGTCTGAATAACTCAGTTGGAGTACAGGAGCAGCTAGGAGGAGGGGATTGGATTCATACCCCGCCCTTCATTACCCAAAGGAGTCTCAGAGCAGCTTACAAACTCCTTCCCCTTCCCCTCCCCACAACAGACAAGGGAGGTGGGGCTGAGAGAGCTCTGACAGAAACGGCTCTTTTTCAAGAACAGCTCTTGTCAGTACTATGGCTTGCCCAAGGTCATCAAGCAGGTGCAAGTGGAGGAGTGGGGGAATCAAACCCCGTTCTCCCAGATTAGAGTCTGCGCACTTAACCACTACACCAAACAAGAAGATGAAGCAGGGTGGGGCTGGGGGAAGAGTCCTTGGGAGAAGGTTATGCTAAGGCCTGGACTGATGCCTCAGTTCCCCAGCTGTACATCTCTGACTTGGGTTCAAAGATCGAAGCATTGAGATTTTACTCTGCGGCAGTGATGCTCTGTACTCTTGGTTCTTGGGGGGCCACAGTAGGAGGGCTTCTGGAGTTCCAGCCCCACTGGTGGACCTCCTGAGGGCACCTGCTATTTCTGGCCACTGTGTAACACAGTGTTGGACTGGAGGGGCCATTGGCCTGATCCAACATGGCTTCTCTTATGTTCTTATGTCTGGGGCAGTGATGCTCTGTACTCTTGGTTCTTGGGGGGCCACAGTAGGAGGGCTTCTGGAGTTCCAGCCCCACTGGTGGACCTCCTGAGGGCACCTGCTATTTCTGGCCACTGTGTAACACAGTGTTGGACTGGAGGGGCCATTGGCCTGATCCAACATGGCTTCTCTTATGTGCTTATGTCTGGGGCACGGATGCTCTGTACTCTTGGTTCTTGGGGGGCCACAGTAGGAGGGCTTCTGGAGTTCTGGTCCCGCTGGTGGACCTCCTGAGGACACCTGGGTTTGCGCCACCGTGTGACACGGTGCTGGACTGGTTGGGCCACTGGCCTGTTCCAACATGCCTTTTCTTATGTTCTTATGTCTGGGGCAGGGATGCTCTGTACTCTTGGTTCTTGGGGGGCCATGGTAGGAGGGCTTCTGGCGTTCTGGCCCCCCTGGTGGACCTTCTGAGGGCACCTGGTATTTTTGGCTACTGTGTAACACAGTGTTGGACTGGAGGGGCCATTGGCCCAATCCAACATGGCTTCTCTTATGTGCTTATGTCTGGGGCAGGGATGCTCTGTACTCTTGGTTCTTTGGGGGCCACAGTAGGAGGGCTTCTGGAGTTCTGGCCCCCCTGGTGGACCTTCTGAGGACACCTGGGTTTGGGCCACTGTGTGACACAGAGTGTTGGAATGGGGGGACCACTGGCCCAATCCAGCATGGCTCCTCTTATGTTCTTACCTGTCCGACTCTGGTTGATGCTTTCTGCCTTCTCTGCCTCCGCACTCTTTCTGCCGCTCAAGAGCCTCGGCTTTTTCTGTTCGGCGTCAGGAACCTCAGGGGACAATGTGGCCTTCGTGGTGGACTCGTGCCTCGTCCTCTGCACAATTTCCGCCGACAACACCTCGGCACCTGGGAGGAAAAAGGGCTGTTTGAGAGGAGGGGAGGGGTAACCCAGCACTACCACCAGTGTCGTGTGAATCGGTGCCACCACAGTAGGTGCTCTGCAGAACAGAGCAGTGATGTACCCCCCCCCCTGTGTCCCAGAGGGGTAGGCAATCCACATTCCTTACGGCCCCAAGGAAGCATTACTGAGCCCATGGAAGAGCCCTTCTCTGAACCACATGTGGCAGAAAGTTCGTTCTGTGTGCAGAGCAAAGACACACCTCCACACACCCCTGGACACACTGGCTTTTTGCTGGTAAACTATCACATTTATGGCCTTGGTCCCTCATATCTGGATATAAGAGAAGGCAACGTTGGATCAGGCCAATGGCCCACCCAGTCCAACACTCTGTCACACAGTGGCCAAAAACCAGGCGCCACCAGGAGGTCCACCACTGAGGGAACAGCTCCAGAAGCCCTCCCACTGTTGCCTCCCCCCGGCATCAAGAATATAGAGCATCACTGACCCAGAGTGTTCCTTCTATACCTTGTGGGAAGAAGAAGGGGGGAGAGAGGAGGAGATTGGATTCATACCCCGCCCTTCACTACCCAAAGGAGTCTCAGAGCGGTTTACAATCTCCTTTCCCTTCTCCTCCCCACAACAGACCCCCGGTGAGGTAGGCGGGGCTGAGAGAGCTCTTTGGAGGACTGCCCTTGAGAGAACAGCTCTGAGAGAACTTGTGACTGACCCAAGGTCACTCCAGCAGCTGCATGTGGTGGAGTGGGGAATTACACCCAGTTCTCTCAGATTAGAGGAGGAGGAGACATTAGATTTATACCCCGCTCTTCAGTAACTGAAGGAGAATTCACTGCCACAGGAGGTCGTGGCAGCTGCAAGCATGGACAGTTTCAAGAGGAAATTAGATAAACATATGGAGCAGAAGTCCACCAGTGGCTATTAGCCACAGGGTATAGATGGGAACTCTCAGTCTGGGGCAGGTGAGGCACTCTATTCTTGGTGCTGGAGGGGGCAGCAGTGGGAGGGCTTCTGGTGCCCTGGCCCCACTGCTGGACCTCCTGATGGCACCTGGTATATTTTGGCCGCTGTGTGACAGAGTGTTGGACTAGATGGGCCATTGGCCTGATTCAACATTGGCTTCTCTTATGTTCTTATGTTCTTATGAGTCTCAGAGTGGCTTACAATCTCCTTCCCCTCCGCACAACAGACACCCTGTGAGGCAGGTGGGGCTGAGAGAGCTCTTTCGAGGACTACTCTTGAGAGAACAGCTCTGAGAGAACTTGTGACTGACCCGAGGTCACGCCAGCAGCTGCACGTGGAGGAGTGGGGACTTAAACCTGGTTCTCCCAGATCAGAGTCTGCGCTGCTGTCCACTACACCAAACTGGCTAATAGCCACTGATGGACCTCCGCTTGGTATGTCATCCAGTCCCCTCTTGAAGCCTGTGGCCACCACTACCTCCAGCGGCAGTGAATCCCCCAAGTTAATGACTCTCTGGGTGAAGAAGTGCTTCCTTCGATCTATTCTAAACCCACTGCTCATTCGTCTCGTTCCACACGAATGCCTCTCTCCCTACGGTCCGCCACGACGGCGTGCGCTTACCCCAGCGGGGCCTTGTCAGGTTCCGTTCTGCAAACGGGCAAAACCGACAACCACCCCATATGCCGGCATTCTCGGCGGGGGCCCCTTCCAGAATGGCCTCCTTGATGAGATTAGGGAGGGTTCTGATCTCCTGGCTTTCTGCAAACTAGGTAAAGGTAAAGGTTCCCCTTGCTCGAAAGATAGCGAATCTGACTCTAGAGTTGTGGTGCTCATCTCCATTTCCAAGCCGAAGAGCCGGCGCTGTCCAAAGACGTTTCCGTGGGCATGTGGCCGGCATGATTAGACGCCGAGGCGCATGGAATGCTGTTACCTTCCCACCGAAGCGGTGCCTATTTATCTACTTGCAGTTTCTTGCTTTCGAACTGCTAGGTTGGCAGGAGCTGGGGCCAGAGATGGGAGCTCACTCTGTCACGCGGCACTCGGGTCCCGAACTGCCGAACTACGGACCTTCCGGTCTGCAGCTCAGTGTCTTAATCTCTGAGCTACCATGGCCCCTTCTCTGCAAACTATGCAAAGCTAAATTACTTACAAGGGCTTCTTGCCCAGGGTAAATGGGATTGTACTGCAACGAAATGGTTAGAAAGTTGCATTGGTAAAGGGACTGAAACTGTGGCCTAAACTAAGGCATTGCTACCAGCTTAGTTTCTACGAAGCTCATGCTTTGTTTCAGCTCGGTCTTGGATTTCCAATCGTTTCCGGATCTCTGCCGTCCAAACCCTACTGCGCTGTTCCCCGGATCTCCCGTCCTCTCGACTGCGCTCGATTCACACAACGTAATCGGCCCGGAGTGTCGGCGAATGCTGCAAATAACCTAAACAAAAGCATCCTGCAGTTCGTTTCGGATCTCTCCCTCTTCTTCGAAATCTCTAGATTTTTAATCGCTTTAACCGTCTGCTGCTAGTTAAAGCGCTTTTCAGACGTTTACAGGCATTCTAAAATGTCGACTCTGGCTCCAGTTTATCTGCCCGTATCTTGTTCGTTTGTTTCGGCCAAATCCCTCCCACACAAACACAAATACTGCAGACTCCCACAATGTCCCCTATGCTGTTCACAAAGGTCTCCCGATCACCCCCAGAATTGGGGGGGGCGGCTCTCAGCTCTCGTAGGACACCCCTCGCCAATTTCATTGCTCTCTCGTCCCCCCCCACCCCACTCCAGGGATTCTTGCTGAATATTTCAATTAATTGTTCGTAGCCACCCAGAAAGCGAAGCCAATCAGCGTGGGATACAAATATTTCAACTACACTGGCCACTAGTGCTCTAAGGGTCTGGCGGCAGTGGGATCTAGCAGTTAGCGTCAGGACCCGTCACCTCCCAGAACTGAAGCTCGTGGGACCGGAGAGGAGGAAAAGGAGCGGGACCCCTACCATGACCACTGTAGACCCCCGTTACACCTGCAACGTGGGCCTGGACGGTGGGGCCAGTCGTCATCAATCCGGGACAAAGTTCAGTGGTTGCGAATTTATTTATGTTATGTATAGTCCATTTTTCTCACTTTGACTCAAGGCGGATAGAGGGAAGTCAACAGGATGGGAGATTCAATAAACAATGCAGTAGGGGGTTAGGATTGTAGAACCAATCGAGAATCCAAAAGCAGAACCGAAGGACAGTGTAAGTCTTAACACGACGCAAAGGGTGCACAAATTACACAGTAGGATCCTCGTTTCAGCAAAATAGTAAAAAGCCCCGTAGCACCTTTAAGACTAACAAACGTTATTGTAGCGTAAGCGTTCGAGAGACACAGCTCTCTTTGTCAAGATGCGTGCATGACTACCCTCCACGCGTCTGACGAAATCAAAAGCTTCGGCTACATAAGAACATAAGAGAACATAAGAGAAGCCGATGTTGAATCAGGCCAACGGCCCATCCAGTCCAACACTCTGTCACACAGCGGCCAAAATATACCAGGTGCTATCAGGAGGTCCAGCAGTGGGGCCAGGACACCAGAAGCCCTCCCACTGCTGCCCCCCCAGCACCAAGAATAGAGTGCATCACCTGCCCCAGACTGAGAGTTCCCATCTATACCCTGTGGCTTAATAGCCACTGATGGACTTCTGCTCCAGATGCTTATCTAATTCCCTGTTGAAGCCTTCCATGCTTGTAGCTGCCACCCCCTCCTGTGGCAGTGAATTCCACGTGTTAATCACTGTTTGGGTGAAGAAGGACTTCCTTTTATCTGTTCTAACCCGACTGCTCAGCAATTTCATGGAGTGCCCACGAGTTCTTGTATTGTGAGAAAGGGAGAAAAGTACTTCTTCCTCAACCTGCTCAATCCCATTCATAATCTTATAAACCTCGATCATGTCACCCCTCAGCCGTCGTTTCTCCAAGCTAAAGAGCCCCAAGCATTTTAACCTTTCCTCATAGGGAAGGTGTTCCAACCCTTTTATCATTCTAGTTGCCCTCCTCTGCACTTTTTCCAATGCTATAATATCCTTTTTGAGATGTGGTGACCAGAACTGTACACAGTATTCCAAATGAGGTCGCACCAATGATTTATACAGGGGCATGATGTTTGTTATTCTTAAAGGTGCTACTGAGCTTTTTACTATTTTGCGCGGCAACAGACTAACACGGCTCTCTCCTCCGGACTTATTTCAGCAAGCTATTCACCGCAGAGTAGACCACAGTCCCTAATCATTTATCCAAGTAACTCTGTGAAACATATAAATACAATGTGACTCCATTGCCCGCACAGAAAAGCCCTCTTGAATAATTCAGTTTCGCATAGAACACGAAATTCAGTTTTGCATGCACACGAAAGCTTCTACCCAGAATTAGCCTTGGTTGGTCTTGAAGGTGCCACTGGACTCAGACCGACACGGCCGACCCACTTGAATCAGTTTTGCATAGTCTGAGGAAAGCCAGGATCCTTTATATCAGAATATGCCTATAATCAGGACTTTTTTTGTAGAAAAAGCCCACCAGGAACTCATTAGCATAAATAGGCCACACCTAACAGCAGAAACTCATTACCGTATTAGACCACACCCCCTGATAGCACAGCTCATTAGCATGTTAGGCCACACCCCATGCTACCAGAAGTGTGGTCATCCGGCCACACCCACCTTTTTGCTTCTTATTCTGTTTACCTTGTTTGTCGTCAAAACCCAGGGGCTTTTTTTTTTTTAGTAGCAGGAACGCCTTTGCCTGTTAGGCCACACACCCCTCATGCGGCCAATCCTAATGAGTTCCTGCTGTGGGGTGTGGCCTGTTATGCTAATGAGTTCCTGCTGGGCGTGGCCAACTTGGGAGCCAGCCGGAACTCTGTTCCTGTGCGTTCCCGCCCCAAAATAGCCCTGCCTATAACTGATGCCGTTCTCACCTCTCTTCCTTCTCGAGGGATACTGAAGATTTTTTAATTTCAGGGTGGGTTCACCAGATTCTGCCAAGGGCCTCTGAGTTTTGGAACACGCGGACGAATAGTCCAGCTTCTTCTTTTTGGATTTCTTCTGCTTCTTGCTGTTCTCCATGATGCAAAGGACTTTCAGAGGGGACCACTTCTTCCTGGCGCTCATCCCCAGGAGTCGGCTGGATTTCCTTTTACAACGCTGCAGATTCCGCTCGCTCGCCCAGATGGGCTTCCCGGCGCCCTCTGCCCCGAGAGCGGTCGATTCCGCAGACCGCCCAGACCTTGCGGTTTCGACGAGTTGTACGGACCCCTCACGGGGCAGAGGGCCGGAACCTAAGCCCTTTGGGCTGCCAGAGTCCCATGCTCTGCCGCTGGCGGGAGACCGAGAACCGGGACCGGAACAGGCTGAGGCCACTGACATTTCCAAACTGTAGTTTTGGGTATCCGACAGGTATCTCTGCAAGCGAGCAAACGAGATCTGGGAGCACTTTCCGGACACGGCTTCGAGGTCGGACTTCTTTAAGAACTGATCAAAGGAGAGGAACGGTCTGTCCGGGTGGGTAAAGGTAGGGAGCAAATTCTTATCGAGCGTCGCCACCTCTTGGACATACTGCTTGACCAGAACTCCAGGAGGGACCCCCTCCTCCTTGCGGTCTTTGGCCGCCTCCGCCAACGCATAGCGAAGGGCCGGCAGAAGCGAAATGACTCGTGAAGATTTCTCGTTTGGCCTGTGGTCGCACCGCAAATCTTTTGCTGCCAAGGAAAAGAACAAATGAAAAAGGTGTACAATGGTGTTCAGGTTACCACTAGAGGCCAGTACACTGATTCTAAATTTGTGGCACAATACCTCCCCACGATGGCTCAACAAAGACTTAATAGAGCTCATAATGATTCCATTTTTGGTGCGTGTGTTCCTTCAAACATTTAGTGTGGCTGCAGTAATGTAAGGAGAGTGGTAGAGGGAGACGTGTGATGTGACTGGCTGATGACTGAGAGTGTGGGAGGAGAGGTGTCTCTGAGGTGATTCTGTGTGTGAAGTTTGAAGAGAAGAAGAGAAGAGATTGGATTTATACCCCGCCCTTCACTTGGAGTCTCAGAGCAGCTTACAAACTCCTTTCCCTTCCCCTCCCCACAACAGACACCCTGTGAGGTAGGTGGGGCTGAGAGAGCTCTGACAGAAACTGCTCTTTCAGGAACAGCTGTGCCGGAGCTTGTGACTCCACATCAGCAGGTGCAAGTGGAGGAGTGGGGAATCAAACCCGGTTCTCCCAGATTAGAGTCCGCACACTTAACCACTACACCAAACTGGCTCTCACAGACAGCATAGTCTGTGTGACCATGGGAGTTTTTGAGTCTAGTCTGTGTGAATATGAGTTTTGAGTCTATTCTGTGTGAATAAGGCAAAGAGTTCACCCTGTGTGGCTATATAGAGGAGAGGGAGAGATTAGACTGTCTACACCTGTCAGAGTGGAGTTGTGGCGTTTGAGAGACTGTTTGTGACTCCAAGCTTTGCCAGTTACATTTACAAGTTCCTTTCATCAGCAACAGTTCAAAATAACCAGAAACCTGATCTGTTCTTTACTAAATAAATCATTTTTTGTTCAAACTTATCCCAGAAATCAGAATAGTTCTTCCTCAGGGCCACATAGTCCTCTGAAGTGCCCAGACCCTAGGCCATTCTACCAAAAGAGAGAGATTTGGAATTTTTAATTCCTGGCGGCAGCAGAAATCTACCAAGTGTAGGTACACAGAGAGCGTTTTAAAGGTAAAACCGTCTCCCCTATAAGCGAGGACGCCACAAAGCTTCTTTGTGCAGCAGCTAGATATACGTTGGAAAAACAATACAAGATTAACTGTTTCAGACTGGATGACTAGTGTGTATGAATTTTCCGTGTTAGAAAAAACTTCCCGAATCTGTCTTATCGAAGAACAGTTTCTTTTACATCAAAATTGCTCTCTTTTCTGGAATATTTGTCAACCAAAGAAGAGCATACCTCGATTTTAGATATGCTGCTGTTTATTAACGCTTGTCAATTGTAATTGTTCACTGTTTTAAGTTCCGAACACTACTGTACTAACACTCATTATCCCAATGTTATGAATTACGGGACTATCTGTTCAGAGAATCATGGAATCATAGAGTTGGAAGGGGCCATACTGACCATCTAGTCTAACCCCCTGCCCAATGCAGGCCCAGCCTAAAGCATCCCTGACAAATATTCGTCCAGCCTCTTCTCGAAAGCTGTCAGTGAACAGGAGCTCACCACCTCTCTAGGCAGCTGATTCCACCTTTGAACCACTCTGACTGTGAAAAGGGTTTTCCTAATATCCAGCCGATACCTCTCTGCATGTAATTTAAAACCGTTGCTTCGGGTCCTCTCCTCTGCCGCCAACTGGAACAGCTTCCTGCCCTCCTCCAAAGGACAGCCTTTCAGATATTTAAAGAGAGCAACCATGTCCCCCTTCAATCTCCTCTTCTCCAAACTAAACTAAACATGCATGTATTTAGAGTCCAGGGGCACCTTTAAGACCGACAAATTTTTATTCAAGGTATGATGCACACTTCTTCAAATTTGAAAAATTTAGAGAATTTTAAATTTAAAAAAATAGGCATTTGAAAAAGGGTAGTAAAGGTAAAGGTTCCCTTGCTCGAAAGCCAGTCGAATCCGACTCTAGGGTTGCGGTGCTCATCTCCGTTTCAAAGCCGAAGAGCCAGCACTGTCCGAAGACGTTTCTGTGGTCATGTGGCCGGCATGACTAAACACCAAGGCGCACGGAACGCTGTTACCTTCCCACCAAAGTGGTACCTATTTTTCTACTTGCAATTTCTTGCTTTCGAACTGCTAGGTTGGCAGGAGCTGGAACTCACGCCATCTTGCGGCACCCGGGTCTTGAACTGCTGAACTACTGACCTTCCACAGCCTGCAGTTCAGCGTCTTAACCACTTGAGCCACCGCAGGGTGAAAAAGGGTGCATGCACACAAAAGCTCATACCCTGAATAAACCTTGGTTAGTCTTAACGGTGCCACTGCACTCTAAATTTGTTCTACTGCTGAAGACCAATACAGCTGACCACCTGGATCTATCTTGTTGCTAACAGCCGCCGATGGACCTCTGCTAATAACCGCTGATGGCCCACAGTTCTATATTTCTTATCTAAACCTCTAGAAGAACATAAGAGAAGCCATGTTGGATCAGGCCAATGGCCAGGATGACACTCTGTGTCCCAGAGTGGCCAAAAATACCAGGGGCCGTCAGGAGGTCCACCAGCAGAGCCAGAACTCCAGAAGTCCTCCCACAGTTGCCCCCCAAGCACCAAGAAGACACAGCATCACTGCCCCAGATATAAGAACATAAGAGCAGCCATGCTGGATCAAGCCAATGGCCCATCCAGTCCAACACTCTATGTCACACAGTGGCCAAAAAAATCCAGGAGCCCTCAGGAGGTCCACCAGCAGGGCCAGAACTCCAGAAGGCGCCCCCATTGCCCCCCCCCCAGTACCAAGAAGACAGAGCATCACTGTCCCAGACTTAAGAACATAAGAGAAGCCATGTTGGATCAGGCCAATGGCCCATCCAGTCCAACACACTATGTCACACAGTGGCCAAAACCCAGGTGTCATCAGGAGGTCCACCTGTGGAGCCAGAACTCCAGAAGCCCTCCCACTGTTGCCCCCCCAGCACCAAGAAGACAGAGCATCACAGCAGTTACTAACGTGCCAAGCATCTCAGCACTACCTGCTAGCCGCGTTGGCCTCGGGGACGAGATCACAAACAAAGCCTGAAGACGTGGAAATTCCTCAGGGACAGAATCTGTGGGGAGAGGGGGGGAAAGAGGCACGGAGTTAAGGCTGGTCCTTCCTCCTAAGAACTCAAGTTGACATCTATCACTTCCCCCCATCACTCGTTTTTACCCTGCAACAACCTTGTGAGGTGTGTCAAGCTGAGAGAGAGTGATCTGCCGAGGGTCACATGGTGAGCTTCGTGACAAGAGTGCAGATTCGAATCTGGGTCTCTCAGGACCTAGCCCAGCACTCTGAGCCACAGGTCCCCGGCCTCTTTGAGCCTAAAACCCCATTTAGAATCCTGACACAGTGTTGTCGGCGCAGTCACAAAAGGCAGGAGGCAAGACCAGCCACAAAATGGCCGCCGCAGGAGGCAGAGCCAGCTACAAAATGGCTGCCGCAGTTTTACCTTCAAGTCACACAGTGGAGATCCCACCCATTTTTGAAGAAGAAGAAGAAGATTTATACCCCACCCTTCACTACCCAAAGTTGTCTCAGAGTGGCTTTGCAAGCTCTTTTCCCTTCCCCACCCCACAACAGACACCCTGTGAGGTAGAAGAAGAAGAGATTGGATTTATACTCTGCCCTTCACTACCCAAGGGAGTCTCAGAGCGGCTGACAAACTCCTTTCCCTTCCCCACCCCACAACAGACACCCTGTGAGGTAGGTGGGGCTGAGAGAGCTCTTGACAGAAACTGCCATTTTTCAAGAACAGCTGTGCCAGAACTATGGCTTAGCCAAGGTCACCCCAGCAGCTGCAAGTGGAGGAGTGGGGAATCAAACTCGATTCTCCCAGATTAGAGCCCACGCACTTAACCACTACATCAAACTGGCTCAAAGAAGAAGAAGAAGAAGAAGGGATTTATACCCTGCCCTTCACTACCCAAGGGAGTCTCAGAGCGGCCTACAATCTCCTTTCCCTTCCCCTCCCCACAACAGACACCCTGTGAGGTAGGCGGGGCTGAGAGAGCTCTGAGAGAAACTGCTTTGTCAAGAACAGCTGTGCCAGAGCTATGGCTTGCCCAAAGTCATCCAGCAGCTGCAAGTGGAGGAGTGGGGGAATCGAACCTGGCTCTCCCAGATTAGAGTCCACGCACTTAACCACTACACCAAAGGTGTCCAACAGGCAAAACGTTGAGCCCCCCTGCTCTAAGCGCTACTCCATACTGCCTCTCCCCCTCTAAATATGGATCTTCCGTAGGACCAGAGCTCTTTTTGTAGCAGGGACTCCTTTGCATATTTGGCCACACACCCCTAATGTAGGCAATCCTCCAAGAGCTTACAGCAGCCCCTGTAAGAAGAGCTCTCTGTAAGCTCTTGGAGGATTGGCTACATTAGGGGGGGTGTCGCCTAATATGCAAAGGAGTTCCCGCTACCAAAAGAGCCCTGCACAGGACACATCTACGGAATACAGTTTCCACCAATCGGCTCCCGGCTTCGGTCTTACCTTTCTCTTTTGCCAGCGCGGATGAGACCAGCAAGATGAAAAGCCCGCGGTCGTTCAAATACCTGACGAGGGCCTGCAGAAAACACACAGAAGGCCGGTGAACGTCCCTTTCCGCCTCCTCCGTTTGGAAGCCAAACGTTCCCCTTAGCTGGGACCCGGGACTCGTCCATCGACGCAATTCTTCTTCCTGGGCACCTTATTTACATACCTGACATTAAAACGCAAAGCAGTATTTCCCTGTCTCCAAAGAACCTGAGGCAGCGTACGTGAGGCTTACTGAATTTCACCCTCACACAACAGCCCTGCGAGGTAGGTCAGGCCGAGAGAGAGAGGCCCTGCGGCAAGCTTCATGGCTGATCACGCCACAGTCCCCGGTCCACGTTCAATACTCTCCCTGGGCGTGTAAGAAAGGGCCACGAGTAACACAGCCCATCAGTGCCACCTCTGTGTTTCCGTTTATTAGACCCCGAAAGGCAGTCATAAGAACATAAGAACATCAGAGAAGCCAATGCTGAATCAGGCCAATGGCCCATCTAGTCCAACACTCTGTCACACAGCGGCCAAAATATACCACGTGCCATCAGGAGGTCCAGCAGTGGGGCCAGGAATACCACGTCAGAAGGATACCACGGTCAATGGTGCCAAAAGCCACCAAGGCTTGGAGAATTCAAGGAGAATTCACAGGGTGGCCCTCCCTCATCTGTCTCACCCACCACGGTGACTAAGGCCACGTCAGTCCCACGACCAGGCCCGAAACCAGACCGGAACGGATCCGTACAAATCCTTTCAGGAACCCCTAAAGTTGGGGGAAATGCAAACCCTCCTTCCTTGACCGCTTTTTAAGCCATAAAGAAAAAAGTTGTGAGATCAGGTAGCTGAAGATTTAAAAAATCAACGACAGGGAAAGCGTGAAATGATTTTTATTACATGAATACCTAGTTAAAACAAGTATTAATTGAGGACAGAGGAAGCTAGACAGCAGACAGACAAGAAATGTGTTTAAGGTAAAGGTTTCCCTTGCTCGAAAGCCAATCAGATCTGACTCTAGGGGGGCGGTGCTCATCTCTGTTTCCGAGCCGAAGAGCCAGCGCTGTCCGAAGACGTTCCCGCGGTCATGTGGCCGCCGTGACTAAAAGCTCTTCAGCAGTGAATAGTCCTGTTTCCTGCATAATTCGGGAAGGGAGGGAATTAGAGCTGAATCCTCATTCAGTCCCGGCTGTGCCTTAAGAGTTTGCCACCAGTGTTCCCTCTAAGCTGAGTTAGTGTGATCCAGCTCCCAGTTTTTTAGCCTCCGGCTCATACATTTTTGTTTTAGCTCAGGAAGGATGGCTCAGTCTGGAGCAAACTAACTTAGGTAAGGTAAACGTTTCCCTTGCTCGAAAACCAGTCCAATCCGACTCTAGGGTTGCGGTGCTCATCTCCGTTTCCGAGCTGAAGAACCAGCGCTGTCTGAAGACGTTCCCGTGGTCATGTGGCCGGCATGACTAGACACCGAGGCGCACGGAACGCTGTTGCCTTCCCACCGAAGCGGTACCTATTTCTCTCCTTGCAATTTCTTGCTTTCGAACTGCTAGGTTGGCAGATGTTTAGGCTCATGCTAATAACTTGTCTGTGGGGGAGAAGTTACACGGCCTGTTCGGTTGAATAGGTCATTGATTAGTACATCCGGTTGCCAGCTCTGAATTGTGAAATTCCTGAGATTTAGGCGTGGAAGGTACGGAGGCTGGGGTTTGGGGTGGGACCTCAGCAGGGTACAATGCTGTAGAGCCCATACCCCAGGGCGGCTACTTTCTCCAGGGGAACCGGTCTCTGTTGTCTGGAGACCAGCTGTAATTCTGGAAGATCTCCAGGCCCCCTCCTGGAGGTTGGCAATCGTATAAAATAGAGCATGACTCCCATTAATAACTGCAACACTCAAGACAGCACAATCCAGCTCAAGTTACAAGAGGTTAAGATCTGTTCTTCTTGTCCTTGAGGAGCTGTGGCTCACTGGCAGAGCCTCTGCTTGGCCTGCAGAAGGTCCCAGGTTCAATCCCCGACATCTCCAGTTAAAAAGAGGATCAGGTAGGAGGTAGAGCTGCCAACTCCTGCTTGGGGAAATACTTGGAGATTTGGGGGGTTGAAACCTGGGGAGGGCAGGTTTGGAGAGGGCAGGGATCTTAGCAGCGTATAACGCCATTGAGTCTGCCCTCCAAAGCAGCCATTTTCCCGGGGGGAATTAATTTCTGCTCTAAGTTGTGGCCTCTAAGTTGTGGAGTCCTTTGAGCAAAAATTCTACTTTTTGAGCTACTGGCGTTAAAGCTGTGAGCAAGCGATTTGGCTGCTGCATAACTTAATTTGCTCTGGAGCCCTCCTTCCTGAGCTAAGACAAAACGTGTGAGCCGGAGGCTAAAAAACTGGGAGCTAACTCACACTAACTCAGCTTAGAGGGAATCCCAATTATAATCCCAGGAGATCTCCAGCCCCCACCTGGAGGCTGGCAACCCTAGTAAGAGATGTTCTTACTAAGACCCTGGAGAGCTGCTGCCGGCCAGAGTAGGCAATACTGACTTTGATGGACTCAACAGTCTGATTCAGTATCGGGCCGCTTCATGAGTTCAAGTGGTAAACTCTGCCTCGATCGTGCCCGGAGATTTTCACCTAACATTAGAGAGTCTCTGCAACTCGGCAGTGTTTCCTCTAAGCTGAATTAGTGTGAGCGAGTTCACAGTTGTCAGCTTCCGGCTCACACGTTTTTGCCTTGGCTCAGGAAGGAGGGCTCCAGAGCAAACTCATTTATGCAGTGGCCAAATGGCTCGCTCACAAACTTTAATGCCAGGAGCTCACAAAGCAGAATTGTTGCTCACAAGACTCCACGGCTTAGAGGGAGCATTGCAACTTGGTCTAAGCATGTTGTAAAAAATTAACACAGAATAAACAGAAGAGTCGGCTGGAAGGAAGGGGAGGAGGAGGGTTAATGGAGAATAAATACGGAAGGCAGGTTGGAAGGAAGGTTGTCGACAACACCGAGGAGGACGTAACGCGGGCGGCGAGGCTCGTTTGCAAGGTTTAGCCGGAGTGCAGCTAAAAACGAAAGTAAAGTTAAAAAGAGGCTTCCGTCTCCTCCAGCTCTGCAGCTGCCGGTACTGAAAGTGAAACCGCATTCTGCACACAAAACAGCTTCTCCATTCCAGGGACAGACCTTTGAAAGCCGGTTGGCTTAATGAAGAGAGCCAGTGTAGCTTCGCTGGTGAAGAGACTGGCAGTGGAATCCTGGGCAGGCGCACTGCTCGCTCTAAGCTGCGAACAAAAATTCCACTTTTCGAGCCGCTGGCATTAAAGTTGTGAGCGAGCGGGTTTGGCTACTGCATAATTTAGTTTGCTCTGGAGCCGCCCTTCCTGAGTCGAGACAAACGATGTGTCAGCCGGAGGCTAAAGAACTGTGCGCTGGCTCACACTAACTCAGCTTAGAGGGAACACTGGTGCAGAGTTATTTTTAGTCCAAGCGTACTGAGATCACTGGTGACTTTTCATAGGATTGCACTGTAAGCTCCTTATCTGGAAGCCTCTGGTTCTAATTCACCCAGACTGGGGGAGTCTTTAGGTAACCTTAGCCCCCACTCTTGGCTAGAGATGCCAGGTGTCCCTCAATGGCGTGAGACTATGGGAGGGGGCATGGCTCAGTGGCAGAGCCTCTGCTTGGCAGGCAGAAGGTCCCCGGTTCAATCCCCGGCATCTCCAGTTAAAAAGGACTGGGCAGGAGGTGATGGGAAAGACCTCCACCTCAGACCCTGGAGAGCGGTAAAGAGGGTCTGTGGCTCAGTGGCAGAGCCTCTGCTTGGCATGCAGAAGGTCCCAGATTCAATCCCCAGCATCTCCAGTTAAAAAGGACCGGGCAGGAGGTGATGGGAAAGACCTCCACCTGAGACCCCGGAGAGCTGTAAAGAGGGGCCGTGGCTCAGTAGCAGAGTCTCTGCTTGGCATGCAGAAGGTCCCTGGTTCAATCCCCGGCATCTCCAGTTAAAAAGGACCGGGCAGGAGGTGATGGGAAAGACCTCCACCTGAGACCCCGGAGAGCTGTAAAGAGGGGCCGTGGCTCATTGGCAGAGTCTCTGCTTGGCATGCAGAAGGTCCCTGGTTCAATCCCCGGCATCTCCAGTTAAAAAGGACTGGGCAGGAGGTGATGGGAAAGACCTCCGCCTGAGACCCTGGAGAGCTGTAAAGAGGGGCCATGGCTCAGTGGCAGAGCCTCTGCTTGGCAGGCAGAAGGTCCCCGGTTCAATCCCCGGCATCTCCAGTTAAAAAAGGACCAGGCAGGAGGTGATGCAAAAGACCTCCGCCTGAGACCCTGGATAGCCCCTGCCGGTCAGAGTAGACAGCATTGACCTCGGTGGACCAAGGGGGATTCAGTACAAGGAAGCTTCACAATACAAGAATTTGTGGGCACTCCATTAAATTGTTGAGCAGTTGGGTTAGAAAAGATCAGAGGAAGTCCTTCTTCACCCAAAGAGTGATGAACACGTGGAATGGTGGCAGCTACAAGCATGGATGGCTTCAAGAGGGAACTGGATAAACATGTGGAGCAGAAGTCCATCAGTGGCTATTAGTCACAAGGTATAGATAAGGACTCTCGGGCAAGGGATGCTCTGTCTTCTTGGTGCTGGGGGCGGAGGGGGCGCAACAGTGGGAGGGGCTTCTAGTGTCCTGGCCCCACTGCTGGACCTCCTGATGGCTCCTGGTATTTCTGGCCACTGTGTGACACAGAGTGTTGGACTGGAGGGGCCATTGGCCTCATCCAGCATTGGCTTCTCTTATGCTCCTATGTCTGGGGCAAGGGATGCTCTGTATTCTTGGTGCTTGGGGGGGTCAACAGTGGGAGGGCTTCTGGTGTCCTGGCCCCACTGCTGGACCTCCTGATGGCCCCTGGTATTTTTGGCCACTGTGTGACAGAGTGTTGGACTGGAGGGGCCTTTGCCCTGATCCGACATTGGCTTCTCTTATGTTCTTACGTTCTTAAGCTTCATTTATGTGTTTGTGTGTATGAATTCACATAGTCACCTTGTTTTTTCTGCCGCTGCTCCTTTAGGATGTGGGAGAAATTTTTTTAAAACTACCAGCATTGCATGCAGCGTGAAATCACTTCCAGGAAAGCCCAGGAAGTGACATCACATTGCTCTAGGAATTGCCAGAAACTCTATGGTTTTACCACAGATTTTCCTGGGGGGTGGGGGGAATGTCTTAGAGCTACATCTCTTCTGCTGCCTCCTCCGTCTCCGTACAGAGTTGTTTTCTATTGCCCTAAAGGGCTGGACTGCTAAACATTAGGAAGAACTTAGCAGTCAGAGCGATTCCTCAGTGGAACAGGCTTCCTCGGGTGGTGGTGGGCTCTCCTTCTTGAGAGGTTTTCAAACAGAGGCTGGATGGCCATCGGACAGCAATACGGATTCTGTGAACTCGGGCAGATCACGAGAGGGAGGGTTGCCTCCGGGCTTAGTTCTCGCGGCCCTTTCTGACACGCCCAGGGAAATGCTGATCACCACTTTGGGGTCTGGAAGTAATTTTTCTCCAGGCCGGTTTGGCTGGAGATCCTGGAGGTTGTTTTTGTCATCTTCTGGGCGTGGAAAAGGGGTCCCTGGCAGTGTTTCCCTCTAAGCTGAGTTAGAGTGAGCTAGCTCACCGTTTTTTAGCCTTCGGCTCACACATTTTTGTTTCGGCTCAGGAAGGAGGGCTCCAGAGCAGACTAGTTTATGCCGTAGCCGAATCGCTCGCTCACAACGTTAATGCTGGCAGGTCACAAAGCAGAATGTTTGCTCACAAGACTCCACAGGTTAGAGTCACTGGGTGTGTGTGTGTGGGGCCGGGGAGGTATTTGTCAATTTCCTGCCTTGCGCAGGGGGCTGGACTAGATGACCCTGGGAGGTCCCTTCCAATTCCATGATTCTACTATTCTATTCCATCTAATTGGCCAGCAAGATGTAGCGGTAAAGAGCTGCGGACTCTAAATCTGGAGAACCAGGTTCGATTCCCCACTCCTCCACCTGAAGCCCGCTGGGCAACCTCGAGCCAGTCACCGTTCTCTCAAAATTCTATCAGCCCCAACTACCTCATAAAATGCCTGTTGTGGGGAGAGGAAGGGAAGGCGACAGCAAACTGTTTTGGGACTCCTCCTTGAAAAACCTCCTCTTCTTCTTCTCTCTCAACAGTTGGGTTTTACGTCCAAGAAACATTGCCCCTAATCACCGGACTTCACTTCTCCCCAAAGGAATGCTTGGCAGCCATTTACTGCTACAACAGGAAGTAAAAGGACTCAACCTCCATCGTGAGTTCTGCCCTCGGCCGCACTAGGCTGTGACAGAGCGTCAAATGCCCATCCCTGGGACGGAGACGCTGCTCTCTGTGCAGAATGAGGTTTCACTTTCAGTACTGACGGCCACAGAGCTGGAGGAGACGGAAGCCTCTTTTTACGTTCGTTTTTAGCTGCACTCCGGCTAAACGAGTCTCACTCTCACCCGCATCACGTTCTCCTTGGTGTTTCTGACACCCCACCTCTCAACCTGCCTTCTATATTTATTCTCAGTTCACCCCCCTCTTCCCTTCTTTCCAGCTTTCGCGTGTATTTCTTCTGTGTTAATTTTTTTTACAACAGCTTAGAGCGGAAGGGAAGGCCACGGTAAGCTGCTTTTGGACTCCTTACGGTAGAAGAAGAAGAAAAGATTGGAGTTACACTCCGCCCTTCACTACCCAAAGAAGTCTCAGAGTGGCTGACAAGCTCCTTTCCTTTCCCCTCCCCACAACAGACACCCTGGGAGGTAGGTGGGGCTGAGAGAGCTCTGAGAGAACTGCCCTTGAGAGAACAGCTCTGAAAGAACTTGTAACTGACCCCAGGTCACATCAGCAGCTGCACGTGGAGGAGTGGGGAATCAAACCCAGTTCTGCCCGATTAGAGTCCACGCTCCTAACCACTCCACCAAACTGGAGAGAACAGCTCTGAGAGAACTTTTAACTGACCCCAGGTCACACCAGCAGCTGCATGTGGAGGAATGGGGAATCAAACCCGGTTCTCCCCCATTAGAGTCCACGGTCCTAACCACTCCACCAAACTGGAGAGAACAGCTCTGAGAGAACTTGTAACTGACCCCAGGTCACACCAGCAGCTGCACATGGAGGAGGGGGAATCAAACCCAGTTCTCCCCCATTAGAGTCCACGCTCCTAACCACTCCACCAAACTGGAGAGAACAGCTCTGAGAGAACTTGTAACTGACCCCAGGTCACACCAGCAGCTGCACATGGAGGAGTGGGGAATCAAACCCGGTTCTCCCCCATTAGAGTCCACGCTCCTAACCACTCCACCAAACTGGAGAGAACAGCTCTGAGAGAACTTGTAACTGACCCCAGGTCACACCAGCAGCTGCACGTGGAGGAGTGGGGAATCAAACCCAGTTCTCCCCCATTAGAGTCCACGCTCCTTACCACTCCACCAAACTGGAGAGAACAGCTCTGAGAGAACTTGTAACTGACCCCAGGTCACACCAGCAGCTGCACATGGAGGAGTGGGGAATCAAACCCAGTTCTCCCCCATTAGAGTCCACGCTCCTAACCACTCCACCAAACTGGAGAGAACAGCTCTGAGAGAACTTGTAACTGACCCCAGGTCACACCAGCAGCTGCACGTGGAGGAGTGGGGAAATCAAACCCAGTTCTCCCCCATTAGAGTCCACGCTCCTAACCACTCCACCAAACTGGAGAGAACAGCTCTGAGAGAACTTGTAACTGACCCCAGGTCACACCAGCAGCTGCACATGGAGGAATGGGGTATCCAACCCGGTTCTCTTCTTCCTTTTTCCTCTCAACAGTTGGTTTTGTGTACAACAAACACTGCCCCTTATCGCTGGACGTCACTTCTCCCCAAAAGGAATGCCTGGCAGCCATTTAACTGCTATAATAGGAAGTTGTTGAGAGAGAGAGAAACCTTTAATGGTACTGTTGAAAAGGAAGTAAGAAGACTGCAGCATTCGATGTCAAGACTAAACCTGCTCCCTGCCTTGGGTGGCGCAAGTTGGCAAGAATCAAACCTGTTCCTCTCTACTTAGCCTCAATCGTGAGTTCTGCCCCTCAGCCATACTGGGTTGTGACAGAGCATCAAATGCCGATCTTTGGAACGGAGACGCTGCTCTCTGTGCAGAATGAGGTTTCACTTTCAGTACCGACGGCCACAGAGCTGGAGGAGACGGAAGCCTCTTTTTACTTTCGTTTTTAGCTGCACTCCGGCTAAACTTTGCAAACGAGTCTCACTCTCACCCGAATCACGTTCTCCTTGGTGTTTCTGACACCCCACCTTTCAACCTGCCTTCCATATTTATTCTCAATTCACCCTCCTCTTCCCTTCTTTCCAGCTTTCTCGTGTATTTCTTCTGTGTTACTTTTTTTTTACAGCAGCTTAGAGCGGAAAGGAAGGAGACTATAAGCTGCTTTTGGACTCCTTACGGTAGAAGAAGAAAAGATTGGAGTTACACCCTGCCCTTCACTACCCAAGGGAGTCTCAGAGTGGCTTATCATCTCCTTTCCCTTCCCCTCCCCACGACAGACACCCTGTGAGGTAGGCGGGGCTGAGAGAGCTCTGAGAGAACTGCCGTTGAGAGAACAGCTCTGAGAGAACTTGTGACCGACCCCAGGTCACACCAGCAGCTGCACGTGGAGGAGTGGGGTATCCAACCCGGTTCTCCACCATTAGAGTCCATGCTCCTAACCACTCCACCAAACTGGAGAGAACAGCTCTGAGAGAACTTGTAACTGACCCCAGTCACACCAGCAGCTGCACATGGAGGAGTGGGGAATCAAACCCGGTTCTCCCCGATTAGAGTCCACACTCCTAACCACTACACCAAACTGGCTCTCTGGTAGAGAAAAGCAGGGTATAAAAACCTGCTCTTGTATTCTGAGTTATGGCGGATTGTAAATAGCTGAAAAATTAACAAATCAGATTGGAAGAATCAAAGCCAAAACGGTAGCTTTTTTTTTTTGAAACATGGCATGATTTTATTATATACACTCGTTTATTATATACAACTCAGAACAATACCCAAAGTATGTTTAAGCCCTTCCTCAGATTATGGGGTAAAGTCAACCAAGCCTCTCTCTATGCTTTAAATCATGTTGTAAAGGTTTCCCCTTGTTCGAAAGCCGGTCAAACCCGACTCTAGGGTTGCAGTGCTCATCTCCATTTCCAAGCCAAAGAGCCAGCGCTGTCCGAAGACATTTCTGTGGTCACGTGGCCGGCATGACTAGACACCAAGGCACACGGAACGCTGCTACCTTCCCACCAAAGTGGTACCTATTTCTCTAAATGCGACTTCTGGCATTCAAACTGCTAGGTTGGCAGCAGCTGGGGCCAGAGACGGGAGAGCTCACTCCGTCATGCGGCCACTCGGGTCTCGAACTGCCAAACTACCGACCTTCCAGCCTGCAGTTCAACCTCTTAAGCACTTGAGCCACTGCAGCTCCCGTAACTATACATTAATTATGTACATTTATAGGAAAAGAAAAAAGAAGGGGAAAGAATTTCCTTCTCTTTGTATCTATGCTGAATGTTGAGTTCTCTACCAGTGCCTTAATTTGCTTGTTTTTTACTTCTTCTTTTTCTTTATCTTCCTTTTTCTTTTACTTTTTTCTGTTGTTATGTGTACACTTTAAGTTGCTTTCTTATACGGGGAGTGGGGTGTGCACTTGATGTTTATGTCTGGGTTTTTTTCCGATATACTTAAATAAAAATTTATTTTTCCAAAAAACAAACAAACACCTACTCTTCTTCTTCTCAATGGTTTTTGCATCCAACAAACATTGCCCCTAATCACCAGACTTCACTCCTCCCCAAAAGGAATGCCTGGCAGTCATTTAACTGCTATAAGAGGAAGTTATTGAGAGAGAGAGAAACCTTTAATGGTACTGTTGAATAGGAAGTGAAAGGACTGCAGCATTAGATGTCAGGACTAAACCTGCTCCCTGCCTTGGGCGGCGCAAGCTGGCAAGAATCAAACCTGTTCTTCTCTCCTCAGCCTCAATCACGAGTTCTGCCCCTCGGCCACACTGGGCCATGACAGAGCATCAAATGCCCATCTCTGGAGCAGAGATGCTGCTTTCTGTGCAGAATGAAGTTTCACTTTCAGTACCGACAGCCGCAGGGCTGGAGGAGACGGACGCCTCTCTTTACTTTCGTTTTTAGCTGCACTCCGGCTAAACCTTGCAAATGAGTCTCACGCCTGCATTACGTTCTCCTTGGTGTTTCTGACACCCCGCCGTTCAACCTGCCTTCCGTATTTATTCTCAGTTCACCCCCCCCCCTTCCTTTCTTTCCAGCTGTCTCGTGGATTTCTTATGTGTTAATTTTTCTTACAACAGCTTAGTTGCAAAAACTCCGTAATGTGAGCTAAAAGTCTCTGGCCATGATCCAGGCAGTCTATCAAATCTATCAATGGCTACTAACCATGGGGACTGAGGGGAGCCTCCACATTCAGAGGCACTACACCCCTGAATCCCAGAGCCAGGAGGCAACGTCAAGGGAAGGCCTCGGCCTCTGTGCCCTGTTTGTTGGCCCTCCAGAGGAACTGGTTGGCCACTGTGTGAGAAGGGATGCTGGAATAGATGGACCCTCACTGATCTGACCCAGCAGGGCTCTTCTGGTGTTCTTATGAAGGCCTCGGCCTCTCTGCCCTGCTGTTGGACCTCCAAAGTAACTGGTTGGCCACTGTACAAGACAGGATGCTGGACTAGATAGACCACTGGTCTGATCCAGCAGGGCTCTTCTGGTGTTCTTATGAAGGCCTCGGCCTCTCTGCCCTGTTGTTGGCCCTCCAGAGGGACTGGTTGGCCACTGTGTGAGACAGGATGCTGGACTAGATGGACCCTCACTGGTCTGACTCAGCAGGGCTCTTCTGGTGTTCTTATGAAGGCCTCGACGTCTCTGCCCTGTTGTTGGCCCTCCAGAGGGACTGGTTGGCCACTGTGTGAGACAGGATGCTGGACTAGATGGACCCTCACTGGTCTGACTCAGCAGGGCTCTTCTGGTGTTCCTATGAAGGCCTCGGCCTCTATGCCCTGTTGTTGGCCCTCCAGAGGGACTGGTTGGCCACTGTGTGAGACAGGAGGCTAGACTAGATGGACCCTCACTGGTCTGGTCCAGCAGGGCTCTTCTGAGGTTCTTATGAAGGCCTTGGCCTCTCTGCCCTGTTGTTGGCCTTCCAGAGGAACTGGTTGGCCAGTGTGTGAGACCGGAGGCTGGACTAGATGGACCACTGGGCTGATCCAGCAGGACTTTTCTGATGTTCTTATGAAGGCCTCGTCCTCTCTGCCCTGTTGTTGGCCCTCCAGAGGAACTGGTTGGCCACTGTGTGAGGCAGGATGCTGGACTAGATGGACCCTCACTGGTCTGGTCCAGCAGGGCTCTTCTGAGGTTCTTATGAAGGCCTCAGCCTCTACACCCTTTTATGAGCCCTCCAGAGGAACTGGTTGGCCACTGCGTGAGACAGGATACCAGATCAGACGGGCCAGCAGTTTTACCAGCAGGGCTCTTCTCAGGAACTGACAAGAAGCAGACAACTACCATGTTTAGAATATCATCAGTTGCATCATTTAATTAGTGCTCGTAACTTTCAGGATTTATGTTTAGCATTGACTGATTATGAAAAATTACTACTTCACGAGTCTACACCCATAAAAGGCATGATATCACAAATCTATAGTATGCTGTTTGCTTTTAAAAGTCTGAAATTCCTGCACTGTCAAAGGGCTCGGCATGCAGATATTGACCAGGAACTAGGAGCAGACCAATGAGCACAAGTTTGGAGCTCTTCTGTTTATCTCTCTTCAGCACTGAACATACAAATGCAGACGTATAAAGTTGTTTCCAGGTGGTATTTAATGTAAGATGGTTCAATTAGCACATTCTACTAGTATAGCATCCCCTTGGTGTTGGAAGGGATGCGGGAAAAGAGGAACCTATATACATAACTGGTGGACATGCCCAATAATCAAAACCTTTTGGAACCAGATACTGCAAGAAGTTCGATTAATGCTGGACTTCCAAATATCACAGAATCCCAACCAGTGTTCCCTCTAAGCCTTAGTTAGTGTGAGCCAGCTCACAGTTTTTTAGCCTTTAGCTCACACATTTTTGCCTTAGCTCAGGAAGGGATGGCTCCAGAGCAAAGTAATTGATGCAGCAGCCAAATGGCTCACTCACAACTTTACTGCTAGTAGCTCACAAAGTAGAATTTTTGCTCACAAAACTCCACAGCTTAGATGGAACATTGCTCCCAACTGTACATTCTTGGTTGCTTAAGGTTTGGGACTATTTTATTTCAGATAAGCTGGTATATGATGTGGACAACGGTCGTTCTACAGGATCAAAGTCATATTTTGTAAAGAAACAGTCGCCCATTTGGTGTAGTGGTTAAGTGCGTGGACTCTTATCTGGGAGAACCAGGTTTGATTCCCCACTCCTCCACTTGCACCTGCTGATGTGACCTTGGGTCAGTCACAAGCTCTGGCACAGCTGTTCTCTCAAGGACAGTTTCTGTCAGAAGTTCTCTCAGCCCCACCGACCTCACAGGGTGTCTGTTGTGGGGAGGGGAAGGGAAGGGAGTTTGTAAGCCGCTCTGAGACGCCTTTGGCAGTGAAGGGCGGGGTATAAATCCAATCTCTTCTTCTTCTACCTCACAGGGTGTCTGTTGTGGGGAGGGGAAGGGAAAGGAGTTTGTAAGCCGCTCTGAGACACCTTTGGGCAGTGGGGGGGGGTATAAATCCAAACTCTTCTTCTTCTTCTTTGTTGGAAAAGATTTTAGTAGTAGAAATATTAAACAACCCATCGATTCACACGCGATGGAAACTTTTTTTGTTGATGTTACACGAAAGAATATCGTTGTTGAGCACTACTTATGTAAGATTTTTTTATAAGTGTTATATGGTTATACTTTGTGTTTTATTTGTTTAATTATTGACTTGAAATCACCTTGTATGTGTTATATAATTATATGTAACGTTTTATTGTTTACAATCGAATTTTAAAAAATTGAAAAATAAGAAGCAGAGCCTTTACTGCAATCACTCCAAAAACTTGGAATGACTTCCCCAGTAAGTTACAGAGCTCTGCTCATTAGAGCAGAGCTTTTCGGAGAAGACGTAAGCCCTGTTTCCACCTGCTGACTGGCACCATGTTGTTGTTTTTACTGTGCATATTATGGCTTTTCATCTGATTTTCTGTAATGCCAACTGATTTGTTAGTCAGTTGCTGTAGAATTTCCGGGTTGTGTGGCCATGGTCTTGGTATTGTAGGACCTGACGTTTCGCCAGTAGCTGTGACTGGCATCCTCAGAGGTATAACACAGAAAGATGGAGTACTCTCTGTGTCAAGGTGAGAAGAAGAAAAATGGTAGGCAGGTAATTTACATCTACTCGGGAAGGTGGGGTAGGGCTGAGTCATTATTTCATAGGAATTCCCCAGGCTATGAACATGCTAAATAGGGCATGGTTTCCTGTCCTGAAAAACAATTGCACTTACAGATGAGATTAGAATTTCAACTGCCAATCCACACACAAAAGAACCTCCTCAGGAAACAGGAAACCTCCTCAGGAAACAATCCATAGACAAAAGAACCTCCTCAGGAAAGCTCCTCCATTAGCATGTTCACAGCCTGAAGAACTCCTACAAGATAATGACTCAGTTCTAGCCCACCTTCCAGGGTAGATATAAATTATCTGCCTACCATTTTTCTTCTCACCTTGACACAGAGAGTCCTCCTCCATCTTTCTGGGTTATACCTCTGAGGATGCCAGTCACAGCTACTGGAGAAACGTCAGGTCCTACAATGCCAAGACCACGGCCACACAACCTGGAAAATCGACAGCAACTAATGAACTCTGGCCGTGAAAGCCTATGACAACATATTGATTTGTTAGTCGCTGCCTCAAGCTTTGGAGAGGGGCCCCCGACCTGGACGGCCAAGGCAAGCCCGATCTCGTCAGATCTCGGAAGCTAAGCAGGGTCGACCCTGGCAAGCACTTGGATGGGAGACCTCCTTGGAATACCAGTAGTCGGAAGGCGAGGGCAGGCTTCATTCAGCCACCTCTCTGAATATCTTCCAGGCCCCCAGTAGGGGCCAGTCACCAGAGGTCACCATGACCCCCAAGCAGTGTTCCCTCTAAGCTGAGTCAATGTGAGCTAGCTCACAGTTTTTTAGCCTCCAGCTCACACATTCTTGTCTAAGCTCAGGAAGGAGGGCTCCAGGGCAAACTAATTTATGCAGCAGCCAAATCGCTCGCTCACAACTTTAATGCCAGGAGCTCACAAAGTAGAATTTTTGCTCACAAGACTCCACAGCTTAGAAGGAGCGTTGCCCCCAAGTGTGCATAGACTCACACGCATGCACACACATGCACATATTAAAAAGAAAAGAAAGCTTTGGAGAGGATGGATTTAAATACTTTTAAAACGCCAATTAAAAGAAATCACATTTTGTGATTTGTCCGCTGTCTTCAATAGCCACTGGCCTTTGCCAGATTCTGAAGATTTTTATTCTGCACCAGACGAGCTTCCAAAATTTAAACAGACACCCATGCTAATTTGCAAAGAACTTCAGTTGAATGAGAATTTTCAAAACAATACACTCACTGCCCCCCCAACCCCAACACAACTATTTCCCCCCGGCACCGAGGTACTCACCAGATCTTTTTCTTTCAAGCTCTCTGTTAACTGATCCGCTTTCCGCTCGTGTTGATTTGATGTCTCCACGTCATATAAACTGAACAGGATGCCTTGAGAATGTACTACAAAGGGGGGAGGGAAGGGAAGCAACATTTGATTTAGACACAGCTTGTGTCAGCAAAACTCAGGGGCAAAGGAGAAGAAGAAGTGGTTTTATACCCCGCCCTGCACTTGGAGTCTCAGAGTGGCTCACAATCTCCTTCCCTTCCCCTCACCACCAGAGACACTCTTTGAGGTAGGTGGGGCTGAGAGAGCTCTTTCCAGAACTGCCACCATGTTAACAGCTTTAATTATAGCCCTGGCCCTTGGTCCCTGACACCTAGCCTGCGCCGCCCTTCAGGAAGCTCACGAGCAGAACGATAGTGAGACCTTGGGTACACTCTTAGGTGTCCCATCTTATAACAATTAATTACTATCACCAGGGCTATTTTGGGGCGGGAACGCACAGGAACGGCGTTCCGGCTGGCTTCAGAGTCGGCCACACCCATTACAGCCAAAATCTCTGCATGTGTGGCTACAGAGGGAAGGCCTCGAGAGCGACCCCCCCCCCCCAGTGACTCCGAGGAGAGTGGGCCAGGAGGGGACTGGAAGGATTGGGGAAGGATTTTTGCGGGCCCCTTCCCCGATCCTCAGCTCCCCCTCCCTCCCCCCAGCCTCCTCACCCCCTGATCGATCGTCTTGTCGGCTGACTCGGGAGAGGAGCCGCAGGACTTGTTGGGGAAAACAGAAAGAGCCGCATTGGCAGCCTTATTTGGAATAATGGGCGGGCTCTAAACAAAGAGCCCGTCAAATACAAGCCAGCCACCCCGCCACTTCCTCCAACTCCAGGCAACCTGCAGCAGCAGCAGAGCAGGAGGATCTGAGCCTTCTGCTTGTCCCCCTGCACAGCCCCGGGCCATAGCTCCTCCTTCTGCTTCTCTTCCTCCGTAGGACGTTGGGACCCTGGCTGGGTCATCTTCCTGGGGCCGGGCTGGCTGGCTGGGGTTTGTTGTTTTACCCCCTCATTTTTGTGCTGCTGCATTTCCAGCATCCATTGCTTCCTCCACCATTGTGCAGCCTGCAGGACTCCAAGTTCAGGTAGAGACCAGAGGGGCTCATGTGGGGGATGTACTAAAAGGAAGGACAGGATTGCCCACTGGAAACCATGGGAGAGACTTGAAGGCCCACTGGAAATAATGGGAGCCAAGATTGCCAATTGACTTCCATGGGCTCCATTGAAATACATTACAGCTCAAAAAGAGTTGCAAAGAAAATGCGGAACGGATTTTCCATTAAGGTCTCTGGTCCCAAATACACTGCTCTAGCACTGGAATGACTCTGGGGCCCGTCATCCCAGTCCCAGGACACATCTACTACCCTCCTGGGCTGTCATTCCACTGTCTAGTCCCAGAGCAGTGTATTTGGGACCAGAGACCTTAATGGAAGATCCATTCCGCATTTTCTTTGCAACTCTTCTTGAGCTGTAATGTATTTCAATGGAGCCCATGGAAGCCAATTGGCCTTCCTGGCTCCCATTATTTCCAGTGGGCCTTCAAGCCTCTCCCTGAAACATTTTTGTGCAATAAACCACTTGTATTTATGATTTAGTTGTTATTTAGAAGTATGAGCGTGGCATGGCAGTACCACACAGACATATAATGGCAGGCCCCCTGAGAAAAACACTGGCCCACCGAGCAAAAAGTTGTTAGCTACGGGCTGCTGTGATTCCAACCACAAAGAGGCAGGATTTGAACCCAGGACTGGTTCAGAGGACCCTCAGCCACAGGGGCACACCAGCACACAGCGACTCATGCAGCGGAAAGGAAGGCGCGGGATCCTCTGAAGCATACCTTCTACACAAACACTTTTTTTATGTATAACGGAGGAAACTGCTGTTCTCAGAGCAGATATAGTTTGAACACTGTACCTTCATCGTTGGCGTAATTGTTTTTCCCGAAGGCGACCGCGGGCAGCTTCTTTCTCAAGTCCGACACGGCCACGACGTGCCTGGCTTCGAGCTTGGCTGGCCTAGTGAAAGAAGGAGAAAAAGTAGGTATGTAGGGGTTTCGGCTGTGTTCCTGCAGAGTGCAGGGGGTTGGACTAGATGGCCTGCAAGGTCCCTTCCAACTCTAACATTCTATGATTCTAAGTGTTCCCAGCTGGACTTGGGAGCTTTCCCGTCTGCATCCTGGCCAACAGCCCTAACATGTACGGCACTCACTCCTGGTTACATCGTTCAGGCTGCCTGGAAACCATGAAGGGACTTTCCTGGCTACTTCCTGACCCAACCGGGATGTCCGGAGACAAAGCTGGCTTATGCTGAATCAGTCCATCAAGGTCAGTATTGTCCACTCAGACCGGCAGCAGCTCTCCAGGGTCTCCGGCTGAGGTCTTTCACATCCCCGACCACAGGGGTGGCCAAACTGTGGCTCCGGAGCCACATGAGGCACTTTCACACATATCGTGAGGCTCCCGGGGGCCTCCCCATCTATTTGCTCTCTCGCGCTCTCTCTCCGAGAGGGATGATGATTATTATTAGGAAGGGAACTGAAAACGAGTCAGCCAGTATCATCATGCCCCTGTATAAATCATTGGTGCGACCTCGTTTGGAATACTGTGTACAGTTCTGGTCGCCACACCGCAAAAAGGATATTATAGCATTGGGAAAAGTGCAGAGAAGGGCAACTAGAATGATAAAAGGGTTGGAACACCTTCCCTATGAAGAAAGGGTAAAGTGTGAAAATATCTACCTGCACCAATCTTAAAGAAAACTGTTATAAAATGATGTATAGGTGGTACATGACACCAAAAAAGATAGCCAATATAGGTAAAAATTTATCTAACAAATGTTGGAAATGTAAACATGCTGAAGGTTCCTTTTACCATATGTGGTGGACTTGTGAAAAAGCAAAAATATTCTGGACTATAATACATACAGAGATGGAAAAATTTTTGAAATGTACTTTGAAGAAAGAACCTGAACTGTTTCTTTTAGGTCTCAAGTTAGAAGAAATAAGTATGAGTAAAAGAACATTGATATGGTAACGACTGCTAGAATGATTTATGCTCAAAATTGGAAAAATGAAAAGATTCCTGACTTATGGGATTGGCTGAGAAAATTGCTATTTATGGCAGAAATGGACAAATGGACAAGAAAACTTAATAACGTAGATGAAGAAACTTTTTTGGCAGACTGGAGCGATTTCAGAGAATATATACAGAAGTATTGGGAAATGAAGGACAGTGTTTTCAGTTTGGGTAACTACTAATGGTGCAACAATTGTTACAGTTAAGGGGTGTTTATAGTAGTTACTAATATCTATGTGGGTGTTACCTGTAGACATAGTATGTTAACAAGAATTTAACTGGCATTATATGATGTTTGAATGGTGGAAGCAATGCTGGGAGCCATTAGGGGGGAAGAGGAGCTTTTGAGAAAAAGGATATGAGATTTATGATGTGGACCAAGTTGTGAAACATTGTGTATCCTAATAAAAGTTGTTTAAAAAAAAAAAGGGTAAAGCGCTTGGGGCTCTTCAGCTTGGAGAAACGACGGCTGAGGGGTGACATGATCGAGGTTTATAAGATTATGAATGGGATTGAGCAGGTTGAGAAAGAAGTACTTTTCTCCCTTTCTCACAAGACAAGAACTCGTGGGCACTCCATGAAATTGCTGAGCAGTCGGGTTAGAACGGATAAAAGGAAGTCCTTCTTCACCCAAAGAGTGATGAACACATGGAATTCACTGCCACAGGAGGTGGTGGCAGCTGCAAGCATGGACAGTTTCAAGAGGGAATTAGATAAACATATGGAGCAGAGGTCCACCAGTGGCTATTAGCCACAAGGTATAGATAGGAACTCTCGGTCTGGGGCAAGTGATGCACTCTATTCTTGGTGCTGGGGGGGGGCAACAGTGGGGGGCTTCTAGTGTCCTGGCCCCACTGCTGGACCTCCTGAGGGCACCTGGTATTTTTGGCCGCTGTGTGACAGAGTGTTGGACTAGATGGGCCATTGGCCTGATTCAACATTGGCTTCTCTTCTGTTCTTGTGTCTGGGGCAAGGGATGCTCTGTATTCTTGGTGGTTGGGGGGGACAGCAGTGGGAGGGCTTCTGGTGTCCTGGCCCCACTGGTCGACCTCCTGATGGCCCCTGGTATTTTTGGCCACGGTGTGACAGTGTTGGACTGGATGGGCCATTGGCCTGATCCAACACTGGCTTCTCTTCTGTTCTTATGACAGTTGGAACTGGGATTGGTAAATTATTCACCATCTTGATTGCCGAAATGTTTTATTAATGTTCTAACTAATTTCATCTTGTGTTGTTTTCTGGCTTTTGTACCTCGCCCGGAGCCCTGTTATGGCACGGATTGGGTGAAATACTAATACGAATACTAATAACACTGAAGATGATGATGAAGTACCCTGCAGGACTGATGTCACGACTCTACCCCACGAGCCGTTGTCTACGGACGGCAGAAGAAACAGAAACAGACCCTTGTACTCACAACTGGGCTGGGATGGTGCCGCTAAATGGCGATCGGAGGGCCAGGTCGCACACGCGCTGCTCCTGAATGAAGAGTTGTCCCTTCCAGGCACGATACACCGCTAAACATTTGACACGCCACCGGAGACAAAATTACACAGAAACGCGTAAATACACGAGGAAGGTGGAAGCGCGGCACGTCATGAGCCCCTCGGGTCTCAGCCGGAAGGAACGGAGCTGCCACCATCCAGTTCCTCCTCCCGCAAGACTTCCGGCTCCCTCTTTGACGACGCGGAAGGGTTTTATCCTGTCAACTTTTTTAGCAGTCTGCTTCTGTTTAACGGATAGCTTTTATGCTGCTTACGTCCAATGGTTTGTTTTAATGGCTTGTGTTTTGGTACTGCGTTTTTTAAAATTAAGACGCCAATCAAAGAAGCCCGTCTGCTGCGCGCCTGAGGCAGGACCTTTTTGGTAGCAGCACCATAATTATGGAACAGCCTCCCCCAGGAGGTGCACCCGGCCCCCCCTCACTTTTGATCTTCAAGAGGCAGTTGAAGACACGTTTTATTTAGGACCGCATTTGAAAAAAACTTGGCTTTTTCAATTTACCGGTAGCCCTAATTGGAGGTTTTAAAAAATATATATATAATTATTGTTTTATTTACCTCGTAAGCCGCCTTTTGTTCGGCGAGGTAAGAAAGGCGGCTAACAAATATTTCAAACTAATAAATGATTGTAAGCCAGCTTGGGCGGGACTCTGAAGAGGCCACATAGAAATATTCCGAATACCTAAATGAATAACTAAATATAAATGATTCATGGAATTTATTTCTCCTTGGCCTCCTGCTTCCTTCGCCTTCAGGATCAAGAGAACCATTTAAGTAAAGGTAAAGGTTTCCCGTGCTCGAAAGTCTGTCGATTCCAACTCTAGGGGGGCGGCGCTCATCTCCGTTTCCAAGCCGAAGAGCCAGCGCTGTCCGAAGACGTTTCTGTGGTCATGTGGCCAGCATGACTAAACCGAGCCGAGACGCACAGAACACTGTTACCTTCCTGCCAAAGCGGTACCTATTTATCTACCTATTTCTTGCTTTCGAACGGCCGGGGCCAGAGACAGGCGCTCACTCCGTCATGCAGCACTAGGGTCTCGAACTGCTGACCTACAGACCTTTCGGTCTGCAGCTCAGCGTCCTAACCTTTCCGCCACCACTGACTTTTATATACGGTCTTCACCTTCAGGATCAGGGGAACCATTTGGGGCCACCATCGTGCTGAAGAATTCCATTAGATGTATGCATAACCTCCCTCCCTAATATTTCACTGCGTCTCACTCCAGTTGTGTTATAATATCATAGTCCAATTTGACGTGCATTTCATCCTGGAGTGGACATTCATGAATTCCATAGGCCATAGAAAGCCATTTGACGTGTAGTCCGGATGCAGGCTGCCCCGTCTCGAGTATTTCTTCTTCAAAACTAATAGGCTATAGTGGGACCCAATCTCAGTAGAAGCCACATACAAAGCCAGTATAATCAGTATAAGAACATAAGAACATAAGAGAAGCCAGTGTTGAATCAGGCCAATGGCCCATCTAGTCCAACACTCTGTCACACAGCGGCCAAAAATACCAGGTGCCATCAGGAGGTCCAGTAGTGGGGCCAGGACACTAGCAGCCCTCCCACTGCTGCCCCCTCCAGCCCCAAGAATAGAGTGCATCACCTGCCCCAGACTGAGAGTTCCTATCTATACCTGGTGGCTAATAGCCACTGATGGACCTCTGCTCCATATGTTTATCCAATTCCCTCTTGAAGCCGTCCATGCTTGTAGCTGCCACCACCTCCTGTGGCAGTGAGTTCCATATGTTAATCACTCTTTGGGTGAAGAAGGACTTCCTTTTATCTGTTCTAACCCGACTGCTCAGCAATTTCACAGAGTGCCCACGAGTTCTTGTATTGTGAGAAAGGGAGAAAAGTACTTCTTTCTCAACCTGCTCTATCCCATGCATAATCTAATAAACCTCTATCATGTCACCCCTCAGCCGTCGTTTCTCCAGGCTAAAGAGCCCCAAGCGTTTTAACCTTTCTTCATAGGGAAGGTGTTCCAACCCTTTTATCATTCTAGTTGCCCCTCGCTGCACTTTTTCCAATGCTATAATATCCTTTTTGGGGTGTGGTGACCAGAACTGTACACAGTATTCCAAATGCGGTCGCACCAATGATTTATACAGGGGCATGATGATACTGGCTGATTTGTTTTCAATTAATGAAGGATCATAATCCTTCATGATTGATTATACTGGCTTTGTATGTGGCTTCTACTGAGATTGGGTCCCACTATAGCCTATTGGTTTTGAATAAGAAATACTCGAAACGGGGCAGCTTACATCCGGAGTACGCGTCAAATGGCTTTCTATGGCTTACGGAATTCATGAATGTCCACTCCATGATGACACGCACGTCAAATTGGACTATGATCTTACAACACAACTGGAGTGAGAAGCAGTGAAATATTTGGGACTTTATTCCTTATTCTTGTTTCTGTATTCTGGTTGCACCTTGGCCATTATTGTTATATCGTTTACTGAATTGTTATTCTATATCATTATATAGCTACCTTGTTTATTTTCAGCCGGTGGTTTTTGTGCTTTGTTCCTGTCCTGGTACCCTGGCTCCCCTTCTTTTTTGGTTTAACCTCCCTCCCTGACATTTAGTGGCTGGGTCCGCCTCTTTTGGCAGCCATTTTGTGGCTGGCTCCGTCTCCCGTGGCAGCCATTTTGTGTTTGTGCTCACCAGCCGGAGTCAGAATTCTAGAAGCGTTCACGGGCTCTCAAAGTTTGGGGACCCCTGCCCTACCCCCTACCCACTTTCTCCTGCCACTCAATGAGCCTTCCACATCTGGAGAACTTTGGTCGGGAGGCGGGATAACCCACACTTACCTGTTCTACAACCTTTACGTCAACGTATTATTACAGCGAGAAACGAGCCGTATATTTTTTTTTTTAAAAAGCCAAAAGAGACATACGAACCCAGCAAAGGATATCCTCACCTGTTGTCTTACATTCAGCTCTACGGAAAAGAAAAAGGGGGAAGAGGGGGAAGAAAATAACGCAGCTTAAAAAACGGAGCAACGAAAGAAAAGCAGAAATGACGACTTTCTTTTTTTTTTTGGTAGAATGGCTTAAAGCGGCTTACAGGCTCTTGCGGGTTAACGGCGACATTCTTCTAGGCTCGCGGTCTCGGCGGGCGACCGTCACATAAGGGCCGACTGCCGGGGAAGCGCGCCGACTCCACAGCCGGAAAATTCATACGACTTCTGAAAGAACAAGAACGGGGGACACACATCGCATACTGGCAGAGTATGAACTGGCAGAGACGGACCAAGAGAGAGATCTTGGAGTCGTAGTGGATAACTCAGTGAAAATGTCTAGACGGTGTGTAGCTGCAATAAAGAAGGCCAACGCTATGCTGGGGATTATTAGGAAGGGAACTGAAAACAAATCAGCCAGTATCATCATGCCTCTGTATAAATCATTGGTGCGACCTCATTTGGAGTTCTGTGTACAGTTCTGGTCACCACATCTCAAAAAGGATATTATAGCATTGGGAAAAGTGCAGAGAAGGGCAACTAGAATGATAAAAGGGTTGGAACACCTTCCCTATGAAGAAAGGCTAAAATGCTTGGGGATCTTTAGCTTGGAGAAACGACGGCTGAGGGGTGACATGATTGAGGTTTATAAGATTATGAATGGGATTGAGCAGGTTGAGAAAGAAGTATTTTTCTCCTTTTCTCACAATACAAGAACTCGTGGGCACTCCATGAAATTGCTGAGCAGTCGGGTTAGAATAGATTAAAGGAAGTCCTTCTTCACCCAAAGAGTGATTAACATATGGAATTCACTGCCACAGGAGGTGGTGGCAGCTACAAGCATGGGCAGTTTCAAGAGGGAATTAGATAAACATCTGGAGCAGAAGTCCATCAGTGGCTATTAGCCACAGGGTATAGATGGGAACTCTCAGTCTGGGGCAGGTGATGCACTCTATTCTTGGTGCTGGAGGGGGCAGCAGTGGGAGGGCTTCTAGTGTCCTGGCCCCACTACTGGACCTCCTGATGGCACCTGGTATATTTTGGCCGCTGTGTGACAGAGTGTTGGACTGGATGGGCCATTGGCCTGATTCAACATTGGCTTCTCTTATGTTCTTATGTTATTTACTTATCAGAATATTTACATCCCTGACAAATTTGACTGGGAAAATTGAAAGGAAGCCCACTTTAAGTTATTGTTATACAGGTAACGTCTTATAGTAACTGCGTATGTATTGCTTGTTATAAGTCAATTAGATAGTATAGCCAAAGGACAGTGTATAGTTTTGTGACCTCTTAACATTAGTAAGGCATTACTGAGTGGCAGAATATAGCCGTAACCAGGTTAACCTAAATCGCCAAATGTGAGTGTATAAGCGTTGGTTTATGTAAGCATGTAACAGAAGACATGTTTATAACCTACTGTATTGTACTATTGTCAAAAAAGTTACAAAATTAATAAAATATAGTTATATATATATAAAAGAATATTTATACACAAGCTTTACAAAGATCATCACAATAATATGAACCACTGCCAGATAAAAATTGGTCTTTATTACGTTACTAACAGGTCCCGACCAGAGACAGGGCCTTACTGGTGGTGGCTTCTTGGTGAAGGAATATCTTCTACCCCCCAGAAATTTGCCTGGAGCCTCATCTCTTTAGTTCACGGTACCAGGCGAATGCATTTTTATTGGCTTAGACCTTTTCCTTGATGACCTGCGGAAGTATTTCTGTCTTGTCAAGAACCAGCGCTGCTGCCCCCTTGGATTGTACTGTCTTAAGAAGTGAAGAAGAAGAAGAAGAGATTGGATTTATACCCCGCCCTTCCCTACCCAAAGGAGTGGCTTACATTCTCCTTTCCCCTCCCCTCCCCATAAGACACCCTGTGAGGTAGGTGGGGCTGAGAGCGCTCCAAGAGAACTGCTCGTGAGAGAACAGCTCCGAGAGAACCGGTGACTGACCCAAGGTCACACCAGTGGCTGCATATGGAGGGGTGGGGGAATCAAACCCGGTTCTCTCAGATTAGAGTCCGCGCACTTAACCACTACACCAAACTGGCTCTCATTTTGAATCTTTTGGGTTTAACATAATTTAAACATGGACACGACTGATTTCTGCTGTTTTTAACCCAGTGGCCTATTTTTTACCTTCCAGGTCTGCCTTTCAGATTTTTGTGCCATTTTCTATTCATCCTGCCCGAGCTGCTCTGCTTTTGGCCTTCAGTTCTCTGGGATTTTTTATTTCCCGCACCTAATTCCCCAGCTTATTTTATTATAAATTGCTGAACTGTACCAAGAAACTGTTATTTAACGTTACCAATTTCATTGGTTTTCATTGTAATTAAGAGCCATGGAAGCCTGACTGTGGGCTAGTCACATTACACTCAGCCTAACCTCCCTCACAGGGCCATTGTGAGGATAAAATGGAAGAGAATGATGTATGCCACTTTGGGTCTCCGTGGGAGCGAAAGAGGAGGGTTATAAATGAGGCAAATAAATAAATGATTGACCGTTCCTGTTGGCAGCAGAAAATAGGACTCACAAGAATGTGTTTAAAATTCTATTTTGTGAGCTACTGGCATTAATGTCGTGAGCGAGCGATTTGGCTGCTGCATAAATCAGTTTGCTCTGGAGCCCTCCTTCATGAGCTGAGGCAAAAATGTGTGAACTGGAGGCTAAAAAAACTGTGAGCTAGCTCACACCAACTCAGCTTAGAGGGAACACTGGTTGTACTGGATCAGACCAGGGGCATCCTGTTCCACCCAGTGGCTAACCAGACATTCCTGGAAGGCCAGAGAGAAGCCCACAGAAGCCAAGCCTTACCCTGTTGCTCCTCAGCTCTGGTATCTATCAGATCACTGCTTCTGAACATGGAGGTTTCATTAGTCGTCACGGCTAATAGCCACTTTAAATACTTAAAGCCAGTTTGGTGTAGTGGTGAAGTGCGCGGACTCTAATCTGGGAGAACCGGCTTTGATTCCCCACTCCTCCACTTGCACCTGGCTGGATGACCTTGGGCAAGCCATAGTTCTGGCACAACTGTCCTTGAAAAAGAGCAGTTTCTGTCAGAGCTCTCTCAGCCCCACCTGCCTCACGGGGTGTCTGTTGTGGGGAGGGGAAGGGGAAGCAGTTTGTAAGCCGCTCTGAGACTCCCTTGGGTAGTGAAGGACGGTGTTATAAATCCAATCTCTTATTATTATTATTGTTTACAGGAAATGTTGGCAAATGTATTAAGAAATAAGAATGTAAGGAGAGTCCTGCTGGATCAGACCAAAGAGGGTCCATCTAGTCCAGCAGCCTGTCTCAAACAGTGGCCAACCAGGTACTCTGGAGGGCCAACAACAGGGCTTTAGAGGCCGAAGCCTTCCTCTGATGTTGCCTCCTGGCTCTGGGATTCAGAGGTTGACTGCCACTGAACGTGGAGGTTCCCTTCAGTCGCCATGGCTAGCACCCACCGACAAACTTCTTCTCCTTTTTTTCTGACAGGAAGCACCAGCAGCAGTGTTCCCTCTAAGCTGAGTTAGTGTGAGCTAGCTCACAGTTTTTTAGCCTCCAGCTCACACGTTTTGTCTTCGCTCAGGAAGGGAGGGCTCCAGAGCAAACGAATTCATGCAGCAGCCAAATCGCTCGCTCACCACTTTAATGCCAGGAGCTCACAAAGCAGAATTTTTGCTCACAAGGCTCCGCAGCTTAGAGGGAACATCGGTCACTAGATGTACAAAAATCAAATAGACACGCTGACACTTCCCACACGGGGATATTCCAAGCGTTCCTCTTGAAGCGAATCTTTTAATACGCACTCGAAGAGAAACGGCTCCTCTTCTCGCCAGCGAGAGCAGAGAGCAAGAGTCCGGTAGCGCCGTAAAGACTGACACAATCTGTGGCCAGGGCGGGAGCTTCCGTGAGCCACGGCCCCACTTCCTCAGACACCTTCTTCACGGCGCTGCGCTGGACCTCTTGCTCTTCTCAAACGCTACAGACAGACTAAGACGGCAACCCCTCTCGCTAGTGAGGCCTAAGTAGGAACAGTTTCGATAGCCCCGACCAATGTTCCCTCTAAGCTGAGTTGGTGTGAGTTGGCTCACAGTTTTTTTAGCCTCCGGCTCACACATTTTTGTCCTCGCTCAGGAAGGAGGGCTCCAGAGCAAACTCATTTACGCAGCAACCAAATCGCTCGCTCACAACTTTAATGCCAGCCGCTCAGAGGGTAGACTTTTTGCTCACAGGACTCCACTGCTTACAGGCAGCATTGGCCCTGACCTGGATCGTCTGATCTCGTCAAAACCTTGGAAACTGAGCAGCGTCAGGTCTGGTTGGTACTTGGATGGGCGGCCACCAAGGAAAACCGGGGTTGCTACGCAGAGGCAGGCAAAGGGCAAATCACCTCAGAACGTCTCTGGCCTTGAAGAACCCACAGGGTCACCACGAGTCGGCGGCGACTTCCCACCACTCCTGACCCGGATGGTCCGGCCTAGCCCGATCTCATCGGATCCGGGAAGCTAAGCAGGGTCGGCCCTGGTTACTATTTGGATGGGAGACCACCGAGGAAGCCCGAGGTCACTACACAAGAGGCAGGCAGTGGCAAACCAACCCTGAACGTCTCCTCAAAAACCCCATTAAGGGATCGCCATCATTCAGCTGCGATTTCACACACACACAAAAAAATGTTCAGATAATCAAGCCTCTCCGAGAGGTCTCCAAGGCCTGGCCAATGCCACCAGCCTAGATGGTTGTACACAACACACTGCGGAATTCTAGAATTTTCCGGACCCCGCTTTAACGCAACTAAACCTAAAGCGACTCCCTCGATCATAGGCACACCTCACATGGCTGCCCGGAGCGTCAAGAGGGGTACTGCCAGAAAGGAACGCTCAGGCATCGCTAGGCAGGAGAATCTTCTAGAATGTTGTCAGTTAGGCCTGCATCTGTCTGGGTAGAACCTTGAGGCCTGCGAGGTTGACCTCATATTAGCCCAGAATCCCAGCTGCCAGGTTGTCACTGAGCTACAACCCCTCCAAAGAATTTCACTCCAAAAAACGAAGAACGCTCAGGAACCTTTTAGACGGGAGGCCGTGTTAGTCTGTCTGTAGCAGTAGAAAAGAGCAAGAGTCCATTAACACCTTAAAGACTAACAAAATATGTGGCAGGGGAGGAGCTTTCATGAGTCACAGCTCACTTCTTCAGGTACAGTGAGACTGGGAGTCCATCGGTCCTATTTATTGGAAAGTGAAGTGATTTCAGATACCGAATGACATTACCAGGCATTAAATGTCAATAGCAGGTGAATGACAATAGGAGGCATGATTGGATTTAGGGGAGATATGCAGAGGGGTAATAGGCATGGAGAAATCAGCCTTGGTGACGGGACAGGAAACCAAGGTCTCGATTTAGTCCAGGTGAATGCCTTGTCTTGAGCTTCAGGAACCTGCTATACAGCGTTGGACTACATTTATTCGTTTTGGGGACAAATTTTTTCCTATGGAATAGGCAAAAAAGGAAGTTCAAGAATGTGACATCATGTCCTCATTCGTAACAATGAGATATACAAATTTAGAGGAAAAATTGGAAGAGCTACGGAGAATACTGGATGATACTTATTTGAAATGATGTCTCGAGGTAAGTTAATGAATTCCAAAGTTAGTTCATTTTGCACAGCGTCGATATTTTTTAATTTTTATATATTTACAATACAAATTTATTAAAGAAGAAAGGTGTTCCCAGCCAAGACCCAAGGTTTTCTTGGGATGTGAACGTACGCGGGGTCATTCAATGCAGCTTTCGTTCTGGGAAGTGCTGGAATGCATGCGTTTACTTTTGCCAAGTGTTGACTCTGTCCTTGCGCAACGGAAAACCACATCACAATGAACTATAAACTCCCTGCAAAGCAAAACAAGCAGTTCTCAAGTCCAAGAACTTCTCCCCTGCACTCGGCAGGCGCGATCGAAATTCCTGCCGCAGCCATCGCCAAAGGCAAACTGAAACGAAAAGCGCTCGTAAGTCAAAGGCTTGAGCTCAACCCCAAGAGGCCCAAGGGAGAAGCCCTCGCCCGTAGGTTTTGCTCTTGCACAAGAGTGTTTAAACTGTGCTTCTACCAGGGTTGCCAACCTCCAGGTGAGGCCTGGAGACACCCCCTCCCCCTGGAATTATATATGCATGGGATAGAGCAGGTTGAGAAAGAAGCCCTTTTCTCCCTTTCTCACAAGACAAGAACTCATGGGCAATCCATGAAATTGCTGAGCAGTCAGGTTAGAACAGATAAAAGGAAGTCCATCTTCACCCAAAGAGTGATTAACACGTGGAATTCACTGCCACAGGAGGTGGTGGCAGCTACAAGCACGGACAGTTTCAAGAGGGAATTAGATAAACATCTGGAGCAGAAGTCCATCAGGGGCTATTAGCCACAGGGTATAGATGGGAACTCTCAGTCTGGGGCAGGTGATGCACTCTATTCTTGGTGCTGGAGGGGGCAGCAGTGGGAGGGCTTCTAGTGTCCTGGCCCCACTGATGGACCTCCTGAGGGCACATGGTATATTTTGGCTGCTGTGTGACCGAGTGTTGGACTAGATGGGCCATTGGCCTGATTCAACATTGGCTTCTCTGATGTTCTAGTATCTGATCTCCTGGTTGCAGAAATCAGTTCTCCTGGAGGAAATGGCTGCTTTGAAGGGTGGACTCCCTTCGGTCCAGGCAGGAGTTGACCTCGGAGAGACGCTGCCGGTCGAAGAAGACAATACTGACTCTGAGGGACCGAGGGTCTGATGCAGTATAAGGCAGCTTCATGGCATTATACCTACTGAGGTCTGTAAATATTCCAGTTTTGCCTTCTTTTTGTTAGCGAGCTGGGAAACCACACACATACACACAAGTCTATTCAGGTTCTCTCTGGGCGCTGCCAATCGCTTCCTTTTGGTCGGAAAAATCCTCGTCCTGAATCGTATTTTCAAACATGGCAGAGGCCTAAAGACAGTCAGAGGGGTGTGGTGGTTAGAATGCCAGCCTAGCGTCCGGGAGATACAGGTTCGAATCCCCGCTGTGCCACGGAATCTCGCTGGGACCGTTTCCGCAGTTGCGGAATTCCCCGCATTGACATTTTTAAAACGGCGCACAATGTGGAATTTTCCACAGTAGATTTTCCCCTCACCAGGCACAAACCCGAAGTTTTCTCCTTCTTACCACGCATTTTCAGAATCCCCGGTTTTAGCGACTTCCGAAAATGTGGGGTAAGGAGGAGAAAACTTCGGGTTTGCGCCCGGTGCAGAAAATCTCACATAACGCAGTTTTTTAAAAAGCCAATCTAGGGAATTTCACTACTGCAGAAACTCAATCTAAGGAATTTCACTACTGCAATCTAGGGAATTTCACTACTCTCTGTGAGCCTTGGCCTGTATCTCAGCCTAAATTTACCTCACAGGGCTGGTGTTCAATGCTCCCTAAGCTGTGGAGTCTTGCGAGCCAAAATTCTACTTTGTGAGCTGTTGGCATTAAAATTGTGAGCGAGCAATTTGGCTGCTGCATAAATCAGTTTGCTCTGGAGCCCTCCTTCCTGAGTTAAGACACAAATGTGTGAGCCGGGGGCTAAAAAACTGTGAGCTAGCTCACACTGACTCAGCTTAGAGGGAACACTGTGTGGTGCCGTGAGGAGAAAATGCAAGAGAGGGGAACGGTGAAGGCTGCTTTGGGTCCCCGCTGAGGTATAACTGAAGTAAACTAAATAAGTAAATAAAAATAAAGAAGACTGCAGGGACCAGACTAGAAAGTTCTGCTACAGGGAGGAACTGGGTTCCCTGGAGACCAAACTGCCTGGGGGACAAACGCTGAGAAATCATTTAAAATTTGGGGGCCAAATGGGTGGTCAGGTACCACCAACAAGGCCCAAAAGCATTCAAACCAGTCTGGTGTAGTGGTTAAGTGCACAGACTCTAATCTGGGAGAACCGGGTTTGATTCCCCACTCCTCCACATACAGCTGCTGGTGTGACCTTGGGCGAGTCACAAGTTCTCTCAGAGCTGTTCTCTCAGGAGCAGTCCTCGAAAGAGCTCTCTCAGCCATACCTCCCCCCTCACAGGGTGTCTGTTATGGGGAGGGGAATGGAAAGGAATTTGTAAGCCGCTCTGAGACTCCTTCAGGTAGTGAAGGGGGGGCCGTATAAACCCAATCTACACAAAACCAGAGGCAGAGTCCAACCACAAGATGTCATGGCGGTTATGCCTAATTCTAATTACTGCTCTTCAACCTTTGAGGCAGAAGCTCTGCTTGGAAGAATGGTCTCTGAAACAAGCATATTGTTTAAAATATTTTCTCGCTTACATACAGTGTGGGTTCTTGTACTCTGGAGACAACTTCTGCCAAAGTGGTTTTTCAAAAAAAAAAAAATCTGCACAACCCATCAGATCTCCAATGGCCAAACAGAAGCCCCACCAGCTTTCTAAAAACACTTGGTTGATGCCCGGAAAAGGGACAGTGGCCATCCTGGTGCCCAGGGGCACCACGTTGGAGACTCCGGAGCTACATATTCAGGTAGAATCTTGCTTACCCTTTCTATGTGGCTCTGCATAGGGGCCCTCTTTGTACGACTCCCCCACAACATATCTTCCGTAGACTGGCAAGCTACCATTTGTGTTCTAGTTCATCAGATCTTAGGATCTTCAAAGCTTCTCACAATCTCCTGACAAGAACAGATTATGAAAACACAAGAAGGGGGACCCGCGATACTCACGGGGGGGGGGGGAGAAGGTCCACGGGAGAAGAAGGAAGTAGCTGCAGGCGAGCCTTCTTCCCTGCCTCCCCCCCCCATGCCTGGCACCCACGGCAAGGCCCACGCCCCTCCAAGCCTTCTCCCTCCTCCCTCCCCACCGGTGGCGAGGCCTGAACTCGGCCCGCCAAGCTTTCTACCTCCCCCTTCCCTAGCAGTGGCAGTGAGGCCTGGCTGGCCCACCAAACTTTCTCCCTCCCTCCCCCCAGCAGTGGCAGTGGCAGCAGCAAGGCCGGCCCGCAAAGCTTTCTCCCCCTTCCTCCTTCCCCTCCAGCAGCGGTGGCGGCAGCGAGGCTTGAGCTTGGCCCGCCAAACTTTCTCCCCCCTCCGGGCAGCGGTGAGGGCTGAGCGGCTTATAGCCGCCGGCTGGCCAAGCATTCTCCCGCCCCCATCCCCTCCCTGGTGGCAGCGAAGCCGTTCTCAGAGCGTTGTCTCTCTTACTTTTGGGGGGATTTAAATATCCCCCACATATTTTTTTTAGTTTTTAGATTTTTCTGCACATCTGGGGATTGCCCCAAGTGTGGAGGAAAATCTCCCTGCCCCACAGGTGCCCCCGATGTGTGGATTTAGATATCCACACAGAGGGGGCATGTTGGGAATTAGATATATAGATAAGGGCCGGGCAGGATCAAAACAAAGATGCCTCTAAGTCCAGCGACAGCCAGAAGGACGCTTCTGGAAGGCTCGCCAGAAAGGCACGAAAGCCAACAGCCTTCTCCTGTTTTTTGCCAGCATTCGGCGTTCAGAGGTACAGTGCCCCTGCACATGGAGGTTTCAGTCAGTTATCACGGCTTCTGATATGATGCTGATCCTCCGTGCATTTGTCCAGCCCTTTAAAAAGACCTTTTTTTAGCCTGCCACCAAAGTTTCCAGAGTGCAAAACTAGAAACCTGGCACAACAGGGACAGATAAGCTAAAGACTGAGGCGGAAAGGAATGTATACCCCAGCGAAGATCCGAAGAAAGCCACCGCTAAAAGGAAGTTCGGGTGTAACTCTCCGATCCTTGCCGCTCGGATTCCAGCTTTAAATCGGAAACGCTTCGCGTTGGTTGTGTGACTGATTCATCACAGCACAGAAAAATGTGGTTAGTGCTTCAGCAGAGGCTGGGAAGTTGAAAGTGAAACCGGCCGAAACACAGGCAAGAACGAAACTATTCTGCTCCTACTTCTACGCATGCACCGGAGACAAAAGAGAAACTACAGGAACAAACAAGGCGGGGAAGCAACTTAAAGCTGATTTAAGCTGTTCAGAGGTAAGCCCCTCCGATTTCTAAATTCAGTTTTGTACTGCAAGAGGCGCGGCCACGCTGTACCTGACTTATCTCGCCAGACGCAAGCTTGTTCCACTTTGTTTCTAACTGTTATCTCTGTAACTCCGAAGATATACTTAGCCGCTTTTTTACCGATTGTCATTTCTTTTATCAAGAATCTGTAAGCTTCGCTCCGTGCATGAAGCAAGACTCGAATTATTATTAAACATTTACTAACAAACCGGGCCCTTCGGTTCACAAATCAGATACTTTGAGCCCCATGTCCCCTGCAGCTTCCTGTTCCCTTCAGAAAACCACGCGTTTCGTTTATGCAGGAAACACCCGTTACAGAATTATCTGAATCTTGCCAGATAGAAAGAGATAATCGTTTCAGCACGCGCAGTGCTTTTCTGCTCTGCATGGTTGCAGGAATGTCACACAAAATGGAACAGAGAACCCCTCGTGAAAGAAATCAGGGCGCACACAGAACACAAAATGCTCTGGTTAAAAACAAACAAACAAACAAACAGGAAAGACACGTTTCGCTGGAGGCAAAACGGCTTTTCCAAACCCAGAAGATGGAGGAAAGGAGAAACCCAGGACTGTGAATGGTTGCACTCGGGAGGAGACAGAGAAGAAGAAGGAAAAGGAGGAGAAGGAGGAGAAGAGAAGGAGAAGAGAAGGAGAAGAAAAGGAGAAGAAATGAAGGAGAAGAAGAGAAGGAGGAGGAGAAGAGGAGAAGGAGAAGAGAAGGAGAAGAGAAGAAGAAGAGAAGGAGAAGGAGAAGGAGAGAAGGAGGAGGAGAGAAGGAGAGAAGGAGGAGAAAAGGAGAAGAAGAAGAGAAGAAGAAGAGAAGGAGAAGAAGAGAAGGAAGAGGAGAAGAAGAAGAAGTGGCGGAGGAGGAGGAGGCGGAGGCGATTGGATTTATACCCTGCCCTTCACTTGGAGTCTCAGAGCGGCTTACAAACTCCTTTCCTTTCCCCTCCCCACAACAGACACCCTGTGAGGGAGGCGGGGCTGAGAGAGCTCTTTTGAGAACTGCTCTTTCAAGGACAGCTCCTATCAGAACCATGGCTTGCCCAAGGTCATCCAGCAGCTGCAAGCGGAGGAGTGGGGAATCAAACCCGGTTCTCCCAGATTAGAGTCCGCACACTTAACCACAACACCACCAAACTGGTCTAGGCAGGAAGGCGTGCTTTCCAATCCAAGGTCCCTCCGCTCAGGAGTTAGAAGGGGACAGTGAAATGCAGCCCACCCAAGAGTTCTTCTATCAACCGGGCAGACGAAAATCAGGATTCTCGAGTCTGCACAAGGCCGATCCAACGGCAGAGGTTTCAGGCCTGCCTGCCGGCCAGACGCAAAAGCCAATATCACCCACAGTGTTTCCCTGGGCGTGGAAGAAAGCGCCAGAGGTCGCCATGGCTTCCAAAATCGGGCACACACGGACTCAGTTGATCAGCTCTCCAATGATTAAGAAGACACAAGAGCCCCACTTTTTGAAAACACTTGGCAGGTGCCAGGAAACATGTCGGTGGGCACCCCTATCCTAAACATGTTGGGAGTGGATTAATGAACCCAGATCTCAGACTTTACTTCCGCGTTCCACGAAGACAGACAAACCCAGGGGACCCAATGTTCTGCTTAAGTCTCTCGGGACGGCCGCCATCCCAGGTGCCCTGTTATTACCTGTGTACACAACACTGCCATAATGAACTCTCCAAACTAATCCCCATCACGGTACAGCAATTAGCACCCTCCGCTTACAGATAACGCTGCAATTAGAAAGCACCTGACAACGGAGGGCCTTAACTCATCGGCAGTTTCTGTCCTCCGAATAATTAGTCACAGTGAACCCGCACGGCAAAATCTCTGAAAGCGCAATGGAGGGATAGGTGAAGCTGCGTGATCCCGAATCAGCCCATTGGTCCATCAAGAAGAAGAAGAAGAGTTGGATTTTATACCCTGTCTTTCATTTGGAGTCTCAGAGCAGCTTAGTATCACCTTCCCTTCCTCTCCCCACAACAGACACCCTTGGAGAAACGACGGCTTGGAGAAATGATGGCTGAGGGGTGACATGATCGAGGTTTATAAGATTATGCATGGGACAGAGCAGGTTGAGAAAGAAGTCCTTTTCTCCCTTTCTCACAAGACAAGAACTCGTGGGCACTCCATGAAATTGCTGAGCAGTCGGGTTAGAACGGATAAAAGGAAGTCCTTCTTCACCCAAAGAGTGATGAACACATGGAATTCACCGCCACAGGAGGTGGTGGCAGCTACAAGCATGGGCAGTTTCAAGAGGGAATTAGATAAACATCTGGAGCAGAAGTCCATCAGTGCCTATTAGCCACAGGGCATAGATGGGAACTCTCAGTCTGGGGCAGGTGATGCACTCTCTTCTTGGTGCTGGGGGGGGGCAGCAGTGGGAGGGCTTCTGGTGTCCTGGCCCCACTGCTGGACCTCCTGAGGGCACCTGACATTTTTGGCCACTGTGTGACAGAGTGTTGGACCAGATGGGCCATTGGCCTGATTCAACATTGGCTTCTCTTATGTTCTTATGAGGTAGGTGGGACTGAGAGAGCTCTTCTGAGGACTGCTCTCGAGCGAAGAGCTCTGGGGGAACTTGTGACGGACTCAAGGTCACCCAGCTGGCTGCATGTGGAAAAGCAGGGAATCAAACCCGATTCTCCAGATTAGAGTCCACCGCTCTTAACCACTACACCATAGCTGGCTCTCTTGCATACGCAGACTGGCAGTCGCTCTCCAGGGCCTCATGGGCCAAGGTCCACCTCATCATCGACAACTTTATTCTTACTGGGGATGCTGGGGATTGAACCCGGGACCTTCTGCATGCCAAGCAGATGCTCTGCCACTAAGCTATGGCCATGTTTTTTACTGAACTAACACAGTTTTTCCTTAGAATCGTTATCCTCATCAGTTTGAAGGCCAGGACGTTTCTCACTGGCCATGGTTATCCTAAGCAAAAGTAATCCAAAAGGAAGCCTAAAACCTGCTCTGCTGGATGCAAGAAAAAGCACCAAGGTAGATGGTATGTTATTGTACACCATGCTCCGAAACCCAACGGCTGTTCCCGGGCCTTGCAAACAGTCGCCTGATACCAGAACGCTCAACGACAAAAACCACACAGGTAACTGTGACCAAATTACTAATATAAATTTCAAGTATGTTCATTAATCTTCAGATACATAACTCTTATATACACAAATTGTATCCTCAATTAAGTCCTAAGACAAATTCATAAGGCGCCTTATAAGTCACCATATAAGCCGCATTTCAAAAACATATTGATGCGAAATAGAGTTTCTCAAATAATGTCCGATCCCGAGACCGTTTATCTTTCTACCATATGAATTATGGAGGTTTGAAATATCATTTGAGAACCTTATAAAAACATCACTTCTCAAAGTCTGGGAAAGAGCCAGTGGACTCTAATCTGGGAGAACCCAGATGGACAAGGGGGACCCAATAGATATTATTTACCTTGACTTCCGGAAAGCTTTTGATACAGTTCCTCATCAAAGGCTCCTAAGTAAGCTCAATAGTCATGGGATAAAAGGACAAATCCTCTTGTGGATCAAAAACTGGCTTATAAATAGAAAACAGCAGTGGGAGGGCTTCTAGTGTCCTGGCCCCACTGCTGGACCTCCTGATGGCACCTGGTATATTTGGGCCACTGTGTGACAGAGTGTTGGACTAGATGGGCCAATGGCCTGATTCAACATTGGCTTCTCTTATGTTCTTATGTTCTAACCACTCCTCCACATGCAGCTGCAGGTGTGACCCTGGGTCACTCATAAGTTCTCTCAAAGCTGTTCTCTCAAGGGCAGTCCTCAGGAAAGCTCTCTCAGCCCCACCTGCCTCACAGGGTGTCTGTTGAGGGGAGGGGAAGGGAAAGGAGATTGTAAGCCGCTCTGAGACTCCTTCGGGTAGTGAAGGGCAGGGTATAAATCCAATCTCTTCTTCTTTTTGAAATGGGACTTATAGGGTGACTTGTATAGTGCCTTACGAATTTGTCTTAGGACCTGATTGAGGATACAGTTTGTGTATACAAGAACTATGTATCTGAAGATTAATGAACAAACTTGAACTTTATATCAGTAATTTGGTCACAATCACCTGTGTGGTTTTGTTGTTGTACATTTTTCTTGTGACCTTCTCTCTCTTTTTCGTTTGGTACGAGAACGCGGCAGCTAAAGTCTTTCCTAACACGGAGACAAAGGGCACTGCTTAATTTCCATGCGCCCGGTGGTTAGTAAAGCACAGGAACAGGGTCAGACCGGCAAGAGGCGGCGATCTGAATTTAAGAGCCAGCTGCCAAGACGGCAAAACAGGCTCAACAAGTTTGTTCTTGGAAGTTTCAGAGACGTCGGGGCCCTTCTCCAAACACCGCACGCAAGATGTCAACAGAACTGTTTCTCCCCCCACCCGGCCTTCCCAGGTCCACCATGTTCTATCACGCTGCTAGCAAGGAGACCCTCTTCCTGCCAATATCGTGGTACAGTTTACAATTTCCCCGAGCTACTCTGCAGATACTGGATCACATTTATTTACGCAGAACATTTCCACGCCACCTCTCCTGGAAACCTGCCCGGGGCGGCTGACCAAACAAAATAAGCTCTCTTACAAAGAAGTCATTTATGGCTTGGAAACCCCATTTTAAGGATCCTGGAGTCTTGAGCAAGACCGCGGACGACGGGACATTTGGGAGGACATTAATGCACAACAGTAGAAAAGGGCAAGAGTCCCGTAGCACTTTAAAGACTAGCTGCGTTTATGGCAGGATATGAGTTTTCGTGAGTCACTGCTCCCTTCTCCAGATAGATATCTGAAGAAGGCAGCAGTGACTCACGTAAGTTCCTCCCCGTCACGAATTTTGTTAGTCTTGAAGGTGCTGCTCGACCCTGGCTCTTTTCCACTGCTATGGACAGACTAACATAGAACCACAGAATGTTAGAGTTAGAAGGGATCTTGCAGGTCATCTAGTCCAACCCCCTGCGCTCCGCAGGAGCATAGCCAAAAGACAGCCCTACAGCATACCCGAAAGATGGCCGTCCACAGCCTCTGCTTGAAAACGTCCAGCGAAGGAGCATCCACCACCTCCCGAGGCAGACTGTTCCACTGCTCAACCACTCTTACAGTTAGGAGGTTTCTCCTGCTATCTAGCCAGTAACGGACTCCCTCGTAATTTCCACCCATTAGATCTAGTCTTGCAATCCGGAGCAAGAGAGAACAGATCTGCTCCATCTTCTACACGACGGCCCTTCAAATACTTGAAGACTGCCATCAGGTCCCCTCTAAGCCTTCTCTTTCCCAGGTTAAACAGACCCAACTCTTTCAGCCTTTCCTCGTAAGACTTGGATTCCAACCCTCTCACCGTCCTGGTCGCCCTCTTCTGGACACGCTCGAGCTTGTCAACATGGGTACCCATCGACTCGATGGCACTTAAAACACACAAATACAAGAATGCCTTCTGCACCAAGCGGAGTATGCTGACGGTAACAGAAGACGGCATCTAACACAGCATCTGGATTTTAAACGATTCGGGGCAAGCGAGTATTTTCGCTATCAGCAGAACCGAGGATTCGGCAGCAGAAAGAACCCGGCTTCGGCTCAACGGCAACCAGCGAAGGCCCTTATGAAAGAACAGCGATATCGTCAAGGGCTAAAGGGAAGTGCCATCAGTGCTCCCTCGGCAACACGGTCTAAAGGGACGGTGCGACAACTGAGAAGGCCCTGCTAAGTGGTCTCAGTGAAAACATGAACTAGGACAGGTTAATCTTCGCGTATACGAGGGGATACAGCTGCAAGGCTGGGGGGTGGGGACAACAAGGGCGGCACCTGTGACATCGACGACCTCACTTTTTGTGGACACCCCAGAAGTGAAAGTGGGTCGTTCTAGGAATCGGGAGAAAAACTCTATCACAAAACCATAAAGTTTCCAGTGATTGCTCCATCCTGGTCGTATCCGGCAGGGACATACCAGCGCAGAGATTGACAGCAGTTTTGTCTTTATCTTCCTCTCGCCCGAAATGAAATCCGATTCATCATTTCTACCTAGATGAATCCAACTCCCTTCCGCATAGTCTGCTTCCAATTGAGGAAGAACTGCAGAGTCAATAGATCCCACTTGGCGGAAGGGATGCTACAGGAAATACTTCTTCACCCAAAGAGTGATTAACATATGGAATTCACTGCCACAGGAGGTGGTGGCAGCTGCAAGCATGGACAGTTTCACGAGGGAACATATGGAGCAGAAGTCCACCAGTGGCTATTAGCCACAGGGTATAGATGGGAATTCTCAGTCTGGGGCAGGTGATGCACTCTATTCTTGGTGCTGGAGGGGGCAGCAGTGGGAGGGCTTCTGGTGTCCTGGCCCCACTGCTGGACCTCCTGATGGCACCTGGTATATTTTGGCCGCTGTGTGACAGAGTGTTGGACTAGATGAGCCATTGGCCTGATTCAACATTGGCTTCTCTTATGTTCTTAGGTACCTGTCGACCTTTGGATGTCATAGCTCTCACCTTGAGAACAGCACAAGGGCTTTTGAGTTATTTCATTATCCTCTGTCGGCATCAAGAAACTGGCTCCCAAACTTGCTAGGACAGTAGGCACTCTTTGACTTTGGAGGGTAGCGTGCACCATCACAAAATCGACAACTGCCCGTATGCGTGCCTCCTCTATTGAGAGCCAGTCTGGTGTAGTGGTTAAGTGCACAGACTCTAATCTGGGAGAACCGGGTTTGATTCCCCACTCCTCCACTTGCACCTGGCTGGATGACCTTGTGCAAGCCATAGTTCTGGCACAGCTGTCCTTGAAAAAGAGCAGTTTCTGTCAAGAGCTCTCTCAGCCCCGCCTACCTCACAGGGTGTCTGTTGGGAGAGGAAGGGAAAGGAGTTTGTAAGCCGCTCTGAGACACTTTTGGGTAGTGAAGGGCAGGGGATAAATCCAGTCTTTTCTCTTCTTGTAGCCCCCATCTTATGGAACAGCTTGCCCCGAATCATTTAAAATCCTCTTCTGACTTTCTGCAAAATTATTCAAGAGGGCTCTTCTGCACAGGCAACAGAGTTGCACTGTACTAAATGATTCACAAAGTTACTTGGAAAAAATTATTAGGGACGGTGGCCACAAGGCTATTAGCCACAAGGTATTGATCACTCTATACTCCTTGGCATCACTCCTTGGCAAATAGAAGGGGACAGACTTCACGTTCCTAGGATCCCAGATCACTGCAGATGGTGACTGCAGCCATGAAATTCAAAGACACCTGCTCCTTGGGAGGAAGGCGATGGCAAACCTAAACAGCATGATAAAAAGCAGAGACATCACCCTGCCAACAAAAGTCCGCATGGTCAAAGCAATGGTATTCCCCGTAGTAATGTATGGCTGTGAGAGTTGGACTATAAGGAAGGCCGAGCGCCGAAGAATAGATTCTTTTGAACTATGGTGCTGGAGAAGACTCTTGAGAGTCCCTTGGATTGCCAGGAGATCAAATCAGTCAATCCTAAAGGAAATCAACCCTGATTGTTCCCTGGAAGGCCAGATCCCGAAGATGAAGCTCAAATACGTTGGCCACCAAATGAGAAGGGAGCACTCCCTAGAGAAGACCCTGATGCTGGGAAAGATTGAAGGTCAAAGAAGAAGGGGACGGCAAAGGATGAGATGGTTAGACAGCGTCATCGATGCAACAAACATGAAATTGAGCAAACTTCAGCGGACAGCGGAAGACAGGAGGGCCTGGCGTGATCTGGTCCATGGGGTCGCGAAGAGTCGGACTCGACTGTGCGACTGAACAACAACAAATAGATAGGAACTCTCGGTCTGGGGCAGTGATGCTCTGTCTTCTTGGTGCTTGGAGGGGGCAACAGTGGGAGGGCTTCTAGTGATCTGGCCTTGCCGGTGGTCTCCTGAGGGCTCCTGGGTTTTGGCCACTGTGTGACAGAGTGTTGGTCGGGATGGGCCACTGGCCTGAATCTGAGCAAACATTGCTCCTCTAATGTTCTTATGTTCATACTCACACTTTGCTTTAGTTCTGTTTTTTAGATTTCTGGCTGCTCCCACAACCCAAATCCTTATTGCCGTGTTGACTGAACGTCCCATCCTGTTGATTGTTATTGACTTAGGGTGCTTTCCACACACACTAAATAATGCACGCTCAATCCACTTCCAATGCAATTTGCAACCGGATTTTACTGTGTGAAATGGCAACATCCACCTGGAGTAGACTGAAACTGCATTATTTAGCAGGCACGAAAGATCACTTACTCTATCTAACCCACCTTGAGTCCACGGCAGAAAGGCAGGCTATAAATGAATGAAATGGCCGCCACGTGGATTGTGGGGAATTACAAAATATGGGGAAGTTCTACGACAAATGGTCTCCTTAGACGGATGCAGCCGTTTCTCCATGGTCACCTCCCTCTTTCATGAGGTGGGGGGAAAGCCACAATCGTCTCTGTGTTTTAGGGAAGAGGAATTTTGGGGAAGGAGCAAACGCCGTCCTGGACACACACTGGTGGCGTCACAGTGGATATCACGGTTACATACTGTTCATTTCCCCGCCGAGCATCAAGGTTACAAAGCAGCTGGCTGCAACGGAATTTAAGATAAGGTCTCCAGAGAAGAAAACATGTTTTAGTGGAGATGTTTGAACAGGGGGAAAGCACACCGTGGACTGAGACAGGCCTTGACAAATTTTCTGTGGCTCTACCCAAGGAGCTGCGGTGGCTCAAGTGGTTAAGACACTGAACTGCAGGCTGTGGAAGGCCAGTAGTTCAGCAGTTCGAGACCCGGGTGCCGCATGATGGGGTGAGCTCCTGTCTCTAGTTCCAGCTCCTGCCAACCTAGCAGTTCGAAAGCAAGAAATTGCAAGTAGATAAATAGGTACCACTTTGGTGGGAAGGTAACAGCGTTCCGTGCGCCTTGGTGTTTAGTCATGCCGGCCACATGACCACGGAAACGTCTTCGGACAGCGCTGGCTCTTCGGCTTGGAAACGGAGATGAGCACCGCAACCCTAGAATCGGATTCGACTGGCTTTCGAGCAAGGGAACCTTTACCTTTACCTTTTACCCAAGATTTAGAAGCCAGACTCCATTTTTTTTTAAGAAGAAGAAGAGATTGGATTTATACCCCACTCTAAACTCAGAGCAGCTTACAAACTCCTTTCCCTTCCCCACAACAGACACCCTGTGAGGTAGGCGGGGCTGAGAGAGCTCTTTCGAGGACTGCCCTTGAGAGAACAGCTCTGACAGAACTCTCTGGCTTGCCCAAGGTCACCCAGCAGCTGCAAGTGGAGGAGTGGGGAACCGAACCCGGTTCTCCCAGATTAGAGTCCGCGCACTTAACCACGACACCAAACTGGCTCTTCCGGCGTTCAGCGTCCCGAGAGCTAACCTCGAACACTAAATTAACGTCTTCCCCCATTTTCTTCCCATAATTCTGTTCGTGCTTTTAAAAACTCTAATTAATTGATACCGGAGCCAGCATGGAAAGCCAAATTACTGAATTAATCTACCCTTTGAAATTAATTATTCAATTCATACCCCGCCCTGAGCCTGGGTTGGCGGGGAGGACAGGGTATATATTGAACGAATAAATAAATAAATCCACCCTTTGTGTTTCCGCTAAGAACTGCTGAGAGATGCCACAATAAAAGGACCGCAAAAGATTCGAGGACCCAGAACGAAATTTCGAGGCGCCACAGCGACCGGGGATTCGTTGAGTCCTGGGCCTATTACGCCTGAGTGTTTTGCCTCGCTTTCACTGTGCACGTCCGTCGGGTTTTCTGCACCGATTTGCCTCCCTTCAGCACTCAATTGGCTTTCTTTTTTTTTTTTTATCAAAACCCTCCTAAAAAGGAGAGGAATTTATTCTTTTTATAAATAGAAAAAGGTAGGGTATATAGAGGGATAAAGAAAAGAGCGGAGTGAGTATTCTGTTAATAAAGGTTAGTTTAAATCAATATAGATACAGTTTTTGGCAATCTCCGTGATTTGAGAGTCTTCTTTTCATCTAACCAAAATTCTAAATAACTCTGTTAATGAGGTTAGTAATGTCCTTTGGGGTTAATTATTAGTCATCTCCTTTTTGACGTTTCCCGAACAGTTATTTCTTAGGTTGTCTTCCTTTGGTATCCCTCAAGTTATAGGATGGGCCACCTTTGATTTTCACTTCTCCCGCTCCGGCACCTCCCTCCTCTGGGCCGCTGTCATCTTCACTGCTCAAATCTGTCCACGTTGCGAGTGCTGCCTCTTCCTCTGGACTGGCGTGTCTCTTCAGAAATTCCTGCGCCTTGAAGATGGAGTCAATCTTCTCTCTTTTATCCTTGTACTTGAACAAAAGGCCTTCAGGATAGGTCCATCTGTATATGACTTGTCTTCTTTGTAGAAAAGTGGTCAATCCTTTATAAGCTTTCCTTTTCATCCGGATTTCATAAGGCACATCTTTCAATATTCTGATGGTCTGCTCCCCAATTTTCAAGGGCACCGCTGCAACTGCACGCAAGATTTGATCTCTGGTACTCTGCTTGACAAACTTGACAACCACTTCTGCTGGCAGATTATTTTTTTTTGTAAATGTGGAGTAGGCCCTATAGACCTTATCCATTTCTTCTTTTAACTCACGCTGATCTCTGCCAGTTACGGGTGCCAAGGCATTCGCAAGTATAGATCTGAGATCTTCCTTCTCTTCTTCTTTAATGCCCTGAAATCGAAGAGTCAGATTCGATTTTTCCATTTGCAACATCAAAATTCTTTTTTCTTGCACATCCTGATGCTTTTCTAACTTGTTGACCCTTTTCTTCACTTTTCCGATGTCTTCCGACGAGACCAAACATTTCTGTGCGATCTCCTCCATCTTCTTTGACGTCTCTGTTAGTTGCCTCTGTTGACTGTTGAGAACACCTTCCATATTAGTTAAGGTTTCGCTGATTTTCTGTATTTGGACCAGCAGAGGGTGCAGTAACTCACTTGTCTGTTGACTGACAGTCGGCTCTGGAGGGGGATTACCCGGACCGGAAGTCCCGCCTCCCTTCTTCTCAATTTTCAAAGGGACCTTCTTCATGGCAGACATTTCTTGTATTTGTTTACTTTATAAAAGTTCGTGACGCGTCGCTCAGGAGTCCCGCTAACTCATTCGCTTCAATGGCACCCCAAAGGTAATTTCACCAACCCTTCTTCCCTTTCATCCCCCTTAGCTTTCTTATGCAAATCCCGCTTCTCAGTGGGGGGAATTCCCCTCCTCCCAGCCGCTTATTCGCTTACGGGGGAAGGGCTCGGGTTTCGCTTCAAATTCAGACCTCCAACTCACGGTTCCTGCCGTTTCTTCTTTTTGCTTTAAATCATCGCTGTTCCTCACTCCTGTTGGAAATCGGTGGCGTTGCTAAGTCCCATTACGGGCACACCGCAGCGGGGCCGATTGGGGCGGGGAGAAAGCCTCAATTTCCCGGCTGACTGCCGGCAAAGAGGCTACTCCCCAAGCGCCCCCGGTTTGGAGCCTTTACCTAAGGCTCACTAGGGTCTTGCAAACCTGCAAAGACCCCCCCAAACTGCGTGTGGGCTAACCACCTCTGGGAGCTTCCCAAAAGGTGGCCGCCATTCGCAACGCCGGAAACCGGCCTCAATTGGCTTTCTTGATGCAGCTTCCCCGGATTTTCTAAGAGTGGTTTTGCGCTGGCTTTTCCCTTGCTTCACTTCCAAGCCAAAGGTAATTCGAAAGCATAGATTCTCCCGGATTCCCCCCCTCTTTCCGGCCACTCCACCGCCCACATCGAGGTCGTTTCTCCCCTCCGCACTTTCCGCCATCCTCCCCCCTTCATCTATGTAGAAGCTCCAAGCATCTTTCCAAGCTCCAAGTGAAGGGCGGGATATAAATCCAATCTCTTCTTCTTCTCTTCTCCTGCATCTTCCCCCTTGACTTGGGCCATCTGGCCACGCAGATCCACGGCAGGGCGCCTTAAAGACTAGACTACTGTAATGCACTCTACGTGGGTCCGCCCTTGAAGTCAATTCCAGCTGGGGCAGAATGGACTTGTTTTTCTAAACTTTGTAATCTTAATCCCTGTTGCATTGTCTATTGGACGCCCTACACTGTCCGGTTATAGTACTTTTTTTTTTTTTTTAATTGTGCAATCCACCTGGTGCTTCAGCAAGGAAGAGGGAGCTAGATGTAAATAAATATTTTAAATTAGGGGATTTGGCTAGGGATGCACAAATGGGATGTTTTGCTTTAATGACAGATAATCTTTACTTTTTACAAGGGAAGAGGCTGAATTATTATACAAAGAGGCTGAATTATTATACAAAGAGGCTGAAATATTAAACAAAGGGGGGGGGCTGAATTATTCAAGAGAGCTCTTCTATGCAGGCAATAGAGCTACACCGTACTATAAACTTTTTCACGGTCAGAGTGGTTCAAAGGTAGAATCAGCTGCCTAGGGCAGCTTCACTGGCAGTTTCAAGAAGAGGCTGGACGGATATTTGTCAGGGATGCTTTCGGCTGGTCCTGCATTGGGCAGGGGGTTGGACTAGATGGTCTGCCTGGCCCCTTCCAACTCTATGATTCTAACCAACTCACAAGTTGCCGAAAGAGGGTGCTCTCTTGCCTGGCAATGTAATTGATGTGTACAAAATAATGACCACTTCAGCACTGCCAAATACTTTTTTTGTAAATTTTTATATAAAAAGGCACTTGCGTGTGAGATGTTGCTTTTTAAAAGAAAACGAGCGGGGGAAAAACCCCTCTCTTGTAGGCTTGAGTCGTCTGGCTTCTTGGTTTTTCTCCTTGACTTGGGAAAAATTATTAGGGGCGGTGGCTTATGCTACTGTGCAATGCTAGGGATGTGGAAGTCTTGTGGCCTACAATTCTACTTGGTGAGCTCCTGGCGTTAAAGTTGTGAGCGAGCAATTTGGCTGCTGCATAAACCAGTTTGGTTGGGAGCCCTCCTTCCCGAGCCAAGACAAAAATGTCTGAACTGGAGGCTAAAAAACTGTGAGCTGGCTCACACTCACTCAGCTTAGAGGGAACACTGATACTGTGTATAGATTCAGGTGGCTCACCGTGTTGGTCTGAAGTAGCAGAACTAAGTTTGAGTCCAGGGGCACCTTCAAGACCAGCAAAGTTTTTGTTCAAGGTATAAGGTTTCCTGTCCATGCAACAGTTCTGTATCTGAAGAATGTATCACTTGCTGGAACTAGGATCCTTCTAAGGAATTCTGTGTCATTTAATGCGTCGCGTTAACCCTTCGCGCTTCCGCTTCCGTCGTTTTTCGGATTTCTAGTCGGTTCTACAACCCGGATCTCTATTGCGTCATTTAAGAACATAAGAACATAAGAACATAAGAACATAAGAGAAGCCAATGTTGAATCAGGCCAATGGCCCATCTAGTCCAACACTCTGTCACACAGCGGCCAAAATATACCAGGTGCCATCAGGAGGTCCAGCAGTGGGGCCAGGGCACCAGAAGCCCTCCCACTGCTGCCCCCTCCAGCACCAAGAATAGAGTGCATCACCTGCCCCAGACTGAGAGTTCTCATTCTATACCCTGTGGCTAATAGCCACTGGTGGACTTCTGCTCCATATGTTTATCTAATTTCCTCTTGAAACTGTCCATGCTTGCAGCTGCCACGACCTCCTGTGGCAGTGAATTCCATGTGTTAATCACTCTTTGGGTGAAGAAGGACTTCCTTTTATCTGTTCTAACCCGACTGCTCAGCAATTTCATAGAGTGCCCACGAGTTCTTGTATTGTGAGAAAGGGAGAAAAGTACTTCTTTCTCAACCTGCTCAATCCCATTCATAATCTTATAAACCTCGATCATGTCACCCCTCAGCCGTCGTTTCTCCAAGCTAAAGAGCCCCAAGCATTTTAACCTTTCTTCATAGGGAAGGTGTTCCAACCCCTTTATCATTCTAGTTGCCCTTCTCTGCACTTTTTCCAATGCTATAATATCCTTTTTGAGATGTGGTGACCAGAACTGTACACAGTATTCCAAATGAGGTCGCACCAATGATTTATACAGGGGCATGATGATACTGGCTGATTTGTTATCAATTCCCTTCCTAATAATCCCCAGCATAGCGTTGGCCTTCTTTATTGCAGCTACACATTGTGTAGACATTTTCAGCGAGTTATCCACTACGACTCCAAGATCTCTCTCTTGGTCAGTCTCTGCCAGATCAGACCCCATCAACGTGTATTTATATTTAGGATTTTTGGCTCCAATGTGCATCACTTTGCACTTGGCCACATTGAACCCCATTTGCCACGTTGACGCCCACTCACCCATCCTCAACAGATCCCTTTGGAGTGCCTCACAATCCTCCCTGGTTTTCACCACCCTGAACAACTTCGTGTCATCTGCAAATTTAGCCACATCACTGCTTACTCCCAATTCCAAATCGTTAATAAACAAGTTAAAAAGCATGGGACCGAGTACTGATCCCTGTGGTACCCCACTGCTTACCACCCTCCACTGAGAGAGTTTCCCATTTATACTCACTCTCTGTTTCCTATTTATTCAATGTTCCATCCTGTCGATCGTACCGACTTCCTCTGTGTAACCGGCCTTGTGTCCAAGCGAGAAAGGCACGCCGTATCATTACGCAATTTATTTGTGATTTGAAATTTTAAAATATTGTATTTACTTGTGTTTTATTGCATTTTAAACTGTCGTATGCCGTCTTATGTTTAATCATTGCTGTTGTAAGTATTTCAAAAATTGTTAGTTAAAAAAAAACAACTGTTGTATGCCGTCTTGAGCCTGCCTGTGCAGGCAAGGCGGGATAGAAATCGAAATAAATACATAAATTTCTGTGTGATGGGGTTGCCAACTCTGGGAAATTCCTGGAGGCTTGGGGGGTGGGGTGGATCTAATGGAGTGGAGGTTTAGGGGAAGGACTTTAGCCAGATTTAATGCCATACAGGTCAGCTTCCAACCCAGGCATCTCCCCAGGGGAGCTGATCTCATTGTCCGGAGACCAGTTGTAATTCCAGATCTTCAGGTCCCACCTGGAGACTGTCAGCTCCCATTGGGCCCCTGAACGGCTTATGCGATCGAATACTCTCAGGTGGGAAGCCATGTTGCTATGAAGCAACAGAACAAAGTTTGAGACCAGCGGCATTTTTAAGACCAACAAAGATTAATTCTGGGTATCAGCTTTTGCGTACCGGAAGAAGAGCGCATGCACACAAAAGAGGATACCCACCATTAGACTTTGGTCTTCAAAGTGCCACCGGACTCAAAACTTTATCTGCATAAAAACCGGGTACAGGCGTCTGTGTATCGGAAGAAGAGCGCCATGCACACAAAAGCTGATACCCAGAATTAGACTCCGTTATTCTTCAAGGGGCCACTGGACCCGAAACTATGTCTGCGTACAGAAACTGGGTATAAGCTTTTATGTATCGGAAGGAGCATGCATGCACACAAACGCTGATACCCAGAATGAAACCTTGTTGGTTTCCAAAGTGCCCACCGGGCTCAAACTCTGCACACAAAGCAACTATTTGTTCCCCTGTGAAACCTAACCGTTCCTTCCTCTAAAACCGAACCATTCGTTCCACTAAGAAGAAGAGATTGGATTTATACCCCACCCTTCACTACCCTAAGGTGTCTCAGAGCATCTGACAAACTCCTTTCCCTTCACCTCCCCACAACAGACGGCCTATGAGGTAGAAGAAGAAGAAGAAGAAGAAGAAGAAGAAGAAGAAGAAGAAGAGGAGGAGGAGATTGGATTTATACCCCGCCCTTCACTACCCTAAGGTGTCTCAGAGCGGCTTACAAGCTCCTTTACCTTCCCCTCCCCACGACAGACGGCCTGTGAGGTAGAAGAAGAAGAAGAAGAAGAAGAAGAAGAAGAAGAAGAAGAAGAAGAGGAGATTGGATTTATACCCCGCCCTTCACTACCCTAAGGTGTCTCAGAGCGGCTTACAAACTCCTTTCCCTTCCCCTCCACACAACAGACACCCTGTGAGGAGGAGGAGGAGGAGGAGGAGGAGGAGGAGGAGGAGGAGGAGGAGGAGGAGGAGGAGGAGGAGGAGGAGGAGGAAGAAGAAGAAGAAGAAGAAGAAGAAGAAGAAGAAGAAGAAGAAGAAGAAGAAGAAGAAGAAGAAGAAGAAGAAGAGGAGGAGGAGGAGGAGGAGGAGGAGGAGGAGGAGGAGGAGGAGGAGGAGGAGGAGATTGGATTTATACCCCGCCCTTCACTACCCTAAGGTGTCTCAGAGCGGCTTACAAGCTCTTTTCCCTTCCCCTCCCCACAAAAGATGGCCTATGAGGTAGAAGAAGAAGAAGAAGAAGAAGAAGAAGAAGAAGAAGAAGAAGAAGAAGAAGAAGAAGAAGAAGAGGAGATTGGATTTATACCCCGCCCTTCACTACCCTAAGGTGTCTCAGAGCGGCTGACAAACTCCTTTCCTTTCCCCTCCCCACAACAGACGGCCTATGAGGGAGAAGAAGAAGAGATTGGATTTATACCCTGCCCTTCACTGCCCAAAGGCGTCTCAGAGCGGCTGACAAACTCCTTTCCCTTCCCCTCCCCACAACAGACACCCTGGGAGGTAGAAGAAGGAGAAGAGATTGGATTTATCCCCTGCCCTTCACTACCCAAGGTGTCTCAGAGTGGCTTACAAACTCCTTTCCCTTCCCCTCCCCACAACAGACACCCTGTGAGGTAGAAGAAGAAGAAGAGATTGGATTTATACCCCGCCCTTCACTACCCTAAGGTGTCTCAGAGCGGCTTACAAACTCCCTTCCCCTCCCCACAACAGACGGCCTATGAGGGAGAAGAAGAAGAAGAAAAACTGGATTTATACCCCACCCTTCACAACCCAAAGGTGTCTCAGAGCGGCTTCCAAACTCCTTTCCCTTCCCCTCCCCACAACAGACACCCTGTGAGGCGGGTGGGGCTGAGAGAGCTCTGAGAGAAACGGCTCTTTTTCAAGGACAGCTCTTGTCAGAACCACGGCTTGCCCAAGGTCATCCAGCCAGGTGCAAGTGGAGGAGTGGGGGAATCCAAACCCGGTTCTCCCAGATTAGAGTCCGCGCACTTCACCACCACACCAAACTGGCTCTCTTAAAGAGGCCACCCCAAAGGACTCTTGACTTTGGCGTAAAAAAATAAATAAATCCTAATGCGTGATGTACCTGCGCAGTAAGAGATCTGCTCCGATCCCGAACTTGTTTGCAGGTTAAAGGAACAAAATTAAGGATTTCAGCTGCTCCAACGATTTCGGATGCAGTGAACATAAGAACATAAGAGAAGCCAATATTGGATCAGGCCAATGGCCCATCCAGTTCAACATTCTGTGTCACACAGCGGCCAAAATATACCAGGTGCCATCAGGAGGTCCAGCAGTGGGGCCAGGACACAAGAAGCCCTCCCACTGCTGCCCCCCCCGTGGATGGAACTCGGGGGCGCCCGCTGGCGAGAAAACAGGCCTCCCGAACAACGCTCCCTCTAAGCTGTGGAGTCTTGTGAGCAAAAATTCTACCTTGGTGAACGGCCGGCATTCAAGTTGTGAGCAAACGATTTGGCTGCTGCATCAGTTAAGTCTGCTCCGGAGCCCTCCTTCCTGAGCGGAGGCAAAAATGTGTGAGCCGGAGGCTAAAAGCATGTGAGCCGGAGGCTAAAAGCATGTGAGCCGGCTCACATGAACTCAGCTTGGAGGGATCACGGCCTTCGCCGACACCTACCGCTTGGGCTTCTCTGTTGCGAAAGGGGGACAAAGGAATGGCGTTAATCCGGTCTTGTGGAACCAGGGTGCAACCCAGAGCCGGCCCCTTTCGGAGAGGAGGGGGCAGCGGCCACTACTTTGAATCCGGATTCATTTGGGGGGGTCTACTCTGCCTTTTGCAAGGAAGCGACAGAGTCCCAGAGGCATGAGGGCAACGGTCGAGTTTGGCGCAAAAGGCCCCGGTCGGGAATGAATGGGCGCTGCGCAAAAATGCGCTGGGGGGAGAAGGGAGAGGAACTCTCTTGGCGCAACCCTCCCCCCCATTGGAATACACGGGAGTTGCGCGATTCCGCCGCAGTTTGGCAGAACTGGGTCCCCCTCCCATCCTCTCCCCTCCCCCGGACGGCGGATTCACGGCCACACAAGCCCTTCTGGATCGCGGCGGGGCGAGCTGCGCGCAACGGGGCTTTGCGCCGCGCAACTGCCGTCCCAGCCGCGCAGCCCCGGGGAAAAGGCATGCCTGGAAACAGAGCCGCCGCGTTGAAAAGGAAAAAGCCCTCCGAGGCGAATGCAGGCAGCCGACACGTGTCCCCCCGGCGCGGCCCCCTTACTCACCCGCGACGCGTGTCCTTCGCCGTTGGCTCTTCCGCACGCCCATGGCAGACGCGCGACGGGGAACGGCGCGGGGGGGGGTCCTCGCTGCCGGATCCGCTCCGGGCTTCCCCTTTCTGTCTTACAACGCAAGCCCTTCCATTTTTTGCAAAAAAAAAAAAAAAGGTCTTTCTTTCCCTGCACGTGAGAACGCCACGCACTCGGGCGTATTTTTGGTGTGTGTGCGTATGAAAGGGACCGAAAGCAAACTGCGTGCTTAGCAGGGGTGGGGAAATGCAGGCAAAGGGGAGAACCCCCGCCGGCTCCCCCTCCCTCCCCACGAAATGTCCTTTCCCACGAGCCCGGGTCACTTTCACTCGCCTCCCCCCCCCCCCGCGCGCTTTCCCTCTGATGAATGCGGATCCCGGGGAAGTTCAAAGGCAGCGCGCGCGCGCTCTGTCCGGGCTCGGGAAAAGTGCACAGCCTCCAAGGGCTTCCCCAGGCGAGGCGGGCGGGCGCGATCCGCGCAGCCAGGCCGCCGCCGGGCGGAAGGGTGCGAGGCAGGGGTGGGTGGGAAGGCAGGCAGAGAGCCGTCAGAGCGAGAAGAAAAAGGGAAACATGTCCGCCCGCTCCGCTTTCCTTTGGGGCCTGGGGGGGGTAGCTCATCCGCCTAGCCCAGGAAGTGAAAAGTCGCCCTGCCTTGCAAAAAAGGGGGAAAGGGGGGGAGGACAGAGAGAGAAAGTGAAAACTGACCCGGATCTACTGGCGGCTGGCTCCTCCCTGCACCCGAGGAGGGGCGACTTCCTGCAAAGGGCCGGGCGGGCGTTGCAAACGGGCGCGACGCGTGGCAGGGTGGCGGGTTGCAAGGGAGAGGGGGGCGCGAGGGCTCTTCGGAGCACCGGCCCGCTCGTCTGAACGTGCGCCGCGTGTCGGCGAGGGGCGGGGAGGAGGGGGCTTTCCGGCAGAACCCCGCGGCGGCGTTGCATGGCGTGAGAAACTCGGCTGCTTTCCCGCACGATGCACCATGCTCTCTTCGTGCAATATAGAGCCATCGGTGTTCCCTTTGAGCTGAATTAGTGTGAACCAGCTCACAGTTTTTTCCAGCCTCCGGCTCACACATTTACGTCTCAGCTCGGGAAGGAGGGCTCCAGGGCAAACTAATTTACGCAGCAGCCAAATCGCTCGCTCAGAACTTGGGTGCTAGTCGCTCCCCGAGTAGAATTTTTGCTCACAGGACTCGTTTGCAACTGGGTTTTTGTTGTTGTTGCTTGGTTGTTCTTTTCTATGCAAGAAAATCTATTTTTATTTATTTTATCTATTCCTCGAATTTCTACCCCGCCCTCCCAGGCAAGGCCGGCTCAGGGTAGCTTACTATAAACGGTACAATAGGCCATTTAAAGGAGGCACAGAACTGCGGGCTGTGGAAGATCAGTAGTTCAGCAGTTCAAGACCCGAGAGTGCCGCATGACGGAGTGAGCTCCCGTCTCTAGTTCCAGCTCCTGCCAGCCCAGCAGTTCGAAAGCAAGAAATTGCAAGTAGATAAATAGGTACCACTTCGATGGGAAGGTAACAACGTTCTGTGCGCCTTGGTGTTTAGTCATGCCAGCCACATGACCACAGAAAAGTCTTCTGACAGCGCTGGCTCTTCAGCTTTGAAATGGAGATGAGCACTGCAACCCTAGAGTCGGATTTGACTGGCTTTCGAGCAAGGGGAACCTTTACCTTTACTAGGCCATTTAAAGCAGTCTTAGAAACCGGTTAACAATTCCATAATAAGTGCTAGTTTTGTTGTTATTGAATCAGCGATGGCCACCTTATCGGCTCTCTCTTCCCATAACCGGCTGGTAGGCCCAGGGGCGGATGAAGGCTCCCTGGTGCCCGAAGCCCTGGCCGATCTTGGCGCCCCCCTCCTTTCCACACTGACCCCCAGTCCATTTGAGTTGTTGACCTGTCTGACCAGATATACAATGCAAGTTGCAGCAATACAAAAATTTATTCATCTGATAACACAATATACTGTACGAACTAAGCCAAGCTTTGGCTACATAGTAAAGGTCAAGGTTCCCTTGCTCGAAAGCCAGTCGAATCCGACTCTAGGGTTGCGGTGCTCATCTCCGTTTCAAAGCCGAAGAGCCAGCGCTGTCCGAAGACGTTTCCGTGGTCATGTGGCTACATAAAGCTCTACAAAAACACAACACGACCTCTATTTTAATATTTCACAAGTTCAATGCATCAAAGTTCCAATATTCATATTCCCAACTTTGTGGTGCCCCCTTTGGCCCTGGTGCCCTAAGCACGTGCTTAGTCTGCTTAACGGTTCCATCTGCCACTGGGTAGGTCTTCCGCAGGCGTCTTATCAGGTGGCTGACACAGGCTGCTAATACAAATTCTGGAGAGGACGGGGCTTCCTAGCCTAGTTGTTAGTGGTGGCGGAGGCTCCAGAAGCCTGGCGGAAGAGCTCTGCTTTACAGGCCCTGTTGAATCCAATTGTGTAGGTGGCTGTGTTGCATGATGGGCCCTGTAGTCTTAGTGCACTAGTCATAGAATCATAGAATTGGAAGGGACCTCCTGGGTCGTCTAGTCCAACCCCCTGCACAAGGCGGGAAATTCACAAATACCTCCCCCTCTCCACACCTGCAGTGACTCTGAGTCCTGCTCCATGCCCAGAAGATGGCAAAAAACCTCCAGGATCTCCAGCCAAAATGGCTTCCTGGGCCCAAAGTGGTGATCGGCATTTCCCTCGGCGTATGAGAAAGCGCCACGTGAACTGAGCACTGGTGCAACCCTCCGTGCTCTCCCTCTTGTGATCTGCAATTGTTTGCGACTGGATTTCTGTTGTCCTTTTTTTAATGTGAGAAAATCCAAGCGCAAAGGATTGCTGCGGCGCATGGGAAGAGCAGTATCCAACGAGGTGTGGAAACGCTGCTCGTCGCAAACCGTTTCCGATTTCCCTTGGAATAATGACCACAGAGGAGCAAAATGCAATATGCTTAATGCTTCCGGGTTGTTGGTTTTTCCCGCTACCCAGAGACATTGGCCCCCATCTGCATCTCGCATTTCCTCCGCTGTCCTACCAAACCCACGCTGGAACAGGAATTCCCCTCTGCATTGCATGCCACTTTCACTTTGATTGATTGTCGAATTTTATGGCAGGGTCCAGACTGCATGCCGGCTTTCACTTCGTTTGATCTCTCGGTTTTATGGTGGCTGTCGGCATAGATTTATGGTCGTTTTAGGGCCATTCAGGGGTGACGCTGCAGTCAGTTGGCCTGGGGTATTTGAAAGTGGTTTTAAGCCACATCTTCTTATGTTCCAGGGTGGGTTTGGTACAACAATGGAGTAAATGCTAGATGCAGATTCAGCCATAGTCTAGAGCAGGGATCGCTAATGTGCCCGTGGGCGCCAGGACGCCCACCAACACTTTTCCAGGTGCCTGACAAAGCGGCTTTTTATAAGTGGGCGCCGCTGGGCTTTGCCCAATGAGGCTTCTGATCGGCTATTGCAGGTTTGATTGTCAGTGCAGATTTTTCTTTTAAAAAACAACCATTGCTTTGGTGGCAGCTGCCACCATAATGGCAAGGATCTTTGCTGTGTGACTGAAGTTAAGACGTGGCAGCCATTTTGTGACTGCTTCTGTCTCCTCCTGTGGCAGCCATTTTGTAGCTGCACCTACCATGCGTGTCAGGATTCCAGAGAAATGGACAAATTGACAAGAAAACTTAATGGAAAAGAAGATGAAGAATTTTTATCAGACTGGAAGGATTTTAAAGACTATTTAGAATCCAACTGGGATGTGAAAAATAGGTTGATTTGCTTTGACAATTGTTGAATATAGAAGTGTAGTAAGGAAATGAATTGTATTAGAATTGCTACCTAATAGTAAGAAATGGAAAAGGAAAATATGGAAAATGAAGATCTGAATATTGAATAAGATTTGAATGTAAGAAAATGTTGATTGAAATATTAATGGGGGTGGAACATCGCGGGAAGCTAGGGGAGGGGGGATAGAAAACCTGTGAAAAAGGATATGTCAATTGGTTATCAAGTATGGAATGTACTAATATATCCTGTTAATAAAATTTCTTTTTTTAAAAAAAAGGATTCCAGAGGGGCCTGTCGGCTCAGAAAGTTTGGGGACCCCTGTTAGAATCACAGAGCCGTAGAAACATAGAGCTGGAAGGGACTGCCAGGGTCTAGTCCACGGGTGGCCACGCTCAACATAAGAGCCACACAATAAACATCAGCTGTTTGAGAACCGCAAGACAGGAACAAATACCACACAAAGGTTTTTACTGGGAAAATATGCAAATTTGCCTTTTATTAACATTACTAAATGAAACTGCCAGAAATAAAAAGGGGGTAAAAACAGATACTTTGGCCACCAAATGAGAAGGGAGCATTCACTGGAGAAGACCCCGATGCTGGGAAAGATTGAAGGTCAAAGAAGAAGGGGACGGGAAAGGATGAGATGGTTAGACAGTGTCATTGATGCAATGAACATGAAATTGAGCAAACTTCAGCGGACAGCGGAAGACAGGAGGGCCTGGCGTAATCTGGTCCATGGGGTCGCGAAGAGTCAGACTCGACTGTGCGACTGAACAACAACAAAAACAGATATCGACAATGATATGTCTTTGTTCAATGATACCTGTTTGTTTGCTAATGATATTTGTTTGTCTAAAAGAGAGAGAAATCGGGAGAGAGGTGGAAAGAAAGACTGAAAGAGGTGGAAAGAAAGAAAGAGAAAGAGAGAGAAACGAAGAAAGCGAATAGGTGGGATGGAGGGGGGAAGGAAGGGAGGAAGGAAACGCTTCCTTCGCTTCCCCAGCTGCCCTGCTGGGAGACACACTCTGGGTGCGTTCAGACGCTCCATTTGAACCGCTTTCGGCACGCTTCAGTAACAGATCCTATGTGCACGTTCACACACCCAACGTCTGCGCACCGTCCCCAGCCGTCGCTTTCTGGATCAACTCCCCTTTAAAATGGAGTATTTGGATACCAGGTCCCCAAGTGGTGTTTTCCTGATTCTCCGGTTCTAGCCGCACTTTTCTGACGTCTGATCGCTCCTGCGGTGTTGAGCCGCTTCCGGGTGCCTCAACCCCCTCCCCTCTGGAAAGCTGCCGCGGAAGCCCAAGGCTTCTGCTTTTCGTCTGCCATTTTTTTTATGCCTCGGCGGTGTGCGCATGGGCGGAGCTCCACTCCTAAGTTAATAAAACCAAAGTTTAAACAGTGTCTAGTTTTAGCTTTTAGATTAATTCGGGATCTCACGGAGGCCAGTTTCGGGGTAAAAGTTTAAAGGGAAGTGTGGAAATCGCCGTTCTGCGCACGCACGAAAATTTTAGTTCTACAGATGGCCACCTGTGCGCATGCTCAAACAGAGAGAGAGAAAAAAACCTGATGCACGCTCCCGCGTGTGAACGGCGGGGGAGCAATGTGGTTGCGCAGCGATCCGGAACGAGGAGATGAGTGTGATCGCGATTCTCCGGGTTAAAAAAAAACATTGGGATCGGAGCAATTTAAGCCGCTCCCAGCATGCCGTCTGACCACTCCCAATATGTGTGAAAGAGCCTCATGTGGCTCCCGAACCACAGTTTGGCCACCCCGGTCTAGTACAACCCCCTACACAAATTCACAAACCCCTTTGTTGCTTGTGATCTCTGTACACTCTGTTTCCCCTGTTTGGTTTATACCACCTGGAAGATGGCAGTAACCAGGGCTTTTTTTTTTTTGGTAGAAAAAGCCCAGCAGGAACTCATTAGCATAATAGGCCACGCCCAGCAGCAGAAACTCATTAGCATATTAGGCCGCTCCCTGACAGCACAGCTCATTAGCATATTAGGCCACACCCCTGTGTTACCAGAAGTGTGGCCATCCGGCCACACCCACCTTTTGCTTCTTGTTCTGTTTACCTTGTTTGTTGTCAGAACCCCAGGGCTGCTTTTGGAGCAGGAACTCCTTTGCATGGTCAAGGGAGGAATTTTTCTCCAGGCCAGATTGGCCCAGGTATCCTGGAAGTTTTTTGCCTCCCTCTAGGCATAAAGCGCTGCGGTGGCTCAAGTGGTTAAGACGCTGAACTGCAGGCTGTGGAAGGTCGGTAGTTCAGCAGTTCGAGACTCGAGAGTGCCGCAAGACGGAGTGAGCTCCCGTCTCTAGTTCCAGCTCCTGCCAACCTAGCAGTTCGAAAGCAAGAAATTGCAAGTAGATAAATAGGTACCACTTTGGTGGGAAGGTAACAGCGTTCCGTGCGCCTTGGTGTTTAGTCATGCCGGCCATATGACCACGGAAACGTCTTCGGACAGCGCTGGCTCTTCGGCTTTGAAACGGAGATGAGCACCGCAACCCTAGAGTCGGATTCGACTGGCTTTCGAGCAAGGGAACCTTTACCTTTAGGCATAAAGCAGAGGTCCCTGAGGGATTGCGGGGTGAGAGGTACCCAGTGGTAGATTAACCATTAAGCAGACTAAGCCCGTGCTTAGGGCCAAAGGGGGCACTACAAAGTTGGGAAAAGGGTGAAAAAATGTAGAAAAACGCCTTTCAGGTCCTGAATATTGAAACTTTGACACATTTAACTTGTGAAAGATTAAAACAGATGTCGTATTGCCTTTTTGTAGAACTTTATGGAGCCAAAGCTTGGCTGAGTTTGTACAGCAGATTGTGTTATCAGATGAATAGATTTTTGTATTGCTGCAACTTGCCATTGTCTATCTGGTCAGACGGGTCAACAACTCAAATGGACGGGGTCCGTGTGGAAAGGAGGGGGGGCACCGAGATGGGTCAGGGCTTAGGGCACCCGGGAGCCTTCATCCGCCCCTGGAGGTAGCTAAGAATACTGTGCACTGTTCAGGGGTTTGGACTAGATGACCCCTGAGGTCCCTTCCAGCTCCGTGTTTAGTACTGGCCACAGCCGCGGTCCCTTTACCAATGCCGCCTGCTGCCCTTTTCGTTACAGCACACTCCTGCTGTGCAGAAAAGCCCTCGCGAACAATTGTTCTGCATAGTTTGCAAAAAGCCAGGAGAGCAAAACGGTTTTCCTTTGTGGGAAAGCGCCGGCCTCTTTTTTAAAAAGAAAAAACGGATGCAAGGCGACCGTGGCCTTTGGCATATGCAGGCTGCCCTTGAAGTGTGAATCGGTAGGGGGGGAAATGTTAAAAGTAGGGGAATTACAACAAACACGGTGAGGAAATCTACCGCCGGTTAACAGTCTGATGCGTACGATTTCAACTGTATACAGACAAAGAGTGCCACGTGCATCATCTTGCGACCTTCACGTTCACCTTGTAAGGCAGGTCAGCAATATCGTAACTGAGAGGGCTTCTTGGGTTAAGTCCACGGTGGAGGGAACAGTTTGGTTTAGTGTCGTGGTTAAGTGCGCAGACCCTAATCTGTCAGAACCAGATTTGATTCCCCACTCCTCCACTCGCAGCTGCTGGATGACCTTGGGCAAGCCATAGTTCTGTCAGAGCCGTTCTCTCAGGAGCAATTCTCTCAGAGCTCTCTCAGCCCCACCAACCTCACAAGGTGTCTGTTGTGGGGAGGGGAAGGGAAAGGAGTTTGCAAGCCGCTCTGAGACTCCCAAGTGAAGGGCGGGGTGTAAATCCAATCTCTTCTCTTCTTCTAAAGCTCATTTTCTTTAGACCTCACCCCACCCAGTATGTCTTCTTACAAACTGGCTCGGAAGAACAAGTACCTGATCTGCATTCCTTTGTGATCCCTGCGGGATCTTATGCAATTCCGAATCCACAGGGCCTGTAAGGCAGGGATGTTCCGCCAGGCTTTTGGTTGAGGGCAGAGGGGTTTTTTCCCCTGGCTTGCCCCCTCCCTTCTCTCCCCCCTTTTCTTCACTGCTGTCCTGAGTTCCCTCTCCCCGTGCCCGGAAAACGGCCAGGTAGTCCAGAAAATTTACAGGACGCCATCTTGGACTTTTTATTCTGGTGTCTTACTTTTTACCAAATTGGTGTAGTGGTTAAGTGTGCGGATTCTAATCTGGGAGAACCAGGTTTGATTCCCCCACTCCTCCACTCTCAGCAGCTGGATGACCTTGGGCAGGCCGTAGTTCTGTCAGAGCTGTCCTTGAAAAAGAGCAGTTTCTGTCAGGGCTCTCTCAGCCCCACCTACCTCACAGGATGTCTGTTGTGGGGAGGGGAAGGGAAGGGAGTTTGTAAGCTGCTCTGAGACTCCTTCGGGTAGTAAAGGGCGGGGTAGAATCATAGAGTTGGAAGGGACCTTGCAGGTCATCTAGTCCAGCCCCCTGCACTCTGCAGGAGCATAGCCAAAAGACAGCCCTACATACCTACAACATACCCAAAATCCAATCTCTTCTCTTCTATATTGAATTTTAATGTTTGCATACTTTTATTCCATTATGCCCCTTTGTACACTGCCCAGAACCCGGCGTAAGCTGGGATAGGGCAATTAATAAATCAAATAAATAATACTAATTCATTAGCTGCTGTAGATTTTCCAGGCTGTATGTTCGTGGTCTTGGCATTGTAGGACCTGATGTTTCACCAGTGGCTGTGACTGGCATCCTCAGGCAGGGCTCTTTTTGTATCAGGAACTCCTTTGCATATTAGGCGACACACCCTAATGTAGCCAATCCTCCAAGAGTTTACAGAGCTCTTCTTACAGGGGCTACTGTAAGCTCTGGGAGGATTGGCTACATTAGGGGTGTGTCGCCTAACATGCAAAGGAGTCCCTGCTACAAAAAGAGCCCGGCTCAGAGGTATAACACAGAAAAAGGGAGTACTCTCTGGGTCAAGGTGAGAAGAAAAATGGTAGGCAGGTAATTTATATCTACTCAGGAAGGTGGGGTAGGGCGGAGTTCCCCGGGCTGTGACATGCTAATGGAGGAGCTTTCCTGAGGAGGTTCTTCCGCATCATTTACTGCTCCGGAGATGCTTGACTTGAAAAACACATGGAGCAAATGGTTGCCAACCTTCTGGCGATGAAAACCACAAGAAAAATAACTGTGTCGCAAACCACTCGAACCTACACAAACCAGTTTGTCTTGTGGTTTTCATAGTCTACTGTGTACCATCTCTTGGTTGTACTGAACCTCTTGGCCATGGCTGGGGAATCTCCAGAAATCACTGCTTGTCTCCAGATATATAGAGATCAGTTCCCCTGGTTTTGGAGGGTGGACTCTATGGAATCATATCCCCGCTGAGGTCCCTTTCCTCTCCAAACACTGGAGTTGCCAGGTCTGGGTTGGAAAATACCTGGAGCCTTTGGGGGCGGGTCCAGGAGAGGGCGGGGTTTGAGGAGGGGAGGGGCCTCAGCAGGGTACAATGCCATAGAGTCTGCCATTCAAAGCAGCCATTTTCTCCAGGGGAGCTGATCTCTTGTCAGCTGGAGATCAGCTGTAAAAGCGGGAGATCTCCAGGCCCCACCTGGAGGCTGGCAACCAATGCTCCCTCTAAGCTGCGGCCTTCCTGTGAGCAAAAAAATCTACTTTGGGAGCTACCGGCATGAAAGTTGTGAGCGAGTTGATTTGGCTGCTGCATAAATTAGTTTGCTCTGGAGCCCTCCCTTCCTGAGCTAAGACAAAGATGCATGAGCCGGAGGCTAAAAAAACCGTGAGCTGGCTCACACTCACTCAGCTTAGAGGGAACACTGCTTGCAACCCTACCAAACACACCCCTCCCCAGATTCCAGCAATAAGAACATAAGAACATAAGAGAAGCCAGTGTTGAATCAGGCCAATGGCCCATCTAGTCCAACACTCTGTCACACAGCGGCCAAAAATGTCAGCTGCCATCAGGAGGTCCAGCAGTGGGGCCAGGACACTAGAAGCCCTCCCACTGCTGCCCCCACCCCAGCACCAAGAATAGAGTGCATCACCTGCCCCAGACTGAGAGTTCCCATCTATACCCTGTGGCTAATAGCCACTGATGGACTCCTGCTCCAGATGTTTATCTAATTCCCTCTTGAAACTGTCCATGCTTGCAGCTGCCACCACCTCCTGTGGCAGTGAATTCCATATGTTAATCACTCTTTGGGTGAAGAAGTATTTCCTTTTATCTGTTCTAACCCGACTGCTCAGCAATTTCATGGAGTGCCCACCAGTTCTTGTATTGTGAGAAAGGGAGAAAAGGACTTCTTTCTCAACCTGCTCAATCCCATTCATAATCTTATAAACCTCGATCATGTCACCCCTCAGCCGTCGTTTCTCCAAGCTCAAGAGCCCCAAGCATTTTAACCTTTCTTCATAGGGAAGGTGTTCCGACCCTTTTATCATTCTACTTGCCCTTCTCTGCACTTTTTCCAATGCTATAATATCCTTTTTGAGATGTGGCGACCAGAACTGTACACAGTATTCCAAATGAGGTTGCACCAATGATTTATACAGGGGCATGATGATACTGGCTGATTTGTTTCCAATCCCCTTCCTAATAATCCCCAGCATAGCGTTGGCCTTCTTTATTGCAGCTACACACTGTCTAGACATTTTCATTGAGTTATCCACTAGACTCCAAGATCTCTCTCTTGGTCCGTCTCTGCCAGTTCAATCTTCAGGAATTTCCCAACCTGGAGTTGGCAACCAGACGCAGTCAGCAAAGGGCAACTTGTATTAATCTAAGAGCTGCGCAGAAAGAAAGCAAAGGGCAAAAAGGGGGGAAATATGTACGCCGCACTGGAAATGCTGATGCCTCCGAGTCTGCGCAGTGCAGCCTCCCCCGCCCGGCGTCCTATCTATCTCGCCTCTGCTTTCAGTCCGGGATTCTGCGCGGGGAACTACAACTCCCAGCAGGCTCTGCGACGCCCGCCGCGCTCTGACGTCTCCGCGCTCTCCAAGGCCCTGGAACAATAGGCGGCCGCGAGCGACCCGTGGCTGGGCTGGGGCTCTCCTCCTCTCCCGGGGGGCTGGGGGCTGCTGGGACTTGTAGTTTGAGGCGGGCTCGCTATGGAGAGGACCGAGGCCAGCGGCTCGTTGCTGGGCGAGATTGGTGAGTGGAGGGTCCCGGTTGCTGAGCCGAAGAGAAAAGAGGAAGGACCGGGCAAAGGAGGGGTGGGGTGGGCAATGCTCCCTCTAAGCGGTGGAGTCTTGTGAGCAAAATTTCGACTTTGTGAGCTCCTGGTATTACAGTTGTGAGCCAGCCGATTGGGCTGCTGCAGAAATGAGTTTGCACTGGAGCCCTCCCTTCCGGAGCTAAGGCAAAAAACGTGTGAGCCGGAGGCTATGCAACTGTGAGCTGGCTCACACTAGCCTAGCTTAGAGGGAACCTCCGCCTCTGATCACTCGCGCCTTTGTGCATTTTTGAGGTTTGCGTGGAAAGGCATTTCATGGGCTCTGCCTCTGTTTCGGTGCTCCCTCTGAGCTGCGGAGCCTGGTGAGCAAAAATTCGACTTGGCGAGCTGCTGTCATTAAAGCTGTGACCGGGTTGATTTGGCTGCTGCATAAATTAGTTTGCTCTGGAGCCCTCCCTTCCTGAGCTAAGACAAAAATGTGTGAGCCGGAGGCTGAAAAACTGCGAGCTAGCTCACATTAACTCAGCTTAGAGGGAACACTGCTCTGTTTATCTTTCTCTGTCTGTCTCTCAGTCTGTCTGTCATCTATCTAATCCGGCTCTTGTTTCTGTCTGTTTATCTGCTATGCCTGCCTGCCTGCCTCTATCTAATCTGCCTCTCTGTTTATCCAATAACGTCTGTCTGTCTTTGTGTCTCTGTCCGGCTCTTTCGGTTTCTATCTGTTTATCATATCTGTCTGTCTGTCTCTATCTGTCTATCTAGTCTGGAGGCTAGAAAACTGCGAGCTACCTCACATTAACTCAGCTTAGAGGGAACACTGCTCTGTTTATCTTTCTCTGCCTGTCTCTCAGTCTGTCTCTGTCCGGCTCTTTCTGTTTCTATCTGTTTATCATATCATATCTGTCTGTCTGTCTCTATCTGTCTATCTATACTGGCTTTCTCTGTTTTGGTCTATTTATCCTGTCTGTCTGTCTAGTGGGTCTGAAGCAGTGCAACAAATTTAGAGTCCAGTGGGACCTTTAAGACCAACAGAGGTTTATTCAAGGTGTGAGCTTTCAGGTGCAAGGCACACTTTTTCAAATTCATTAGAATGGCGGGCAAGGTTCAAAATTATAGCCGGAGAATGAACAGCAAATTAACATGCAACACGATGATGATCAAGATATGCAAATTGACACGAAATGACAAGTTAAAGTTATAGAGTCAACAGTTGTAAAGCAATAATGAATGTCTAAAGGTGTCTTTTCTAATTGTGGGAAGTGACTGGGAATGTCTGTCTGTCTGTCTGTCTGTCTGTCCATCCATCATCTATCTATCATCGTCTGTCTATCTATCCACCTATCCATCTATCCATGCTCCTGCAGTGTGTAGTATCTATCTATCTATCTATCTATCTATCTATCTATCTATCTATCTATCTATCTATCTATCTATCTATCTATCTATCCATCCATCCATCCATCCATCCATCCATCCATCCATCCATCCATCCATCCATCCTGCAGTGTGTAGTATCTGTCTGTCTGTCTGTCTGTCTGTCTGTCTGTCTGTCTGTCTGTCTATCTATCTATCTATCTATCTATCTATCTATCTATCTATCTATCTATCTATCTATCTATCTATCTATCTATCTATCCATGCATCCATCCATGCATCCATGCATCCATGCATCCATCCTACAGTGTGTAGTATCTATCCATCCATCCATCCATCCATCCATCCATCTATCCATCCATCCATCCTGCAGTGTGTAGTATCTGTCTGTCTGTCTGTCTGTCTGTCTGTCTGTCTGTCTGTCTGTCTATCTATCTATCTATCTATCTATCTATCTATCTATCCATCCATCCATCCATCCATCCATCCATCCATCCATCCATCCATCCATCCATCCTGCAGTGTGTAGTATCTGTCTGTCTGTCTATCTATCTATCCATCCATCCATCCATCCATCCATCCATCCATCCATCCTGCAGTGTGTAGTATCTATCTATCTATCTGTCTGTCTGTCTGTCTGTCTGTCTATGCTCCTGCAGTGTGCAGGGGGTTAGACTAGATGACCTGCAAGGTCCCTTCCAACTCTAACATTCTATGATCTATCTATCTATCTATCTATCTATCTATCTATCTATCTATCTATCTATCTATCTAATCAGGGTTTTTTTCCCTGGGGGAACGGAACCTCTTCAACAAAAACTCTTTTTAAAATGTGTAAAAGTTTGTGAGTCTTCAGTATACAGATTGAAAACTTCGTTTCTCTCTTGCGAGTTCCGGCACCTTTTTATCAAGAAAAGCCCTGTATCTAATCGCTGCTTCCTGCATCCGATCAGTGTGGACTCGAGCTCGCCAAAGCGTGTCCACGACAAATCCGTTCCTGAAGATCTCCTTTTGCTGTTCACTCAGAGAAGGCTGGACGTAGCCTTACTCTGTTACTAACCCCAATCGGGGATTTTTAGGTTTTTACAGCTGGACAGAAGTGATGCCAGATGGACGGGACGGGACGGGACAGACTTCCAGTGTTGCCTGTTTAACAGGCACAGACAGTGGCTGTGTGTGCCTACTGGGTTTCTTTCTTTCTTTCTCTCTCTCTCTCCTGTGTTTACCAGCTCACTTTCTCCTGTCCCCGTTTGCCCTTTTACCATGTGCCTGCTGGCGAAACCGCATGGGGCATGTAGCAGGGATCTTGGTATCCGGGCCAAAGAACAAAAATAAATCATTTACTGAGAACAGCCTTCTCGTGGCTGGCCGTTTGCTCCACCCTTTTAATTCATCCACCCCCAACAGCCGCCCCCACCCTGTGGAAAGAATAAAATGCTACGCCAGTGGTCTGTAGAAAAGGAACACGACAGCTATTTTAAATGCTGATTTCACCATTTGTTTACGCCTCCCATTTTGAAAGTGTTGCTTTCTTCCCAAGTTCTTGCTGCACGCTGTGACAACGTACTGGCAAAGTGAGGCACATGCAGGATATTGTGGCTCGTGGGGCAAATATTCTCCTGGTGGGGCTGAAGTTCTCAGTGCAGAAAGAAAAGCCATTTAGCCAGGATAGATCTCTAAATTGCAAGCGGTCGACCACTTTAGATGACAGTTCTCAGCTGCTGCAAGTTAATCACTTCTTGCCAGCCTAAGCCACAATTCTGAGAACAAGCTGGCAGGCGGGGTGATGACCTCTATAGTCAAGCAAGTTAACACTTGGGCAGAAAAAACTCTTCTAAAGGAGACCAGTTTCTTGACACAGAAGGGATCATAGAGGTCACCTACTCCAACCCTCTTGCTCAGCACAGGAATTAGTTAGCTACAGCACCCCACTGCTTAAGGGAGCACACGACTTAAAAAAAATGTTTTTAACTGGTTTAAAAAACATTTACAGGAGAGATTCTTGAGGGGCTGTGGCTTTAAGAAAGGGGCCACCACTGTAGCTGCGGGCCGCTTTCTGTGGTATTGAAACTCCAAATGAGAGCCACTGTGGAATAGTGCAGGGGTCCTCAACGTGGTGCCCAAGGACGCCATAGCAGCTACCAACATCTTTCCTGGTGACCGCCAAGTGTTTTTTAAAATTGGGTGGGGCCAGGTAGGGCACTCCCCCAGCAGGGCTGACTGGTCATTCCATATCCAGTTGAAACGTCATTTCAACAGCAGCTGCCACTGCGACATTGTTTTATTCTCTCTCACTCCTCTTTCACAGTATATATTTAAAATTAATCTCTTTCTTCCCTGCCCTTGGGCTTCCTCTGTGTGTATGGCTTCACCTCCCGCGGCAGCCATTTTGTGGTTGGCCCCACCTCCTGCGGCAGCCATTTTGTGGGTGGCCCCACCTCCCGCGGCAGCCATTTTGTGGTTGGCCCCACCTCCCACGGCAGCCATTTTGTGGTTGGCCCCACCTCCCGCGGCAGCCATTTTGTGGTTGGCCCCACCTTCTGCGGCAGCCATTTTGTGGTTGGCCCCACCTCCCACGGCAGCCATTTTGTGGTTGGCCCCACCTCCCGCAGCAGCCATTTTTTGGTTGCGCCCACCACTCTGTGTCTAAATTCCAAAATTGGATAGAGTGGTGGACTAGGACCCTAGGCAACTTGGGTTCAAAACCCCAGTTCTACCACAGAAGCTGGCTGGGTGACCTTGGGCCTGTCACAAACTCTCAGCCTGGCCTACCTTCCAGGATTGTTGTGAGGAAACAGAGGAGGGAAGAACGATGTTCTGAGCCACTCTGAAAGACCCAAATGGGGGAAGGTAGGTGGGATATAAATAAATAAATAAAAACCAAGTCTTGTTTCTTGAGGGCCGTCCCTGTGCTCGACACTTTTCAGAGTGAGACCAAAGAGGCAGGTCTCTGCCCCGATGACCTTCCAATCTGCAGTCAAGGGAGTGAGGGGTCATGAACGGGCTGCTGTGGAAATCCCAAGAGGATATTTTTTGCCATCAAGGTAGATGCAGCAGACAAACCAGAAGACGGGACAGATTCCCACCCACCCACCCACCCCGTGTTTCCAGTCGAATTGTGCGGGAAACAGTACGTAGAGAAGCAAGGATGAAATATAAGGCAACGCTGGGACACGGATCTGGGCTTCATTGTGATCTTTAGTGGCCTAATAGAACCAGTGTGGTGTCGCGGTTAGGGTGATGGACTAGGATCGGGGAGACCCAGGTGCAAATCCCCGCTCTGTCATTTGAAGCTCGTTGGGTGACCTGGGGCCAGTCACACTCTCTCAGACTAACCTACCTCACAGGGTGGCTGTCAGGACAGAATGGAGGAGAGGAGCATAAGAAGAGCCCTGCTGTGTCAGACCAGTGGTCCATCTAGTAGTCCAGCCTCCTGCCTCACACAGTGGCCAACCTGTTCCTCTGGAGGGCCAACAACAGGGCAGAGAGGCCAAGGCCTTCCCTTGAGAAGAACATCAGAAGAGCCCTGCGGGACCAGGCCAGTGAGGGTCCATCCAGTCCAGCCTCCCATCTCACACAGTGGCCAACCAGTTCCTCTGGAGGGCCAACAACAGGGCAGGGAGGCCGAGGCCTTCATAAGAACATCAGGAGAGGCCTGCTGGATCAGACCAGTGAAGGTCCATCTAGTCCAGCCTTCTGTCTCACACAGAGAGCCAGTTTGGTGTAGTGTTTAAGAGCAGTAGACTCTAATCTGGGAGAACCAGGTTTGATTCCCCAATTCTCCACATGCAGCCAGCTGGGTGACCTTGAGTCAGTCACAGTTGTCTCAGAGCTCTCTCAGCCCCACCTACCTCACAGGATGTCTGTTGTGGGGAGAGGAAGGGAAGGCGATTGTAAGTCACTCTGAGACTCCTTCGGGTAGTGAAAAGCGGGGTATAAAAACCAACACTACTACTACTTCTTCTTCTTCTTCTTCTTGAGCCAGTTTGGTGTAGTGGTTAAGTGCAGGGACTCTAATCTGGGAGAACCGGGTTTGATTCCCCACTCCTCCACTTGCACCTGCTGGATGACCTTGGGCAAAACATAGTTCTGGCACAGCTGTCCTTGAAAAACAGCCGTTTCTGTCAAGAGCTCTCTCAGCCCCGCCTACCTCACAGGGGGTCTGTGGTGGGGAAGGGAAGGGAAAGGAGTTTGTAAGCCGCTCTGGGACACCTTTGGGTAGTGAAGGACGGGGTATAAATCCAATCTCTTCTTCTTCCTTCGGGTAGTGAAAAGCGGGGTATAAAAACCAACACTACTACTACTACTTCTTCTTCTTGAGCCAGTTTGGTGTAGTGGTTAAGTGCAGGGACTCTAATCTGGGAGAACCGGGTTTGATTCCCCACTCCTCCACTTGCACCTGCTGGATGACCTTGGGCAAACCATAGTTCTGGCACGGCTGTTCTTGAAAAAGGGGCGTTTCTGCCAGAGCTCTCTCAGCCCCACCTGCCTCACAGGGTGTCTGTTGTGGGGAGGGGAAGGGAAAGGAGTTTGTCAGCCGCTCTGAGACTCCTTTGGGTAGTGAAGGGCGGGGTAGAAATCCAATCTCCTCCTCCTCCTCTTCTCCTCCTCCTCCTTCCCCTCCTCCTCCTCCTCCTTCTCCTCTTCTTCTTCTTCTTCTTGTCTTCTCCTCCTCCTCCCCCTCCTCCTCCTCCTCCTCCTTCTCTTCCATTGACAGATACCTTTCCTTGCCAGCTGACCTGTGTGGACTCCCTGTTCCAAATTCTACTCTCTCTGCTTTTCTGCTAACATGGAACTAGTCTGGGGTCACCACTGCCCCTGGACCCGATCTTTGGCATCCCTCGTGGCCACGATTCTGCCATACAGTCTTTACTGTGAACCTGAGCTTGCAGGTCCCATTTCTCTGCTAATCGTACCATCAGGAATCCTGAAACAGTCCTGGAGGCTCCATCCGGCTTAGCTGGACCCTGCCCAAGAGAACAGAGAGAGACTTTTTTTATTTTGTCTTGTTTTACCTCCTGGGGGTTTTGCATATCTTTTGTGAAATGTCTCGGCCTGCTCACCCTGCCCACCTTTCTTCCCAGGTTTTTGGGCCGCCCGGACCCCGGTTCACGAAGCAGCCCGGGGGGGAGAGATCGGAGAGCTGCAGCAGCTCATCGAAAACGGCGCATGCGTCAACCTGGTGACCTACGACTCCATCACACCTCTCCACGAGGCCAGCCTGCGTGGCCAGACGCAGTGCGTGAAACTCCTGCTGGCCGCGGGAGCCCAGGTGCGTGGTTGCAAAAATCGGGGGCCAGGAAGCAAAATAAAGCAGGAGTCGAATGGCACCTCAAAAGGCTCACAAAAACGAAGTACGAGAAGGTATATCGAAAACAGGGATGTAACATCAACTGCAAAATGAAAACACCCATCTTTAAATGGTATATTACCCCTAAAGAGCCAGCTCGGTGTAGTGGTTAGGAGAGTCTGAGAAAGAGCCAGTTTGTGTAGTGGTTAAGAGCATGGACTCTAATCTGGGAGAACCGGGTTTGATTCCCCATTCTTCCACATGCAGCTGCTGGTGTGACCTTGGGTCAGTCACAAGTTCTCTCAGAGCTGTTCTCTCAAGGACAGTTCTCGATAGAGCTCTCTCAGCCCCACCTACCTCACAGGATGTCTGTTGTGGGGAGCGGAAGGGAAAGGAGATTGTAAACCGCTCTGAGAGTCTTTTGGGTAGTTGCGGGTGGGGTATAAATCCAAACTCCTCTTCTTCTTCAAGATATAGCAACACCAAATAAAGACTATAATGGTAAGTGCCAGAAGTGTCAAAACACACATGCAACTATTCCATCACATGTGATGGACATGCAAGAAAGCAAGAAAATACTGGATAGAGATTCATGAAGAAATGCAGAAGTGAATTATTTAAGTGTATGGTGACGGCAGCAAGAGTAATATTTGCAGCAAAATGGAAGGCCGATGAATGGCCAGGCCTGAAGGAACGGGAGAATAAACTTAATGAATATGCTAGAATGGCAAAATTAGCATCTTTTATACACAACAGAGGAGCTGCGGTGGCTCAAGTGGTTAAGACACTGAACTGCAGGCTGTGGAAGGTCAATAGTTCAGCGGTTCAAGACCCAGGTGCCGCAAGACGGAGTGAGCCCCCGTCTCTAGTTCCAGCTCCTGCCAACCTAGCAGTTCGAAAGCAAGAAATTGCAAGTAGATAAATAGGTACCACTTAGGTGGGAAGGGAACAGTGTTCCATGCGCCTTGGTGTTTAGTCATGCCGGCCACATGACCACGGAAACGTCTTCGGACAGTGCTGGCTCTTCAGCTTTGAAACGGAGATGAGCACCGCAACCCTAGAGTTGGTTTCGACTGGCTTTCGAGGAAGGGAACCTTTACCTTTATACACAACAGACCAACTTCAGAATTTGAAGAAAAATTGAAAGTTTTTTCAATGATATAGCCGAAAAGCAAGAACAAAATTAAATTAAAACAGAGAATGATAGATGGAAAGACCTTAGTACATCTTTATAATAAAAACATTATTAGATGTGAAGATGGATGGAAAAGACAGAAGATATTTAAACAGAAGTGAAATATTAAATGTAAATTTAAGTAGGTTCTGTATAAATGTATGACTTTGTTTGTTTGTTTGTAAACTGAAATTATAATTAAAAAACGAAAACACCCCCTGAAGCCACAACAGGCAAAAACACAACAAACTTCTGACAGTAAATTAGGGCTTTTCAATGTGGTGGCCATGGAGACCATGACATCCAACACCTTTTCTGGTGCCAGTGTTCCCTCTAAGGTAAGTTAGTGTGAGCTAGCTCAGAGTTTTTTAGCCTCTGGCTCACACATAATCGTCTTAGCTCAGGAAGGATGGCTCCAGAGAAAATTAATTTATGGCGTAGCCAAATCGCTGGCTCACAACTTTAATGTCAGTAGCTCACAAAGTCGAATTTTTGCTCACAAGGCTCCACAGCTTAGAGGGAACATTGTCTGGTGCCTGCCAAGTGTTTTGAAAGTGGGCGGGACCAGGCGGCACTTTTGCCCGGCAAGGGTTCTGATTGGTCACCGGAGAATTGATTGGCTGTGGAGATTTTTTAAAACGTTACTCTGGCGGCAGCTGCCACCAGAGCACAAGGCTCTTCACTGTGTGACTGGAGGAGAGCTGCGGCAGCCATTTTGTGTCTGGTTCCTCCTCCTGCAGCAGCAGCCATTTTGTAACAGCCATTTTGTGGCGGTGCCCACCACGCTGTGTCTGAATTCCCAAGGTGCCCACAGGCTCAAAAATGTGGGGGACCATTGCTGTAGACCACATTTAATATACAATGAACAAGAAAAATTAACAGAAAAATTAAACAGCATAATGGTAGGAATGTAAAGAAACGTCAAGTCCTGACCTGGATGTTTCAGGTAGACTGATTTCACCCGTTCTTGGACGCTAAGAGCAATCAGGCATGGGCCCATTCTGCATCTAGCATTTGCTCCGTTGTCTTACCAAGCCCACACTGGAACAGAAAAAGATGTGGCTCAAAACCACATTCAAATACCCCGGGCCGACGCTGTACTGTCTGCAGAGTCACCCCTGAATGGCCATAAAACAGCCATAAATCTATGCAGACAGCTACCGTAAAAGAAGAAGAAGAAGAAGAAGAAGAGATTGGATTTATACCCCGCCCTTCACTCGGAGTCTCAGAGCAGCTTACAAACTCCTTTCCCTTCCCCTCCCAACGGCAGACACCCTGTGAGGTAGGCAGGGCTGAGAGAGCTCTTTCCAGAACTGCCCTTTCAGGGACAACTCTTGTCAGAACCATGGCTTGCCCAAGATCATCCAGCCAGGTGCAAGTGGAGGAGTGGGAAATCAAACCCGGTTCTCCCAGATTAGAGTCCGCGCACTTAACCACTACACCAAACTGGCTCTCACACCAAACTGTCAAAAACTGAGAGATCACAGGAAGTGAAACCGGCATGCAGTCTGGTGGACACTGCCTTAAAATCCAACAATCAATCAATGTGAAAGTGGCAAGCCATGCAGAGGGGAGTTTTTGTTCCAACCTGGGTTTGGTAAAACAACGGAGCGGACGCTAGATGCAGAACGGCCCATGGTTAGTGCTTGGGTCTGAGACCACCAAGATGGTTTCCTATGAAGAGGAAAACCACCTCTGCTTGTCTCTTGCCTTGAAAACCCTACGGGGTTGCCAGGAGTCGCCCGCGACTTGACGGCACTTTCTACCACCCAGAACCTCAGAAAGAAGAAGAAGATTGGGTTTATACCCCACCCTTCACTACCCAAGGGAGTCTCAGAGCGGCTTACGATCCCCTTCCCTTCCTCTCCCCACCACAGACACCCTGTGAGGGAGGCAGGGCTGAGAGAGCTCTTCCAAGAACTGGTCTTGAGAGAACAGCTCTGAAAGAACTTGTGACTGACCCAAGGTCACACCAGCAGCTGCATGTGGAAGAATGGGGAATCAAACCCGGTCCTCCCAGATTAAAGTCCGCACTCCTAACCACTACACCAGACTGTAGAAAACAAATTTTCAGAGGGTCCCTATGCTGGTCTGCAATAAAAGGGCTGAATTCGAACCCAAGAGCACCTTAAAGACCAACACCAGACAAAGAGAGCTTTGTCTCTCGAAAGCTTATTCCGTGGGAAGCTTAAGTCCAGTGGGTCTGAAAGGTGCCACTGGATTCAAACTTTGTTCTGTTGCTTCATACGAACATGGCTAGCCACCGGAATCTATCTCCCTAAAGATCTTGGTGTTCTCTGAGGCGTGGCTGGACTCGAACCCGCCTCGTCAAAGAAAGAGATGACGCCCCTGACAAACTACAACCAACCGATACTCCTTCACCACTGCTCCAAAAGAGCTCCTCCGTGCATTACAATATCGGTGATGGATCGGTTTTCCAGTTTGGTGTAGTGGTTAGGAGCGTAGACTCTAATCTAGGAGAATTAGTACCTTTTTTCTGGGCAGGGGGAAAGGGAAGTTGCAAAGAGGTGGCCATGTTTGGTGTAGTGGTGAAGAGCGCAGACTGTTATCTGGGGAGAACCGGGTTTGATTCCCCACTCCTCCACGTGCAGCTGCTGGCGTGACCTTGGGTCAGTCACAAGTTCTCTCAGAGCTGTTCTCAAAAGAGCTCTCTCGGGTCAGTCGCAAGTTCTTTCAGAGGTGTTCTCTCAAGGGCAGTTCTCGAGAGAGCTCTCTCAGCCCCGCCTACCTCACAGGGTGTCTGTTGTGGGGAGGGGAAGGGAAAGGAGGTTGTAAGCTGCTCTGAGACTCCAAGTGAAGGGTGGGGTATAAATCCAATCTCCTCTTCTTCTTCTTCTTCTTCCACATGCAGCTGCTGGAGTGACCTTGGGTCAGTCACAAGTTCTCTCGGAGCTGTTCTCTCAAAGGCAGTCCTTGAGAGAGCTCTCTCAGCCCCGCCTACTTCACAGGGTGTCTGTTGTGGGGAGGGGAAGGGAAAGGAGATTGTAAGCCGCTCTGAGACTCCGAGTGAAGGGCGGGGTATAAATCCAATCTCTTCTTCTTCTTCTTCTTCTTCTTCTTCTTCTTCCACATGCAGCTGCTGGAGTGACCTTGGGCCAGTCACAAGTTCTCTCAGAGCTGTTCTCTCAAGGGCAGTCCTCGAGAGAGCTCTCTCAGCCCCGCCTATCTCACAGGGTGCCACAGGGGAAGGGAAAGATTGTAAGATGCTCTGAGACTCCCTCAGGTAGTGAAGGGCGGGGTACAAATCCAATTTCTTCTTCTTCTCTCCTCTCAACACAGGTGGATGCCAGGAATATCGACGGCAGCACCCCACTCTGCGACGCCTGTGCCTCAGGGAGCATCGAGTGCGTGAAAGTCCTGCTCTCCCACGGGGCGAAGGTCAACCCACCCCTCTACACAGCCTCCCCCCTCCACGAGGCCTGCATGAACGGTAAGTAGGGGGGCAGCCCTCCCAGCCAGTCCGCTGCCACCACTTGAAGGGGCGGGCTGAAACGGCATCCCAACACGGCGGGACGTCACTTCATATCCGGAAATGAAGTCACTGTGTCACAGGGCACCATCAGGGCGAGTCTCCGCCCCCGGTCTCCTGAGAGTTGGGAATTCTAATGGTAAGCTGGCATGAGACGTGGTCAAAGTCCGTGGCTAAAGAAGAAGAAGAAGAGATTGGATTTATACCCCGCCCTTCACTACCCGAAGGAGTCTCAGAGCGGCTTACAATCGCCTTTCCCTTCCCCTCCCCACAACAGACATCCTGTGAGGGAGGTGGGGCTGAGAGAACTCTCCCAAGGACTGCTCTTGAGAGAATAGCTCTGAGAGAACTTGTGACTGACCCAAGGTCACACCAGCAGCTGCAAGTGGAGGAGTGGGGAATCAAACCCAGTTCTCCCGGATTAGAGTCCGCGCTCCTAACCACTGCACCAAACTGGCTCTCAAGCAGAGAGGCATCACTTAGTAGATACAAAACTACCCCCATTCCTATGAATTGACTCCGGAGGACCACGCGTTAACCTGATGGATATAATTTTCCATCCATTTTAAAAGAGTCAGTGTAATGTGGTGTGGTCTAGTAGCCAAACCAGGACAGGGGTCTCCAACTTTGTGCCCATGGGCACTGTGGCGTCCACCAACACCTTTTGTGCCACCTGCCAAGTGCTGTTTAGAGAGTGGGTGGGGCTTTTGCCCGGCAAGGCTTCTGATTGGCTGTGGGAGATTAGATTGACTTGCAGATTCGGAAAAAAACATTATTTGGCAGCTGTCACTACAGCGCAAAGATCTTCGTGGTGTGACCGAAAGTAAGCTGGGAGAGCCATTTTGTGGCTGGCTCCGCCCCCTGCGGCAGCCATTTTGTGGCTGGCTCCGCCTCCTGTGGCAGCCATTTTGTGGCTGTGCCCGCCACGCTGTGCCAGAAATCCAAAGGTACCCACAAGCTCAAAAAGGTTGGGAACCCCAGGCTAGAAGAAGAGATTGGATTTATACCACGCCCTTCACTACCCCAAGGAGTCTCAGAGTGGCCTACAAACTCCTTTCCCTTCCCCTCCCCACAACAGACACCCTGTGAGGTAGGTGGGGCTGAGAGAGCTGCCTTGAGGACTGCCCTTGAGAGAACAGCTCTGAGAAAACTTGTAACTGACCCAAGGTCATGCCAGCAGCTGTATGTGGAGGAGTGGGGAATCAAACCCGGTTCTCCCAGATTAGAGTCTGCGCTCCTAACCACTACACCAAACTGACTCTCTAGGATCTGGGAGACCTGGATTCCAATCCCCACACAGTTGTGAAAGCTCACTGGGTGACATTGAGCCAGTCACATGCACAGCCTAATCTACCTCACAGGGTTGTTGTGGGGATAAAGTGGAGCAGAGGAGGAGGATGAAAACTGCTTTGGGTCCCCAGGGCCTTCTACTGAATCAGACCGTCCGTCTATCACGGCCAGTATTAACTACTCAGGTTGCCCGGTCCTTTGGAAACACCAGTGGGGTGGGGGGACGTTCCGGGAGCCGGAAGTGATACTGTTCACCAGGAAGTGATGTCGGTACGTTGCGGGTGACACTCTGGTTTTGGGGCAAAACTCTATGGTAAAATCAGCCTCAACGTTTGTGAGTGAAGCCTAGAACCTCAGCGGGGTACAACGCCATAGAGTCCAGCCTCCAAAGTAGCCTTTTTCTCCAGGGGAACTGATCTCTGCAGTCCAGAGATGAGCTGTAATTCCAGGGGGGGGGTCCCCGGTTCCCACCTCGAGGCTGGCATCCCCGTGCCTTGAACCTTGCAGGGCCGGGGTGGTGGTCTTCCCTCTCTCCATAGGCCCGCCTGTGTCTCTTGGCGATCTCCATTGATTCCGGTCTCCTCTTTCCCGGCCAAAGGCAGCGCTGACTGTGTCCAGCTTCTGATCGATGTCGGAGCCAACCTGGAAGCCCACGACTGCCACTTCGGGACCCCTCTACACGTGGCCTGTGCCAGGGAGCACCTGGATTGCGTGAAACTGCTGCTGAACGCAGGTACAGGACTTTTTCTTCTTCCGCAGGCTTAGAGCTGGACGTAGGGTTGCCGAGTCTTACCGCCGGAGGGCTCCCACACTGTCCCCTGGAGTTTTTGGTGTGCGTGGAAAGCGGACACGCCATGATGATGTCACCCGGAAGTGACATCATCACGCAGGGCACATTGCAGGGGGGACGCTCTATCGTTTGAGGGAAAACTCTATGGTAACCATAGAGTTTTTCCCCTCGAATGATAGAGCGGGTATGTGTCCCCCACAACGTGCCCTGCGCGATGACGTCCCCTCCGGGTGATGTCATTGCAACGGGCACATTGGTGCGGATGGGGCTCTTTCGGGGCGGGGTTCCCCCCACCGGCCAGCTTCGGGGTACCAGATCGGGGGGCCCAAAAGCGGGTAAACCCCCACCCGCATCGGGGGAATGGCAACCAATGCTCCCTCTAAGCTGTGGAGTCTGGTGAGCAAAGATTCTACTCTATGAGCTGCCGGCATTAAAGTTGTGAGCGAGCGGTTTGGCTGCTGCGTAAATCAAACTGGAGCAATGTTCCCTCTAAGCTCCACAGTCTTGTGAGCAAAAATTCTACTTTGTGAGCTACTGGCATTGTGAGTGAGCAATTTGGCTGCTGCATCAATTAGTTTGCTCTGGAGCTAACCTTCCTCAGTTAAGGCAAAAAAGTGTGAGCCGGAGGCTAAAGAACTGTGAGCTCGCTCACACTAACTCAGCTTAGAGGGAGCACTGCTCTGGAGCCATCCCTCCTGAGCAAAAAGGTGTGAGCCAGAGGCTATAAAGCTGTGAGCTCACTCACACTAACTCAGCTTAGAGGGAACACTGCTCTGGAGCCATCCCTCCTGAGCAAAAAGGTGTGAGCCGGAGGCTATAAAGCTGTGAGCTCGCTCACACTAACTCAGCTTAGAGGGAACACTGCTCTGGAGCCATCCCTCCTGAGCAAAAAGGTGTGAGCCGGAGGCTATAAAGCTGTGAGCTAGCTCACACTAATTCAGCTTAGAGGGAACACTGATGGCCACCCTAGCAGAGCAAATGCTAGATGCAGATTGGGCCTAGGACATCTTGAGATTTGGATGTGATGCCTCTCTTGATACACCCCAAGATCACATTAGGCTTTTTTGCCGCCGCGTCACACTGGCCACTCATATTTAACTTACGTTCCACCTGTACCCCAAGATCTTGTTCACGCACACTGCCACCCAGAAGTGTATCCCCCATCCAGTATGCGTGCTCCTCATTTTTGTTACCCAGATGTGGAACGCAGCACTTATCCTTGTCAAATGGCATCTTGTTCACATCCGCCCACTTTTCCAGCAATGTTCAGATCTCGTTGAATTCTGTCTCTGTCTTCTGCTGTGTTCGCTGCTCCTCCCAATTTGGTGTCATCTGCAAATTTAATGAGTAGCCCCTCCACACCCTCATCCAGATCATTTATCAAAATACTGAAAACTACCAGGCCCAGAACCAAGACCTGTGGCACTTTGGGGGCTTGCTATTTTTATCTCTTGAGGAGGATGGGGCCGTGAGCAGGTGGGCTGCCCCAGAACAGTGCCCAGGACAGCTGCCCCTGTTGCTTATTGGGTAAGATCACCCCCCGCGGGTCGCGAGACCTCTTGCCACACACAAAGAGGTCAATGAACTTCAAGGCATAACTCGAACCGTCCTGCAAACCCAACAACAGGTGTTTGCATGGCGAATTTGAACAGGAAAAGGGGGTTGCGTAAATGCTGGGAAACGTCGCGATCTGGAATTTGACGCCGTTCCGGGAAAGGGAGGTTCAAAGCCAGGGGACTACTGCTGCAAATGTTGCGACGCGGTTCTGTTATAAACTGGACTCCGGCGGCACCTTAAAAATTAACTACTTTTTATTTGCATGTAAGCTTTCTTTTTCTTTTTTTAAAGAATTTTATTCGTTTATACACAGAGGAAGGGAAAGGGGAAAGAAGGGGGAAAAGGAAAGATACAGAAGAGTGTGTGTGTGTGTGTGTGTATATATATATATATATATATATATATATATATATATATACACATATGTATATATATAAAAATCCAATTTAACATTCTGCATGAAAATCTTCTCATTACAACTTCACAACTACTCCATCTATCATTCTTATTATTCTTCCTTTAATCTTATTTTCTCAGTACTTCAGGTTTAAAGGTAAAGGTAAAGCTTCCCTTGCTCGAAAGCCAGTCGAATCCGACTCTAGGGTTGCGGTGCTCATCTCCGTTTCAAGGCCGAAGAGCCAGCGCTGTCTGAAGACGTTTCCGTGGTCATGTGGCCGGCATGACTAAACACCAAGGCGCACGGAACGCTGTTCCCTTCCCACCGAAGTGGTACCTATTTATCTACTTGAAATTTCTCGCTTTCGAACTGCTAGGCTGGCAGGAGCTGGAACTAGAGACGGGAGCTCACTCCATCATGCCGCCACTCGGGTCTTGAACTGCTGAACTACTGACCTTCCACAGCCGGCAGTTCAGCGTCTTAACCACTTGAGCCCCCGCAGGTTTAGCCAGTCATAAAATGCCCTCCCTGGTCCCATAAACTCTTCTTCCATTTTTCCTTTTAATATATTTGTCAATCTGTCCATTTCAGCACATTCCGTAATCTTCAATATTATTTGCATGTAAGCTATGAAAGCTCGTGCTGGAATAAAAATCTATGCGTCTTTAAGATGCCACCGGAGTCGTGTTTATACTCGCGGCATTGGAGGTGCACGGCTAGCCATTGTTACATCGTGTAGCCGATGGTCAAACTGGCATCTATGCACCGTGCTGTATGCCTCACCTTCACACGTGGGATTTGCTGCCAGAGGATGTAGTAGTGGCCACAAGTATAGATGGCTTTAAAAGGGGATTAGATTCATGGAGGAGAGGTCTCTCAGGGGCTACTAGCCATGGTGTCTAAGGGGAACCTCCACGTTCAGAGGCAGCCATTCTCCGAAACCCAGAGACAAAAGGCAACACCAGAGGAAGGCCTCAGCCTCTGTGCCTGTTGTTGGCCCTCCAGCGTAATTGGCTGGCTACCATGTGAGACAGGATGCTGGACTGGATGGACCAGTGGTCTGACCCAGCAGGGCTCTTCTGAGGTTCTTATCAGGAAAAGGCCTCGGCCTCTCTGGCCTGTTGTTGGGCCCCCTGAGGAACTGGTTGGCCACTGTGTGAGGCAGGATGCTGGACTAGATGGACCACTGGTCTGATCCAGCAGGACTTTTCTTATGTTCTTTTCAGGGGAAGGCCTCAGCCTCTGTACCCTGTCGTTGGCCCTCCAGAGGAACTGGTTGGCCACTGTGTGAGACAGAATGCTGGACTAGATGGACCTTCACTGGTCTGATCCAGCAGGGCTCTTCTGATGTTCTTATGAAGGCCTCGGCCACCATGTCCTGTTGTTGGCCCTCCAGAGGAACTGGTTGGCCACCATGTAAGACAGAATGTTGGACTAGATGGACCACTGGTCTGAACCAGCAGGGCTCTTCTGATGTTCTCATGTTATCTTGGAATATCATGAGGGCTTTGTTTCAAACTACCAAGCCATGATAGATTAATACTGCTGATAGCTAAAGACCATTGTGGTTCCAGAGCAAAGAGATTGCCTGCCTACCATTTTTCTTCTCATCTTGACCCAGAGAGTACTCCGTCTTTCTGTGTTATACCTCTGAGGATGCCAGTCACAGCTACTGGTGAAACGTCAGGTCCTACAATGCCAAGACCACGACCATACAGCCCAGAAAATCTACAGCAACTAAAGAGATTTTATTTTGGAGCCATTCCTCAACTGCTTCGAAGGGCCAAACCTGAAGAACAGTGGGCTATTTGGGTCTACAACCAATGCTCCCTTCTAAGCTGTGGAGTCTGGTGAGCAGAAATCCTACTCTATGAGCTCCTGGCATTAAAGTCGTGAGCCAGCGATTTGGCTGCCGCATCAATTAATTTGCTCTGGAATCATCCTTCCCGAGCTAAGATGAAAATCTGCGAGCCAGAGGCTAAGACACTGTGAGCTAGCTCACACTAACTCAGCTTAGAGGGAACACTGGCTATAACCCCCTTCTATATGTGCCATCCGTTGGGTCAGGAATCCCCACCGGTCCACCAGTGGGGCCAGAACTCCCCCTGGCATCCGCTATGGCACTTTTCTTGGCACCTGCCGAGTGTTTTTAGAAAGTGGGCGGAGCAACAGAGTTTCTGATTTGCCTGCAGGGTCAGAAAATATTGCTCAGGCAAGAGCTGCTAATGCAGCCAAGAACCTTTCCTCTATGGCTAAAGGTAACCTGTGTGTAAGCAAGAAAATATTTCGCCACTATATATTTAAATTGGTCTCTTGTTAAGCAGATCTTTGACGTAAAAAGAGTTATTATTAGAGTTTTGCATCATCTCGCTCCCTGATTGGCTCCGCCCCTTGGGGCAGCCATTTTGTGTTTGACTCCACCTCTTGGGGCAGCCATTTTGTGCTTGACTCCACCTCTTGGGGCAGCCATTTTGTGCTTGACCCCGCCTCTTGCGGCAGCCATTTTGTGCTTGACTGCGCCTCTTGGGGCAGCCATTTTGTGCTTGGCTCCGCCTCTTGGGGCAGCCATTTTGTGCTTGACTCCACCTCTTGGGGCAGTCATTTTGTGCTTGACTGCGCCTCTTGGGGCAGTCATTTTGTGCTTGACTCCACCTCTTGCGGCAACCATTTTGCACTTGACCCCGCCTCTTGGGGCAGCCATTTTGTGCTTGGCTCCACCTCCGGCAGGGGCCGTTTAGAGGTTGCACCCACCGCCCCATGTCAGAATTCCAAAGGTGCCCACAGGGGACTCCTGAACTAGATCCACATTCCGCAGAAATGAGATGAGGGACGGCGGCTTTGGGGTCCTCCGGCCGGCCCCCCATTTCCTCTTCTCGTTTGCTCCCCTCGTCTCGCCAGGTGCCAACGTGAACGCGGCCAAGCTCCACGAGACCGCCCTCCACCACGCCGCCAAAGTGAAGAATGCCGATCTGGTGGAGATGCTGGTGGAATACGGAGCGAACCTCTACGCCAGGGACAATCGGGGGAAGAAACCTGTTGACTACAGCCGGGGCAGCAGCCCCACCACCAAGTGCTTTGAGTATTACGAAAGTGAGTGGCGGGGAACTCCTGGCGCTTCCCCGGGGCTTTAGTGCGTCTAAGCGAATCGGCAGTCTTGTTTCACTCAGTTGCTTGATATGTTATTAAACATATGGAGCAGAGACCCATCAGGGGCTATTAGCCACAAGGTGTAGGTGGAACACGCTGTCTGGGGCAGTGAGGCTCTGCATTCTTGGTGCTTGGGCGGGTAACAGTGGGAGGGCTTCTGGAGTTCTGGCCCCACTGGTGGACCTCCTGAGGGCACCTGGGTTTTGGCTACTTTGTGACACAGAGTGTTGGACTGGATGGGCCATTGGCCTGATCCAACATTGGCTTCTCTTATGTTCTTATGTCTGAGGCAGTGAAGCTCTGTCTTCTTGGTGCTTGGGGGGCAACAATGGGAGGGCTTCTGGAGTTCTGGCCTCACTGGTAGACCTCCTGATGGCCCCTGGTATTTTTGGCCACTGTGTGACACAGAGTGTTGGACTGGAGGGGCCATTGGCCTGATCCAACATTGGCTTCTCTTATGTTCTTATGACCCCACTGGTGGACCTCCTGAGGGCACCTGGTATTTTTGACCACTGTGTGACACAATAGTGTTGGACTGGAGGGGCCACTGACCTGATCCAACATGGCTTCTCTTGTGTTCTTATGTCTGAGGCAGTGATGCTCTGTCTTCTTGGTGCTTGCGGGGCAACAATGGAGTTCTGGCCTCTCTGGTAGACCTCCTGATGGCACCTGGTATTTTTGGCCACTGCGTGACACAGAGTGTTGGACTGGATGGGCCACTGGCCTGATCCAACATTGGCTTCTCTTACGTTCTTATGACCCCACTGCTGGACTTCCTGAGGGCACCTGGTATCTTTGACCACTGTGTGACACAGAGTGTTGGACTGGATGGGCCACTGGCCTGATCCAACATGGCTTCTCTTGTGTTCTTAGGAATCCCAGGGCTGTGATGTCCCTCGTTTTGAAAATCCTGCTAACATATCCCTCCTTCACATGCAGCCAGCTGGGTGACTTAGGGTCAGTCACAGTTCCCTGAGAGCAGTTCTCTCAGAGCTCTCTCCGCCCCACCTACCTCACAGGGTGTCTGTTGCGAGGAGGGGAAGGGAAAGGAGACTGTTAGTCTCTCTGAGACTCTGAGTGAGGGGCGGGGGATATATCCATTCTCTTCACCAGTTTGGTGCACCAGCGGACTCTAATCTGGCTGAACCGGGTTTGATTCCCCACTCGTCCTCCACATGCAGCCAGCTGGGCGACCTTGGGTCAGTCACAGTTCTTTCGGAGCTGTTCTCTCAAGAGCGGTTCTCTTAGAGCTCTCTCAGCCTCACCTACCTCACAGGGTGTCTGTTGTGAGGAGGGGAAGGGAAAGGAGATTGTAAGCCGCTCTGAGACTCCGAGTGAAGGCCGGGGAATAAATCCAACTCTTCTTCTTCTTCTTCTTCTTCTTCTTCTTCTTCTTCTTCTAACTGGTGGGCTGGGATTTGCAGGCCGTGTCTGTTCCACCTCTCCCATCTTCCCCCTTTCTCTTTTGCAGGGACGCCGCTGACGCTGTCCCAGCTCTGCCGCCTCAGCCTTCGCAGGGCCTTCGGCCAACGGCCCCTGAAGAGAATTGCCAAGCTGCAGATCCCCCGAAGGTTTATCGACTTCCTCTCCTACCACTGACGGTTGAGGGAAAGGTGCTGTTGGAAGGCCGCAACCGGCAGCTCAGAATCCTTGGGTACCGACCACGTCAATTTTCACGCTAGTGATGTACATACTGTGGATAAGAAGCCCAGGTTTCAAGGGTCTCCCTTGCCGCCTGATCCTCAAGTATTACTACAGCACTTCGCCGCGGGCTGAAACAGCCCCACGGACTTGAGCGTTTCCTGTCTTATCCTTGTAAAATATGTCTCGCCTGGTATTGTACAGTTGGGACTGAGACCGAGTAGCTATTCGTTCTGGAATCGATGGCTCCTAGCTCGCTCTGTTAACCACTGACACCGCATTTTCACCCAGGGTACACGACCAGCGCAAGCTAATAGGCATGCTAGACAGAAAGGATTGTATAGTGGTTAAAGCCTCAGACTGGGATATAAGGGAGCTGGGTTCAAATTCTGGTACGGCCCTGAAAGTTACTGCTCGACATCAGGCCAACCCTCTCCCTCCCATCTAACATACCTTGCAGGGTTGCTGTGAGGAGAAAACGGAGTAGGGAGGCCTAGCAGATCCCCTGCACTGGAGGAGGGGGAGATTATAATTAATTATTATTATTATTGTCATATGGCAGTGTGTGTTGCAGGCAGTGTTCCCTCTAAGCTGAGTTAGTGTGAGCTAGCTCACAGTTTTTTAGCCTCCAGCTCACACGTTTTTGTCTCAGCTCAGGAAGGATGGCTCCAGGGCAAACTAATTGATGCAGCAACCAAATTACCTGCTCACAACTTTAATACCGATAGCTCAGAAAGTAGAGCTCCTGAGGGCACCTGGTATTTCTGGCCGCTGTGTGACACAGAGTGTTGGACTGGGTGGGCCATTGGCCTGATTCAACATTGGCTTCTCTTATGTTCTTATGTCTGGGGCAGGGATGCTCTGTATTCTCGGTGCTTGGGGGAGGTCAACAGTGGGAGGGCTTCTAGTGTCCTGGCCCCACCACTGGACCTCCTGATGGCCCCTGGTACTTTTAGCCACTGCATGACACAGAGTGTTGGACTGGATGGGCCACTGGCCTGATCCAACATGGCTTCTCTTCTGTTCACTACCGCAGGATATATTTCGCAATCGTCTGTGAGCCTATAGCCGCTACCCTATCTGTCTAGTGTAAGAATGGCCTGAATGGATTGCAATGGCGCAGCAGAGCATGCATGTTTAGGGACAAACTTATGCACAAGCTTCTCCCTTCTGTGCCCCCCAAAGTCCGTTGCTTTTATATGCCATGCCAGTCCCCTTTTGAAACAGTCCTCTGAAGGAATACGTGGCGGCTAGTTCATAGATGTCCCATTTAGCACACCTTGGTTCAATTACGTGCCAGATGTTTCAGAAAGAGACTTTTTTTGCGCATTAATGCAGTCATTTGTAGTGGGGAGAAGTGCACAGAAAGCACACTGTACGGGAACTACCTCTTCAATGGATTGCATGAAATGTCCTCTGTTTTAATATCTCAAGACAAGAATAATAAACCTCATTTTTTTTTCTTGTAGAACGGTTTGGGAATGTCTGTGTCTCACAGTATACCAGCTCATGTTTGGCAAAATTTTAGGAGTGGCGGGCCAGGGAGGATCCACACTCGAGCCTCGTGCTCCACTACCCCTCCCACCCAAGTGTCTAATGTTTCACCCCTACAACTTTTGCTATTCCTAAGCTCCCAGCTAGAAGGGAGGTTCTGATTGTGACCGAGTGCTAAAAACTGGAGAGAGGAGGAAGAACAAAAAGATGAGTCGGTTTTATAACCTGCTCTTCACCATTTGAAGGAGTCTCCAAGCAGTTTTCAATCTCCTTTCCTTCCTGTCCTCACAAGTCACAACAGACACCCTGTGAGGTAGGTGGGGCTGAGAGAGCTCTTTCGAGGACTGCCCTTGAGAGAACCGCTCTGAGAGAACTCTGACCGACCCAGCTGGCTGCATGTGGCGGAGTGGGGAATCGAACCCGGTTCTCCCAGATTAGAGTCCGCCTCTCTTAACCACTACACCAAACTGGGTGAGATGGCACGTGAAAACAGAGACAGAGAGACAGAGAGTGGAAGCACTGCCAGTCTTTGACCACAGATTATTTATTTATTTGTGGGTTTTTTATTTGTTTTTGGTTTTTTTTACCCCCCCAAGGGGATTTTTTTTATTGCTTTTCTAAATCAACATACAAAAAAAGAAAATAAAAACTACAATACACCGAAATGTAGGGAAGGGGAAACTACTCTCTACAGGAGGAAGAAAAGAAAAACCTCTAAAAACCCAAGAATCGGTGATCGTACAAAGCTTTAGGAATAATACCCTGCCTCTCCAATGCAAATTAACTTTCGCCAAAAATGATCATCTAGCTAATAAAACATGTCAATATTTCCCCAGCAATCCCGATTTCATAAAGAGCTGTGTCCTGCATTAGACAGAATAAAGTACTCCAGAAAACAATAACAATCTACTTTTTCCCTCTATCCCCTCTCAAATGATATCCTGTTTTAGGGGCTACAGCCCCTAACTTGGAGTCCAAGTCCTCGTCAGAAGATCCAGTCTCTCCTTCTTCTTCGCTCTCCCTGGTGCCATCAGGGGCTCTTTCTCCCTCTCCTGGTGGTCGACCATGCTGACGTAAAAATTCACAAGCCTTTTCGACAAAATCTATCCTTTCTTTGCCATTTGCATAACTGAAGATTAGTCCTTCGGGAACCAACCATCTGTAGGCAACTTTGTGGCTTTGTAAAAATAACACCGAGTCTCTGTATTTATTTATTTGTTAGGCATTTATTTTAAAATCACACATTGTGCCTGGTGACATCGAACCCGGCATGTAAGTCTCCGCTCCTGCTTTGTGTGCTTTGGCCCTCTCGTTCACTTCTTCCTTCAGCCCACCATCCTCCCTTTATCAGTCTCAAATGTATTTATTTACAGCATTTTTTAAAATAAAAATCTCACCTCTTCAGGGGGCTCTGGATGGTAGACATGTTCTTCCCTCCTCCATGACCACTGAGTAAAGTAGATTAGGTTGAGAGACAGTAACTAGCCCAAATCTTGGGCCCAAAGGACATCCAGACAGCTTCTGTGGCAGCAGGATTTGAATTGGGCTCTCTCGGGTCATAGCCCTAGATTCAGGGATTCTGCAAAGTTCGCTCCGAAGTTGTTCGGCAACCAGGTTCAGTTCTCATGATCCGACGCTGAATTGTTCGACTTGCACCAAATAATGCCAACAGCTGCCAAACAAGCTTATTAAGAACATCAGAGTCCAGCTGGACCAGGCCAGTGAGGGTCCACCTAGTCCAGCAGTACAGTAGCCGACCAGTTCCTCTGGAGGGCCAACAACAGGGCAGAGAGGCCGAGGCCTTCATAAGAACACCAGAAGAGCCCTGCTGGGTCAGACCAGTGGTCTATCTAGTCCAGCATCCTGTCTCGCACAGTGGCCAACCAGTTCCTCTGGAGGGCCAAAAACAGGGCAGAGAGGCCGAGGCCTTCATGAGAACATCAGAAGAGCCCTGCTGGATCAGAACAATGAGGGTCCACCTAGTCCAGCCTCCTGTCTCACACAGTGGCCAACCAGTTCCTCTGGAGGGCCAAGAACATGGCTCAGAGGCCAAGGCCTTCAGAAGAACACCAGAAGAGCTCTGCTGGATCAGACCAGTGGTCCATTTAGTCCAGTATCCTGTCGCAAACAGCAGCCAACCAGTTTCTCTGGATGGCCAATAACAGGGTATTGAGGCCGAGGCCTTTCCCTGATGTTGCCTCCTGGCTTTGGGATTCAGAGGGTTAGTGCCTCAGAATGTGGCGGTTCCCTTCAGTCACCACAGATGGTAGCCATTGATAGACCTACCCTCCATGAATCTATCTAATCCTCTTTCAAAACTGTTTATTCCTGTGGCCACCACTGAATCCTCTGGCAGTAAATTCCACATTTTAATCACTCTCTGTATAAAGTAGTATTTCCTTTTGCCTGACCTGAACCTACTGCCCATCAGTTTCATGGGTTGCCCCCGAGTTCTAGTCTTTTGGGAGGAGGGGGAAAAATTCTTTTTTTCAACTCTCTCAACCCCATGCATAATTTTATAAACCTGTATCCTGTCCCCAATTAGTCGTCTCTTTTCTAAAGTGGAAAGTCCCCGACTCTTCAGGTTTTTGTTATCAATGTCCTATATTCATTCATTTATTATTTATTTTAGATTTACACAAATGCATGAAGGCATAGCAGCATATCAGAATTGTGTGCTTTGTTTTAACACGGTGTTTTTTCCACGTTTACCCCACCTGGAAGGCATAGTAGCATATCAGAATTGTGTGCTTTAGTTTAACACCGTGTTTTCCCCACGTTTACCCCACCTGGAAGGTATAGTACCATATCAGAATTGTGTGCTTTGGTTTAACACCGTGTTTTTTCCACGTTTACCCCACCTGGAAGGCATAGTAGCATACCAGAATTGTGTGCTTTGTTTTAACACCGTGTTTTTTCCACGTTTACCCCACCTGGAAGGCATAGTAGCATATCCGAATTGTGTGCTTTGGTTTAACACGGTGTTTTTTCCACGTTTACCCCACCTGGAAGGCATAGCAGCATATCAGAATTGTGTGCTTTGGTTTAACACGGTGTTTTTTCCACGTTTACCCCACCTGGAAGGCATAGTAGCATACCAGAATTGTGTGCTTTAGTTTAACACCGTGTTTTTCCCATGTTTACCCCACCTGGAAGGCATAGTAGCATATCAGAATTGTGTGCTTTGGTTTAACACCGTGTTTTTTCCACGTTTACCCCACCTGGAAGGCATAGTAGCATACCAGAATTGTGTGCTTTGTTTTAACACCGTGTTTTTTCCACGTTTACCCCACCTGGAAGGCATAGCAGCATATCAGAATTGTGTGCTTTGGTTTAACACAGTGTTTTTTCCACGTTTACCCCACCTGGAAGGCATAGCAGAATATCAGAATTGTGTGCTTTGAATCATAGAATCATAGAATGTTAGAGTTGGAAGGGACCTTGCAGGCCATCTAGTCCAACCCCCTGCACTCTGCAGGAGCAGAGCCGAAACCCCTACATACCTACAACATACCCAAGAGATGGTTGTCCAGTCTCCTCTTGAAAACGTCCAGCGAAGAAGCATCCACCACCTCCCGAGGCAGCCTGTTCCACTGCTCAACCACTCTTACAGTCAGGAAGTTTCTCCTGATATTAAGCCGGTAACGACTCCCTTGTAATTTCCACCCATTCGATCTAGCCTTGCAATCTGGAGCAAGAGAGACTAGATCCACTCCATCTTCTACATGACAGCCCTTCAAAGACTTGAAGACTGCCATCATGTCCCCTCTAAACCTTCTCTTTCCCAGGCTAAACAGACCCAACTCCCTCAGCCTTTCCTCATAAGACTTGGACTCCAACCCTCTCACCATCCTGGTCGCCCTCCTCTGGACCCGCTCGAGTTTGTCAACATCCTTCCGAAAATGTGGTGCCCAAAACTGGACACAGGACTCCAGGTGGGGCCTGACCATAGCAGAATACAGCGGAACTACCACCTCCCGTGATCTGGACACAATGCTTCTGCTAATGCATCCTAAGATTGCATTCGCTTTCTTCACAGCCGCATCACACTGCAGGCTCATGTTTAGCTTGTGATCAACCGTAACACCTAGATCCCTTTCACATGTGCTGCTGTCAAGCCAAGTCCCTCCCATTCTATATCTGTGCCTTTGATTTTTTTTCTTTGATTTAACACGGTGTTTTTTCCACGTTGACCCCACCTGAAAGGCATAGTAGCATATTAGAATTGTGTGCTTTGGTTTAACACGGTGTTTTTTCCTCGTTTACCCCACTTGGAAGTCGACAGCCCCCAACTTGAAGGGACCATCCCTGGTAAACCGAGACGGCGGCCTTCAGAAAGCCTGCCTCCGGCCTCCGAACGTCTCCAGTCGTCCCAGTTCCTTAACAAGGCCTCTTTCTAAAGACGCTGCGATTTCTCTAGCTCAGCCCTTAACCGGTTCCGTCTGTGAGCCCGGCCCTTTGTTTAGCTTGGACGCCGCCGGGTCGAGAAGGCCGAGGTGCGGCCTGGCATTTTTTCCGTTCGAACCAGTCTTCGGGGGTTTGTCTTACAGTAAGGCCGCTGTTTGCCTGCCAAGTTTGAGGGGCCGGCGGGGGTCTCGCTCACAGCCTTCCATTTCCCTAAATGTTAACACATGCAGCAAATCTCTTTCCCCCTCCTCTGCCGCCCCAATCTGGTGTTTGAATTTCTTTGTCCTCCTTGGGGAGAAAGGGGGGGAGAAAGGAACCAGGTTTCAAAGGGAAGGGACTCTCTTCCCCGGGGCGACGAACCTCCAGTCCCGGGAGTGCTTCAGGTGCTGGGGGGAACTCGGAAAACTGCGCCCTCCTTTTCTGCCTTTTGAGGCTGTGTGAGAACCCATAATTAGGAACACACCTTGAAAAGAGGGAGGCAGGAAAGGATGTGGTGGATTTGAGGGTGTGCCGGGAAATCGCCGTCCGAGAGACGCTCACTTCGCTGCTTTTTTAAAAAATAAAGGATTTAGCAGGGCTGCGGAAAAATGGTGCATTTGGAGAGAGAGAAGAAGAGATTGGGTTTATACCCTACCCTTCACTCGGAGTCTCAGAGCGGCTTACAATCTCCTTTCCCTTCCCGTCCCCACGACAGGTACCCCTGTGAGCAGTGTTTCATCTAAGCTGAGTTAGTGTGAGCTATCACACCGTATTTCAGCCTCCGGCTCACAGATTTCTGTCTTAGCTCAGGAAGGAGGGCTCCAGAGCAAACTAATTTATGCAGTAGCCAAATCGCTCGCTCACAGCTTTAATGGCCAGTAGCTCACGAAGTAGAATTTTTGCTCACAAGACTCCACAGCTTCCGAGGGGGCATTGCCTGTGAGGTAGGTGGGCCTCAGAGAGCTCTGAGAGAACTGCTCTTGAGAGAGCAGCTCTGAGAGAACTTGTGACTGACCCAAGGTCACCCAGCAGCTGCGAGTGGATCTCCAGATTCGAGTCCACCGCTCTTAACCTCTACATCAAACTGGCTCTCGTTTGAGGCCGGTTTGGAGTGCAAAAAGGTCTTCCAGTTGTAAGACAAGTCAGGGGGTTTATTTAAGGAGGCGTGGTCAGGCCTTCCCCCCCATTTCAGAGCACATCCGATAATTTTGCCAAGTAAAACTCGGCAACCATAGTCTAGGGTTTAGAGTGTCAGACAAGTTACAGGCAGGCCTGGGTTCAAATCTCTGCTCTGCGACAAAATTATCCAGGCGACCTTGGGAGCAAGTCCTCCGCTTCCAGCCTCGCAAGGTTGTTGTAAGAATGAAACGGAGGAAGGGAGGCCCAGGTACACGGCCCTGAGCTCACTGGAGGGAGGACGGTATTAAAATTAGACAGACAGACTCTCTGGCATGATACCTGGCTAAGGTCTCTTCCTGTCCAGGCTTAAGCCCCAGATCTCCACGAACCTCCCCTCCTGAGGAGCAACTGTTGGGAAAAACATACACAAGCCACCAGTACATGCACATTTCCTCAAGGGAGTAAATAGCGGCCTCTGTTTCAAGTCAGGAAACAACATCAGCCAGTATCGTAATGCCCCTGTATAAATCGATGGTGCGACCTCATTTGGAGTACTGTGTACAGTTCTGGTCACCACACCTCAAAAAGGATATTATAGCATTGGGAAAAGTGCAGAAAAGGGCAACTAGGATGATAAAAGGGTCAGAACACCTTCCCTACGAAGAAAGGTTAAAACGCTTGGGGCTCTTTAGCTTGGAGAAACGACGGCTGAGGGGTGACATGATCGAGGTTTGTAAGATTATGCATGGGATAGAGCCGGTCGAGAAAGAAGTCCTTTTCTCCCTTTCTCACAATACCAGAACTCAGGGGGCAATCCATGAAATTGCTGAGCAGTTGGGTTCGAATGGATAAAAGGAAGTCCTTCTTCACCCAAAGAGTGATTAACATATGGAATTCCCTGCCACAGGAGGTGGTGGCAGCTACAAGCATGGATGGCTTCAAGAGGGAATCAGATAAACATGTGGAGCAGAAGTCCATCAGTGGCTATTAGCTACAAGGTGTAGATAGGAACTCTCAGTCTGGGGCAAGGGATGCTCTGTATTCTGGGTGCTTGGGGGGGGTCAACAGTGGCAGGGCTTCTAGTGTCCTGGCCCCACTGCTGGACCTCCTGATGGCGCCTGGTATTTTTGGCCACTGTGTGACAGAGTGTTGGACTAGATGGGCCATTGGCCTGATCTAACACTAGCTTCTCTTATGTTCCTAACATGGAGGATACCTGTTTTCTTTACACGCTGTAGTCGCCCACAAAATCAGGCCCACACCCAACTTGCATAAGTCATTCTCCTCTCGTCCATTTTACATCCATCCCCACAGCACATTTTAGCCTCACAACAAGCCTCAAGTTAGGCTGAGAGGGTGTGGCTGCCCCAAGGTCACCCAGCATCTTTCCATGGCACGAGCAGGGATTCGAACCTGGGTCTCCCAGATCCTAGTCCGACTCTAACCACCACACCATGTTGGCTGTCAGTTAAGTTCCGAGTGGGAAGTTCCCTGCCCGCTTCTGCTGAAAGCCCTTGTTGCAGCCACATGGGGAAACGAGGACTTTGTAAAGCGTGTATCAAAGGTTCAGACAGGCAAATGAGGTTGCATATCCCTGAGATGAAACTCCTCAGATGGCAGAGTTTGGTGTAGTGGTTACAAATGCAGACTCTAATGTGGGAGAACCGGATTTGATCATGAGAGGGAGGGCAGGAAGGGTTGCATCAGTGCTTAGTTCTCATGGCCCTTTCTTACAGGCCCAGGGAAATGTCGATCGCCCCTTTGGGGTCAGGAAGCCATTTTTCTCCAGGCCGGTTTGGCTGGAGATCCTGGAGGTTTTTTGTCATCTTCTGGGCATGGAGCGGGGGTCCCTGGGGGTGTGGGGGGAGAGGTATCTGTGAATTTCCTGCATTGTGCAGGGGGTTGGACTAGATGACCCGGGAGGTCCCTTCCAACTCTTATGTTTCTATGATTCCCCACTGTGCCACATGCAGCTGCTGGTTTGATCTTGGGTCAGTCATAAGTTCTTTCAGAGCTGTTCTCTCAAGGGCAGTCCTCAAAAGAGCTCAGACACCTCACAGGGTGTCCGTTGTGGGGGGAAGGAGATTGTAAGCCACTCTGAGACTCCTCTGGTGGGCAGAGGAAACAGGGCCTTTTTGGTGGCAGCCCCCACAATTACAGAACAGCCTCCCCAGAGCGGTGCACCGGGCACCCCTCACTGTCACTCCTTAGGAAGCAGCTGGTGACAGTTTTATTTCTGGCTGCGTTGGATGACGTTTACTAGCAGTCCTGATAGATGGGCAGCCGTGGCCCTGGTCACACGGGCCAGATAACGCCGGGGGGGGGCGTGGTTCTTTGCGCCGGCGCAATTAGACCCGCCAGAACGCGATCAGATGTGACAGCGGCACACCGTGGTTTCGTCTGTCAGCACGTGCGCGTCAAGGAGGACAGCCGGGGGGAAAGCCGCTCGCCGGCGTGATCCCACGGAAGGATTCCGTCGGCAGCCCGTGGCAAACCATTTGCTAGTACATCTGTTGAGATACTTTTTAACTGCGCGGCTTCAGTGGCACGCCACAGGTTGGCCATGGGTGCACTACGTTTGCCAGATGTTGCCGTGTGACCGCGCCCTGAAAATCCGCCCGGCATTCGTGGCTCTCCCACGGCAAATCCGGCGTGTGACCGGGGGCCCCTGTTAGCCTGTCTGTAGCAGTAGAAAACAGCCAGAGTCCAGGAGACTAACAAAATATGTGAGCTTATCTGTATAATGTATAATCTCATACCCTGCCATGTATTTTCCTCAGTTTGTGATTTCAAATTTTTGTTCTTTTATATTTAAAGTGTATTTTATCGGGGGTGTTTGAACCGTATCGCCAGCTGCCTCGGGCCCCGTAATGAAGAAAGGCGGCTGACAGATGTTTTTTTTAAAAAAAAAACAAATTGAATAAATAAATAAAACTCCCCACAAGCAGAAAACCAGCACCCCTCTTTCCCTGTCGTGCTGGTTTTCTACTTGCGGGGAGCTTTTCCATACAGGTGAATGCCCTGCACCTAATAATCCCCCCGAGCAGTTTGCAGTGTTGCCCATCCATTCCACTGCCTCAGGTCTCCTGAGCCAGTTGGGTAAAAAAAAACACCCCAGGCCTCTATGACCAATAGGGTTGCCAACCTCCAGGTGCGGCCTGGAAGTTGCCTGGAATGAAAACTGATCTCCAGATGTTAGAGATTGGTCCCCCATGAGAAAATGCCTGCTTTGGAGGGTGGCTTCTCCCCTCCCCAAACCCCGCCCTCCTCAGGCTTTACCTCCAAATCTCCAGGAATCCCCCCCTACCTGGAGTTGGCAACCCTTAATGGGAGATGCAGACAGGAACATGCGGCGATCTAGATATCCCAAACATCCACTGGTGGGCACAGGAAACAGGGCCTCTTTGGTGACCCACCGTGAGATTTGATTCCAGGTGATATTGTATTTTCGTTTTTTAAAATGTATGTATTTATTTTTAAAATATATTTATTTATTTATTTATTTGGACCGAGTGGTGGCTCAAGTGGTTAAGACGCTGAACTGCAGGCCGTGGAAGGTCGGTAGTTCAGCAGTTCGAGACCCAAGAGTGCCGCATGACGGAGTGAGCTCCCGTCTCTCGTTCCAGCTCCTGCCAACCTAGCAGTTCGAAAGCAAGAAATTGCAAGTAGATAAATAGGTACCGCTTCGGTGGGAAGGGAACGGCGTTCTGTGCGCCTTGGTGTTTAGTCATGCCGGCCACATGACCATGGAAACGTCTTCGGACAGCGCTGGCTCTTCGGCTTGGAAACGGAGATGAGCACCGCAACCCTAGAGTTGGATTCAACTGGCTTTCGAGCAAGGGAACCTTTACCTTTACCTTTATTTATTTATTTTCTTTGTGGGAGAAATACTTTTGAGGATTTAAACCTGGCGACGCCTCAGGAGCATCTTCCTCAGATTACAGACGGTGCCGGCTTCTTCTTTCCCCGTCTCGCTTAAACAGAAAAGGCCTGGAACAGATGTGGCAACGCTCAGCTGCTTCCCAGCCAGGGGTGAAACTCCCTCTGTCGAATAGCTCCCTGCAGGTTTTTCCACACGTCTGCCATAAAACATGTTTCGGGGCTGGCTTTTCTTCTGAAAAAAATAAAACAAAACAAGGTATCAGGTCACCGACTGGAGAAATCGAGAGAGGACTGCAAACGCAGACAAGCCTTTGGAGAGGACGGGAGGCGGCGGAGAAAAGGATATGCGGCCAAGACGCCAGAGGCCCCCTCCCCGTCAACTCCTTCTACAAAACTCACATTTTCCGTGGCGGTTTGGGCGTAAGTCCTTTCTACCGCTCCAACGCAGCGTCGCAACCCATCCTGTTTCCTGTACCTCGCCCGTCTCTGCCCATACTCGGTTGTCAAGAACTCCTCACAGAATCTTAGATTGTAAGCTCCTCGGGGCAGGAATTCTCTCCTATAAAGCACCCTCTCTCTCTCACACCCCAAAATTATTTACCGTATTCATGAAATTCATTTATACCCTGCAGAAAATGACTCCTTGCTTTGGTGTAGTGGTTAAGTGTGTGGACTCCAGTCTGGGAGAACCAGGTTTGATTCCCCAGTGCTCTACATGCAGCTGCTGGATGACCTTGGGTCAGTTGCAAGTTCTGTCAGAGCTGTTCTTGAAAGAGCAGTTTCTCTCAGAGCTCTCTCAGCCCTGCCTACCTCACAGGGTGTCTGTTGTGGGGAGGGGAAGGGAAAGGAGTCTGTAAGCCGCTCTGAGACTCCGAGTGAAGGCCAGGTAATAAATCCAACTCTTCTTCTTCAAACTGGCGGGCTGGGATTTGCAGGCCGTGTCTGTTCCACCTCTCCCATCTTCCCCCTTACTCTTTTGCTGGGACGCCACTGACGCTGTCCCAGCTCTGCCAGGTATAAAGGGCAGGGTATAAATCCAATCTCTTCTCTTCTTCTTCTTCTTCTTCCTTTAGAGGATGTACTTCTAACGGCATCTCTCCTTATAATAATTATCTTTTGGTTTCGTAAGATTCCATGCGCTGGCTGTAAAATGCCCTCCCTCAGCCATTGACCCATCAGCCGCCACTCAAGAGTACTCGCGTGCCATTGGCCGGGTGCTGGGTCTGCTCCTCTTCCCCACCCACTCCCCCTGGCAGACAGCTCTCTCTCCTGAGGAAGACAGTTCTCTTGACTCCTGTGAGGGACTGTCCCCTCAGTGGCTGTTGGTAGGCAACCAAGCTTGGTTCTGTGAGTAAAAAAACAAAGGACTTTCAGCATAACCCCCTCCCCAACAGCCACTTTCCTGTCAGAATAAATGGGAAAAGGCTCTTTCTCCTGCTTAGCTTCAGCATGGCTGGCTGGCTAACGAGGTGGGCCAGCGACCATCAGACCATTTTCTTCTTTCTGTGCAGCTGCCTTTCCCCTAGGGTTGCCAATCTCCAGGTGGGAACTTGAGATCTCCTACTGTTACAATTGACCTCCAGATGGCAGAGATCAGTTCCCCGGGAGAAAATGGTTGCTGTGGAGGGTAGACTCTATGGCATTATACCCTGCTGAGTCCTTCCACACACACCCCAAATGCTGCCCTCCACAGGATCCACCCCCCCAAATCTCCAGGTATTTCTCTAATCAGAGTTGGCACCTGTATTTTCTCCTCTGTCAGTAAAAGGCCCTTTCCACACCTGTGTTGGCCTTTGGGAGAAAACTCATTGGGCCCTGTCCTGATCAGGTTGCCAACTCCAGGTGGGCAATTCCTGGAGATTTGAGGGATGGAGCCTGGAGAGGGTGAGGTTTGAAGAGGGGTGGCACCTCAGACAGGCACGATGCCGTAGACTCCGCTCTCCAATCCAGCCATTCCCTGATGGGGAACCATTGTTGCCAATCTCCAGGTGGGGGCTGGAGATCACTCAAAATTACAACTGCTCTCTAGGAGGGAGGGGGGAGGAGATGGAAAACTAAAGGTAGGTTGATGGTTGGCTGGGAGGGAGATAGGGTTATCAACTCCAGGTTGGGAAATTCCTGGAGATTTGAGGGGTCGAACCTGGAGAGGGTGAGTGTTGAGGAGGGGTGGGACCTCAGACAGGTACAATGCCATAGACTCCACCCTCCAAACCAGCCACTCCCTCCTGGGGAACCACTGTTACCAATCTTGGGGGTGGGCTGGAGATCACTCAAAATTACTACTGCTCTTCAGGTAGCAAAGATCAGTTCTTCTGGAGAAAATGGTGGACTCTGTCATTATACCCTGCTGAGATTGCCACAGCAAATTGTCACTGAGTGCCCAAAGCCGGGGCACTCTCCCAGAGCCTCTTTCTAGAGCCCGTTGTATTTATTTCCACAACGGGCCTTATTCCTAGTTATATTATAAAGCAGCTGATATTGTAATGCCCCTGTATAGATCTATGTTGTGGCTTCATTCGTTCTGGCCACACTGTTATCACCAAAAGGAGGTGGCAGAACTGGAAAAAGTACAGAGGAGAGCGACCAAGGTGATTAAGGGGTTGGAGGAAAGGGTGAAGAGTCTGGGACTTTTCAGTTGAGACCAGAGACGACAAAGGGAAGGGTGTAAATAGAGGTTTATAAAAGTATGCATGGAGTGGACAGGGTTGACAAAGATAATTTTTTCTCCCTCTCCCAAAAGACTAGACCTCGAGGGCATCGTGTGAAGCTGATGGGCAGTAGGTTCAGGACGTACAAAAGGAAATACTACTTTACGCAGAGAGCGATAAAAATGTAGACTTCGCTGCCAGAAGATGTAGTGATATGTTGTACAAATAAATTTCTAGTCAAGAAATGGAGTCAGAAATGAGGAGGAAGTTCTTAGTGTTTAATTGCAATTAGACAGGGGAAAACAGTTGGACCAAAGGGCCCATCAAAAACTCCTTTCTGAGCATATTCAGGAAGTACGTGATCTTTTATACATGAACTGACATCATTAAGAAAACAATATTCAAAAAGGCATAATTGGTTACAAAAGACAATGGTCATTCAAACAATAAGCTTTTGATTTGTCAGATGTAAAGAAACGTATCTACGTCAAACCTAAATGTTCATATCCCAAACAAAAAGATTTTTTTCCCTGATACGAGACTAAAATCTTATCTGACCCAGACTTTTCAGGGTTTTGACTTTAAGAACTACAGAATTATGAACTTTATATGTATTATCTTGTCTGCTAACAATAACAGACTTACAAGAGTAAAGCCTTCTATAGAACTGGCCTTCCTTACATCCTAATGAAATACTACTTAAAAGGTAAAGGTAAAGGTAAAGGTAAAGGTTCCCTTGCTCGAAAGCCAGTCGAATCCGACTCTAGGGTTGCGGTGCTCATCTCCGTTTCAAAGCCGAAGAGCCAGCGCTGTCCGAAGACGTTTCCGTGGTCATGTGGCCGGCATGACTAAACACCAAGGCGCACGGAACGCTGTTACCTTCCCACCAAAGTGGTACCTATTTAACTACTTGCAATTTCTTGCTTTTGAACTGCTAGGTTGGCAGGAGCTGGAACTAGAGACGGGAGCTCACTCCGTCATGCGGCACTCTCGAGAGAAATCCATAAAACCAGGAGAAAATACAAATATGAATAATCAAAAAGGGGGAAAACCGATGTAAAAAAATCTTTATATTCCCATTCATACTACAGATGGCCACAGGAATAAACAGTTCTAAAAGGGGATTAGATAGAGTTATGGAGGACAATTCTATCGATGGCTGCTAGCCCTGGCGACTGAGGGGAACCTCCACATTTCAGAGGCGTAAGGACATAAGAGAAGCCATGTTGGATCAGGCCAATGGCCCATCCAGTCCAACGCTCTGTATCACACAGTGGCCAAAACCCAGGTGCCCTCAGGAGGTCCAGCAATGGGGCCAGGACCCGCAGAAGCCCACTGCCCCCCAAACCCCAGGACGACAGAGCCTCACTGCCCCAGACAGAGAGTCCCCTCTATACCTTGGGGCTAATAGCCACTGATGGACCTCTGCTCCAGATGTTTATCCAATTTCCTCTTGAAGCTGTCCATGCTTGTAGCCACCACCACTTCCTGCAGCAGGGAATTCCATGTATCAATGACTCTTTGGGTGAAGAAGGACTTCCTTTTCTCTTCTTGACCTTCTCTATCCTGTGCATGATTTCGTAAACCTCGATCGGGTCACCGCTCAGTCATCACATCTCCAAGCCCTAACTTCTTTAACCGTTCTTCATAGGGAAAGTGTTCCATCCTCTTATTCGTTTTAGTTGCCCTTTTCTGCACCTTTTCCCAAGGCTAAAATATCTTTTTTTAGGTGCGGTCCATCGATATGCAGGGGGCATTATGATACTGGCTGATTTGTTTTCAATCCCCTTCCTACCAATCCCCAAAATGGCATTTGCCTTTTTTATTATAGTTGTACACTGAGTCGACATCTTCATTGAGTTATCTACCATGCCTCCAAGAGCTCTCTCCTGAGCTAATCCTCTGAATTCCGGAGCCAGGAGGCAACCTCAGGGGAAGGCCTCAGCCTCTGTGCCCTGTAGTTGGCTCTCCAGAGGAACTGGTTGGCTACCGTGTGAGTCAGGATGCTGGCCTAGATGGACCACTGGTCTGATCCAGCAGGGCTCTTCTGATGTTCTTATCAGGGGAAGGCCTCAGCCTCTGTGCCCTGTTGTTGGCTCTCCAGAGGAACTGATTGGCCCCTGTATGAGACGGGATGCTGGACTAGATGGACCACTGGTCTGATCCAGCAGGGCTCTTCTGATGTTCTTATGAAGGCCTCGGCCTCTCTGCCCTGTTGTTGGACCTCCAGAGGAACTGGTTGGCCCCTGTGTGAGACAGGATGCTGGTCTAGATGGACCACTGGTCTGATCCAGCAGGGCCCCTTCTGATGTTTTTATGAAGACCTTGACCTCTCTGCCCTGTTGTTGGTCCTCCAGAGGAACTGGCTGGCCACTGTGTGAGCAGGGCCGGCTTGCCCACTAGGCGAGCTAGGTGCTCGCCTAGGGCGCTGGGCCCGCAGGGGCGCCAAACAGCCCCCCGCCCCCCACGCCGCCGCCTCCCCGCCACCACCACCAGCGAAGTGCCCCAGCGGGGCTCAGAGGGCAGCGGCAACGGCAACAGCAGAGCTTGCCCGCCCTCCCCCGCTGGCACTCCCCGCCCCCCACCCCCTCCCCTCTTCTCCAAGCCGGCGCTGGGAGGGAGGGAAGGGGTGGGTGTTTGAACCCCTGCCCCTTCCCTGGCTTTCCTGGGGGCCCCGCAGCTGCAGAGCACCCAGGAAAGCCAGCGCTCCGCCACCCCCGCCGGTCATAAGAACATAAGAACATAAGAGAAGCCAATGTTGAATCAGGCCAATGGCCCATCTAGTCCAACACTCTGTCACACAGCGGCCAAAAATACCAGGTGCCATCAGGAGGTCCAGCAGTGGGGCCAGGACACCAGAAGCCCTCCCACTGCTGCCCCCTCCAGCACCAAGAACAGAGTGCATCACCTGCCCCAGCCTGAGAGTTCCCATCTATACCCTGTGGCTAATAGCCACTGGTGGACTTCTGCTCCCGATGTTTATCTAATTCCCTCTTGAAACTGTCCATGCTTGTAGCTGCCACCACCTCCTGTGGCAGTGAATTCCACGTGTTAATCACTCTTTGGGTGAAGAAGTATTTCCTTCTATCTGTTCTAACCCGACTGCTCAGCAATTTCATGGAGTGCCCACAAAGAGTTCTTGTCCTGTGAGAAAGGGAGAAAAGGACTTTCTCAACCTGCTCAATCCCATTCATAATCTTATAAACCTCGATCATGTCACCCCTCAGCCGTCGTTTCTCCAAGCTAAAGAGCCCCAAGCGTTTTAACCTTTCCTCATAGGGAAGGTGTTCCAACCCTTTTATCATTCTAGTTGCCCTTCTCTGCACTTTTTCCAATGCTATAATATCCTAGGCCCCACCAGGTGGTTGGCATCCCCGGTGCGGTGGGCGCCCCAGGCTGTCCTGCCTAGGGCGCCCAGACACCTGGGGCCGGCCCTGTGTGTGAGATGGGATGCTGGACTAGAGGGACCACTGGTCTGATCCAGCAGGGCCTCTTCTGATGTTTTTATGAAGACCTTGACCTCTCTACCCTGTTGTTGGTCCTCCAGAGGAACTGGTTGGCCGCTGAGTGAGACAGGATGCTGGACTAGATGGACCCTCACTGGTCTGATACAGCCCATTCCAGAGCCAGCAAGCCTATTCATTACCTAGGTTTCTCCCCCAAATCCCCAGGAACTTCCTGACCTGGAACTGGCAATTCTACATGGTTATATAAATGTGCATGCTGCTGGTCATTAGATGTACGCTCAATAACCAATGAAGAGAGGTTTATAGTTAGCATCATAACAGCATCACACTGCAACCAATTCCACACACCACAGCTGGCATTGTCTGAAAAAACACTTCACCCTAGCCTTTATTTCTGAGATCGTTGCAGTACATGGGCCATTTTTTTTAAAAAGGTGGGTCATATTTATGTTAGTCACCAGGGGGCAGACGTGCATTGAGTTGGTTGCAAATGTTGGCAAATAGTCCTCGTCTTAGAACCAATGGAGCCAAGTTTGAGTCCTTTGGGACGCACACTTCTTTAGATACAATGAAATGGAAATTACCCGTCCATACATATAGGTAGAGGGCGAGAGCAGTAAAGGAGCATACAACATAATGATGATGTTTTTAACAGATGCAAGGACCAAAACAGGAATGACAGACTTAGTTTATACAGTTACCATTTGTTTGAATGTAATTTCAGGGGGAAGAAGAAGAGATTGGCTGTATACCCCGCCCTTCACTACCTGAAGGAGTCTCAGGGCGGCTTACAATCTCCTTTCCCTTCCCCTCCCCACAACAAGACACCCTGTGGGGTAGGCGGGGCTGAGAGAGCACTTTCGAGGACAGCCCCTGAGAGAACCGCTCTGAGAGAACTTGTGTCTGACCCAAGGTCACACCAGCAGCTGCACGTTGAGGAGTGGGGAATCAAACCTGGTTCTCCCAGATTAGAGTCCACTTAACCACGACTCCAAAATGGCTCTATATATAGTAGTGTAGTGTAGTGTACTCTACATAGTCCCTAATCCTCTACACCAAGAGGGTAGAGGATTTCTCAACCACATCGTTGCAATGCAGCCCTATATCCTTTGCAAAAAAACCCACCCCTCTAGATAAATTCAGTTTTGCATTTCCTCCCTGCCATCTGGTCGCAGGTGACTTACGGTGACCCAGTCGGTTTTCCAGGCAAGAGACGTTCAGAGGTGGTTTTTCCTGTTGCCTGCCTCTGCATAGCAGCCCTTGACTTTCTTGGGGGTCTCCCCTCCGAATACTGAGCAGGGCCGACCCCGTGTAGCTTCCGAGATCCAAGAAGATTGGGCAAATCTGGGCCGTCCGCCACAGGGCCAGTGTCTTTGCTCCAGAGTCAGGTTGGTGGGAGGGCTTCTGGTGTCCTGGCCCCACTGCTGGCACCTGGTATTTTTGGCCGCTGTGTGACACAGAGTGTTGGACTGGATGGGCTGTTGGCCTGATTCAACATTGGCTTCTCTTATGTTCTTATGTCTGGGGCAGTGATGCTCTGTCTTCTTGGTGCTTGGAGGGGGCAACAGTGGGAGGGCTTCTAGTGTCCTGGCCCCACTAGTGGACCTCCTGATGGCACCTGGTGTTTTTGGCCGCTGTGTGACACAGAGTGTTGGACTGGATGGCTATTGGCCTGATTCAACATTGGCTTCTCTTATGTTCTTATGTCTGGGGCAGTGATGCTCTGTCTTCTTGGTGCTTGGAGGGGGCAACAGTGGGAGGGCTTCTAGTGTCCTGGCCCCACTAGTGGACCTCCTGATGGCACCTGGTATTTTTGGCCGCTGTGTGACACAGAGTGTTGGACTAGAGGGGCCGTTGGCCTGATTCAACATTGGCTTCTCTTATGTTCTTATATCTGGGGCAGTGATGCTCTGTCTTCTTGGTGCTTGGGGGGGGCAACAGTGGGAGGGCTTCTAGTGTCCTGGCCCCACTGCTGGACCTCCTGATGGCCTCTGGTATTTTTGGCCGCTGTGTGACACAGAGTGTTGGACTGGATGGCTATTGGCCTGATTCAACATTGGCTTCTCTTATGTTCTTATGTCTGGGGCAAGTGATGCTCTGTCTTCTTGGTGCTTGGGGGGGCAACAGTGGGAGGGCTTCTAGTGTCCTGGCCCCACTGCTGGACCTCCTGATGGCACCTGGTGTTTTTGGCCGCTGTGTGACACAGAGTGTTGGACTGGATGGCTATTGGCCTGATTCAACATTGGCTTCTCTTATGTTCTTATGTCTGGGGCAAGTGATGCTCTGTCTTCTTGGTGCTTGGGGGGGCAACAGTGGGAGGGCTTCTAGTGTCCTGGCAACACTGCTGGACCTCCTGATGGCACCTGGTGTTTTTGGCCGCTGTGTGACACAGAGTGTTGGACTGGATGGGCTGTTGGCCTGATTCAACATTGGCTTCTCTTATGTTCTTATGTCTGGGGCAGTGATGCTCTGTCTTCTTGGTGCTTGGGGGGGGCAACAGTGGGAGAGCTTCTAGTGTCCTGGCCCCACTAGTGGACCTCCTGATGGCACCTGGTATTTTTGGCCGCTGTGTGACACAGAGTGTTGGACTAGAGGGGCCGTTGGCCTGATTCAACATTGGCTTCTCTTATGTTCTTATATCTGGGGCAGTGATGCTCTGTCTTCTTGGTGCTTGGGGGGGCAACAGTGGGAGGGCTTCTAGTGTCCTGGCCCCACTGCTGGACCTCCTGATGGCACCTGGTGTTTTTGGCCGCTGTGTGACACAGAGTGTTGGACTGGATGGCTATTGGCCTGATTCAACATTGGCTTCTCTTATGTTCTTATGTCTGGGGCAGTGATGCTCTGTCTTCTTGGTGCTTGGAGGGGGCAACAGTGGGAGGGCTTCTAGTGTCCTGGCCCCACTAGTGGACCTCCTGATGGCACCTGGTATTTTTGGCCACTGTGTGACACAGAGTGTTGGACTAGAGGGGCCGTTGGCCTGATCCAACATGGCTTCACTTATGTTCTTATGTCTGGGGGAAGTGATGCTCTGTATTCTTGGTGCTTGGGAGGTCAGCAGTGGGAGGGCTTCTAGTGTCCTGGCCCCACTAGTGGACCTCCTGATGGCACCTGGTATTTTTGGCCACTGTGTGACACAGAGTGTTGGACTAGAGGGGCCGTTGGCCTGATCCAACATGGCTTCACTTATGTTCTTATGTCTGGGGGAAGTGATGCTCTGTATTCTTGGTGCTTGGGAGGTCAGCAGTGGGAGGGCTTCTAGTGTCCTGGCCCCACTGCTGGACCTCCTGATGGCACCTGGTGTTTTTGGCCGCTGTGTGACACAGAGTGTTGGACTAGAGGGGCCGTTGGCCTGATCCAACATGGCTTCACTTATGTTCTTATGTCTGGGGGAAGTGATGCTCTGTATTCTTGGTGCTTGGGAGGTCAGCAGTGGGAGGGCTTCTAGTGTCCTGGCCCCACTGCTGGACCTCCTGAGGGCAACTGGTGTTTTTGGCCACGGTGTGACACAGAGTGTTGGACTGGACGGGCCATTGGCCTGATCCAGCACTGGCTTCTCTTATGTTTTTATGTCCTTATGGTGTTTGTGAGCTTTACGGAAGCACAGAACCGAAGGTAAGTCAGCCAACAACCTCCATTCTTCCATTTTTCGACTTTGGTCCTTTCCGCATTTGCCTGCCACTCCGGATTTTCTCAGTGTCCGAGTTGAGGCAGTTTAAAGTCCAGGTCAAAACGGCATCCAAAGAACCCCGGGCTGACCCCTGAAGAGAGGGAGTGTCATGCAGAATATGGGGGGAAACCCAGAATAAAAAGAAGGTTGAACTCAATTTTCATGCAGCATGGGGGGGGGAACCTGGATTAAGAAGAAGAAGAAGAGAAGAGATTGGATTTACACCCCACCCTTCACTCGGAGTCTCAGAGCGGCTTCCAATCTCCCTTCCCTTCCCCTCCCCACCACAGACACCCCGGGAGGTGGGTGGGGCTGAGAGAGCTCTGACAGAAACTGCCTCTTTTTCAAGGACAGCTCTGACAGAACTATGGCTTGCCCAAGGTCATCCAGCAGGTGCATATGGAGGAGGAGTGGGGGAATCAAACCCGGTTCTCCCAGATTAGAGCCCACGCACTGAACCACTACACCAAACTGGCTCTCTCTGAAGGCTGGATTCAGTTCTAGCGCCGAATTGCTTAGAGGACACCACGGTGACCATGGATTCAAAGGAGAGTGCCGGAAGGGCTCAGGTCAGATCGCAGCAAAGATACCTGATGACTGGGATACCTGGAGTTCACCTGTTGAATGAGTGAGCAAATGTGACCAGCACTCCCTCTGAGCTTGTGGACAAGCTCTGAGCTCACAAACACCATTAGAACATAAGAGAAGCCAATGTTGGATCCTGTGAGCCAAAATTCTGCTTTGTGAGCTACTGGCATTAAAGCTGTGAGCGAGCGATTTGGCTGCTGCATCAATTAGTTTGCTCTGGAGCCCTCCCTTCCTGAGCTGAGACAAAAATGTGTGCGCCGGAGGCTAAAAAACTGTGAGCTGGCTCACACTTAACTCAGCTTAGAGGGAACACTGCTCTGGAGCCCTCCTTCCTGAGTGGAGAAAAAAAGGTGTGAGCCGGGGACTAAATAAACTGTGAGCTAGCTCACACCAACTCAGCTTAGAGGGAACACTGCTCTGGAGCCCTCCTTCCTGAGCGAAGGCAAAAACGTGTGCACCAGAGGCTAAAAAACTGTGAGCTGGCTCCCACTTAACTCAGCTTAGAGGGAACACTGCAGTCTGGAGCCCTCCTTCCTGAGCGAAGGCAAAAACGTGTGCGCCAGAGGCTAAAAAACTGTGAGCTGGCTCACACTAACTCAGCTTAGAGGGAACACTGCAGTCTGGAGCCCTCCTTCCTGAGCGAAGGCAAAAATGTGTGCGCCAGAGGCTAAAAAACTGTGAGCTGGCTCACACTTAACTCAGCTTAGAGGGAACGCTGCAGTCTGGAGCCCTCCTTCCTGAGCGAAGGCAAAAATGTGTGAGCCGGAGGCTAAAAAACTGTGAGCTGGCTCACACCAACTCAGCTTAGAGGGAACACTGAATGTGACTGGATCAGCTGTTTATAAGGGGACACTAAAACACTGCTGGATTTTTGGTATATAGAAATCGAGACATTGTCTTACATAAATTTAATTGTTCATACAAATTGTACTTTTCGTCAGGGCTATTTCAGGGCAGGAACGCACAGGAACGGAGTCCCGGCTGGCTCCCGAGTTGGCCACGCCCAGCAGGAGCTCATTAGCATAGCAGGCCACACCCAACAGCAGAAACGCATTAGGATTGGCTACATGAGGGGTGTGTGGCCTAACATGCAAAGGAGTTCCCGCTCCAAAAAAAAGCCCTGGGTTTTGACAACAAACAAGGTAAAACAGAATAAGAAGCAAAAGGTGGGTGTGGCTGGATGACCACTCTTCTTGTAACATAGGGGTGTGGCCTAATATGCTAATGAACATAGGGGTGTGGCCTGACATGCTAAGGAGTTCCTGCTGGGCTTTCTCTACAAAAAAAGCCCTGCTTTTCGTCATTCTTTCCACTGTGTAGTTGGCAACCCCTGCTGGATATCCTTGATCCCCCGCTGTGTCCTTTTTAGCAGACCTGGCTTTGTCGAGTCCTGGCCTGACACGGCACCTCTTAATTTTGTTTTAAACTAATTATTCCTCTTTGAAACCGGCTCAAATGAGCACTGGAGATTCTCCGGGGAGCCACAAATGCTTTTGAAGAGTCAAAACAGCAGCCACACGTGGCGATTCTAGGAAATGGACAGTACAGTGGCGGGGAGGGTCTACCCCCCCCCAGATCCACATTATGCAATCTTGAATGTGCAGAATTAGATCTGTAGCGAAGGTCTCTGGCTAGGGAATGCTCCCTCTAAGCTGTGGAGTCTTGTGAGCAAAAATTCTTCTTGGTGAGCTGCTGGCATTAAAGTTGTGAGTGAGCGGTTTTGGTAGGTGGGGCTGAGAGAGCTCTCTTGAGAACTACTCTTGAGAGAACAGCTCTGAGAGAACTTGTGACTGACCCAAGGTTACCCAGCTGGCTTCATGTGGAGGAGGAGTGGGGAATCAAACCCGCTGCATGAACCAGTGTGTTCTGGAGCCCTCCTTCCCGAGCTGAGACGAAAATGTGTGAGCCGGAGGCTAGGAAACTGTGAGCTAGCTCACACTGACACAGCTTAGAGGGAACACTGGTTGCCAGGCCCCCCCCCCGGTCACTGGCAGGGGACAGGTGGGACAGGGTTGCCAGCTCCAGGTTGGGAAATTCCTGGAGATTTGGGGGTGGAGCCCGGGGAGGACAGGGACCTCAGCTGGGCACAATGCCAGCAATGCTCCCTCTGAGCTGTGGAGTCTTGAGTGCAGAAATTCTGCTTTGTGAGCTACCGGCCTTAAAGTTGTGATTTAGCTGTTGCATCAATTAAGCTGAGCTAAGACAAGAATGTGTGAGCTGGAGGCTCGAAAACCATGAGCTAGCTCACACGAACTCAGCTTAGAGGGAACATTCCCTGTCATCTTGTCTGCCGCACGAAGAGACGGCTCTCACTTTGGAGGCCAGGACTGTAAAGACCCGTGCACGAAATCTCCCTTCCTTCCTTGTTAAAATACAGGCTCCGTACTGGGGATGTCAACTCCAAGGTGGAGAACATCTGGAGGTTTTGGAGGGGCGGAGCCTGGGGAGGGTGGAATTTGGGGGGAGGGAGGGGCCTTGGCCGGGTATAATGCTATAGAGTCCACCCTCCAAAGTACCCATTTCCTCCTTCCCAGGGCTATTTCTGGGTGGGAACACACAGGAACGGAGTTCCGGCTGGCTCCTGAGTTGGGCACGCCCAGCAGGAACTCATTAGCATAATAGGCCACACCCAGCAGCTGAAACTCATTAGGATTGGCCACATTAGGGGTGTGTGGCCTAACATGCAAAGGAGTTCCTGCTCCCAAAAAAAGCCCTGGGGTTTTGACAACAAACAAGGTAAACAGAATAAGAAGCAAAAGGTGGGTGTGGCTGGATGACCACACTCCTGGCAGCATGGGGGTGCGGCCTAATATGCTAATGAGCTGTGCGGTCAGGGGTGTGGCCTGATATGCTAATGAGTCCCTGCTGTTGCATTTGGCCTATTATGCTCATGAGTTCCTGCTGGGCTTTTTCTACAAAAAGAGCCCTGCTCCTTCCTGAGCGGAGACAAAAATGTGTGAGCCGGGGGCTAAAAAACTGTGAGCGAGCTCACACTGACTCAGCTTAGGGGGAACACTTCTGTTTCCTCCAGGGGAACTGAACTCGATAGTCTGGAGATGGGTCGCAATGCCAGAGGGTCCCCAGGTCCCACCTGGAGGCTGACATCCCAATCTCTGCTCCCCCCACCACAACAGGGCTCTTTATGTAGCAGGAGCTCCTTTGCATATTCGGCCACACACCCCTAATGTAGCCAATCCGCCAAGAGCTTACAGTAGCCCCTGTAAGAAGAGCTCTGTAAACTCTTGGAGGATTGGCTACATTAGGGGGGTGTCGCCTCATATGCAAAGGAGTCCCTGCTACAACAAGAGTCTCGCCCACAGTGTTCCCTCTAAGCTGTGGCGTCCTGTGAGCAAAAATTCTACTTGATGAGCTACTGGCATTAAAAGTTATGAGCGGGCGGTTTGGCTCCTGCATCAATTAGTTTGCTCTGAAGCCCTCCTGCAGTCTGGAGCCCTCCTTCCTGAAGCGTGTGCGCCAGAGGCTAAAAAACTGTGAGCTGGTTCACACTTAACTCAGCTTAGAGGGAACGCTGCAGTCTGGAGCCCCCCTTCCTGAGCGAAGGCAGAACTGTGTGAGCCGGAGACTAAAAAACTGTGAGCTAGCTCACACCAACTCGGCTTAGAGGGAAAACGCTGCCCACAACTGCCGAGAGAGCCCACCCCATGACCCCCTTCCCAGCATCCCTCTGATCCGAGCCCTTCCCCATCGCAGTTCCTGGGCCCTGGCTTGTGAGTCACGGACGGTTCATCGTCCTACCCCGCCCTGCCGGGATCCTGGCGCTCTTCCAGCGGGGTAATCTCACACGGAACAGGGTGTGACCCCGGCGGGCCTGCCAAGACAGCCCGAACCCAGTAGCTGCGGCTGTTTGCTTACGACCCTCCCTGGCTTGTTAAGGCCTCCTCCGGCTTACGGCTCGTCCTTGCCTCTCTTTCGGAGAAGCGCCGGGTTTCCACCACGGCCAGGGCTCTTTCCGCTCCGGAATGTGACCTCTCGCACCAAGGGCTGCCTCCTGCTAGCTCCAGACTTGACATCCGTCAAGCTGGCAGACGAGCTGAAGAGGTCTGCAGCGAGAGCAGAGCTTCCTGCCGCTCAACACAGCAAGAACGCCTGACTGGCGCGACCACCTGCTCTGCCCGCAGTTCCTTCTTTTGGCCAGAGAGTGTGGGGGCAGTGTAGTAAAGGTAAAGGTTCCCTTGCTCGAAAGCCAGTCGAATCCGACTCTGGGGGTGTCGTACTCCTCTCCGTTTCCAAGCTGAAGAGCCAGCGCTGTCTGAAGACGTTTCTGTGGTCATGTGGTCGGCATAACTAGACGCTGAGGTGCAGGTTCCCTTGGAAAGGGACAGTACAGTGGTGGGGAGGGTCTACCCCCCCCCGGATCCACATTATGCGAGGTAGTGTACCCTAGGGTGTCGTGCTCGTCTCCGTTTCAAAGCCGAAGAGCCAGCGCTGTCCGAAGACGTTTCCGTGGTCATGTGGCCAGCATAACTAGACGCCGAGGTGCATGGAACGCTGTTACCTTCCCACCGAAGCGGTACCTATTTATCTACTTGCAATTCCTTGCTTTCAAACTGGAGCGTGTATTTTAGGGGGACCACTGGGCTGTGTGTGTGTAGGGTTGCCTTGGGTTAGTCATGGTTCTCTCATGTTTGGTGTAGCGGTTAAGAGCGCTGAAGTCTAATCTGGAGAGCCGGGGTTGATTCCCCACTCCTCCTCCACATGAAGCCAGCCGGATGACTTTGGGTTAGTCACAAGTTCTCTCAGAGCTGTTCTCTCAAGAGCAGTTCTCAAGAGAGCTCTCTCAGCCCCACCTACCACACAGGGCGTCTGTTGCGGGGAGAGGAAGGGAAGGAGATGGTAAGCCGCTCTGAGACTCCTTCAGGTAGTGAAGGGCGGGGTATCAAACCAACTCATCTTCATCTTCTTCAGCGGGCTGAGCCACGTGATAGTTCGACAGGATGTCATCTTTCTACCAGTTTGGTGCAGTGGTTAAGAGTGGTGGACTCTAATCTGGAGAACCAGGTTTGATTCCCTACTCCTCCTCCGCATGCAGCCAGCTGGTTGACCTTAGGTCAGTCACAAGTTCTCTCAGAGGTGTTCTTTCAAGAGCAGTCCTCAAAAGAGCTCTCTTAGCCCCACCTACCTCACAGGGTGTCTGTTGTGGGGAGAGGAAGGGAAGGAGATTGTAAGCCACTCTGAGACTCTGAATGAAGGGCGGGGTATAAACCCAATCTCCTCCTCCTCCTCTTCTTCTTCTTCTTCTTCGCTCTCTCAGCCCCACCTACCTCACAGGGTGTCTGTTGTGGGGAGAGGAAGGGAAGGAGATTGTAAGCCACTCTGAGACTCTGAGTGAAGGGCGGGGTATAAATCCAATCTCCTCCTCCTCCTCCTCTTCTTCTTCTTCTTCTTCGCTCTCTCAGCCCCACCTACCTCACAGGGTGTCTGTTGTGGGGAGAGGAAGGGAAGGAGATTGTAAGCCACTCTGAGACTCTGAGTGAAGGGCGGGGTATAAATCCAATCTCCTCCTCCTCCTCCTCCTCCTCCTCCTCCTCCTCCTCCTCCTCCTCTTCTTCTTCTTCGCTCTCTCAGCCCCACCTACCTCACAGGGTGTCTGTTGTGGGGAGAGGAAGGGAAGGAGATTGTAAGCCACTCTGAGACTCTGAGTGAAGGGCGGGGTATAAATCCAATCTCCTCCTCCTCCTCCTCCTCTTCCTCCTCCTCTTCTTCTTCTTCTTCTTCTTCTTCGCTCTCTCAGCCCCACCTACCTCACAGGGTGTCTGTTGTGAGGAGAGGAAGGGAAGGAGATTGTAAGCCACTCTGAGACTCTGAATGAAGGGCGGGGTATAAACCCAATCTCCTCCTCCTCCTCTTCTTCTTCTTCTTCTTCGCTCTCTCAGCCCCACCTACCCCACAGGGTGTCTGTTGTGGGGAGAGGAAGGGAAGGAGATTGTAAGCCACTCTGAGACTCTGAGTGAAGGGCGGGGTATAAATCCAATCTCCTCCTCCTCCTCCTCCTCCTCCTCCTCCTCCTCCTCCTCCTCTTCTTCTTCTTCGCTCTCTCAGCCCCACCTACCTCACAGGGTGTCTGTTGTGGGGAGAGGAAGGGAAGGAGATTGTAAGCCACTCTGAGACTCTGAGTGAAGGGCGGGGTATAAATCCAATCTCCTCCTCCTCCTCCTCCTCTTCTTCTTCTTCGCTCTCTCAGCCCTACCTACCACACAGGGTGTCCGTTATGAGGAGAGGAAGGGAAAGGAGTTTGTAAGCTACTCTGAGACTCCTTTGGGTAGTGAAGGGCAGGGTATCAAAAACCAACTCTTCTTCTTCTTCAGCTCTAGGTTGGGAAACTGCTGGACCTCAATGGAGCACAATGCCATAGACTCCACCCTCCAAAGCATCCATTTCCCCCAGGGGAACTATCTCTGTAATCTGTAGACGAGCAGTAATTCTGGGGGATCCCCAGATCCTAGCTGGAGGCTGGCATCCCTAGTGTGTTTAGGAGACCCTCTGTTGGACTAGGAGTGGGGAGACCTGAGTTTGAATCCTCCGTTTGCTCATTAGGTGACCTCGGGCCAGCCACTCTCTTAGAATACCCTACCTCGCAGGGTGGTTGTTGTGAGGATGGAAGGGAGCACCGTGCACGCCACCCGCAGCTACATTCAGATTGGCCGCCCTTGCAGAAATGTGGGCCAGGGGGGTTGGACTAGATGACCCTGGAGGTCCCTTCCAACTCTATGATTCTATATCCCGCTCTTCTCCCCGCGGTTGGGACTCAAAGTGGCTCGGAATATCACTCTCTCCCTCCTCCATTCTCTCACGACAGAGAATGTTGAATGGCTGCTTTGGACAGTAGACTCTATGGCATTATACCCTGCTATGGCATTATAAAAGGTAAAGGTTCCCTTGCTCGAAAGCCAGTCGAATCCAACTCTAGGGTTGCGGTGCTCATCTCCGTTTCAAAGCTGAAGAGCCAGCACTGTCTGAAGATGTTTCCGTGGTCATGTGGCCAACATGACTAAACACCAAGGCGCACGGAACGCTGTTACCTTCCCACTGAAGTGGTACCTGTTGATCTACTTGCAATTTCTTGCTTTCGAACTGCTAGGTTGGCAGAAGCTGGAACTAGAGACGGGAGCTCACTCCGTCATGCGGCCACTCGGGTCTCGAACTGCTGAACTACTGACCTTCCACAGCCTGCAGTTCAGCGTCTTAACCACTTGAGCCACCGCAACCACTATACCCCACCCCAAAACCTGTCCTTCCCAGGCTCTAGCCCTCAAATCTACAGGTATCTCCCAACCCAGAGTTGGCAACCCTGTAACTGGCTATGGAACCGCTTTCCAGACCCTTGGAACCCAGAAGACATGGCACAGGAGGAAGTGCCTTTCTGCCTTAGCTGCCACTGCATAGCCCCAAATCAACATAAGTCAGGGGTGGAGGGAACCATACCTGTTAACCAGTGTCCCCTCTAAGCTGAGTTAGTGTGAGCTGGGTCACAGTTTTTTAGCCTCCGGCTCACACATTTTTGTCCTAGCTCCGGAAGGATGGCTCCAGAGCAAACTAATTTATGCAGACGCCAAATCGCTCGCTCACAAGTTTAGTGCCAGCCGCTGACGAAGTAGGTTTTTTGCTCACAAGACTCCACAGCTTAGAGGGAACATAGAAGAAGAAGAAGATGATGAAGATGAAGAAGATGATGAAGAAAATGAAGATGAAGATGACGAAGATGATATTGGATTTATACCCCATCCTTCACTTGGAGTCTCAGAGCAGCTTCCAAACTCCTTTCCCTTCCCCTCCCCACAACAGACACCCTGTGAGGTAGAAGAAGAAGAAGAAGAGATTGGATTTATCCCCCGCCCTTCACTACCCAAAGGCGTCTCAGAGCGGCTTACAAACTCCTTTCCCTTCCCCTCCCCACAACAGACACCCTGTGAGGTAGAAGAAGAAGAGGAGTTTGGATTTATCCCCCGCCCTTCACTACCCAAAGGCGTCTCAGAGCGGCTTACAAACTCCTTTCCCTTCCCCTCCCCACAACAGACACCCTGTGAGGTAGAAGAAGAAGAAGAAGAGATTGGATTTATCCCCCGCCCTTCACTGCCCAAAGGCGTCTCAGAGTGGCTTACAAACTCCTTTCCCTTCCCCTCCCCACAACAGACACCCTGTGAGGTAGAAGAAGAAGAAGAGATTGGATTTATACCCTCCCCTTCACTGCCCAAAGGCGTCTCAGAGCGGCTTACAAACTCCTTTCCCTTCCCCTCCCCACAACAGACACCCTGTGAGGTAGGTGGGGCTGAGAGAGCTCTGACAGAAACTGCTCTTTCAGGAACAGCTGTGCCAGAGCTTGTGACCGACCCAAGGTCACATCAGCAGGTGCAAGTGGAGGAGTGGGGAATCAAACCCGGTTCTCCCAGATTAGAGTCCGCATACTTAACCACTACACCAAGCATAGGCCATGCGGCTCTCCTCCCATACTACCCAATGACCTAAGACAGCCCTGCCTTATAGCTAAGCAGCAGGAAATAAACATGGCTGGCCTCCCCCTATTTCTCCCTTCCCTCCGCCGCCCCACCAGCCACAGTCGGGACACTTTCTAGAGCCCGTGGTAGTCCTTTCCACAGCGGGCCTTACTTCTAGTAAATGAAATTAATAAATAAACAAAACGATGCCACGAATACTTCCTCAAGTGCCCAGCGATGGGGAAACATGGCTAAATTTGGAATTCACAGTGGGTTTTAACGAGTTCGGCTTGCTAATATTTAGAATAGAGCGGAAATGGTTTCCAGGACAGTCCGGTTGCATAACTCAAGAACTGCACAACAGTGTTTGATTTACACGGGGCGTCCCAAGCTGTTTGCAGGACAGCTTCCGTGCAGTCAACTCTCTTCTGTGTAACAGCTTGGCTCAAAAGAGAAAAAACGTCCTCACCGGTAACTCTCTTGTTCTGGCCACACACGAACAGCGAATGCAGGCAGAGGGTGGGACCCGGCTGAAATTGTCCAGGGGCAGAATGGAAATTTCCTGCCTCTCCCCCCCACAAATGCATCTTGCTCATCTCTCTACGGAACCCTGTTCCTGGCGGGATAGTGGACCCCGAGGAAAGCTCATAACCACTACACCAAACTGGCTCTCAGGCACTGCAGCACCCAACAAAAACTTTCCTGGCACCCACCAAATGTTTTTAGAGGTTGGGTGGGTGTCAGCTATGCTGCTGCCATAGCAGGTGAAAGGGTGGGAGGCTGATGAGTAGCCTGTTGCCATGCTGGAATCTTAGCTTTCGTTTCTCCTCACCTCGTCTTATCTGCTAGCCTAGGCCTGTGACCTTGGTACCGTGTTGCTGATCCTTTCCCTGGGAACGTAGACCCGTTAGTTTAGGTGGGCTTCGGCTTAATCCCTGATTGGCTCAGACCCAACAGGGAACCCGATTTTGAGTTGTGTATATCTTCTCATTTCGCACGCTGGCAATTAGTTCTGACACGGAATGCATGCACAGATGACCTGCCTTTACTGTACTCGATAAACTTGAACCTCCTGAAGGAACAATATGTTGTCAAACATATCCTTGACACAGAGAGCACTCCATCTTTCTGTGCTATACCTCTGAGGATGCCAGTCACAGCTGCTGGTGAAATGTCAGGTCCTACAATGACAAGACCATGGCCAGATCACCCGGAAAATCTACAGCAGCTTCTGGAGGAACGTTTGTTGAGAACTGATTGCTGCGGGACTCTGACAGTGGGTCCATGTGGGGCTTTTGGTGTAGTGGTTAAGAGCATGGACTCTAATCTGGGAGAACCGGGTTTGATTCCCGACTCCTCTACATGCAGCTGCTGGTGTGACCTTGGGTCAGTCACAAGTTCCCTCAGCGCTGTTCTCTCAAGAGCAGTCCTCGAAAGAGCTCTCTCAGCCCCATCTAACTCACGGGGTGGCTGATGTGGGGAGGGGAAGGGAAATGAGATTGTAAACCACTCTGAGACTCCCAAGTGAAGGACGGGGTATAAATCCAATCTCTCTCTCTCTCTCTCTCTCTCTCTCTCTCTCTCTCTCTCTCTCTCTCTCTCTCTCTCTCTCTCTCTCTCTCTCTCTCCCCCCCTTTGGCTTCTTATTGGCCACTGCAGTTTTAATTGGCTGTGTCGATTTTTAAAAACGTTGCTTTGGCGAAAGCCACCGCCACAGCAGAAGGACCTTGGTTGTGTGACTGAAGGAAAGCTATGGCAGCCATTTTGGGGTTAGCCCCGCCTCCGGAAGCTGGCATTTTGTGGCTGCGCCCACCACACTGTATCCGAATCCCAAAGGTGCCCGCAGATACCAGAAAGTTGGGGACCCCGGCCCTTGGCAGTTCCCTATTCAGGAAGATACTCCCAGTTACAACGGTGCCTCCTACCCGCCGTGGAGGCTAACGGCATTACCCGTTGCGGACCTAAAGAAAAAACCAGGAGCGTTTTGTCTTAATAGATCCAGGATGTGACTTGTCCTAGACGTCTGGCTCAGACGGTCCATTCCTGTGTGGCCTTGCTAAGCCTCAACGTCTGGCCTAACCCGAAGGCAACGTGAGGGAGTCTGCCCAGCCAGGGGTACATACAGCCCTTCCACATTCGTCCGGCTGCAAAGTTTCCTGACGCAACTGTTGCTTATGTCTGGAGGCATTCGGCGTCCGTGGCGGCTGCCAATCCCGTCTCCGTGATGCTCGGGTTTATAATGTGCAGCCGGCTGGTTTCCCCGGGGTTTCTGTTCACATCTGCCTCCCAGCTTTTTGCACTCGGATCTCTTCCAAGGAGCGTCTGGGCAGGCCGCCGAGGCCTCTGGGCTATACAGAATTACTTAAAGAAAATAATAATAATAAGCGTCTCCTTTGTTGTGTGGAAAACCAGACCCAGGGCCCATCGCTTCTGCAGCGAGGCATCTGCTCAGTGCGAAACACACACGCAGGGATTGAAAGAGACAGTGTGGCAGAGTTGTTGGACGAGGAACTGAAAGACCCGGGTTCCGATCCTTTCTCTGCAACAAAGCTCTTTAGGTAACCTAAAGCCAGTGATCGCATATGCACAGTCCTGACCTGGGTAAGCCAGGCTTGCACGATCTTGTCAGATCTCAGAAGCTAAGCAGGGCCGGCCCTGGTTAGTACTTGGAAGGGTGACCTCTGAGGAATACCAGGGGCAGGATGCAGAGGCCGGCAATGGCAAACCGCTTCTGAAATGTCTCTTGCCTTGGAAACAAGTCTAGCTCACCACCTAGTGGTGCATAAAACGCTACAAGAGCTTGAACTTGTGGTTGCCAGACAATCTTAGGATCTCCTGTCCATGCTACACACAATACCATATGATAAGTATTAATTCTTTTGTTGTTGTTGTTCAGTCGCACAGTCGAGTCCGACTCTTCGCGACCCCATGGACCAGATTACGCCAGGCCCTCCTGTCCTCCGCTGTCCGCTGAAGTTTGCTCAGTTTCATGTTCGTTGCATCGATGACACTGTCTCACCATCTCATCCTTTGCCGTCTCCTTTTTCTTTGACCTTCAATCTTTCCCAGCATCAGGGTCTTCTCCAGTGAATGCTCCCTTCTCATTTGGTGGCCAAAGGATTTGAGCTTCAGCTTCAGGATCTGGCCTTCCAGGGAGCAATCAGGGTTGATTTCTTTTAGGACTGAATGATTTGATCTCCTTGCAGTCCAAGGGACTCTCAAGAGTCTTCTCCAGCACCATAGTTCAAAAGAATCTATTCTTCGGCGCTCGGCCTTCCTTATAGTCCAACTCTCGCAGCCATACATTACTACAGGGAATACCATCGCTTTGACCATGCGGACTTTTGTTGGCAAGGTGATGTCTCTGCTTTTTATCATGCTGTTTAGGTTTGCCATCGCTTTCCTCCCAAGGAGCAGGCGTCTTTTAATTTCATGGCTGCAGTCACCATCTGCAGTGATCTGGGATCCCAGGAACGTGAAGTCTGTCACTACTTCTACGACTTCCCCTTCCATTTGCCAAGGAGTGATGGGGCCAGATGCCATGATCTTAGTTTTTTTGACGTTGAGCTTCAAGCCCGCTTTTGCGCTCTCCTCTTTCACCCTGAGCAAGAGGCTCTTTAGGTCCTCTTCACTTTCTGCCATCAGAGTGGTATCGTCTGCATATCTGAGGTTATTGATCTTTTCCCCAGCAATCTTAACTCCCGCTTGTGATTCATCCAGGCCAGCATTTCGCATGATGTACTCGGCATATAAATTAAATAAGCAAGGTGACAATATACATCCTTGTTGTACTCCTTTTCCTATGCTAAACCAATCAGTTGTTCCATATCCGGTTCTAACTGTTGCTTCTTGACCCTTATACAGGTTTCTCAGGAGACATATGAGGTGGTCTGGTACTCCCATCTCTTTAAGAACCTGCCATAATTTATTGTGATCCACACAATCAAAGGCTTTAGCATAGTCAATGAAGCAGAAGTAGATGTTTTTCTGGTACTCTCTTGCTTTCTCCATAATCCAGCGAATGTTGGCAATTTGATCTCTAGTTCCTCTACCTCTTTAAAACCCAGCTTGTACTTCTGATTAATTCTTACACCTGCCTTGTACTGAATCAGAACCTCGGTCCCTCCAGTTCAGTATTGTCTTCTTAGACTAGCGGCAGCTCTCTAGGGTAGCAGGTAGAGGACCTTCATAGCACTAACTGCCTGATCCCGTTAACTGGGATTGAAACGGGGACCTTCTGCATGCCATCCTGATGCCCTTCTACTGATCCACAGCAACCCCCCTTCCCGAAACACACACAAAGCTACCTTATACTGAATCAGACCCTCCTTCAAGGTCAGGATTGTCTACTCAGACTGGCAGGGGCTCTCCAGGGTCTCAGGCAGAGAGGTCTTTCCCATCACCTCCTGGCTGGTCCTTTTTCACTGGAGATCCTGGGGACTGAACCTGGGACCTTCTTCATGCCGAGCAGAGGCTTTTCCACTGAGCCACGGCCCGTCTTTACAGCTCTCCAGGGTCTCAGGAGGAGGTCTTTCCCATCACCTCCTGCCTGGTCCCTTTTAACTGGAGATGCCGGGGATCGAACCGGGGACCTTCTGCATGCCAAGCAGAGGCTCTTCCACTGAGCCATGCCCCCTCTTTACAGCTCTCCAGGGTCTCAGGCGGAGGTCTTTCCCATCACCTCCTGCCTGGTCCTTTTTAACTGGAGATGCCAGGGATCAAACTGGGGACCTTCTGCATGCCAAGCAGAGGCTCTGCCACTGAGCCACGGCCCCTTGTTTGCAAAGAGAGCCAGGGGAGGGAAGGGTGCTGTTTGGAGCAGAGAAGCAGCAGGCAGTAGGGGGTTAATTAATCCTTCTGGCAAAAGGCCCATTCTGCATCTAGCACTTGCTCCGTTGTTTTACCAAACCCACCCTGGAACAGAAAAAGACACGGCTCAAAACCACATTCAAATACCCCGGACTAACACCGTACTGACTGTAGAGTCACCCCTGAACAGCCATAAATCGGCCATAAATCTATGCAGAAGGCTACCTTGGGCTGCAAGGAGATCAAATCAGTCAATCCTAAAAGAAATCAACCCTGACTGTTCCCTGGAAGGCCAGATCCTGCAGCTGAAGCTCAAATACTTTGGCCACCAAATGAGAAGGGAGCCCTCACTGGAGAAGAAGGCCCTGATGCTGGGAAAGACTGAAGGTCAAAGAAGAAGGGGACGGCAAAGGACGAGATGGTCAGACAGTGTCACCGATGCAACAAACATGAAATTGAGCAGACTCTGGAGGGCAGTGGAAGACAGGAAGGCCTGGCGTGATGTGGTCCACGAGGTCGCAAAGAGTCGGACTCAACTGTGCAACTGAACAACAACAATCATAAAACCGAGAGAGCAAAGTGAAAGCCGGCATGCAGTCTGGACGCTGCCATAAAATCCGACAATCGATCAAAGTGGAAGCGGCATGCAATGCAGAAGGGGATTTCAGTCCCAATGTGGGTTTGGTAAGACAGCGGAGCAAATGCAAGATGCAGATTGCGCCTTTGCTTTGCAAGTTTACCTTCCATTATTATTATTATTATTATTATTATTATTATTATTATTATTATTATTATTATTATTATTATTATTATTATTATTATTATTATTATTATTATTATTATTATTATTTGTTTTGATTTATATCCCGCCCTCCCCGAAGGCTCAGGGCGGCTAACAATATAAAGAATTTAAACAATATAAACAATATAAAACAATATCAACCAGATAAAATTATAAAAACAAACAATACAATATAAGCACATTTAAACCCAAGATGACGGGAAGACAATGGCATGGTTTTCGAGGTGGAATATCGAAGGTGGAATAGCGGCAGTGGCGGCTCTTACTCAAAAGCCTGGCGGAAGAGCTCCGTCTTGCAGGCCCTGCGGAACTGGACAAGGTCCCGCAGGGCCCAGATCTCCTCTGGGAGCTCCTTCCACCTCCATTCACTGCCCCCCTCCGATAGGGTTTTAGATGCAGTTTTCCAATCAAATGGAGGAAGATGGCTGGGAGGGAGAACTGCAAGGAGGAGGAGGAGGAGGAGAGGAGGAGGAGGAGGAGGAGGAGGAGATTGGATTTATACCCTGCCCTTCACTCAGAGTCTCAGAGTGACCTACAAACTCCTTTCCCTTCCCCTCCCCACAACAGAAACCCCCTGTGAGGTCAGCGGGGCTGAGAGAGCTCTTTCCAGGACTGCCCTTGAGAGAACAGCTCTGAGAGAACTTGTGACTGACCCAAGGTCACACCAGCAGATTAGAGTCCGCCGCTCCTAACCACCACACCACACTGGCTCTCTCGAGGAAAAGGAAAGGGCGATGCATGTCCCCACCCATCATTTCACTGCAAATGCCCCCCCCCCACGCACATGCTTTGCACCCTGGCCCTGCGGCAAACACAGGGTTAAAAATCATAGCGCTTCCTGCCAAGGTGCATAATAGACCATGAAGGGTGCTCAACGCCATCCAATTGCTGAATTGCTCGGGTTCGATCCTGCAAAAACAGAGAGCCGGTTGAAAACACCCACGGCTCAACCGAGCCATGTAAGGACCGGCGAAAAGTCCGTTCTCCGTTGCGGCTTTCTCGGTGCAAAGGATGTTCTCTTGGCAGAGATCTCTCTCTCCTGGCCATTTCCCATCTCTTCTTTATGATTGTTCTGACCTTCAGGAGCATCAGCCTGTTAACATTCCTGGCCCGTCAAACAGCGGCTCGGTTGAAAGAGTGAAGTTTATACTGAGAGGACTGGGCTGTTAACAACGCTGGAATCGCCTTGATCGTTGCGCCTTTGGGGGGGGATGGAGACTTTGCACCCGGGACCGAGGGCGACTCAGGACACCTCAAGCAAACCCTCGAGGCTGCGCGGTTTCCCTGCATCCCATCTTAAGAAGCCCTTCCACTGTTGAAACCCCCCCCCAAGCACCAAGAATACAGAGCATCCCTGGCCCCAGAGTTCCTGCCCTCCACAGGTTCCCCTCCCCAAATCTCAAGGTATTTCCCAACCAGCAGTTGGAAACCCCACTGTCTGGAAAGGAAAGGTAGGAAGAGCTACCCTTACACTCTGGCCCTAGAGCAAAGCCACTTGTCAGTAAGTGTTGGCTTAACCTCCGAGGGGAAATATGACCACGTCAGAGACAGGTTGGAACTGGGCGAGAGGGGCCTTGGCTCTGTGGCGGAACGTTTGTCTGGCATGCAGAAGGTCCCAGGTTCAGTCCCCGACATTCTCCAGTTCAAAGGCCCAGGCGGCAGGTGAGGTGAAACCCTGGCCTGAAACCCTGGAGAGCGGCTGCCGGCCTGAGCAGACAATGCTGACCCTGACAGGCTGAGGGTCAGATTCAGTACGAAGCAGCCTTGTGCTTGTTACTTCATGGTTCTCTCTTTGGGAGGGGCCGTGGCTCAGTGGAAGAGCCTCTGCTTGGCAGGCAGAAGGTCCCAGGTTCAATCCCCGGCATCTCCAGTTAAAAGGACCAGGCAGGAGGTGATGGGAGAGACTTTCGCCTGAGACCCTGGAGAGCTGTAAAGTGGGGCTGTGGCTCAGTGGAAGAGCCCCTGCTTGGCATGCAGAAGGTCCCAGGTTCAGTCCCCGGCATCTCCAGTTAAAAGGACCAGGCAGGAGGTGATGGGAGAGACTTCCGCCTGAGACCCTGGAGAGCTGTAAAGAGGGGCTGTGGCTCAGTGGCAGAGCCTCTGCTTGGCAGTCAGAAGGTCCCAGGTTCAATCCCCAGCATCTCCAGTTAAAAGGACCAGGCAGGAGGTGATGGGAGAGACTTTCGCCTGAGACTCTGCTTGGCATGCAGAAGGTCCCCGGTTTGATCTCCAGCATCTCCAATTAAAAGGATCCAAGCCAATCGGGCCTTCAATGCTGCTGGGATGAGCTTGGTCCTGGCCATCAGTGGGCCTCCTGTCTCCCCTCCGCTTCCTTGGAACCTTCCCGACACGTTCAAGGATCACTCAGCCCTGGATTCCAGTGGTAGAACTAGAAAACCGTTTCTGGCTTCTGGAGGTGGTGGCAGCGGCTACAAGCGGGTGGTGGTAGTGGCTTCAAGAGGGAATTAGATAAACATCTGGAGCAGAGGTCCATCAATGGCTGTTGGCCACAAGGTATAGATAGGGGCAAGTGAGGCTCTGTATTTTTGCTGCTTGGGGGGGGGGTCAACAGTGGGAGGGCTTCTAGTGTCCTGGCCCCACTGCTGGACCTCCCGATGGCCCCTGGTGTTTTTGGCCACTGTGTGACAGGGTGTTGGACTGGATGGGCCATTGGCCTGATCCAACATGAGCTTCTCTCATGTTCTTATGTCTGGGAGAAGGGATACTCTGTATTCTTGGTGCTTGGGGGGGGGGCAACAGTGGGAGGGCTTCTAGTGTCCTGGCCCCACTGCTGGACCTCCTGATGGCCCCTGGTATTTTTGGCCACTGTGTGACACAGAGTGTTGGACTGGATGGGCCATTGGCCTGATCCAACATTGGCTTCTCTCATGTTCTTATGTCTGGGGCAAGTGATGCTCTGTATTCTTGGTGCTTGGAGGGGGGAGCAACAGTGGGAGGGCTTCTAGTGTCCTGGCCCCACTGCTGGACCTCCTGATGGCCCCTGGTATTTTTGGCCACTGTGTGACACAGAGTGTTGGACTGGATGGGCCATTGGCCTGATCCAACATTGGCTTCTCTCATGTTCTTATGTCTGGGGCAAGTGATGCTCTGTATTCTTGGTGCTTGGAGGGGGAGCAACAGTGGGAGGGCTTCTAGTGTCCTGGCCCCACTGCTGGACCTCCTGATGGCCCCTGGTATTTTTGGCCACTGTGTGACACAGAGTGTTGGACTGGATGGGCCATTGGCCTGATCCAACATTGGCTTCTCTCATGTTCTTATGTCTGGGGCAAGTGATGCTCTGTATTCTTGGTGCTTGGAGGGGGAGCAACAGTGGGAGGGCTTCTAGTGTCCTGGCCCCACTGCTGGACCTCCTGATGGCCCCTGGTATTTTTGGCCACTGTGTGACACAGAGTGTTGGACTGGATGGGCCATTGGCCTGATCCAACATTGGCTTCTCTCATGTTCTTATGTCTGGGGCAAGTGATGCTCTGTATTCTTGGTGCTTGGAGGGGGAGCAACAGTGGGAGGGCTTCTAGTGTCCTGGCCCCACTGCTGGACCTCCTGAGGGCCCCTGGTATTTTTGGCCACTGTGTGACACAGAGTGTTGGACTGGATGGGCCATTGGCCTGATCCAACATGGGCTTCTCTTATGTTCTTACGATAGTCTTCTTCCCCGAGTCAAAACTGCGCCCTATGCCTCAGTTTTCTATTTCAGAGATGTGCCTACATCTGGCTCTTAAAAAAAAACAAACACGACACCCAGCCTTTCATGACCATCAATAGTTTATATAGCATCTCTCAAAGTCTGGCACTGTAAACTGTTGATCAGCCCTCGGCCTTTGCAGAAATCTGGGCAGGCTGACAAGAAACAGAACTTCCCCTGTCAAGGATCTGGGCGTATCGGAGTGTGGCCACGGGGCTCTGTTTCGGGGGATCAGATGTACGGAACATGCGAGAACAGGAGATTTAACAGGAGCATTAAAACAGCTCTCATGGATTAAGTGAGAAATCTGTCTAAATCTAGGACTCTGTTTCCCACGGGGATGAGTCGAATTCGGCTGGAGGGAGGCAGCCAGGGTTGCCCGCTCTGGGTTGGGAAATACCTTGAGATTTGGGGGCGGAGCCTGGGGAGGGCAGGGCTTGGGGAGGGGAGGGGCTTCAGCGGGGTATAATGCCACAAAGTCCGCCCTCCAAAGCAGCCATTTTCTCCAGAGCTGATCACTGCAGTCGGGAGACCAGCTGTAATCTGGGGAGAACTCCAGTCCCCACCTGGAGGTTGGTAACCCTAGCCATCCTACTGTTCATTTAGGAGAAGAAGAGAAGAGATTGGATTTATACCCTGCCCTTCACTCAGAGTCCCTTCCTCTCCCCACAACAGACACCCTGTGGGCAATGCTCCCTCTAAACTATGGAGTCTGGTGAGCAGGGCTATTTTTGTAGAAAAAGCCCAGCAGGAACTTATTAGCATACTAGGCCACACCCAACAGCAGGGACTCATTAGCATGTTAGGCCACACCCCTGAGAGCACAGCTCATTAGCCTATTAGGTCACACCCCCATGCTACTGGAAGTGTGGTCATCCAGCCACACCCACCTTTTGCTTCTTATTCTGTTGACCTTGTTTGTTGTCAAAACCCAGGGCTTTATTTTTGTAACAGGAACTCCTTTGCATGTTAGGCCACACACCCCTAATGTAGCCAATCCGAATGAGTTTCTGCTGTTGGGTGTGGCCTGTTATGCTAATGAGTTCCTGCTGGGCGTGGCCAGCTCGGGAGCCATCCGGAACGCCATTCCTGTGCGTTCCTGCCCCCAAAACAGCCCTGAAGGTTAGTATTGTCTACTCAGACTGGCAGTGGGTCTTTCGAGTCTCAGGCAGAGGTCTTTCTCATCACTTCCTGCCTGGTCCTTCTTAATTGGAGATGCCAGGAATTGAACCTGGGACCTTCCTGCATTTCAAGCAGATGTTTTATCACTGAACCACAGCCACTCTCTAAACGGAACCTCCATGCTCAGGGGCAGTGAGCCTCCAAATACCATTTCTTTGGGGCAATGTCAGGGGCAGCATTCGCCTCTACGCCCTGCTCAAAGATCTTCCGGGGCCATCTGAATAGCTGCTGTTTGAAAAAGGGTGCTGAACTTGATGGGCCACTGATCTAGGGTGACCTGTTGATCTCCCAGGATCACCACTGACCTCCAGACTTCAAAGGGGTCAGTTCCCCTGGAGAACACGGTTGCTTTGAGGGTGGATTCCATGGCATTACATTTCTGCTGAACTTCCTCGCCTCCCAAGCTTCCCCTTTCACAGGCTCCGCCTCCTGAATCTCCAGGAATCTCTCAAGCTGGAGTTGGCAACCCTATGCTGATCTGATCCGGCATAGATGCTCTTATGTTCTTAAGACCTTCTGCATGCAAACCTGGGGCTTTGCTACTGAGCCACAAATCTCCCCTGGTACAGTTTTGTCCATAAGAACATAAGAGAAGACATGTTGGATCAGGCCAATGGGCCATCCAGTCCAACACTCTGTGTCATGCAGTGGTCAAAAGCCAGGGGCCGTCAGAAGGTCCACAAGCCAGGCCAGGACTCCAGAAGCCCTTCCACTGTTGCCCCCCAAGCATCAAGAAGACAGAGCATCCCTTGCCCCAGACATAAGAACAAAAGAGAAGCCATGTTGGAGCAGGCCAATGGCCCCTCCAGTCCAACACTCTGTGTCACACAGTGGCCAAAAATACTGGGTGCCCTCAGGAGGTCTACCAGCAGGGCCAGAACTCCAGAAGCCCTCCCACTGTTGCCCCCAAGCACCAAGAATACAGAGCATCACTGCCCCAGACATAAGCACATAAGAGAAGCTGATGTTGCATCAGGCCAATGGCCCATCCAGTTCAACACGCCAGGTCACACAGTGGCCAAAACCCAGGAGGTCCACCAGCAGGGCCATAACTCCAGATGCCCCCACCCCCAGCACCAAGAAGACAGAGCATCACTTGCCCCAGACATAAGAACAAAAGAGAAGCCATGTTGGAGCAGGCCAATGGCCCCTCCAGTCCAACACTCTGTGTCACACAGTGGCCAAAAATACTGGGTGCCCTCAGGAGGTCTACCAGCAGGGCCAGAACTCCAGAAGCCCTCCCACTGTTGCCCCCCAAGCACCAAGAATACAGAGCATCACTGCCCCAGACATAAGCACATAAGAGAAGCTGATGTTGCATCAGGCCAATGGCCCATCCAGTTCAACACGCCAGGTCACACAGTGGCCAAAACCCAGGAGGTCCACCAGCAGGGCCATAACTCCAGATGCCCCCACCCCCAGCACCAAGAAGACAGAGCATCACTTGCCCCAGACATAAAAACATAAGAGAAGCCATGTTGGATCAGGCCAATGGCCCAACCAGTCTTACTGTGTCACACAGCGGCCCAATCCTAGGTACCATCAGGAGGCCCACCAGTGGGACCAGAAATTGGATCGGATCTTAGCACAATCCACCACTGAGCATGCTAGGTGCTGGGGAAATCAAGATCACCACCCGCCACCCCAAGCTCTGGAGCATCCCATTGTATCATACAACCACGCAATGCTGTGACATCCAAAACTTTCTTGCATACCATGCAGTAAGGCCAGGCTAGGCTGATGGTAACCTTGGGCTTTGCTGTGCATTCATAAATGCCTCCAAGGCATTGTCATGAAGTCATGTGCTCTCATACATGCAGTGTTTCTATTTGTGCACTTATGACAAGAGACCTCCAAGCAATTGCAGCTCTCGCCTGCCAATTGCTCAGCTGAGCAGCCAGCCCAAATTTGGGGCGAAATGGGAGGCCATGGTCATCCAGGAGGGAAAACGAAAGAGAAAAATAAGACCTCGTTGTCTATTTACAGGAAGTTCTGACCATAGAGTTGCTGATGATTCCTAGAGCTACCCAGAAGCGACAAGGGTAGCTCTAGCAATCGCCAGAAACTTTATGGTCAAAACTTCCTGTAAGTAGCCGAGGCCTTGTTTTTCTCTTCCACTTTTCCCCCAAACTCTGCCCCCTCCAGTCCCACCCTACTCACGTTCTATAGGCCTCCTGGCCTACCCAGTAGGGTCCAGTCGAATTGCCACGTCATTCTTCAAAGTTCAGGACAGCTCTTCCAGATCCCGCAGGACTGATCAAAAACAACTGGGAAGGTTCAGTGGATTCCACACTAGGAAATAATTTATTTAAAGCATTTTTTAATCCCAAACGGCCTGCCAAAGTTCATGACGCAGCTTACAGTAGTAGATAATTTTAAACCGTCAACAAACCAGTACACTAAAAATAGATAAAACAGAGCATGTCAACTGGATAAATCTAGCTCAGATGTCACTGGGGAAGAGACGAACGACCTCCGATGAAATCAGATTGCGGGGGCACCAGTTTGGTGAAGTGGTTAGAGTGTTGGACTAAGACCAGGACGATCCAGGTTCGAACTCCCACTGCCCCCTGAGGCAGACCAAAGGACCTTGACCCAGTCACCATCTCTCCCAGTTTGCTCTATTCTGCCGGTTTGTTCTGAGGAAGAAATGGTAGAAGGGAGAAACATTTACACCTAACCCCCGGGAAGAAACTCTTACTTGTTCCCTCAAAGATCTTTTCTGCATTCTCATTTTCTTTGCTTGTAAGGTCCTGCTTCTTTTTTGGGGTGTGTGTGTCTGTTCTGCATGTGTTGTGCCCCCTCTAGCGGTCGAGTCAATATTACACCGGTTTTTGTCCTGCATATCTCCTTGCAGATTTAAACTGTGGATGTTTATGCCAAGCATAACCTGGTGTAATATCGAATCGACCACCAGGTGGAGCCAAACACATGTGGAGCAGACACCCCCTCCCAAGAAACAGGAAGTTACATATGAGGAAAATGAGAATGCAGAAAAGCCCAAAGATTAAAATTAGGCACCAATTAAGTCTCTGTGAAGAAGGCGAGAATGGCTTTTGCGCAACAAAGAAATCGGATAAAGTACCAGATATACAGGACTGGTTAAGAAAACTGCTATTTTTAGCTGAAATGGATAAAATGACTAAAAAATTAAATGGACAAATGGCAGAACAGTATTTAAATGAATGGGAAGACCTGAAAATATATATGGAAACTGAATATAAAATGAAAGGGAAAATGTATAACCTTGAATCTTATTGAAAATGGAACAATGTTAGATGAGTTAGATTTCTGTATACAAAAAAATGTTACCTGGTTTATCGATTGCTATAAGTTTAAACCTGATTACTGTTAAATTTTCTTTGTTATTGGCAATAGCAGTGTTGGAAGCCTATTGGGGGGGAAGGGGGAAGGGATATAGTTTATAAGTGGATTTGGAAATTGTGTTTAACAATGTTGAATATATTCCAATAAAAACTTTTGTTATTAAAAAAAAAAAAAGTCTCTGTGAAGAAAAGAAAGAATGATACCATAAGAGAAGAGGCCTGGCCTTGCTGCGCATGCATCAGACTGGGGCACGCGCATGGCAGGGTGGTCTGATAAGAAGAAGGAGAAGAAGGAGAAAGGGAGGAAGAGGAGATTGGATTTATACCCCGCCCTTCCCTACCCGAAGGAGTCTCAGAGCGGCTTACAAACTCCTTTCCCCTCCCCACAACAGACACCCTGTGAGGCAGCTGGGGCTGAGAGAGCTCTTCCCGAGAACTGCCCTTGAGAGAACAGCTCTGAGAGAACTTGTGACTGACCCAAGGCCACACCAGCAGCTGCATGTGAAGGACTGGGGAATAATCAAACCCGATCCTCCTAGATGAGACTCCATCACTCTTAACCACTACACGAAACTGGCTTCTCAATAGTCAGTGGAAGGGCAGACTCATATCCTTCTAGATGACAATAGGACCAATTTGCTGGCTCAGCCTTTTCAGTGATTGCTTTAGGTGGCACGTCGAGAGGAGAGGGTTACCAGCTTCCAGTTGGCAAAAGGCAATCCCCACCACCACTTCCAATCGCCTGCCGCCGATCAATGCACTGCTGGGTAGGGGGAAATGGTGCCGCGGGAGTGCTGTGAAGTAATTTCAGGGCAAATCTACCTCGCCCTTCTCAGAGCGGCTTGCAATCTCCTTTCCCTTCCCGTCCCCACAACAGACACCCTGTGAGGTAGGTGGGGGCTGAGAGAGCTCTCTCGAGGACTGCTCTTGAGAGAACAGCTCTGAGAGAACTTGTGATTGGCCCAAGGTCACTCCAGCAGCTGCAAGTGGAGGAGTGGGGAATCAAACCCGGTTCTCCCCGATTAGAGTCCGCGCTTTTAAACCACTACACCAAACTGTTTCTGACTGTGCAGATTTTAAAAGAATTGAGATGGCAGCGGCTGCCGCCACAACATAAAGCGTAACTGGAGGTAAGCTGTTTGTATGCAATAAAATCTTTTCCAACAATATGTCCGTTTTAAAAGGCCTCCCGTTAAGCAGAGTTTTGGCCCGAAAAGAGTCAGCATTACAGTTAAGCCCAATCTTACAGTGTGAGTGTGACATTTCGTGCTTGTCTCTGCCTCCCGCGGCAGCCATGTTGTGTTTGACTCCGCCTCCCGCGGCAGCCATTTTGTGGCTGCCCCGACCATTCTGTGTCAGAATCCCAAAGGTCCCTGCAAGAGCAAAAAGATCAGGGATTCCTGCTCTAGGAATTCCATTAATTTCTAAGTTTTTTTTTACTAGAATTGTAGAGAGCCATATGGCGGGCATGATGTCACTTCTGGGTTTCACCAGGAAATGACATCACAGCGTTGACATTTTTTTCTCTCTCCCTCCCACCTCTGCATTGCAACAGGCTGCCAACGCTAGCTTAGAAGGGCAGGGACCAGTGTTCCCTCTAAGCTGAGTTAGTGTGAGCTAGCTCACAGTTTTTTAGCCTCCAGCTCACAAATTTTTGTCTTAGCGCAGGAAGGATGGCTCCAGAAGAAACTAATTGATGCCAGTAGCCAACTCGCCTGCTCACAACTTTAATGCCAGTAGCTCACAAAGTAGAATTTTTGCTCACAAGACTCCACAGCAAGGGGCCGGAATTCCCTTTTGGCCCCGACCAACCAGCGACAAAATACCTTGAACCGGCCCGGGATAACGATTTGCTTCCAACCCTTCCCGGTCATTCTGTGATAAGAACATAAGAACATAAGAGAAGCCAGTGTTGAATCAGGCCAATGGCCCATCTAGTCCAACACTCTGTCATACAGCGGCCAAAATATACCAGGTGCCATCGGGAGGTCCAGCAGTGGGGCCAGGACACCAGAAGCCCTCCCACTGCTGCCCCCTCCAGTACCAAGAATAGAGTGCAGCACCTGCCCCAGACTGAGAGTTCCCATCTATACCCTGTGGCTAATAGCCACTGATGGACTTCTGCTCCAGAAGTCCCTTCCCTCTTGAAACTGTCCATGCTTGCAGCTGCCACCACCTCCTGTGGCAGTGAATTCCATATGTTAATCACTCTTTGGGTGAAGAAGGACTTCCTTTTATCTGTTCTAACCCGACTGCTCAGCAATTTCATGGAGTGCCCACGAGTTCTTGTATTGCGAGAAAGGGAGAAAAGTACTTCTTTCTCAACCTGTTCAATCCCATTCATAATCTTATAAACCTCGATCGTGTCACCCCTCAGCCGTCGTTTCTCCAAGCTAAAGAGCCCCAAGCGTTTTCACCTTTCTTCATAGGGAAAGTGTTCCAAGCCTTTTATCATGCCTGCCTGCATCTTTTGCAGGCGTGAAAAACAGCTCGCAAAATGATACAACCCGCTTTCCTCCGGCGGCTCGGGAGCTTCCAGAGACACGCTGACCTGGGGGATGCCGTGGTCCTTCTACCCTTCCACTAGTTCCGAGAAAGGCCTCTGCCTCGCGCACAAAAGACAGGCAGATTTGGCCGTTCCTGTGCCAAACTGTGTGTTCCCTTGAAGCGTCGAGATTTCCCTGAAAGGACATCAAGGTACGAATCGGATTACCTTCTCCCCTGAGTCAACACAAGAAGGGAGCCGAAAGACTGCCGGCTGGGAAACAGAAATGCGGCCGGGATTCCACATCCGTCACCCCGTGACTCACGCCTGGCCCTCAGGAATGCGGGAAGAAGAGACCTGGTGGATCCTTGGGGCTGACATCAGTGCTTGCTATTTTGGAGAAGATGGCTGACCTTCGGGCCTCACAAAGCAGTTGCTAATTTTAGACAAATTGGTTTTTTTCTGCGGCTTTTAGGGGAGCGTGACTAGGCATGACATCTCAAGGATGATAAACCCGAGGCTTTAACGGGGCAGATGGGGTTCAAGATGACCCACTGCTGTCGGCTGGGGAATGGGTTGTACGGCGAAGAATGAAATAGACCCTGATTTCGCAACACGCATGAGGATTAACCCTGCAATTCCAGAACCAGATGTTTCTGGAAGGCCCGCAAGCAGGGCGTGAAAGCGAGCCAATCCGCCCTCTAAGCTGCGGAGCCTTGTCTTAACAATCTTATACAATAAATGAGTCTATTCAAGTATCCATTGTTTTTTCAATCCAATTATATACCGGTAGCCATCTATCCATATGTGTCTTTGTATTGCTGTTCTGGAGCCTTAGGCTCAGTTCGTCCATTTGAGAAAGATCTAATATTTTAAGAATCAATTCATCTTTTGAGGGTATTTTCTCTGTCTTCCAATTATAAGCCAAAAGTATACGCGCCGCTGTTAATATATATGCTAACAAATACTTTTCTTGCTTTTTTATAAATATCAGGTATCATATTCAATAAGAATATTTTCGGTTGTAATTCCACGCTTTTCCCTAATATTTCTTGAAGAATAGATCGGACCATTTCCCAGTAGTGCTGCAATTTCTGACATCTCCACCACGTATGAATGAAAGATCCAGTATTATTTTTACATTTCCAGCATTGGTTGGAATAGTCCGTATAACATTTTGCTATTTTTTCCGGAGTCCAATGCCATCTATGGAACATCTTAATAACATTTTCTTTATATGCAACAGATCTCATACCTTTTACAGATTTCCATATTACATCCCATTTGTCAATATCTATACTTTCTTCTAGGTCCTTCATCCACAATACTTTGTTTTTGTGTATCGTATTGGAAAATAAAAATAAAATAATGAGGGGGGGGAAAAGCTGCGGAGCCTTGTGAGAAAAAAGATCTACTCCTTGAGCTACTGGCAATAAAGTTGTGCGGAAGCGATTGGGCTGCTGCATAAATTAGTCTGCTCTGGAGCCCTCCTTCCGGAGCGAAGACAAAAATGTATGAGCCGGAGGCTAAAGAACTGTGAGCTAGCTCACACTGACTCAGCTCAGAGGGAACACTGAAAGCAACATCTCTCCCGCACTGAGTGCCCTAGAAGCTGGCATTCAGAGAGGTACACTGCCTTTGAACATGGAGGTTCAATTCAGTCGTCCTCCTGGGTCAATTGTCACTGATTGACGTATCAGTTTGGTGTGGTGGTTAAGGAGTGCGGACTCTGATCTGGGAGAAACGGGTTTGATTCCCCTCTCCTCCACGTGCAGCTGCTGGTGTAACCTTGGGTCCGTCTCAAGTTCTCTCAAGCTGAAGGAACGGTAGATTCATTGTCACTTTAACTGCATGTAAGAAGTAAATGTAGCCTTTTCATCTTGCTAGAGTACTTGACGCCTTAGTATCAAGATGCGTGCAGAAAGTCCCAGAATCAGTCTCTGGCATGTCCACTGAAAAGATCTCCATGGAGGGGTTGGAAAAGATTTTCTCCACGTGGGTTTCTAAGAACCGAGAGCCAGTTTGGTGTGGTGGTGAAGTGCGCGGACTCTAATCTGGGAGAACCGGGTTTGATTCCCCACTCCTCCACTTGCATCTGGCTGGATGACCTTGGGCAAGCCGTAGTTCTGATAAGAGCTGTTCTTGAAAAAGAGCAGTTTCTGTCAGAGCTCTCTCAGCCCCGCCTACCTCCCAGGGTGTCTGTTGTGGGGAGGGGAAGGGAAATGGAGTTTGTAAGCCGCTTTGAGACTCCTTTGGGTAGTGAAGGGCGGGGTATAAATCCAATCTCTTCTCTCTTCTCTTCTTCTTCAGTCAGAGGAAACAGTGGTGAATTAATAGGTCAGCTCAGTGTAAGAGGGATTTTAGATGCTCAGTCTCCTCTGAAGAACTATACATTGGGTTACAAACCACCCGGCTTGGCTGAAGTGAGTCAGAAACTCCTCTCCAAACAAGGAACCCAAAGGGGGTGTTTTGGGGGCAGCTGTTGGAATAAAATCTGGGCATTGAACTAACCACAAAGGTGAACAGAAAGGCTACCTTTGTCCCTTCTGGAAGGGCCAGACATGAAAGTAGAATTGATCTGTGCAGAAGAAGAAGGAGAGAGAAGAAGAGATTTATACCCCGCCCTTCACTCGGATACTCGGAGCGGTTTACAATCTCCTTCCCCTCCCCACAACAAACACCCTGTGAGGTAGGTGGGGCTGAGAGAGCTCTCTCGAGAGAACCGCTTGTGAGAGAACAGCTCTGAGAGAACTGTGACTGCCCCAAGGTCGCACCAGCAGCTGCAAGTGGAGGAGTGGGGAATCAAACTCGGTTCTCCCAGCTTAGAGTCCGCGCTGCTTAACCACCACACCAAACTGACACGTCTATCAGTGACAATTACCCAGGATGGCTGAACTGAACCTCCACGTTCAAAGGCAGTGTACCTCTCTGAATGCCAGCTTCTGGGCCTGTAAAGTACGGAGTTCGCAGGCGTTGAAGAGTGATCAGCTCATGGTTTATTTAGCAAGGAAAATGAAAGACAAATTAGCAAGGTCCGAGCCCCGCTTTTATTCCTGAAGTGCCCCACAGCCAACACCCCCCACACACACCACTGTAGTCTATTTACAGTAGAGGAGACCATAAGAACATAAGAGAAGCCAATGTTGAATCAGGCCAATGGCCCATCTAGTCCAACACTCTGTCACACAGCGGCCAAAATATACCAGATGCCATCAGGAGGTCCAGCAGTGGGGCCAGGGCACCAGAAGCCCTCCCACTGCTGCCCCCCAGCACCAAGAATAGAGTGCATCACCTGCCCCAGACTGAGAGTTCCCATCTATACCCTGTGGCTAATAACCACTGATGGACTTCTGCTCCATATGTTTATCTAATTCCCTCTTGAAGCCGTCCGTGCTTGTAGCTGCCACCACCTCCTGTGGCAGTGAATTCCATGTGCTAATCACTCTTTGGGTGAAGAAGGACTTCCTTTTATCTGTTCTAACCCGACTGCTCAGCAATTACATGGAGTGTCCACGAGTTCTTGTATTGTATCATAGGTCCACTCTAGGATCTGGGCTCTCCGATTGGTCTGCCCTAGGATCCGATGCTTCTACTGTTCTTCTCGCACCCAAAGGTGAGCGCGACCACATGGCCACATTAGCACTAAGGCACATATCTCAGTATAGAGCAGGGGCATTCAATGCGGGAGAGTTGTGGCTTTCACGCCCTGCTTGTGGGCCTCCCAAACTGCAGAGCCATTGTGGTTATTGATAATGGATTTAAACCCACACGAAGCTCCCTTCTACTGAATCAGGCCCTTGGTCCATCGAGGTCAGTATTGTCTGCCCAGGCTGGCAGCTGCTCTCCTGGGTCTAAGGCCGAGGTCTTTCCCATTGGCTCCTTCCAGATCTTTAACTGGAGATGCCGGGGATTGAATCTGGGACCTTCTGCGTGCCAAGCAGATGTGCTGCCACTGAGCCACAGCTCCTCTTTACAGCTCTCCAGGGTCTCAGGCAGAGGTCTTTCCCATCACCTCCTGCCTGGTCCTTTTTAACTGGAGATGCCGGGGATTGAACTCTGGGACCTTCTGCATGCCAAGCAGAGGTCCTTCCACTGAGCCACAGCCCCTCTTTACAGCTCTCCAGGGTCTCAGGCAGAGAAAGGTCTTTCCCATCACCTCCTGCCTGGTCCCTTTTAACTGGAGATGCCGGGGATTGAACCTGGGACCTTCTGCATGCCAAGCAGAGGTCCTTCCACTGAGCCACAGCCCCTCTTTACAGCTCTCCAGGGTCTCAGGCAGAGAAAGGTCTTTCCCATCACCTCCTGCCTGGTCCCTTTTAACTGGAGATGCCGGGGATTGAACCTGGGACCTTCTGCATGCCAAGCAGAGGCTCTGCCACTGAGCCACAGCCCCTCTTTACAGCTCTCCAGGGTCTCAGGCGGAGGTCTTTCCCATCGCCTCCCGCCAGATCTTTAACTGGAGAAGCCAGGGATTGAACCCTGGGACCTTCTGCATGCCAAGCAGATGCGCTGCCACTGAGCCACAGCCCCTCCCGAGATAATAGGCTGAGCAAGCCCAACGTGTGCTTAACAGCTAAGCCGGTGGTTTTGCCGGGGGCTGGGAAAATTGCAAGGTTTCAAAACGCTCTGAAAGCATCGCTGGAAATTAATTGCGTGCTGACTTGGCGCACGCTCTGCCTCGAAATCTGGAAAGGATACAGGGCTCTCACGACAGGCGCATGTATGGACTCACCCCGCCCCTGTCTCCGCTCCCCCCGGGGGCGGTTTATTGCCGGCACATGTGGTGCACAGACATGTCGGTCCCGCGGAGGAGTGAGCTGGCGTTGCCAGAGCCAGCTGCTGTTTGTGACGGCTGAGGTCATCGGGATATTAGTTTCACGCCGCTTGAGCCTCGACGGCTCCCGCAGGCCTGCTGGTGGACTTCCAAGGCAAGAAAATACCAAAGCGGAGGCTTTTCTTCGGCAGACACCTTCGCATGACATCACCCACCTGCATTCCCCCCCTTTAGCAAAGCCAGTTTGGTGTAGAACAGTCAGTCTGGCGTAGTGGTTAGGAGCGCGGACTCTAATCTGGGAGAACCGGGTTCGGTTCCCCGCTCCTCCAGATGCAGCGGTTGGTGTGACCTTGGGTCAGTCACAAGTTCTCTCAGAGCTGTCCTCTCCAGGGCAGTTCTCGAGAGAACTCTCTCAGCCCCCACCTTCCTCACACGCCGTGTTCCCTCTAAGCTGAGTTAGTGTGACCTGGCTCACAGTTTTCTAGCCTCCGGCTCACACAGTTTTTTCTTAGCTCAGGAAGGAGGGCTCCAGAGCAAACTGATTTATGCAGCAGCCCAATCGCTCGCTCACAACTTTAATGCCAGTAGCTCGCAAAGTAGGAATTTTGCTCACAAGGCTCTACAGCTTAGAGGGAAGCATTGCTCACAGGGTCTCTGTTGTGGGGAGGGGAAGAGAAAGGAGATTGTAAATTGCTCTGAGACTCCTTTGGGTAGTGAAGGGCAGGGTATAAATCCAATCTCCTCCACCTTCTCCTCCTCTTCTTCCTGATCTTTCGGGTTGCCAACTTCCTGGAGCTCTCCCAAAATGGCAGTTGCTGTCCAGACTACAGGGATCTGTTCTCCTGGTTGCTTTGGAGGGTGGACTCTATGGCATTGTACCCCTGCTGGGGTCCCTCCTAAGGTTGCCAGCCTCCAGGTGGCGGCTGGAGATCTCCTGCTATTGCAACGGATCTTGAGGGGACAGAGATCAATATGTTGTCGAAGACTTTCACGTCCAGAGTTCATTAGTTGCTGCAGATTTCCCGGGTTGTCTGGCCGTGATCTTGCCATTGTAGGACCTGACGTTTCGCCAGTAGCTGTGATTGGCATCCTCAGAGGTATAACACAGAAAGACGGAGTACTCCCTCTGTGTCAAGGTGAGAAGAAGCAAAATGGTAGGCAGGTAATTTATATCTACTCAGGAAGGTGGGGTAGGGCTGAGTCATTACCTTGTAGGAGTTCTCCAGGCTATGAACGTGCTAATGGTGGAGCTTTCCTGAGGAGGTTCTTTTGTCTATGGATTGTTTCCTGAGGAGGTTCTTTTGTTGTCGAAGGCTTTCATGGCCGGAGTTCGTTAGTTGCTGTAGATTTTCCGGGCTGTATGGCCATGGTCTTGGCATTGCAGGACCTCATCTTTCGCCAGTAGCTGTGACTGGCATCCTCAGAGGTATAACACAGAAAGATGGAGTACTCCCTCTGTTTCAAGATGAGAAGCAAAATGGTAGGCAGGCAATTTATATCTACTCAGGAAAGTGGGGTGGGGCTGAGTCATTATCTTGTAGGAGTTCTCCAGGCTATGAACATGCTAATGGAGGAGCTTTCCTGAGGAGGTTCTTTTGTCTATGGATTGTTTCCTGAGAAGGTTCTTTTGTTGTTGAAGGCTTTCATGGCCGGAGTTCATTAGTTGGTGTAGATTTTCCGGGCTGTCTGGCCGTGGTCTTGGCATTGCAGGACCTGATCTTTCGCCAGTAGCTATGACTGGCATCCTCAGAGGTATAACACAGAAAGATGGAGTACTCCCTCTGTTTCAAGTTGAGAAGCAAAATGGTAGGCAGGCAATTTATATCTACTCAGGAAGGAGGGGTAGGGCTGAGTCATTATCTTGTAGGAGTTCTCCAGGCTATGAACATGCTATGAACAGGCTATGAACATGACAGAGATCAGTTCCCCTGGAGAAAACAGACGCTTAAAAAAAAAAAAGTAATTTTTTTATTTTACCTTAATAAGCATACCACAAACATACATTGTACATTCTGTAGGTAAACCTATGAATCTACAATGACCACGAACTGAACAAAGGAAAGAAGAGCGCTGCAGAAATAATTATTAATCTGAGAATACTGGCAGTTCAAAAATGTGCTAATATGCTATCGCATTGCTTGGACTGCACCTCTTCTCTTAGTGTGTCATCGCACGTCAAGTTTTCTAGCACCCGAAACCAAGGCTCCCTCCAAGCTGTGGAGTCTTTGTGAGCAAAAATTATACTCGGTGAGCTACTGGCATTAAAGTTGCAAGCGAGCAGTTTGGCTACGGCATCAATTAGTCTGCTCTGGAACCCTCCTTCCTGAGCTGAGACAAAAATCTGTGAGCTGGAGGCTAAAAACCTGCAAGCTAGCTCACACTGACTCAGCTTAGAGGGAACACTGCTCCACAGCAAACTGATTTATGCAGCAGCCAGAAGTTCTCAATATGTGACACTGCACACCGAAACGAGTGTGAATTCTACAATCCTTTAAACACATGGTACCCAATACTGGAAAAAAATAACAACAAACAAATTTGACTGGGAAACCATTACTGGAGCAAAGTTGCATAGGCTGAGATCAGATTTACAGTTTTAAATAAGATACAAACAAATCTATGGTCGTTCTTATACTGTGGTTGGGGAAATGCTTTGTTGTTATAATCTTTTTGTAAGGTTCACTTGCAATGTTCCCTCTAAGCTGTGGGGTCTTGTGAGGAAGAATTCTACTTTGTGAGTTAATGGCATAAAAGTTGCGAGCGAGAACATAAGAACATAAGAACATAAGAACATAAGAACATAAGAGAAGCCAATGTTGAATCAGGCCAATGGCCCATCTAGTCCAACACTCTGTCACACAGCGGCCAAAATATACCAGGTGCCATCAGGAGGTCCAGCAGTGGGGCCAGGACACTAGAAGCCCCCTCCCACTGCTGCCCCCTCCAGCACCAAGAATAGAGTGCATCACCTGCCCCAGACTGAGAGTTCCCATCTATACCCTGTGGCTAATAGCCACTGATGGACTTCTGCTCCATATGTTTATCTAATTCCCTCTTGAAACTGTCCATGCTTGCAGCTGCCACCACCTCCTGTGGCAGTGAATTCCATATGTTAATCACTCTTTAGGGGAAGAAGTATTTCCTTTTATCTGTTCTAACCCGACTGCTCAGCAATTTCATGGAGTGCCCACGAGTTCTTGTATTGTGAGAAAGCGAGAAAAGTACTTCTTTCTCAACCTGCTCAATCCCATTCATAATCTTATAAACCTCGATCATGTCACCCCTCAGCCGTCGTTTCTCCAAGCTAAAGAGCCCCAAGCATTTGGCTGCTGCATAAATTAGTTTGCTCTGGAGCCCCATCCCTTCCTGAGCTAAGACAAAAATGTGTGAGCTGGAGGCTAAAAAACTGTGAGCTAGCTCACCCTAACTCAGCTTAGAGGGAGCACTGCTTATAAGGCATTTTAGTTCATATCTCCCGCTGGAATATTTGCAGTACTGATGTTTGACTGTATGGATTATATGTTTGAAAAGTTTAATAAAATGTGTTTTAAAAAAACAAACGTGTGAGCTGGCTCACACGGACTCAGCTTAGAGGAGGAGGAGGAGAGATTGGATTTATACCCCACCCTTCACTGCCCAAAGGCGTCTCAGAGTGGCTTACAAACCCCTTTCCCTTCCCCTCCCCACAACAGACACCCAGTGAGGTCGGTGGGGTTGAGAGAACTTCTGACAGAAACTGTCCTTGAGAGAACAGCTGTGCCAGAGCTTGTGACTGACCCAAGGTCACATCAGCAGGTGCAAGTGGAGGAGTGGGGAATCAAACCCAGTTCTCCCAGATAAGAGTCTGCGCACTTAACCACTACACCAAACTGGCCGGAACACTGCCGGAAGCCCTTTCCCCACAAATTTGGAGTTAAGATTGACACTGTGGCACCATACCCCATCGAGGTCCCTCCCCTTCCCAAGCCCCGCCCTCCACAGGCTCCACCCCCCAAAATCTCCAGGTATTTCCCAACCCGGACCTGGCAACCCTAGTCCCTCCCCTCCCCAAGGCGCCACTGCCAAATCTCCAGGAATTTCCCAACTGGAGTTGGCAACCCTAGGCATACTCTGTGGCCCGTCTCCTACCTGGAGATTTGGGTCAGTGCACTGCCTATGTGGGGGGCGGGTTTGGAGAAGGTTTGCGCCTGGAATCTATGGCGTACCTCAGAGTTTGCCCTCCGGGGCAGCCATTTTCTCTGTTGCTTAGCGATCAGTTGTAGTTTGGGGAGAGCACCAGGCCTCACCTGGAAGCTGGCAACCTCAGCTGGGAGATTCCAGCCCCAAAGTCATACGATGCTCTATTCTCCTCTGGTTAGGCCTCACCTAGAGGGCCTGTTGTGATGTGGTCCATGGGGTTGCCAAGAGTCGGACTCAACTGTGCGACTGTTGAACAACAACAAAAGAGTACTGTGTTCAGTTTTGGACACCGCCGCTTAAGAAGGATACAGACAAGCTGGGACGTGTCCGGAAGAGAGCGACGGAGATGGTGAGGGGTCTGGAGACCAGGTCCTAGGAGGAAAGGTTGAAGGAGCTGGCCATGTTTAGCCTGGAGAGGAGACGACTGAGAGGAGATATGAGAAACCATCTTCAAGGACTTGAAGGGCTGTCATCGAGAGGATACTGTGGAGTTGTTTTCTGTTGCCCCAGAAGGTCGGACCAGAACCAACAGGTTGAAATTCAATCAGTAGCGTTTTCGGCTAAACATGAGGAAGAACTTCCCAGCAGTTAGAGCGGTTCCTCAGTGGAACAGGCTTCCTCAGGAGGTGGTGGGCTCTCCTTCTTGGGAGGTCTGTAAGCAGAGGCTAGATGGCCATCGGACAGCAATACGGATCCTGTGAACTTCAGCAGATCATGAGAAGCGAGGGCAGGAAGGGTTACCTCAGGGCTTAGTTCCCGTGGCCCTTTCTGACACAGCAAGGGAAATGCCGATGACCACTTTTGTTATGTCCTCAGAGACATAATGGTAGCATAGTGAGCTAGCCTCATTATGCGGATTCAGAAACTGTATAGTATTGCCCAATCATAGGGCTTGTAGTGGGAACAACTATGATTGGTCTTAAGGTACACAATGATTGGTCCTTATGCCTATACTCTGATTGGTTAATTCGTATGGATGTTATTGGCGCGTTTTGGATACTGTGGGTGTGGCTACTACAGCCGAATGTGTATATAAACCTCTGTGTTTTATAGACTTTTGTCTAGCTGGTCTAGCCCTTAGCTGGTCTAACTTGGAGCTGAAATAAAGCTGAAATCACTTTTGAATTTACCTCCGGTGTGTTGTCTCATACTTATCAACTGGCGACGAGGATGGGATCTAGCGGGTAGGCAGCCCCGCTGAGACACCACGGAGGAAGTTCCGATCGACCGCGAGTTTCCGAGGGGGCCGTCCGCTCCAGGAAGCGCCGCGATGAGCTCCAAGCACCGGTTCGAGCCGTTCGAGCCCGCAACCGAGGACTGGGAGGCGTACCTCACCCGGTTCGAGTTTCACCTCGAGAGCGGCGGGGTGACGGATGCTGCGAAGAAACGAGCTGCACTGCTTAGCTCGTGTGGCAAAGAGGTGTTCGACATTGCTCGTTCACTTGTCACGCCTGATGACATCAAGACCGTGCCGTACGCCACGCTGACGGAGAAGTTGAAGGCTCATTTCGCGCCACAGCCTTCAGAGATCGCTTCCCGGCACGCGTTCTACGAAAGGCGGCAAGGCTCCAGTGAATCAGTAGCCGAGTTTGTGGCGGCATTGAGGAAGTTGGCAAGGGCTTGCAACTTCGCAGATCTCGAGACAGCTTTGCGAGACCGGCTGGTCTGCGGCCACCGCGATGCAAAGCTGCAACAACGCCTGTTCGCCCTAAAGACGCTGACATTCAAGGTCGCGTTCGAGGAAGCCATCGCCGCTGAAGCTGCTGAAAGGTCGACGCGAGAAGTGCGACAGAGGCCTGCGGCAGCCGAATCCAGCATTCACCAACAGGTCGAGGACCGTGAGCCAGCGGCCGCCGTGGATGACGTACGAGAGCCTTGTTCCAGCAGCCAGCCGTGAACCCAAGTGAAGACTGCGCCAGTGCATCAGTGCCTTGGTTGTGGCGGGAAGCACGAGCGCGACACCTGTTGGGCCAAAGGGTTGGTTTGTCGGGCTTGCGGAAAACACGGGCACATCGCCAGAGTTTGCAAGTCGAAGAGATCGCCGCCTACGTCGCCTCCGCAGTGCTCTCAATTCCGAAGCAAGGTCAACACAACCTGCTTTTCATCCCTGTCGTCCCGAACCCCGACCCTGTCGTCCAACCCCTCTTCATCGTCGACTGTCCTCACCACGGGAGTTCCCCGGAGGAAGAAGATTTTCGTCACCGTGTATCTTGACGGCGTGGCCTGCCCTTTCGAATTCGATTCGGGATCGGCTAGAACCATCACTTCGACGCATACACTAGATCGTCTTTTCCCTCGCCGAAGCCGACGCCGTCTCCTACCAACTGATGCCTGTCTTGCCGATTTTCAAGGGCACAGAATTCCGTTGGCCGGTGAGGCTGAATTTGAAATCAACTTCAAGGAGCGGAAGGCGGCTCTGTCCCTAATTGTTGCTGAAGGGGACAGGGTAAGCCTCTTAGGGCTTGATTGGTTTGAACCGTTGGGCATTGCTATTTCTGGCATTAATGCAGTGTGTTGTGATAAATGGAATTGCTTGTATAACGAGTTTCCTCAGGTTTTTGGAAAGGGATTGGGAACCTATACAGGTCCCCCGGTTTCATTTGAACTGGATCCAAATGTACGGCCTATTAGGTTAAAATATAGGAAGGTACCGTTAGCATTGCGACCAAAGATAGAAATGGAGCTCGACAAGCTCATTGAGCAAGGGGTCTTAGAACCGGTACCATACAGCAAATGGGAAACACCCATCGTTACTCCTGTCAAACCCGATGGTTCTATAAGGATTTGTGCAGATTATAAATGTACAATCAATAAGGCGTTGCAACAGCACTCTTATCCTGTACCTGTGATAAGTCATGTACTTGCGTCTCTAGGGGGGGCAAGGTTTTTGCAAAGTTGGACCTTGCCCAGGCTTATCAACAACTGCCTGTGGATAGCAATGCAGCAGAAGCACAAACCATCATAACTCATAGAGGTGCGTTTCGAGTCAAGCGCCTCCAATTCGGGGTTAATGTCGCACCGGGAATCTTCCAGGGATTAATGGAAGGGTTGCTTAGAGGCCTCAAGGGAGTAATTCCTTACTTCGATGATGTGCTTATTGCAGGGAAAGATGAGGAGGAATTGCTTGAAAGAGTCAAGCAGGTTTTACTTTGTTTTCAAAAAGCTGGGTTACGTGTAAAAAGAGAAAAGTGTACGATAGGGGTTCCCAGTGTTGAATTCCTGGGATTCAAAATAGATGAGCAGGGAGTTCACCCAACCCCGGGGAAGGTATCTGCCGTTCACAACGCACCTAGGCCCCAAAACAAAACGGAGCTACAAGCTTTTTTAGGGCTTGTTAATTTTTATCATGCGTTCTTGCCTCACAAAGCTTCGGTAGCCGAACCGTTACACCGTCTATTAAATAAGGATGCAAAATGGGTTTGGGGGCAGCGTCAAGAAGAAGCTTTTCGAAATGTTAAAATGTTGTTGACGTCTAGCAGTGTCCTCACGCACTATGATGAGACAAAAATGTTGGTTCTGGCGGCTGACGCGTCGCCGTTTGGTGTTGGGGCAGTTCTAAGCCATATTATGCCTGACGGGTCTGAGGCACCAATTACCTATTATTCTAGGTCGCTGAGTGGGGCTGAAAAGAACTACGCCCAAATTGATAAAGAAGGGTTGGCGCTTGTGAGTGCGGTTAAAAAGTTTCATGACTTTTTGTACGGAAGATGTTTTCTTTTAGTTACTGACCACAAGCCGCTACTTGGGATTTTCGCCCCTGACCGCCCCACGCCTAACATCCTGTCGCCCAGGATGTTAAGATGGACTCTATTCCTCGCCGCATACGAGTACGACATAGAGCACAGACCGGGCAAGTGTATTGCTCACGCCGACGCCCTGAGCCGATGCCCCCTGCCTGAGACTGATCCAGACCCGGCTCCAACAGCGGACATCTTCGCGCTCGATGAACTTTCTGAGGCTCCATTGCGGTCTAAGGACATTGCCACATACACCCAAAAGGACTTAATTTTGTCCCGCGTTTTAAACTGGGTGTGGAGGGGTGGCCGAGTGTGTGCAACGAGCCTGAGTTTAAGGCTTATTGGGGGAGAAGAACTGAACTATCTATTTCGAAGGGCTGCGTTCTGTGGGGGAGTAGAGTTGTGATTCCCCCCAAACTGAGAAAAAGAGTGCTCGAGTCCCTACATGCCGGGCACCCGGGGATTGTCCGGATGAAGGCCCTGGCTCGGGGGTACTTGTGGTGGCCTGGGCTCGATGCAGACATTGAGGAGCAAGTTCGGGGCTGCGGGAGCTGCCAGCAGTCACGATCTGATCCGCCACGCTCCCTCCGGCCGAATTAGACAGAGCTGAAAAGCCTTGGTCAAGGCTACACTTCGACTTCGCTGGCCCTATCAACGGCCAGATGCTTCTGGTGGTCGTTGATGCCTTCTCGAAGTGGCTGGAGGTAGTTCCCATGCGGTCAACGACAGCGGCAAACTTAATAAAGGCTTCGCGCCAACTTTTTGCCACCCATGGGCTACCTGACGTACTTGTCAGCGACAACGGCCCTCAGCTTACTTCTAGGGAGTTTGCCGGCTTCCTAGAGGGTTACGGCATCCGGCACATCACCACAGCACCATTCCACCCCGCCTCCAACGGCCAGGCGGAAAGAATGGTGCGGACGGCGGAAGAGACCCTCGCCCGACTGCCTGGCGAGGACTGGGACCATCGAGTGGCCGATTTTCTCCTGTGGCAGCATGTCACTCCCAGCTGTGCTACAGGGAAAAGCCCGGCCGAACTTCTAATGGGGAGAAGGCTGACAACCCTCCTCGACCGCCTGCACCCGGATCTGGATGGCAGCAGAACCGTGCGGCCCGAACCAGCCTCTCCATCCAGGGAGTTCCAGCCCGGAGACTTGGTCTTCGCACGGAACTACGCTGAGGGGCACCGGTGGCTTAATGCCGAAGTCACCAACAAATTGGGGTCTCAAATGTATGTGGTGAGGCTATCTGATGGCCGACAGATACGCCGCCACATAGACCAACTCCGGCAGCGATGGTCTCCTGCGGACCAGGAGATCGAGGCCGGAGATTGTTTCAGGCCCAGGGAGCAGTCCCACTTGCCTCCGGACGAGGTGAGTGCTGCTGGTTCTCGTTCAGAACCTGAGGCAGGGCAGACCCCTGCACTCTCGGACCCTGTGGACCCTGACAGCCCAGCAATGCCTGGCGCTGAGACCAGTGAAGCCCCTGAAGCCCCAGAACTCAGGCGGTCCCAACGAAGCCGAAGGGCCCCTCCCCATTTAGCAGATTACGAGTGTGTTCCATCTAAGGGGGGAGGAGTTGTTATGTCCTCAGAGACATAATGGACAAGCATAGTGAGCTAGCCTCATTATGCGGATTCAGAAACTGTATAGTATTGCCCAATCATAGGGCTTGTAGTGGGAACAACTATGATTGGTCTTAAGGTACACAATGATTGGTCCTTATGCCTATACTCTGATTGGTTAATTCGTATGGATGTTATTGGCGCATTTTGGATACTGTGGGTGTGGCTACTACAGCCGAATGTGTATATAAACCTCTGTGTTTTATAGACTTTTGTCTAGCTGGTCTAGCCCTTAGCTGGTCTAACTTGGAGCTGAAATAAAGCTGAAATCACTTTTGAATTTACCTCCGGTGTGTTGTCTCATACTTATCAACTTTGTTGTTAGGAAGCCATTTTTCTCCAGGCCGGTTTGGCCGGGGATCCTGGAGGGTTTTTTTGCCGTCTTCTGGGCGTGGAACAGCGGTCACCGTGGGTGTGGAAGGGGAGGTATTTGTGAATTCCCCGCATTGTGCAGGGGGTTGGACTAGATGACCCTGGAGGTCCCTTCCAACTCTATGATTCTACAACTGAGACCCGTTTCAACATTTCTAGGACTCTTCTGAGTCACTACTTACTCCAGTGGGACGTAGGACTTTGAGGGAGGAGGACGTGGGAATCAGGAAACACACTGAGGGTGGAAAGGGCCAATGATTTACGGAGACCCTGTCGGGTTTTCAAGCCAAGAGACATTCAGAGGTGGTTTGCCATTACCTGCCTCTGCGAAGCAACCCTTGGCTTCCTTGGTGGTCTCCCATCCAAGTACTAACCAGGGCTGACCCTACTTAGCTCCTGCGATCTATCGAGATCGGGATAGTCTGGGAAACACATTACTGGGCTCCATGTTCGGGGTTTCCTGGCTTAATTATGTAGGCTATTCACAAAACCAAAATAGGACCCACGGTAAGTAGGAAATACCATAAATCAGCAAATACCATGCTATACCATGAGAGCCAGTTTGGTGTAGTGGTGAAGTGCACGGACTCTAATCTGGGAGAACCGGGTTTGATTCCCCACACCTCCACTGGCAGCTGCTGGATGACCTTGGGCAAGCCAGAGTTCTGACAAGAGGTGTCCTTGAAAAAGAGCAGTTTCTGTCAGAGCTCTCTCAGCCCCACCTATCTCACAGGGTGTCTGTTATGGGGAGGGGAAGGGAAAGGAGTTTGTAAGCCGCTCTGAGACGCCCTTGGGCAGTGAAGGGCAGGGTATAAATCCAATCTCCTCTTCTTCTTCTTCTTCTTCTTCTTCTTCTTCTTCTTCTTCTTCTTCTTCTTCTTCTTCTTCTTCTTCTTCTTCTTCTTCTTCTTCTTCGAGCCAGTTTGGTGTAGTGGTTAGGAGCATGGACTCTAATCTGGGAGAACCGGGTTTGATTCCCCACTCCTCCACTCGCACCTGCTGGATGACCTTGGGCACGCCATAGTTCGGGCACAGCTGTTCTTGAAAAAGGGCAGTTTCTCTCTCAGCCCCACCTTCCTCACAGGGTGTCTGTTGTGGGGAGGGGAAGGGAAAGGAGATTGTGAGCCGCTCTGAGAGTCCTTTGGGTAGTAAAGGGCGGGGTATAAATCCAATCTCCTCCTCCTCCTCCTCCTCTTCTTCTTCTTCTTCTTCTTCCTCTTCCTCTTCCTCTTCTTCTTCTTCTTCTACAGACGATTACAAAGTATCTCAGGTAATTTTTATATATATATTTTGTTTTTATATATATATTTTAATTTTTCCTCTATTTTTTATAGATTATTCACTATTATATTAATTATCACAGAAACATCAACACATTAGAAAGAACCCTATATCCAAAAATCCAAGTGCCGTCTTTTTATATAACGAAAGATATCGGACTACCCTCTTCATGAATGCCAGTCCTCCTTAACGGCACAAAAGTTTTAAGGAGGACGACTCCTTTTCAGTCTATTTTGAATTAGTGCTCATTCCCCCTCCAACAGAGGTCCAGATATCCTCCCGTTTCAGGGTCTTCCTCGGCGAGTTCGACGGATATTTCCGAGCACAAGGTTGCCAAATACCAAAATATGTATCCAAATGTCACCAACGAAGGCTGCAAAAAGTCTCTCTCAGTGAGCTCGAGGCTTCCTCCAGAGTGAAAATTTGCTGATTTTTTAAATTATTCAGGCAGCAGACTGAATTGTTCTAGGAAGATGGACAACCAGCAAATGGGTGAACACCTGTCAGGTATTAGTGTTATCTACAAGCCCTGTCCTTGTAGGAGAGTTGGCACATGCCCTCAGGGCTCTCCGTTTCCACGTCTCCTCATAGTCTGCCAACGGGAAGTGGACCCTCCGGTCAGAAGAGCCTCATCCCGTTTAATCCCTCCCAGCAGATGGGCCTGTGGCCAGTTTGCCGGGCACGGTCTGTTTCCCGTGCTCCGCCATCGTTTAGTCATGCCCAAGGAGCGAGGCCTCTTCCCACATTTCACGCTCTTCAGCCTGGCACGAAAGGAGGCTTGGCATTTTGAACGGTGTGTCCCCCTCTCCAAACCCCATGAAGGCCGCCTTTGTAGGGAGACAGGAAAAGGGACGGGCTGCGTGAAATCCACAGACAGGTGCTGGCAGGGCTTGAAGACCGGCTTCTAGGAGATCCCACCACGCGGAAGAAAGGAGGGATCAGTTCCCATGGAGAAAATGGCCGCTTCAGGGGGAAAACTCCACGACAGAGCATAGATTGGTGTCGTGGTTAAGTGCGCGGACTCTAATCCGGGAGAACCGGGTTTGATTCCCCACTCCTCCACTCGCACCTGCTGGATGACCTTGGGCAAGCCATAGTTCTGGCACAGCTGTTCTTGGAACTTTCTGTCTGAGCTCTCTCAGCCCCACCTCCCTCCCAGGTAGTGTTCCATCTAAGCTGAGCTAGTGTGAGTTAGCTCACAGTTTTCTAGCCTCCAGCTCACACATTTTTGTCTCCGCTCAGGAAGGAGGGCTCCAGAGCAAACTAATTTATGCAGGAGCCAAACGGCTCACTCACAGCTTTAATGCCAGTAGCTCACAAAGTAGAAATTTTGCTCACAAGACTACACAGCTTAGAGGGAGCACGGCTCACAGGGTCCCTGTTGTGGGGAGGGGAAGGGGAAGGAGTTTGTAAGCCGCTCTGAGACTCCTTCGGGGAGTGAAGGGCGGGGTGAAAATCCAATCTCTTCTTCTTCTTCTTCTTCTTCTTCTTCTTCTTCTTCTTCTTCTTCTTCTTCTTCTTCTTCTTCGTCTTCGTCTTCGTCTTCGTCTTCGTCTTCTTCTACCTCACAGGGGGTGTCTGTTGTGGGGAGGGGAAGGGAAGGGAGTTTGTAAGCCGATCTGAGACTCCTTTGGGGAGTGAAGGGCGGGGTATAAATCCAATCTCCTCCTCCTCCTCTTCTTCTTCTTCTTCTTCTTCTTCTTCTTCTTCTTCTTCTTCTTCTTCTTCTTCTTCTTCTTCCTCACAGGGGGTGTCTGTTGTGGGGAGGGGGAAGGGAAAGGTGTTTGTGAGCCTTTCTGAGACTCCTTCAGGTAGTGAAGGGCAGGGTATAAATCCAATCTCCTCCGCCGCCGCCTCCTCCTCCTCCTCTTCCTCCTCCTCCTCCTCCTCCTCTTCCTCCTCCTCCTCTTCTTCTTCTTCTTCTTCTTCTTCTTCTTCTTCTTCTTCAAAATCCCTCCACAGATTTCTCTCATGACGGGCACCACCCACAGATCTCCAGGAACCTCCCTGGCCAGAGATGGCAACCCGGCTTTGAGGGAGCCTCGGTTTGCATGTTTATATATCTGCGCAAGAGTCACACGCCGAGACACCCCTGTCGAATCCCGAGCCAGAAGCCGCTTCTGTCTTCCATGTGGCCCGCAGACTTCGGGGGGCCTGAGAGGAATGTCAGCCAGCCGCACGTGCGGCTGGCGATCCATCTCTGCCTGATGCGGTGCCAGGCGCCGGCCTGGAAACATCGGGAGGCGGAGGCGACTCAGCAAAGCCTGACAGAACTCGGCTGACACCCGAGACTGGGAGCCCGGGACGGATTTGGACCCAGCGGTTATTAATAGCCATTGGATTCTGTCCTTTGGGAGGCCTGGCTACTGGGGAAAAGCCGTCGAAAGGCCGTATTTGGGTCTCGCCAAAACTCATGCGCCCACAGGGCTGGGGCCGACCAAAGACCGTTCCGTCCTCCGTCCAAAGTACAAACAGGGCTTGGTTTTAAAGACAAGCAGTGCTGGGGCTCAAGCCAACTGTAAAGATGTATTCCCAAGCCTTCCCCCATTTCCACCTGGTCTAGATTTGCCGGCCTCCAGGAGGGGTCTGGAGTTTCTCCTAAATTACAACAGATCTCCAGTCTACGGGGACGATGAAGAAGAAGAGATTGGTTTTATACCCCGCCCTTCACTACCTGAAGGAGTCTCAGAGTGGCTTACAAACTCCGTTCCCTTCCCCTCCCCACAACAGACATCCTGTGAGGTCGGTGGGGCTGAGAGAGCTCTTTCTAGAACTGTCCTTGAGAGAACAGCTCTGAAAGAACTTATGACTGACCTAAGGTCACACCAGAAGCTGCATGTGGAGGAGTGGGGAATCAAACCCGGTTCTCACAGATTAGTCTGTACTCCTAACCACTACACCAAACTGGGCAGAAGAAGAAGAAGAGATTGGATTTATACCCCGCCCTTCACTACCCGAAGGAGTCTCAGAGCGGCTTACAATCTCCTTTCCCTTCCCCTCCCCACAACAGGCACCCTGTGAGGTAGGTGGGGCTGAGAGAGCTCTCTCGAGAACTGCCCGTGAGAGAACAGCTCTGAGAAAACTTGTGACCGGCCCAAGGTCACTCCAGCAGCTGCATGTAGAGGAGTGGGGAATCAAACCCCATTCTCCCAGATTAGGGTTCGCCCTCCTAACCACGGCACCAAACTGGGATCAGTTTCCCTGGAGGAAAGGGCACCTTCTGAAAGAGTCGACGGTATCACACCCCTGCTGGTCTCCCTTCCTTCCCCCGGCTCCTCTGCCCGGCACCACCTCCAAATCTCCAGGAATCTCCCAAGCTGCAGTTGGCGACCCTAACCTCGCCCGACAGAATCTGTTAAAGGAAAAGACTCGCTTCTTTGCTTCTTTATTGCCAACAGGTTAGAGGCAAACTAGATAAAGCAGCTGAACAAGGTGAGAATCCAGGGCACCTTTAAGACCAACAACGTTTTATTCAAGGTGTGAGCTTTCCTGGGTGCACACCCTTCGTCGGACGATGAAATGGAATTACAGGTCACAGTTGTATACGTAGGGGTGTCTGGTTAAATTAGCACACAAAATAGTGGAAGGTTTGATTTAATTAGAGAGATTCATGAAGGATCAGTCTGTCAATAACTACTAGCCATGGTGGCACTAAGCCCTGAATCCCAGAGCCAGGAGGCAACATCAGGGGAAGGCCTCGGCCTCTCTGCCCTGCTGTTGGCCCTCCAGAGGGACTGGTTGGCCCCTGTGTGAGGCAGGATGCTGGAGTAGATGGACCCTCACTGGTCTGATCCAGCAGGGCTCTTCTGAGGTTCTTGTGAAGGCCTTGGCCTCTCTGACCTGTTGTTGGCCCTCCAGAGGGACTGGTTGACCACTGTGTGAGACAGGATGCTGGACTAGATGGACCCTCACTGGTCTGATCCAGCAGGGCTCTTCTGGCATTCTTACGAAGGCCGAGGCCTCCCTGCTCTGTTGTTGGTCATCCAGAGGAACTGGTTGGCCTCTGTGTGAGACCGGAGGCTGGACTAGCTGTACCACTGGTCTGATCCAGCAGGGCTCTTCCAATGTTCTTATGAAGGCCTCGGCCTCTCTGCCCTGTTGTTGGCCCTCCAGAGGAACTGGTTGGCCCCTGTGTGAGGCAGGAGGCTGGACTAGATGGACCCTCACTGGTCTGATCCAGCAGGGCTCTTCTGGTGTTCTTACATTCCCCTTGCAAAGCAAATGCTCAGCTTATAGTTAGGGTTGCCAGCTCTTTCTTGGGAAATACCTGGAGATTTTGGGGGCAGAGTCTGGGAAGAGCAGGATTTGGGGAGTGGAGCAACCTCAACGGAGTACAATGCCACAGAGTCCACCCTGCAAAGCAGCCGTTTCCTCCAGGGGATCTGATATGTGTCCTCTCCAGAGCAGCCATAATTCCAGGGGATCTCCAGCCACCACCTGGAGATTGGCAACCCTACCGATCGGCCTATCCCATAAATATTTGCAGAGTCCCCTTTGCTGTTTGCTGTTCCAGCCCCGCTTTGCTTGCCGAGCACATGACCTTTCGGTGCAGCGCCCCGACAAGAGTCTCGGGTGGGAAACGCCGCATGCTCCCGTCCCACCTGTCGCCACCCTCCCGTGAGTCACCCGGGTGTTTGCTGTGCTTTTAAGAACCATCTTTGGGCCTTGCTGCAGGGAAACCGTTCTACTGCGCGTTTTCAACGGGACCTTTTCAATTCCGGAGTGTTGACGTGCGTCAGAGAATAGACGCCGGACTGGGTGACGGCGGAAGAGGGAAAACAATCCTCCTTTGGGGCTGTTTGTCTCGATGCCTTTACTCTTAAATGCAACACTGAAGGAGTGACGTTTGCCTGGTTTAGGCACTTCTGTTTTTTAAACTGGCAACAGCACACAGGGTTGCCAGCCTCCAGGTGGGGCCCGGGGATCTCCTGGGATTACAATTGATCAGAAGAAGAGGGGGAGGAGGAGGTAGAGGAGGAGGAGGAAGAAGAGGAGAAGGAAGAGGAGGTAGAGGAGGAAGAGGAAAAGGAGGAGGTAGAAGGGGAGGAGGAGGTAGAGGAGGAGGAAGAAGAAGAAGAGGAGGAGGAAGAAGAAGAAGAAGAGGAGGAGGAGGAGGAAGAGGAGGTAGAGGAGGAAGAGGGAAAGGAGGAGGTAGAAGAGGAGGAGGAGGAAGAGGAGGTAGAAGAAGAAGAGGAGGTAGAAGAGGAGGTAGAAGAGGAAGAAGAAGAGGAGGAGGTAGAGGAGGAGGAGGAAGAGGAGGTAGAAGAGGAAGAAGAAGAGGAGGAGGAGAAGGTAGAGGAAGAAGAGGAGGAGGAGGAAGAAGAAGAGGAGGAGGAGGAGGTAGAAGAGGAGGAGGAGGTAGAAGAGGAAGAGGAGGAGGAGGTAGAGGAGGAGGAAGAGGAGGAGGAGGAAGATGAAGAAGAGGAGGATGAGGAAGAAGAAGAGGAGGAGGAGGAGGAAGAAGAAGAACAGGAGGAGGTAGAGGATGTAGAAGAGGAAAAAGAAGAGGAGGTAGAAGAGGAAGAAGAACAGGGGAGGAGGAGGAAGATCAGGTAGAGGAGGAGGAGGAAGAGGTAGAGGAGGAAGAAGAAGAGGAGAAGGAGGAGGAGGTAGAGGAGGAGGAGGAAGAAGAAGACGAGGAGGAGGAGGAAGAAGAAGACGAGGAGGAGGAGGAGGAAGAAGAGAAGGAGGAGGAGGAGGTAGAGGAAGAAGAGGAGGAGGAGGAGGAGATTGGAGTTATACTTTGCCCTTCACTGCCCGAAGGAGTCTCAGAGCGGCTTACAATCTCCTTTCCCTTCCCCCTCCCCACAACAGACACCCTGTGAGGTCGGTGGAGCCGAGAGAGCTCTTTTGAAGACTGCACCTGAGCAAACAGCTCTGAGAGAAACTTGTGTCTGACCCAAGGTCACACCAGCAGCTGCACGTGGAGGCATGGAGAATCAGACTCGGTTCTCCCAGATCAGAGCCTGCGCACCTAACCACTACACTAAACTGTGACAATAGAGACAATAGGGATGAGTTCCCTTGCAAAAAACGGCCGCTTTGATGGGTGGAGATGAGTTCTCGAGGAGAAAATAGTTGCTTCTGGGGGGCGGATCCTATGGCATCGTGCCCCAGTGAAGTCCCTCCCCTTCACAAGCCCCGCCCTCCCAAGGCCACGCCTGCAAATCTCCCGGAATCTCCCACCTCAGAGTTGGCAACTCTAGATAGGCCTGGCAATACGGCCTCTCACAGCTCACTCGCTTCTCCCCCAGCTGAGACTCAGTCAAAGTCTTGCTTAATGAGGAAGGGAGCACAAAGAGGCTAAGAAGGATACAGGCGTCCGTAGAGTCTCCTTCCCTATTGTGTAAAGGACTTACGTTACTGCAGGGCTTTTTTCCTAGAAAAAGCCCAGCAGGAACTCATTAGCATAATAGGCCACACCCATAAGTAGGAACTCATTAGCATAATAGGCCACACCCATAAGTAGGAACTCATTAGCATAATAGGCCACACCCCCATGCTACCAGAAGTGTGGTCATCCAGCCACACCCACCTTTTGCTTCTTATTCTGTTTACCTTGTTTGTTGTCAAAACCCAGGACTTTTTTGTAGCAGGAACTCCTTTGCAAGTTAGGCCACACACCCCTCATGTAGCCAGTCCTAATGAGTTTCTGCTGTTGGGTGTGGCTTATTATGCTAATGAGTTCCTGCTGGGCGTGACTAACTTGGGAGCCAGCCGGAACGCCGTTCCTGTGCGTTCCTGCCCAAAATATCCCTGCATAACTGTCCTTCTATCCCCTGCCCCCCCCCCCCAAATCCTCTAGGCAGTTTAATAGAGTTGCCATTTTGCAGCCAGCAACCTCCACAAATGGGTTGCCAGCTACAGTTTGGGAAATTCCTGGAGATTTTTGGAGGGTGGAGCCTGGGGCGGCCAGAGGTTGAGAAGAGAAGGGACCTCAGTGTGGTATTAATGCGTAGACTAGGGATCGGCACAAACCACATTTTTGTGGTTCAGTTCGTGGTTTGTGGCTGAACCACAAACTGAACCATGAACTGATAGGCCAGTTGGCAAACCGAACCGGTTCCTATCGGATAGTGAGCCATTTAAAGTTTAAACCTGGGGTTTACATGGTTCTGGGAAAGGTACGGGGTCTTGTGAGCAAAACACCTACTTTGGGAGCTACTGGCAGTAAAGTCCTGAGTGAGCGATTTGGCCGCTGCATAAATTAGTTTGCTCTGGAGCCCTCCTTCCTGAGCTGAGACAAAAGTCTGTGAGCCGGAGGCCAAAAAACTGTGAGCTGGCTCACACTAACTCAGCTTAGAGGGGACACTGATTCCGAGCCATTTAAACCAAATAACTGAGCAGTGGAGCCAGGGTTGCCAGGTCTACCCTAGGAACCGGCAGGGAATAGGGGATAAGGTTGCCAGATCCAGGTTGGGAGATTCCTGGAGATCTGGGGGTGGAGCCCAGGGAAGACAGGGACCGCAGTGGGGTACAACGCCATAGAAACCACCATCCAAAGCATCCATTTTCTTCAGGGGAACAGATTTCTGTAGTCCAGATATGAGATGTAATTCCAGGGTATCCCCAGGTCCAACCTGGAGGCTGGCATTCCTAGGCCGAGCTGTTTTTTGCGAAGAGCAGAAAGCAGGGGTTTAAATGGCTCTTTCCAAACCACCACAAACTGCATCAAAATTCGAGGAGGTTCGTGGAAGCCCTTCAATTCACGAACCGTGAACTGCCAAAAATTTGTGACGAACCCTAGTTCGTCAGCCGGTTTGTGCCCTTCCCTGACGTAGAGTCCACTCTCCAAAGCAACTGTTTTCTCCAGGAGAATTTCTCTATGGAGAAGAAGGACTTGTCCTTCTCTTTCTTGCCGAGGGCTCCCAGGGGAAATTCAGGGCTCAGCACCGGTCCTTGCCCATTCTGGAGAGGAAAATGGTGCTCGGTCTCGAGGCAGGGGACAGGATCCTGACCTGGAAACTTCCCCAAGATCTCAGGCTGTGTTTCCTGGAGTTCTACCTCTCCTGCTGGAGGTGTGGGTGGTTTGAGTTGAGTTCACAGGTTTGCTAACTCCAAGAAGGAGGAGGAGGAGGAGGAGGAGGAGGAGGAGGAGGAGGAGATTGGATTTATACCCCGCCCTTCATCTCAGAGTGACTTACAAATTCCATTCCCCTCCCCACAACAGATACCCTGTGAGGTAGGTGGGGCTGAGAGAGCTCTTTCAAGGACTGCTCTTTCAAGGATGGCTCTTGTCAGAATTATGGCTTGCCCAAGGTCATCCAGCAGCTGCAAGTGGGGAATAAAACCCGGTTATCCCAGATTAGAGTCCGCGCACTTCACCACCACACCAAGCTGGCTTTCTACATTCCTGAGATTCGGGGGGAGAGGAGAAGAAGAAGAAGAAGAAGAAGAAGAAGAAGAAGAAGAAGAAGAAGAAGAAGAAGAAGAAGAAGAAGAAGAAGAAGAAGAAGAAGAAGAAGAAGAGATTGGATTTATACCCCACCCTTCACTACGCAAAGGTGTCTCAGAGCGGCTTACAATCTCCTTTCCCTTCCCCTCCCCACAACAGACACCCTGGGAGGCAGGCGGGGCTGAGAGAGCTATTGACAGAAACTGCTCTTTTTCAAGGACAGCTCTTATCAGAACTACGTCTTGCCCAAGGTCATCCAGCCAAGTGCGAGTGGAGGAGTGGGGAATCAAATCTGGTTCTCCCAGATTTGAGTCTGCGCACTTAACCACCACACCAAACTGGGGAGGGTGAGTTTTGGGAGGGTTTCGGGAGGGGCGGGACCTCAGCAGGCTATAACGCCAAAGCAGCCATTTCCCTCCAGGGGAACTGTTCCCTGTTGTCCGGAGATCAGTTGTCATTCTGGGAGATTTCCATGCCCGCCTGGAGGTTGGCAACCCTAGATCCAGAGCTTCCATCCATCCATCCATCCATCCACCCCCCCCCATCCATCCATCCATCTCTCTCTCTCTCCCCCCCAACAGGAAACTGGACCGGTCCCTGCAACTAAAGTGCAGAGAAGTGCAACTAGAATGATAAAAGGGTTGGAATACTTTCCCTATGACAAAAGGTTAAAACGCTTGGGGCTCTTTAGCTTGGAGAAACGACGGCTGAGGGGTGACATGATTGAGGTTTATAAGATTATGCGTGGGACAGAGCAGGTTGAGAAAGAAGTACTCTTCTCCCTTTCTCACAATACAAGAACTCCCTGTGGGCACTCAATGAAATTGCTGAGTGGTCGGGTTAGAACAGATAAAAGGAAGTCCTTCTTCACCCAAAGAGTGATTAACACGTGGAATTCACTGCCACAGGAGGTGGTGGCAGCTACAAGCATGGACAGTTTCAAGAGGGAATTAGATAA